>JASKUP010000019.1:3052500-3760000 GCA_030448955.1 Trichopoda pennipes | reverse complement strand
GTTAGCTGTTGGAAATGGAAAAGTTCCAGTTAATGCGACAGCTGGATTAATTACTCTTACCAACGAATTTTGCTGATTTACAGACTTTCAATTAGCTCTTATTGCAAATGTTTTCCCAAACATTAGTGAGAATTATCAGAATTATGCTTGGTTAAGTAAACGAGCAATTCTCGCCGCAAAGAATAATGATGTTGTACTTGCACTGAATTTCACCATTTAATCAAAAATCGATGGCGATTTAGTGACATACAAATCCGTTGATTCCATAACAAATCCCGATGGTGCCGTAAATTATTCAACAGAGTTTTTGAACTCGCTAAAGTTACCAGGATTTTCACCACATAACTTGCAACTCGAAGTTGGTTCAGTTATTATGATATTGTGTAATTTGAATCCACCGCGACTTTGCAACGGTACTCGACTTGCGGTGAAAAGACTTATCCCGAATTTGATTGAGGCAACCATTATTAACGGAAAGTACGCAGGTGGACGATTGCAATTTCCGGTTCGCCTTGCGTTCGCAATGACAATTAATAAGTCGCAAGGCCAATCGCTTAGTGTTTGCGGGATAAATTTAGAAAATCATTGTTTTTCACATGGGCAGCTATACGTTGCGTGTTCACGGGTTGGGAAACCATCCGCTTTATTTGTGTTAACGTCAGACCAAAAAACGAAAAATGTGGTGGTTAATTTGCGGACACGTATAGCGCTTCGATTCAGTATTTACTTTCATTTTTTACTTAGAGAAGTTCAAGTAAATTCCACTTCATTTTTGTAATCGAAATAAATTTATTACTGTTGTGCAATGAAATAAATCTTTTCCTTTTCAAATATACATATATTATATAAATATAATAATAAATATAAACAAAAAAAAATTAGTTTTCTTTATCTTTTTATCCCCAAACGAAATGTTGCAAAAAACGAAGCCATCTCCTGGCAAACGTGGCGAACGGAGTTCGCAAAAGACCGTCTAAAAAATCGAAACAAGTTTTTTGTTAACACGCGCTTGTCAAGAACTACGCGGACTGCGACCTTTTTATTGTTAATGCCAAAAATTGAGTGATTAAAAGACATTTCTTTTCTTAAATGTAAACTTAAAATTATTACAAGTAATTACTTTATTTAGCTGCTAAACCTAGTTAAAACTTAAAATTATTGTTAAATTCGTTTGCCTAAGTCAGACGTTAAAGGTGTTTCGTTGGAAAAATTTGGTTATTTTTTTAACTTAAACTACATTTTGATTAGTAAGTTCATTTGTTATTTCACTTTCTGCTATTCCTCGTAGGTAAAAGCTGTAGGTGACTACTTTTGTTTGATTAATGTTTTGGTATTCTTCTTCCTCCACAGTTATTAAGTCAATAAGAGTTGTAAGTTTGTTAGCTTGAGCTTGGTTTTTTGTTTTTATTAAAATGTTTCCACTCATGAGTTTTTTGCATTCCGCTGCTTCTCCGTTACAGCTATTATCAATTACTTTGTTTTATTAAGAAGGGAGATATATTAGTAAGAGTATCGTTGCTGTTTGTCCTCTTCTTTAATACGAATATTGGGCTAGCTTGTGAGAAATTTAATGATTTTGTTTTATCCCATCGAAAAGATGGAGATGTTTTTGGAATTGACTGAATGTCTGGTGGTTTATTCATATTTGCTCTTATTTTTAAGTTTTACTTAGATAATAGTTTCGTTGTCAGATTTAAAAAATAAGAGAAAAACGTGTTTTGTTTTATTTAATAAATTCACTTGAGAAATTGTAAAGATTTTATCTATAGATCTTTTGATTTCTATATTGTTGTATTTCTTTTTTTAAAGTTTGGTGTTCACTTCTTATGGATTATTGACATAGACTCTTAACTCTTGGATATTAATTAGCTGATGATTTAGTTCTCAGGTGAAATGATTGCAAGACGTCTACTTTAATTGGAGCTTCGCTTCAAACTATATATTTTTGCTTATATATTTGAAACTTACTTCGGTGTTAGTAAAGTTTTTTCCACTTTTTTAAAGACAACCTGTACTAGATGCGAATAACAGAAAATTTGCGTCAAAATTAAACGGATTGCCTCCAACCATATCCAAACATAGCCAATTTTGAAACAAAATTTATGAAGTACATCAAAATATCTTGGAGTGCACAGCACCGATGGGAAAACAATGGAGAGATTATTAAAGCTAAATACTCCAAAAAGGAATTGACAGCCTCCTCGTGGTTGCCAGACACCAGTTTTCTTCAAAAAACAATTTTTGAAAAATTTTTCCCCCTTCAAGCAATTTATGTGTTAAAATAAAAAAGCCAAATGTTGTAAGAATTCCTCGATCCGTTTAAATTTCATGGCAATTCAAATTTTATATTTTATTTTTCAAAAAACTACTTCAACGTGCAATTTACAGTTTTTAAAGTAAATGACATCTCAAAAATGTGACCTGTAAAAAAATGTTAATTAATTGTTAATCTAGAAGTCATAAGCTTACCGCCCGTACCATCTACTTGTATAAAGAGCATATACTTAAATTGTAGGATTTTGGCAAACTTCGCCTACTGAAAGTTTTTCTTTTTTCTATGAAAAAGCAAAAATGTGTATAAACACACTTTTTCATGGCATGTTCCATTTTTCAGTTTTACACAACATAAACAACACAGGTGAATCCGACATTTGTCACTGTCTTTATAAAAAGTTTATACACACACAACTACAATTTGATATGCTGTTTACTAACTGCCTGGCATGCAAGAAAAAAAAATACATGTATGCTGTTTATTATCTGAACGCGCAAGACAAAAACTAATTTTACAACAACAAACATGCATGTTGTTTACCACCTGCGTGGTTTTCTAAGAAACCTGCGTGGTTTTTTAAGAAACCAATTTTTTACAAAAGTAACAACAAATGTATTGAAATAAATCTCAAGCAGAAACCTTATCAGCATAAAAACAAAAACAACTATACACACAGACATACAGGCGCCTATACATCGGATAAACAACATACAACAACAAAATGCACACAAAGGGAGTAGAAGATTCTTAAATCTTCTAGACTTTAAATGGACAAGTATAAATAGGGAAGCGTTTGAGTGGATAGATAATTAAACCTCATTGAGTAAAGACGTGCATTTTAAGTAAACTGCTCTGTGTCAACTTTGTGTAGTTAAAGTAAATAAAATTGTTATTAATTTAAAAATTCTAAAACTGGTGCTATTTATTTTGCAATAAAGAAGTCACAACAAACCGTTTATAAAAGGTATAAACGTAACAACTGGTGTCAGAAGTGAAATTGCAAAAAAATAAAATAAATCTACTACAATGAAGTTGGAAGAACTGAAAGTTGAGCAGCTAAAGAAGGAGCTGAATAAGTTGGATCTGCCAACAACGGGAAGTAAAGCGGAATTGCAACCGAGGTTGATTGATGAATTCAAGCAGCGTGAAATCGATATTGAGACATACGAATTTGGGGACAAAGAAGTGGTTGAGGTATGTAACCCTTCAGTAAACACCGATACAAGCATGGATTTAATACTTGCGGCTATGATGGCGAAAGTGGATGCCACGAATGACAAACTTCTAGGTGTCATTCAAGAAAGCTATAGAATCAGCAGTGCGAAAATTGATGCAATTCAAGAAAGCTCTAGAATCAGCAGTGCGAAAATTGATGTTATTCAAGAAAGCACTAGAGCCAACAGTGCGAAAATTGATGCCACAAATGACAAACTTCTACTTTTTTTCTCTCTTATTTTATTTATTGTATCTTCGATGTAATCGAACTAATAATAATTACTCATATCTTAGTTTTAATAATAAAAATCAAGCCCAGCCAGTGCCAGACAAAATTCAGTATGCTTCAGGCTGACTGCTATTATCAGTGGGTCATCCTTTTGATGTTTGAGGGGAGAAGCAGTATCCCTCCTTTTCAGTCTAATGTAACCACTGTCATTAAGTATGTTACGGGCCAGTGGATTTGGATGTATTTCGAGTCTCTTTAAATATGTTATTGCATGTTTCACTATTTCTGCCCTAACTGATGGCACGTTTAAATCCTTATGGATATTTGAGTTTTTTATGTACCAGGGAGCATTTGTGATCAGTCGTAGTATCTTATTTTGGCGTCTTTGAATTTTTTCTATATTGCTAGCTGAGGCAGTGCCCCATAACTGGATTCCATAAAACCAGATTGGCTTCAGAGACTGGTCTTTTTAACTTCCTGCATGCCATAATGAATAGTTTGATTGTGGAGTAGTGTCGAGATCCTCTAGGTAACGTTTCAAGGATGCTATTTTCTGTGATTTCAGCAGTTCTTTAAGGCGTTTTGTACATTCTATTAGTCTGCTTTTAAGTTGGGAGGATCGGTGTACTTGCCACTCTCTTCGAATTCTTCTTTTTTCACTTAACAGCCGTTCAACATCCGTAGAATAAATATGGTTGTACCTAGTTGGCTGTCGAATTAACGTAGCATGTTGAGCAGCTAGCTTTAATTTTCCATCCAAATCAGCAAGACACAGCTCTACATCATTAGGTGTTCTTAGCGGTGTATTTTCTGAGCAATGAGAACTAATATATTTTCTGTAGTTTAACCAATTTATGCGAGCCATTGTATTCCGTGATATTAATTCCTGTTGATTGCATATGTAGGCGAGTGATCTGAATATAATTCTAATGATGCTTCAACTTTAATCATTTCTGAAATACCCTTAGTCACGCCAAAGTCAAAAACATCAGGTATCTTTTGCGGATCAGTAGGCCAATAAGTAGGCCATCCACTCGAAATCACATTCAGACACATTTTCGGAATTGTGTCAAACAAAAACCCCTTGGGGTAATTAGTCTTGATCCCCAGAACGTGTGTTTCGCATTGTAGTCGCCTGATGCTATGAAACAAGGACCTAATGATCTGTAGAAGTCGCCGAATTGGCCCTCCGATATTTGAAATCTAGGTGGGGAATAAATTGAAGAAATAACCAGACCCCGGTGAAATTCTTCAAGGCAGATGTTTGTTGCCTGAAGGTAATCCTCACAAAATTCAGGCAATAGATAATATTTAATTCGAGCCTTTATTAGTATAGCCGAACCACCACATGCTCTGCCGCGGGAATATTTAGTATCATATACTGTGTAGCCATTAATCCTAAAAAAACTATTCGTAGTTAAGTGAGTCTCTGAAATCAACATGATATCAACTTCTTGGTTTTTAAGGAAGTACTCAAGTTCATCTTTGTGTTGGCGTATGCCGGTTGCATTCCCGAAAGATATTTTTAAACTGTTCATGGTCTCTTAAGCACTGCTTGCAACATCATTGATTGCATTTTAAGCATTTTCTGCATCATGTTACTCATGGAACTCATGAAGCTATTCAAAGACTGTACTAGGGTCCCAATAAATGATTCCAGACGACTAAAATTATCAAATGGAAATTGTTCTTTAGGCTCTGTGCAAATTTGAATTGGTAGAAGGTAAATTAGAAATAAGTGTCGCATTATTTACTGGCGTATGATTTGGTTTTAAAATCTCGGCGTATGAAACGCGTTGAGTGGCTGTCCTAGGCAACAGTGGAAAATTTGTGTTTGAAACATGTTGTGGCTGCTTGGGGATGGTTTGCTGTTTTAGGGAACCTTTTTTCATTATAGAATAAACTGGACAACCTCTGTAGTTAGCAGTGTGATTGCCTCCACAATTGCTACATTTTTTAACCTTTGTATCGTTCCTTGATTTGTCACAATGGGCTGTCTCGTGTAGTTATCCACAAATAACACAAACTGAAGGTAGCTTACAATAAGCCTTAGTATGACCAAATTCTTTGGAGTTTAAACATTGGATGGGCCCTGATCTTTAATGAGGTTCCTCTACTGTTATTTTGCGGTGCAGAAGGTATGTAAGGCTATAAATAGGGTGCGCTTCGTTCTTTTTTAACCTGATGTCTCCAGGTTGCAATTCAACACGAAATAGTGGTTGTGGGATGCGTTATCGATTTCTAAGATTTTTTTTAAGGCCGGCTTTTATTTCCGCAGGATCAACACATGAGTCCATACCTTTGATAACAATTTGAAGGCCCTTGCTACTCTTCAATTGATATGTATATAAACTCTTCTTTTGGCCTTCAAATTCTGTAATCAATTTGCAAAACATTGTTCATTATTTACCTGAATTTTTGTTTCGTTGATGTGTCCGCGCTTAATCGAGATAACGTAGAAAGAGTTTTCTCCAATCAGTGAGATCAAACTTTTAATGAGCTCATTTGAATTCTGCTTTCTCAAAAAGATTGGAGGCGGCTTAAATGATTTGGGTAGTGTTGTAATCTCGTTTGCTTCACCATCCAATATTGCAAAACGGTTTTCGGAACGTAGTCCGGTATTTTCCTTATCTCTAGCCAGTTTCGGCATTGGGGCTTCCTGCGAGGATTTTGGGCTTCGTCCCCGTTTTAATACAGTAACGTATCTATCAATTCCCACTTGAGACTTGGGTTTTTAAGCACCATATGAGTCCATATTTGATTTGGTCGTATAGTTTTCAATAGTCATAGAGGATTTATTCTCTTTTATTTTACTGTCTCCACTTAACAACAAAGGCGAACAGGAACGTGTGCGATAAACTGACGTAGCACTTAAAAGCTCTCCAGTTCTCAAATTCTTATTTGCCTGGCTGTTTTCATCAGCATTTATAGTAAAGTACGCATTTCTACTATTAACATTTGCACTTTTTACAGTATTATTCAATTCTAAATTTGAGAGACTCATAAGTGAGCCCACGTTCTGTTATTTTAAATTCCTCTATTACTTGAAAACAACAATTCGCAATAAAAACAGAAGAAAAAAATTTTTACCGACGGCGGCAAAAAATTCACAGCACAGAAGTGCAGGAAATTCATTCAAATCAGTACAGCACGAATCTGTCTGTATTTCCGCAATCCGCAGACGGATCTGCCCGATATGCACACCAAATTATAGCTCGGAATCGTAGCTTTCGTTTGACACCAATATGGGCCGAAAAATTAATGCCCAAAAAATGCCCTACAAAATTGGCTGTCGCTAAATACACAAAGCTGTGTTTATTTACACAGCAACAATCAAAAATTTTATCTTGTGCAAAATATCGCACAGATTTCTATAAATCATGCATTCACTTGTCCGGAAATTTTTTTCTTTTTAAATCTATGTCTCTTTCACTATTCTCCGCGTATTATTTGTACAAAAATCACTTTTTCAAAATCAACTTCTACGTGCCATTCAAGAAAGCTCGAGAGCCAACAGTGCAAAAATCGATGCCACAAATGACAAACTTCTAGATGTCATCCAAGAAAGCTCTAGAATCAACAGTGCGAAAATTGAAGTAATTCAAGAAATATCAGAAATATTAGGTAAACGAGTGGAAGCTGTGGAACAGAAAACTAGCGAATTTGACGAAAGATTATCTGGCCTGGAGATAAAAATGGACGGAGAATTGCATGAACTAAAAACGAAAATGGACGTCCTCCATATTCAAGAAGGACCGGTGAAAGTCGTCTCTGAGCACTCCTGCAAGATAAACACCCCTAGCTATGACGGTAGCGGACCGATTAATGTATTCAAGTTCCAGTTCAAAACAGTGGCCAGCAAAGATAGTTGGAACAATGAAGAGAAAGCTATTGGGCTAATTCTGGCCTTAAAAGGTGCAGCTGCCAAAATCCTGAAAGCAGAAATAATTACGAGGACATAATGGTGGCCTTACAACGCAAGTACGGCGGCGAACATAAGAGAGAACTATACAGAATGGAGTTACGAGGCAGGGTGCAGGAGGCAAAGGAGACGCTGCAAGATTTTGCCATGCAGATTGAACGTTCGGTGCAGCTTACTTATCCAGGTGAACATCATCCATTCCCGGATCAGTTTAAAATTAAAGCGTTTGTGAATGGCATAAGAGATCCAGATATTAAATATGCAGTTTGTGCAGCGCAGAAAGCATTCTTCACTGAAACAATCTCGTACGCGCTGGCCTAGGAGACCGCCAAAGTTATCTCAAAGCCACAAGTCTACAAGGTACGACATCTTGTGGCTGATACGGAAAGCTACGGACACAAAAGAAGCGAGATGAAAGAAATGATTGAGCAAATACTGGAAGAAAGAAGTAAGTCGCGCACAAAATGTTTCAGCTGCGGTAAGATCGTACATTTTCAGCACAACTGCAGGTCTGTCAAGAAAATGTCAAGATCTGCTTCACTTCCAAGGGACAACAAACGGGCAAACAACACCAAATCGCACGAGTTACAGTTAAACTAAAACGAGCTAGCACTAAGAGGCAAGAGCTAGCTCCCACAACCAATGGCCCCGCAATCTACATTTCCATCATACAACAGAAAAATAATAACCTTACTATCTGCGGGTTGTTCATTGGAAAGAAGCAAGTCCTCACCATAGACACAGGAGCATCTCAGTCCGTAATAAGGCCGGATTAAGTTAAAGGGGCAGTGGAACCGCTAAAAATGTACAACTGCGCACTGAAACTGGGGATGCAGCCATCGTCTATGGAAGAGCCAGGGTACGAAACATCAGCGCAGATCACGTGTTTGTTGTTGCTGATATAGTGGATGAAGTTATTATCGATGCGGACTTCATGCTAGCTCACGGCAATTATCTGGATATGGGACAGCAGATAATGGTCTGGCGCAACGTGGAAATCCCCTTAAATGTTGGATATGAGAGCAGGGACGCAGTAAGGAAACTATTTGCGATCGAACGCCAAAAATTACCACCTCTAGCGGAAACTATAGTTTGGGCACGTGTAGGGGCAGATTGTGTAGGCAACCGGTTGTGGGTGGTAGAACCAGAAGATGTAAGGAATGATGTAATAACAGCTAAAGCTCTCGTGAAAAGCTGCAACAATGGGAAAGTCCCTGTGAGAGTACTAAATCTGTCCAGCAGTGAAAAGAAAATTGGCGAGAATGCTCAAATTGGTCGATGTGAGCCGACAGGAGCCGTAATTAATTGTGCGTCATATCCAGAATGCCCCAAAATGACAGCTAAAGAGCGGGATTTGCTAACAGAGCAGGTGAATAAATGGGTAGCAGAATTAAAAGCACCCGACAGAAATAAAGCGAAGCAGTTGCTAAGGAAACATACCACCGTCTTCGCCATAAATAACAAAAGCCAAGGTAGAACAGCAGTAGTGAAACATGAAATAAATACCGGCGAAGCGAGGCCCATAAAACAAGCACCCAGAAGTGTTCCCCTTGCAAAACGAAACGAGGTCAAAGAACTGATTAACGAAATGGAGCGGAACGGAATGATTGAGCCATCTTCGAGTCTATGGAGCTCGCCGATAGTGCTAGTAAAGAAGAAAGATGGCAGCACCAGATTTTGCGTCGACTATAGAAAACTCAATGATGTCACTAAGAATTGACACTTTAGACATTGTTTAAACACACACATAAACATGTACAAACAAACATACTGAACATAAAAAGAATAGGGAAATGTATAGACAAAAAAAAAAAACACTTGCAATAGCATTTTTAGTTTCTTAACCTTATTAAACAAAAAAAAAATATAATTTTGCTTACAATTAACTTTGTTAGTTTATTAACCGTTTTCTTTTTGCTTAATTTCTTATTTTAGTTCACTTTTTTTGGTTGAGATATAAAATTGCAATAGAATTATTATTAACAAATTTTAGGTTAAGTGTTCTGTTAAAATAGTATATAAGAAGAAAGAAAAATAAAAATTGGTACAGTAGTTAAACAAGATTCTTTTGTTTTAATTAATTATTTAATTATTCCTCTAAGTTTCAAGTGCTTAAAGGGACAAAAAAAAAAAGTTTAATACAGACCAAATTCATGTGCTTGGTTTGAGTAATATTAATCGAATTCCAACAAATACGTTGTCCGAAACGAAATGGGTCTTTACCTTAGACTTGCAGAGTGGTTACTGGCAAGTGGAGATAGCTGATAAAGATAAGGAGAAAACTGCCTTCAGCGCGAGAATGGGTTGTGGCAGTTTAAAGTGATATCATTTGGGCTCTGCAATGCTCCAGTACTTAATGGAACGTGTGCTTAAGGGGATTAACTGGAAGACCTGTTTAGTGTATCTGGATGACATAATCGTGATGGGGAAGACTTTTGATAAACACCTCAAAAACCTGGATGAATTTCTCAAGCGTATAGCGGCTGCAGGACTGAAATGAAGTGTTAAGAAATCTGCGCTGTGTCAAAAGGAGGTCAAATACTTGGGGCATCGTGTAACAGCAGAGAGTGTATCAACTGACGAGGATAAAATATTAGCGGAAAAGAATCTGGCCTTGTCTACAAAATCTTCATGAGCTACGAAGTTTCGTGGGGCTTTGCACATACTACAGGCGATTCGTGCCGAACTTTTTTTTTAAGAGAAGCAGCACTTCAAGCAACAATGCCTATTTAGTCAAGTACAGTGCTACATTCTTTAGGAAAGGGATAGAGAATAGATGAAACAGGTGGTGAAAGTAGAAGGATAGTCGGAAATTTGCTCCAGTGGCTGCCAACTTACATGAGTTGACCAGAAAATCGCAGCAGAAGAGGCGTTTCAGAGGCTAATGGAGCTTTTGTGTTCAGCACCAGTTCTTGCCTATCCGATAGCTGGACACGAATTTATATTGGATACAGATGCAAGTGGCTACGGAATAGGAGGAGTTCTTTCCTAGGCGATTAATGGGACGGAAAAAGTTATTGGTTACTATAGCAGAGTATTGTCCAAGCCCGAAAAAAATTATTGCGTAACACGACGGGAGCTTTTAGCTGTACTGGAGTGTGTTAACCATTACCACAAATATTTATATGGTCAACATTTTACCATAAGGACGGATCACTCCACATTACGGTGGTTGCTGCAGTTTAAAAACCCCGAAGGGCAGTATGCACGCTGGATTGAACGTCTGCAGAACTATGACTTCAGCATTGTGCACAGGAAAGGCGGAAAACACAATAATGCTGATGCCCTTTCAAGATGCCCATGCAACGTAGAATGTAGACACTCCACAAAAGTCGATGAAAAGGAGTCCATCATTGATGTGAGGCGTACCCAAATTGGCACAGGAGTAGTATGGTCTGAGGCCCAAAAAGAGGATCCCATCTTGTCAAAAATTATATCGGCCAAGATGAAGTACATAAGAGCGGACCGTAACCAAATATCGGCAAAAAGCCCGTTGGCAAAATCGCACTGGGCAAAATGGAATAGTCTTAAAGTGGTAAATGGTTGCCTATATCGAAATCGGGAAAGTGCAGATGAAAAACTTCAACGGACTTAATCGTCGTGCCAAGTTCGCAGATAAAAAATGTAATGAAGCAGTTTCATTACGGTCCCAGCGGCGGCCATCTGGGTGTAACAAAAACACTGGAAAAAAATAAAACCGCGATTTTACTGGGTAGGTTGCCCACAATCTGTAGCCGAATGGATAGCTAATTGCGAACAGTGTATTGCGGCCAAGGGTCCATACAGCGCTGGTACTGCTTCCACAGTATGATGGCATGGTAGAAAGATTCAACCGCACCCTGGAAGAATATCTCAGAAAAGTGGTACACACCAAAACAATTGTGACGAGCATGGAAGAAGTCGTGGCCAGCTAAAACAGTACAATGCAAGTGCCCCTTTTGAGCGGATGGCAATGGATAACGCAGGCCCATTCCCTATTAGTAATGCTAGAAATCGGTATCTGCTAGTAATAATGGATTATTTCAGCAAATGGTCCGAAGCGTATCCCATTCCGAACCAAGAGTCGATACGGTGTTCCAACAGAACTTCACTCCGATCAGGGACGAAATTTTGATCAGAAAGACGAGAACGATACCACTGCATCCGCAGTCAGATGGCATGGTAGAAAGATTCAACCGCACCCTGGAAGAATATTTCAGAAAAGTGGTCAGTACACACCAAAAGGATTGGGACGAGCATGTACCAAAGTTTCTTCTGGCATACCGATCAGCTTACACGATTCAACATCATGTAGCCCAGCAAGAGTCGTGTTTGGAACAGAGCTAAAACTACCAGCCGACTTAGAATTTGGCGTTAAACCGATTCCTGCACACGACGCTAATGAAAATGTTGCTCAGATACAAGAAGACTAGCGACAAAATTAAAGCCAGGCATGATCGAGCAGCAAATACGGAAGGATTTACAAAAAGACAACTGGTTCTACTATATAACACACAACGAAATAAGGACTGTCTCCCAAACTGCAAACCCACTAGGAAGGACTATACAAGGTGACGTGATTTATCGGATACAGAAATATCAAAGTCCGAGGTCTAAGATGAAGGTGTCCCACTTGGAGCGACTGGTTAAGTATGGCCGAGGGAATATTGAGCCTATTCGGGGCGAAAAGGCTTAGGTGGGCGGCAGTGTTACGAATGTGTCTTGCTTAGGTTTTAAAATAAAATAATTAAGCAATAAAGCGAACTGCGTTGAAGTTTATACAGACACATATACAATTTTAAATGCTGTTTACTAACTGCCTGGCATGCAAGCAAAAAAAATACATGTATGCAGTTTATAATCTAAACGCGCAAGACAAAAACTAATTTTACAACAACAAACATACATGTTGTTTACCATCTGCGTGGTTTTCTAAGAAACCCTTTTTTACAAAAGCAACATCAAATGTTTTGAAATAAATCCCAAGCAAAAACCTTATCAGCATAAAAACAAAAACAACTATACACACAGACATACAGGCGCGTATATATCGGATAAACAACATACAACAATAAAATGTACACAAAGGGAGTAGAAGATTCTTAAATCTTCTAGACTTTAAATGGACAAGTATAAATAGGGAAGCGTTTGAGTGGATAGTCAATCAGTGTAAAATTAAACCTCATCGAGTAAAGATGTGCATTTTAAGTAAATTGCTCTGTGTCAACTTTGTGTAGTTAAAGTAAATAAAATTGTTATTAATTTAAAAATTTTAAAAACTGGTGTTATTTATTTTGCAATAAAAGGTATAAACGTAACAATATATTGTTACGGATGGGTCTTGCTTAACTTTCAAAAGAAAATAAGTAAGAAATAAAGTAAACAACTGGGTATGCTGCGTGGCTTGCGAAGAAAACTTATGCACGCAAGACAACAACAACTTTCTAGTTACAAAGTGCGTAGAAATTTTATACACACTGTTCAGCTCATAATTGAAGATGTTGCAATCTGGTGAATTGGAATTTTTACAAAATCACGAGCCAAATCAAAATTCCAAATGATTTTGTCAATGAAAGCAAAGACAATTATTCCAGTTTGAACCAATAAATAAAAGAAAAAACTAAGTTGTATAAGAATTGGAAATAATCGTTTATTTTTTTATCTAAAAATTTTTAGAAAATAAAAAATATCCGTAAATAGTTCTACAACAATTTTACAAAAAAGCAGCGGGCACATGCAATGGAAATAAGTAATTTATAATTATTCTCATAGAATAATTATATGGATATAAGACTTTTAGGTTTTTCTATACAATATTGGGGTAAAATTCACTGATGAGCTTCTTGAGCAATAGTGAAATTGCAATGTGGATGTGCTCTCCCCCGCAGTAATACATTTCAAATATTTTTATTGGAATAAATGTTTTATGAGTATATCATAAAATATTTATTTTTTAATAAAAATTTTTGTAATAAATATTTCGTGAGAATATCATGAAATATTTATTTAAAGGAATCAAGCACGAAGAATAAAATTGCTTATATATTGTTAAGTTAATTAAAAAAACCGTTGAAAAGAATAACAGATATTTATAGAAAATAATTAAGCAATAAAGTAATCTACTGGATATTTTGTTTACTAATTGCCTGGCTTGCTAAGAAAACTAGTGCACAACAATAAAATTTCTAGGTATAAACTGCGTAGAAATTTTATACACGCAAACAACAACAATTTTATATGCTGTTTACTTACTGCCTGGCATGCAAGACAACAACAAATCTGTATGTTGTTTACCATCTGCGTAGATTTCTAAGAAAACTTACCTATACAAAACAACAACAAATATCTTAAAATAAATTCCAACAAGAAACTTTATCAGTTTAAAAACAAAAACAAAAATACACACAGCCGTACAGGCGCCTATACATTGAATAAACAACATACAACAACAAAATGTGATACGAAGGGAGTAGAAGATTCTTAAATTTTCTAAACTTTTAATGGACAATTATAAAAGGGCAGCGTCTGGGTGGACAGTTAGTTATTGTAAATATAAATCTCGTGAATTAAAAGCGTGCATCTTAAATAAACTGTTCCATAGTCAGCTTTGTGCCGTTAAAATAAATAAAATTGCTATTAATTTGAAAACTCTAAAAACTGGTGTTATATATTTTGCAATAAAGAACTCACAACAAAACATTTAGAAAAGGTATAAACATAACAATATGTACAGTAGTGATCAGCTGTTAATACTATTAAAGT
Source organism: Trichopoda pennipes (assembly GCA_030448955.1). Taxonomy (NCBI): domain Eukaryota; kingdom Metazoa; phylum Arthropoda; class Insecta; order Diptera; family Tachinidae; genus Trichopoda; species Trichopoda pennipes. The sequence continues at coordinate 3,745,618 of JASKUP010000019.1, read as the reverse complement.
ATTGCAAGGTTTCTGCAAATGGAATATAAAACATTGGAAATGGTTAATCTCACCTAATGTTTTCTAATAAAAATAAAAACTAGAAAAAACTTTGAGTAAACAAAAGGCTTAACCCTGTAAGCACCCGAAATACCTGACACAAACCCCAAGTAATTGTTTCAATTATTAAAGTAAGACTTTATATCAATTAAACATCTCAATGGAAAGTAGAAATAGAAAATGTTTTATAATATTATAACACGAATAAAAAATGTGCAATTATTTAATAGGCTAGTTTAATTTCTTATTAATTTTGTCTACTATCTCTGCGTTAAAAACCTCCACCGTGTTTTCAAAAGGGTTAATAAAGCAGTACACAGCAACATAAATGTGTACACATATGTTTAAATATGTTTAAATAAAATCAGAGAGACTTAGTAATTAGTAAGTTGAGTAACAAAATTACATTCCATTTACAGAAAGGCAATTTTACATAAAACTGAGATGGAAAACTTAGCACTTATCAAAATTATTTTTTATATTTTTTTAAATAAAACTTTTTTTCCCCTTATTTAAAATTATTGTTTGTATTTAATTCGTAAGAAGAAATTAGTTCTCACAATATTATAGTGAAAACATAAATAGGTTAAGTTGAATTTTATTGTTTCCGATCAATAAATTTAATAAGTTAATTGAAATAAATAATTTTGTAATATTAAAATTAATTTATATTGTAATGATGAAGAGTTACTCATCCCTGTGCCATATAAATTTGGTATATGAATAAACAAAAGAGCAGGTTCAGTTTAGTTTGTGAGAGCAGAATTGTTTTTCATGTTAGGTTATGTCACTCAAGAGTAAATGGTGGGGAAATTTGTAAGAGAGTTACAGAACTTATATAAAGTTAAAACTATACAATCGAAATAGAGACTGCGTGCTTTAAGGTTAAAAAAAGGACAAACCAATAAGAATAAAATCAAAAAACCGTATTATGTGTAAAACGTAAATATGTACTTAGATACAGATTTACATACGAAAAAAAAACCCGCGCGAGTTACATATAGGGATAATTACATCAAATTAATAAAACCAGACTGTTCAAATGAACATGGAAAATGTAATAATTAAAAAACGTTTAGATTGTGGAAAATTTGGTAATTAAAAAACATTTAAAATAGACACAAATATTTTGTAACATAATAAATATTTTTGGAAAACAAAAAGGTCGTAAATAAACACAAATAATTTCTTCTGTGTTTTTCCCAATAATAAAGAAGTGGAAACACATGTGGACCGTAGTGTTCATTGAAGTAGTTAAGTCGTGTCCAAAAACAATTAGTTAAGAAAAATTAAATATTAAAATATTAATAAGTGAAACAGTACTAGAAGAAAAAAATAAATCTATGATGCTGATTTACAAAAGGAAGCCGTAAGAACAATTTACTAACGTACTATACAGGGAAATGCAAAGAATGCAATAATCAACATACCGGAGCCGGATAACTGGACATTAATAAAAAAACTCTGAAGCTGCGATACCGACCTGATGTAGAGTCTCACCGACTATACAGGAAAGTGGCAAACCTTAAGGTAGCTAATGTAAGTGAATTAATGATAGAGATACAAAATATAAATCAGACGAATTGTCAGTTTACTATTCAGACGATCATTATATAGACTTAAGCAACATGGATTGCATGCTAATAAATACGATAAAAGAAATGACGCAGGGAGTTTTGTTGGATAAAATTTACAACGAAGGTAATCTAAATAATATATTGAAAATCATGATAAGCAGGAGATTTGAAGACGATTAGACCAGAGTATAGGAAATTAAAAACAAAGGACATAAAAATATAGGACAGTAGGTATCAAGACAAAGGAAAACAATTTAATAATGCATTTGCGGACGGTACAAATATGAACCAAAATATGGGTAACAAATTTAATAATTTGCCGCAGGAAAGGCAATGGAAAAAAAATCCGGATTACCAAAATTAAATGAAATATAACAATTCCGGACAATACAGACAAAATAACAATTTTAATAACGAAAGTTATAACAACTACAATCAATTTACAAATATGTCTAATTTCCAACTACCACACCCTAGACAAGGTTCGGGCCAATATCCATTTAGACAGGGTCCGGTTGAACGAATGGAAATAGATAATATCCAATTAAATAATAGTAGACTTCACATGATAGGACATTCTGCTCAGTAGATTGGCCGAAATCGCTTAATTTCTGACAAGCAAAATCAAGAAGAAACTCAAGCCAATTATAGTAATAGAGAAGAAGTGAATAATTGTGTTTTTTTTTACGAAACAGCCCTGGACTGGTTACCCAAAATAAAATTAGTAATTAATAATAAAAATTATAGTGCGTTAATTGATACAGGCGCCAGTTTTAGTTTAATAAATAGTAAAATAAAAGATTTTCGGCATGAAACCGAATCCTAATAAAGTTAAAGTTATTGAAAATATGGAGTTACCAAAAACCAAATAAAAAGTTTTCTGGGCTTAACCGGCTATTATCGAAAATTCGTAAAGGACTATGCGAAAGTAGCACAGCCAATTACAAAATATTTGAAAAAAGGAACACGAATTAACCTGAAAGACTCAACCTACATTGAAGCATTTGAAAAATTAAAGACACTAATAAGTACCCATCCAATTTTACGATACCCAGATTTCGAAAAACAATTCACGTTGTCGCAGGAAGGACATCCAGTTTGTTATGCATCAAGGACATTGAACAATCATGAGAAAAACTACTCTGCTACGGATAAAGAACTTTTAGCAATAATATGGAGTGTCAACTATTTTAGGCCATACATATACGGCAAAAGGTTTAAAATTTTAACTGACCATCAACCAATTAAATTTCTACATTCAAAGTATAAGGGAAAGTATATGTCATCACGACATCAGAGTTGGCTACTAAAATTAGGAGAATACCAATTTGATATCGAATATTTAAAAGGCAAGGATAATAAAGTAGCTGACTTTCTAAGCAGAATAGAAAATAATAAGATTGTTGTTGCCAAGGAAATAGAGAATAACAATGTAGATAATTTAGGATATTCAATAAATAATATAGAGGACGACCAAACAATGGCCACAATACACTCAGCGGATGAAGATTTAGGAGACTATTTTCCAATTAAAGAAGACATAGTGAATAAGTACAAAACTCAAATTATTTTAACAAATAATAAAATAGAAGAATTTAAAATACTGCATGGAAAAATAATAATATTCATTGCCGAAAGTATTTTGATGAAATGGGAAACATATTTAAAAGATTTATTACAAAAGGAAAGGTCGGGATCTATTCGGAAATTTCAGATCATAATTACAACAAAGTGCAATTAAAACTAATTGAAATGTACTATAACGACAATCAGATAAAATTTGTTAAGTGTACAAAGAGAGCACAAGACATCGAAGCCGAAGTCGAAGCCATTAAGCAAATTTGGTTAAATCACGTAAGAGAAAGTATGCACTCAGGCATATTAGAAACATACAATCAAATTAGAAATAAAATATATTACCCAAAATTATTGGAGTTAATCCAGATCGTTATCAATCAGTGCGAAACTTGCCAAAAGGTGAAGTATGACAGAAAACCCATAAAATTAAAATTTAATATTACAGAAACACCGAGAGAAAAAATTAAATTATACACATAGATACGTATGTTATAAAAGGATACCACTTTCTTACCATTATAGATAAATTTTCAAAATTTGGAGCGGCTTATGCCTTAAACGATAGAAATCATATTACTATTATCGAACAACTAGAAGACCATTTCACTAAATTGGCTAAACCGAAAAAAATAATTGCAGACAATGAATTTAAAACCGCAAGGATAAGAGAATTTCTTGATAATGAAAATATAGAACTTCATCTAACTAAGCCCAACAGCCATACGGGCAATGCAGACATTGAAAGATTCCATAACACTATAGCAGAAAAATTTAGAATTCTGTATAAACTAAAAAAAAGGTTGTCAGTTAAACAACTAATACAGAGATCAATTCGAAACTATAATGATAGATTCCATTCAGCGACAAAATGTACACCAAAGGAAGTACATGATAACAAAGTAGATTTTGAAACGGTGAGAAGCAATTTAGAAAAAACAAAACATAAAATCATAAATAGATTAAACAAAAATAGAGAAGAATATGAGGAAAAAAGATTGGAAGGCTTATTAAAAAACTATAGAGCGGTTAGGCTCAAAGAGCCTATATAGGAAACAAAAATTGAAAGGTATTCACCTTAGTAACATCAAAAAAACATTAAAATTTTCATATACTAATCATGACGCTGGTAATGAAATGGATACCGGACAACAACGCAGATTTTAACATGACGGACATTCGGACAATCAAGAAATAATAAAGGACACGGACATAGTTATACATATTGTTACGTTTATACCTTTTACAAACGTTTTGTTGTGAGTTCTTTATTGCAAAGTTTTTAAATTTATAACAATTTTATTTACTTTAACTACACAAAGTTGACACAGAACAATTTACTTAAAGTGCATGTCTTCACACTAGAGGTTTAATTTACTGATTGATTGTCCACTCACACGCTTCCCCTATTTATACTTGTCCAATTAGATTCTAGAAGATGTAAGAATCTTCTACTCTCCTTGTGTGTATTTTGTTGTTGTAGGTTGTTTATTCGTTTTATAGGCGCCTGCTTGCCTGTGTGTATAGTTGTTTTTGTTTTTATGTTGATAAGGTTTCTGCTTGGGATTTATTTCAATACATTTGTTGTTGCTTTTGTAAAAAGGGTTTCTAAGAAAACTACGCAGATGATAAACAACTGTATATTTGTTGTTATAAAATTAGTTTTTGTCTTGCGCATTTAAATGATAAGCAGCATGCCAGGCAGTTAGTAAGCGGCATAACAAATTGTGGTTGTGTGTGTGTGTGTCTAAAAACTTCTACGCAGTTTGTAACCAGTAGTTTTCCATATTGCTTAATTGTTTTATTTTAAACTTAAGCAAGACATATTCGTAACAATATGATCAACATTAAACAGATTGAAAAAATATTTAACTATGATAACAGGACATATGAATATAGGGAAAATAAACACTAATATGATAACATGCAAAATTTTACAAAAAAAAAAAAACTATAGAAGATAATAAAATAAACAGTGTAAACATTTTTAATTCAAAATACCACAGCAACTTCTCTTACGAATGTAATGTATTAATAGTTATTTTAATAATAATTTGATGTTGCATATTTTGTATGGAACATAAATATACAAAAATAAGACTAAATAATAGAATTCAGGAGAATTCCAATCTAAATGGGGGAGAAGTTCAAATGAACATGGAAAATGTAATAATTAAAAAACGTTTAGATTGACACTAATATTTTGTAACATAATAAATATTTTTTAGAAAACAAAAAGTTCCTAAATAAACACAAATAATTTCTTCTGTGTTTTTGCTAATAATAAAGAAGTGGAAACACATGTGGACCGTCGTGTGTTTATTTAGGATCCTTACAAAATAGTATTTAAGAACAATATTATAAGAAAAGAAGAGGATTATTAATTGTCAGTGAAGTAGTTAAGTCGTGTCCAAAAACAATTAGTTAAGAAAAATTAAATATTAAAATATTAATAAGTAAAACTGTACTAGAAGAAAAAAATAAATTCAATACAAGAAAAGTGTCTAAAGTGTTTTTTTACTCATTGTCTTAGGAAAAACGCTCCAATGTCGGTAAGAAAATTTATTTCGCGCGATCTACTGACAAATATGTATGTACAGTTAGCAAAAAAAAACTTGTACGCCTTTCGACAAATTAGTTTAATTTATTTTATAATATTACAATCTTAAATTATGGAATATTTAATAAATTTTCAACACATGTTTGATTTTTTCTTCAAGATTTATCGTATTAATGTTATCTGTTAAAATAAAAAAGTTGTCAGCACTGCAACGCAAAAAAAACCTTGTACAGTTGTTGCTTAGTTTGAAGAAAAGGTTCCGGTTACAAAGTTTTTGTTCAAAAATTGATAAATTGTGTTTATAATTGTTAAAAGTATTAATTTTAATTAATCTGTGTCTGCTTATCCTGAGAAATAAAATCGAATATGCCGGAAAAGCAAATATCGAAGGATTTAAAAGAAACAATTATAAAACTGTGGAAAGAAGGGAAATCAATACCTGAAATTGGGAAAATATTACATAAAGCACATAGTACTATACACTATGTTATAAAAACTTTTGGAAAAACGGATCTTGCGAAAGACCTAGTGGAAGTGGTCGCCCAAAAAAAAAATACTGTCTAAATTGAAAGAAAAATTTGTAAATTTGTGAAAAAAGGCCCAAAAATTTCCGCTATTAAAATAGCCAACGAATTTAAAATTGGCGAAATAGTAGATGTAACTCCACAAACTATTCGAAACTTTCTTCACTCCTAAGATTTAAAAGCTGGAGATGGCTTTGTGTTTGTACAAGACAACGACCCAAAACACACTGCCGTTGTAGTCAGAGAATAGCTACTTTACAATACGAAAAAGGTTTTGCCGCACCCTCTCCAAAGCCCAGTTTTGAATCCTATAGAACATTTGTGGGCTCACATGAAAAGAAAATTAAATGAATACCATGTAACCAACAAAGAAACCCTGAACAACGCTCTAATGGACATATGGTAATCTATACCTGTAGAGGTAACAAGAAATCTAGTGTATTCGACGCCAACAAGACTCCAAGCTGTTAAAGAATCAAAAGGTCGTGAACATGTAAAACCATTAATTACTAGGAACGAAATAATTAAATTTGAAATACTTTTATCTATGATTTTCTTCAAAAAATCTGGAAATCACTTAGACTGATTGGTAGGCTTGGATTTTTTTGTAGACTGATTGAGTTAGATTTCTAAACTAAAACTTTACTTTTTAATTGTAGGTGGTATATGCTATATTTCTGAATATTATTTATGAATTTATTATTCCAGTTTTACGGACATTTTTTTAAACTATTTAATTATTGCAAAAGCACGTTTTTTCTTCCTCTTGAAATCGACTTGCACTATTAAACGAATATAACACAATAAATGAAAGATTAACGAACGAACCTGTCCTTTTGTTGAAATTGATTGATGTTATTCAGAAAAGAAATGAGTAGAAATCTTAGTGAGAGTGTAATCCTTCTAATGAAATCGGGTACGATGGATCAAAATGTTCAGCTCAGGGTTAAAGATATTGGAAACTGGTGAATTGGAATTATTACAAAATCACTGAGCCAAAACAAACTCCCAAACGGTTTTGTTTCTCAATGAAAGCATAGACAATTATTCCAGTTTGAACCAATAAATAAAAGAAAAACAAAGTTATGTAAGAATTAGAAATAATCGGTAACTTTTTTATTCTGGAGGAACAATTAAACTTACCAGTTGAAAGATAAATTCATGAGAGATCTTAAAAATCAGGTTTTACCGGAAACAAGTATTGAAGTATATGTTCTAAGTATTTGATGTTTTCGTTAAGCCAGAAATAGATACATTTATATGTCTTTGGGGAACAAAGTAATGGCTTCAATAACGATTAATGCGAAAACTATTAGGGCAGTTTAGCATTAACACACGTAAAACAACAACAATTAGGTATGCTGTTTACTAACTGCGTAGTTTACTAAGAAAACTTAAGCACGCAAGACAACATCTTTCTAGTTACAAACTGCGTTGAAATTTTATACATGCAAAACAGCAACAATTAGAAACTTTATCAGCACAAAAACAAAAATACACACCGACCTCTAGGCGCCTATACATTGAATGAATAATATAACAACAAAATGTAATAAAAAGGGAGTAGAAGATTCTTAATTTTTCTAGACCTCTAGTTAACAAATTTAAAAGGCAGGGTCTGAGTGGATAGTTAGTTAGTTGAAAAATAAACCTCGGAAAGTACAGACCTGGTGGATCTTAAGTAAATTATTCTGTAGTGTCAACTTTGTATGTAGTTAAAGTAAATAAACATGTAGTTAATTTCAAAACTCTAAAATCTTATGTTATTAGTGAAATTGCAAAAGTAAAAAAATAACTTAACTACAATGAAGTTGGAAGAACTGAAAGTTGAGCAGCTAAAGAAGGAGCTGAATAAGTTGGATCTGCCAACAACGGGAATTAAGGCGGAATTGTAACGGAAGTTGATTGGTGAATTCGAGCAACGTGACTTAGATATTGGGACATGCGAATTCGGAGACAAAGAAGAGCTAGAGGTATGTAACCCATCAGCAAACACCAATGTAAGCTTGGATGCAATACTTGTGGCAATTCAAGAAAGCTCTAGAACCAGCAGTGCGAAACTTGATGCAATTCAAGAAAGCAACAGTCAACAGTGTGAAAATTGATGCCACAAATGATAAACTTCCAGATGTTATTCAAGAAAGCTCTAGAGCAAACAATGCGAAAATTGATGCCACAAATGAAAAACTTGTAGATGTCATTCAAGAAAGCTCTAGAATCAACACTGCAAAAATTGATGCCACAAATGACAAACTTCTAGGTGTTATTCAAGAAAGCTCTAGAATCAACAGTGAGAAAATTTATGCCACAAATGACAAACTTCTAGGTGTCATTCAAAAAAGCTCTAAAATCAACAGTACAAAAATTGGTGCAATTTGAGAATCCTCTAGAGCCAAGGGAGAAAAACTTGTAAGTGAGGTAAACACGAAATTTCAAGAAATATCAGAAATATTCGGCAAACGAATAGAAGGCGTGGAACAAAGCGTCAGCGAATTTGTCCTCCGTATTCGAAAAGGACCGGTGAGAGTCGTCTTCAGGCACTCCAGAAAGATAAACATACCGAGCTATAACGGTAGCACAACGTTTAATGTGTTTAAGTTCCACTTCGAAACAGTGACCAGCAAAAATAGATGGAACAATGAAGAGAAAGCTATTGAGCTAATTCTGGCCTTAAAGGGTACCGCTGTCGAAATCCTCGAAAGCTTACCAGGAGGCTGCAGATATAATTACGAGGACATAATGATGGCCTTACAACGCAGGTACGACGGCAAGCATAAAAGGGAACTCTGTAAAATGGAGTTACGAGGCAGGGCGCAGGAGGCAAATGAGACGCTGCAAGATTTTGGAGATGCAATGCAGATGGATCGAATATTTCCTGGATCAGTTTAAAATTGAAGCATTTGTCAATGGCATAAGGGATCCAGATATTAAATATACAGATTGTGCGGCCCAGAAAACATCCTTTACCGAAACTATTTCGTACATGCTGGCCCAGGAGACCGCCAAGGTTGTCGCAAAGCCACAAGATTACAAGGTACGACGTCTTGAGGCTGATATGGAAAGTTGCGGCGACGAAGAAGCGGGATAAAAGAAATTCTTGATCAGCTACTTATTGTCTGCGGGTTGATCAAGAGAAAGAAGCAAGTCCTCACCATGGACACTGGAGCGTCTCAGTCCGTAATAAGGCCCGATTTAGTTAAAGGAGCAGTGGAGCCGTTAAATAATGTACAACTGCGCATCGCTACTGGGGATTTAGCCATTGTCACCCAGGGTACGATTGACTATCGGATACCTCAGCGCAGATCACGAGTTTGTTGTCGCCGATACAGTGGATAAAATTATTATCGGTGCAGACTTCCTGATAGCTCACGGTATTAATCTTGATAGGGGGCAGCAGGTAATGATCTGGCACAATGTGGAGATCCCCTTAAATGTTTAACAAGAGAGGAGCGACGCAGTAAGGAAACTGTTTGCCGTCGAACACCAGAAAATTACCACCACTTACGAAAACTGCAGTGTGGTCACGTGTGAAACGATGTCATAATAGCAAAGCTCTCGTGAAAAGCTGCAACAATAGAAAAGTACCTGTGAGAGTGCTAAATCTGCCCAGCAGCGAAACTACGATTGGCGGAAATGCTGAAATTGGTCGATGTGAGCCGACAGGAGCCGTAGTTAATTATACGACACATTCAGCATGTCTCAAAATATCAGCTTAAGAGCGGAATTTGCTAGCAAAGCAGGTGGATAAATGGGTAGCAGAACTAAAATCACCCGGCAGGAATTAAGCGAACTAGTCTGCTATAGCAGAGTCCAAGACCGTAACATGACGGAAGCTTTTAGCCGTACTGGAGTGTGTTAAACATTACCGCAAATACTCATATGGCCAAACTCTACCATAACGACAGATAATTCCGCATTACGGTGGTTACTGCAGTTTAAAAATCCCCAAGGGCAGCATGCACGCTGGATTAAACGTCTGAAAAGCTACGACTTCAGCACTGTGCAGACAAAAGGCGGAAAATAAAATAATTAGAAGCCCTTTCAACAAGCCCATGCAACATAGAATGTAGGCACTGCACAACAGTCGAGGAAAAGGAGTCCATCAGTGATGTGAGGCATATCCCAATTTGGGCCAAAAGGAGGATCCCATTTTCTCAAAAATTATATCGGCCAAGCTGAAGAACATAAGACCGGGCCATAACGAAATTTGGCAAAAATCTGCTGGCAAAATCGTACTGGGCTTAGTAAAATGGTAAATATGTGCCCATATCGAAATTGGAAAAGTGCAGATGGAAAAAGTACAACAGACTTCATCGTCGCGGCAAGTTCCCGGATAAAAGATGTAATGAAGCAGTTTCATAATGGTCCAAGCGGCGGCCATCTGGGTGTAACAAAAACACTGGAAAAGATAAAACAGCGATTTTACTAGGTAGGCTGCCCACAATCAGTAGCCTAACGGATATCTAATTGCGAGCAGTGCATAGCGGCCAAGGGTCCATACAGCGCTGGTACTGCTTCCACAGTATGATGGCATGGTAGAAAGATTCAACCGCACCCTGGAAGAATATCTCAGAAAAGTGGTACACACCAAAACAATTGTGACGAGCATGTGGCAGTTTCTTCTGGTATCAGCTATCCAGGATTCAACATCATGCGGTCAAGCAAAAATCGTGTTTGCGACAGAGGTAAAACTGCCAGCCGTTTTAGAATTTGGCGTTAAACCGATTCCTGCACACGACGATAATGAAAATATTTTTAAGATACAAAAAGACCTACACGAGCTTCATGAATTTATCCGCATCGCATCAAAATGAACAGCAATAAAATGAAAGGTATGACCGAGCAGCAAATACGCAAGGATTTACAGAAGGACAGCTAATTCTACTATATAACCACAACGGAAAAAAGAACTGTCTTCCAAATTGCAAACCCACTGGGAAGGACCACACAAGGTGATTAAGAAATTAATGACGGTTTATCGGATACCGAAATTTCAAAGTCCGAATATTGAGCCTGTTCAGGACGAAAAAGCTTCAGTGGTCGGCAATCTTAAGCGTCTTGCTTTATTAACTGCGTAGTTTACCAAGAAAACTTATGCACGCAAGACAACAACAACTTTCTAGTTACAAACTGCATCAAAATTAATAACGCAATGCTTTTCTAAATTTTTATAAAATTTCTCGGCAGAAGCTAAAGCCATGATTTTTTTAAGAAAATTTGCTTCTTCCTCGATTTTTTTATATAAGCCTTTTGATTTTTGTATCTATTGTACAACGTGCTCCTCATACGGAGTTCCATATATTATATTTTTTAAATTTAGGGTTATGGAAATATTAGATGTGTTCATTATACAGGCTGCAGGATATCTGCAGTTACTGGCAGAGTTTGCTATTTAAACCTTTTCTTGTATTTTTATGTGGGTCTATCAGCGCATGGCGTTCCAAGAAATTAAATTTGCTTACTATTCATAAATGAAATAAAACAAATTTGTAAAATATAAAAGGAATTATTATGGTTGGTCATATTTAAGAGTTTAGCTCCTTTTCTAAGGTGTACTTTTCACATATTTTTTTTTTGTAATTTCTAATGGTTTTTGTTTAATGTACCATTTTATTACTAAATGGGAAGACAACAAGCACGCATAATAAATAATTATTCATTTTCTTTTATAACAATATTATAACATTAAAATTTTTCCTGCTAAAAATATTTTTTTAACTTTTCAGGGTAGGCCGCTCTATTACTCCACCAAATGCATTAGTCAGCCCAGCTACAAATTCAACCATGCCTACGGCTGCGGCTGTAGCGGCTGCTGCTGCAACTGCAAAAATACAAGCTTTAGATGCAGTAGCAAGTAATGCTGTTCTTGGCCTAGCATCCGCTTCACCTTCGCTTGGTATATCGCCACTTACTGCTAAAGTACCTACTTTGCCACTTCCTACACCAGGAAACAATTTTCATTCTTTGCCTAACACAGCTTCGGCTTCGCTCATATCTCCTAGCATGTTCCAACCTCCAAGTGTAACTTCAAATATTATAACGCCTTCGGCGTTACAAGTAGTTTCTACCCAAGCAATAAATTCTGCTGCAACTTCTAATGTATCGGTTCCAATCATCGCTAAATTAAGTTCCGGCATGACAGACATAAATCCATTAACAACAATTTCTGGCTCAATTGTAGCATTCGCTTCTACAAATGTCACAGCTCTGCCAAGTTTAATAATTAATGAATCAGATAAAAAGGCACCCCATGATAAGCAGCAAGAAGAGTCAAAGATAATGGCAGAAGAAGTTGAAACGCAAACTTTGCAACAACAAGAAAACATGTCCATTAAAGGTCAAAGTGCTCGACAATTTGTTATGCAACGTCTGATGAGACCACAGGAATCAAGAGTTATCATTCTACGCAACATGGTTGGGCCAGAAGATGTGGACGAAACACTAAAAGAGGAAATTCAAGAAGAGTGTACTAAATTTGGAAACGTCAGCCGAGTAATTATATTTAACGAAATACAAACAGAAAATGAAGACGACGACGAAGCGGAAGTTATTGTTAAAATTTTTGTTGAATTCTCTACAATAGTTGAAGCTACACGTGGTAAAGATGCCTTACACGGACGTTTTTTCGGCGGTCGTCGAGTAACTGCAGAATTGTATGATCAATCACTCTTCGATCACGGTGACTTGTCTGGTTAATATCACTGGATGAATCGAAATAATATTTATTATATTGTATGAGATAAACATAATATCAGCAAATAAATTCACTTTTTCTAGCATATGCAACCGAACTAAAATATATAACAGGTTAGGCATTAAACAGAAAACACAGAAGAGAAGTTGTCAAAATTAATTAATTAATAAAAATAAGATTCATTTGCTGGCTGGAAAATCTGTTATCTAAACGTATTTCGATTTTAGAAAATCTAAAAACATTTGATCAAATTTGCCTATACAAATTACCAACAAGCGAGCAGACTTTCAGTGCAAACTCAAGACGTGCTAAAAATAAAGCCAATAAGTTGTATTGGATGTTTTTAGTTTTGCATTTGTTAGGAATTTAATAAAATTGAAGTACAGATACCAATAAAGAAATTTAACATTCATTCTTGAATGAATGAGTTATTTTAATTAATATTTTTCAATAATATTAAATTCCCAAAGAAATAAATAAGTTATATATTTATTTATTTTTTTTTTTTTGCATAAAGCTGTTATGCTGATAGTTTAAAAAAAAATTAAATAAACAAAAGTGTTAAAAAATATATTATTTAATGGAACTTGACAGTCAAAAGGTTTTAAACAAATGAATGCATTCAATCAGCAAATGAATTTAATCAATAAGCCGATAACTATCGTATTTAATTAATAATGAACAGTAATCATTATTTAAAAGCTGTAGATAATTTAGCGTTTGAATAAGTAAAATTATTTACAAAAAAGGAAATATTTGAAATTGATAGCACGAAAATATGTAGTTTTACGTTAAGCTTCATCTGCTTGAGTTAGTCCTATCGTTTCCATTGGAATCAATAAGACACTTGCCACCATTGGCATTCACAGTCATGCAGTTTTATAGCCGCAATTGTTTTTGTTTAAACATAAAAGTTAGAGTCATTTATGTAGGTACAATAACTAACGCAATATAATTTGAAGTAAGTATTAAACAAATTAGAGAATAATATAATTTATTACAAAAATAACGACGAGAACTGATTTTTACAATTCAATCAACTGTTATGTTTACAGTGTATAATTTTAATTTAGGTGCAGGATTTTTAAAACTTCATAAATTTAATTTTTTTTTTAACAAAATTAAGTATAAGATAAAAGGTCAAATATAATTGCGATTAATTTTTTTGTATAAATTGCCAATATAAAAAACAAGCAAAAGTTATGTAGTTGCTCAAAAATTTTTGTGTTTCGTGAAGGATAAAATAAGAAGAGAAGTCTGACTCATTTTTTTCCTGTGTCCTTTTAGTTGCGTCTCAGTGTTTACGAAGTGTTGTATGCCCAATCATTAGCAGACAACGAAAGAAAGAAATTCCTTGAAGACTTTACCGGAATTGACTGTATAACCGCTTTAGATACATTGAAAGTAAATCATGTTCTCATTATGTCGGCTCCTTCATTACTGTAATACGCACAAGTTAAAGAACCTAAACTAAAGTGATGGCAGAAAGCCCACGTAGCCTCATATTGGCTGACTAGCACAGACGTAGCACTAGAAGAAGAAAGTAATATAAGTGGGATCTGACTATACACAATAGTCTATGTGGCTTCCGAATGGTAAATGGTATATTTAGGCGATCGATTCGGTATCAGGGGCAAATGCTTACAATTGTCACATAATAAGTCCCCGAACTTCAACACCCAGAAAACTTGAAGCATTATACACTGCATACAGATGACGCTAGCATAGCCTCCAAAGACTAACGTGGACTTGTGTCAAAAATTGTGTATTTTGTTCATCTAATGCTCTGCTTTCATTTTCCTATTACACGTGTTTATGAAATTAAAAATAATTCTAAACAAGTGAAATCAAACAAAAAAAAGTTTGAGTTAAATACGATATTATAACCAATCTTACAATAAATATGCCGAATAACAAAGAAAAAGAGGAATTTGCTCTGCAAAATCTCAACCATTTGACGGAAACATTTGTGCACTTGCAAGATTTCTTTTGTGAGGGAGGCATTGAGCAATGAAATTGAAAGATAAGAGACTACATAAAATTAAGTTAGGAAACTGAAATCAGAAAAAATTTATATAGATCAGAAGTGGATAGATTAATTTTGGAAATTTTAAGAAATAAATTACCTTATCACATTACTTGATTCTAACTCCGTATCAGACTTTAAAACAGCTCTAACAATTTTAAGGGAAAATGGTTTGTACTTATTTTAGTTTAACGAAAATAAATTTAATAAAAATAAAGGCGTTAAAGATATAGATATTTTCAATCGGCATCCCATGTTTTTCAAATGCCTCGTAATATCTACCCAGCTCAATA
The DNA here is from genome assembly GCA_030448955.1 of Trichopoda pennipes. Lineage (NCBI taxonomy): Eukaryota > Metazoa > Arthropoda > Insecta > Diptera > Tachinidae > Trichopoda > Trichopoda pennipes. Next base: position 3,730,330 of record JASKUP010000019.1, on the reverse strand, counting down.
TCAAGCAAATGCTCCACAATACATTGGCTTAGGGCCATACCCGAATTGTCAAAATGGTAACAATTATTAGAAGGACTCAAATCGCAATGGTGGTAACAATGTATTAGGGCAATCTTATTTAAACCAAAGCAAACAAGTAAATAGAATGCATAACGGAATAATTCCAATCAATCGAGAATCAGGCTCTATAGCGCACCTGTTTCAATGAAGGAGGATCACTCAAACTTTCATTTTCGAGCTTCGGAAGACTACCAGCTACAACACTATGCATATTGATAATTAACCATATCATTTTCTAATTGATACAGGATCCTCTGTTAGTATAATTAGGAGAAATATTCTACCGATTATGGTAGAGAAAACAAAACCAACTACTTTAAGAACATCAACAGGCTCGGTGATTCTTGATTCAGTTCAGTTTGTTCTTGTGCATGGTGAATGGGTAAAGCTTAAAGTGTACGATTTATCGTATATCTATGAGGGATTTTTGTGTTATAATGCACTGGGAATTTTGAATGCCCAGATCGGTGTTGGTAGAAAAGTGTTAAGACTTGGTGGATTTCAATATCAATTGGATTCATTAGCAGAAGTGGTTACGAATCAACTAAACAGGAGCTGAATATACACGAGACTGAAATGAGGTTTTGTTTGGATCACCTTAACTGGGAAAAGCGCACAGCCTTAGTTGGGATATTACGTAAATATAATAATATATGGTATTATGTTGTTTATTTACCTCCGCCAGTAAATGAAATAATATTGCCATTTTCCGTCCTAACTGGCTGGTTTGTAGTCGAGGACAAGCGCTTTCGATGCATTCGCATCGAGCGAGACCTTCACTCACTAAACACTCTAAATCTTATAGATATCCCGAAGTCCATAGAGATGAGGTGGATCGACAGATAGGGGAGATGCTGATGCAGAATATTATCTGTGCCCAAGTTTGTAAGGGACTTTGCCCGAATCACCAAACCTTTGACATCCTGTTTGAAAAATGGTAATAGCATAAAATATAATGATGGAGAGTATATTAAGGCGGTTGTAACAATAAAAATATTGATTACAGATGAGCCTATTCTCACATACCCGGACTATGAAAAAGTTTTTACTCTTACTACGGACGCTTCAAGCGTTGACCTGGGTACGGTTCTAAGCCAACAGGATAAGCCTATATGCCATCGCTCAATGAACATGAGCTTAAGTATTCAACGTTCGTCCGAATCCGTACCTATTTGGTAGAAATTTACCGTAAATTAATAAGTAGCATGCATTGATTCTAGACGCTTACGTTAACAACAAATACATTAGCAACGGAAATTGTAATTAAAGACTCTTATAAATATTCTTCCGAAACAAATGCAAACTATTCATTTTTGTCTCTAATTTTTAAGCTAAGTATATTTTTTGAGAAATAAAGAAATTAATTTTGAATCACAACTCATACCGTTAAGTCGTATGTTTCCTATCTATACTTATAAACAAATATATAAATATTTTATTAATTGAAAATAAAGTAAAAAAAATAAAAAAACAGAAACAAGGCTGCGAGCTTTATCTTTTTTTAATTTCTGTAGTATTTTGTGTGGTAGCTGTACGACGTGGCTTCGCTCAGAAGCTGTTTGCTAATGATAAATATTTTATATGGAGTTAGAAAAAAAATTTCAGTACAAAGAAGACACAAATTGTTCTCAATTTATTGTTTAAATAGTTCTTAAGGTAATTCATTAAAAATTAAACAAACAAAAAAAGTGCATTTTAAAGTTTGATAGTAAACAATATTTTTTGTTTTTCTGTTGGGAGAGAAAATAAACAGTGCTGACGGTGTAACAACTCTCGAGCATGCAACATACAATTGCCCGTGTGAAAAACATTGGGATTCTAGGGATTTATTAATCGTCATTGAGAATGAAAGGCGAACGGTGAATTGGACACGTTTAAACTTAAATGGTATCTCACTTGGTATGATAGGTATCCTTGGAATAAGCCGCTTTTCACCTATAAACTTTCCTATATTCATTATTGCTTTAATCGCGTTTGGCATCAGCGTTTTAATAACCAATCTAGTACTATTGCATAGTGTTGGCTGATTCAGGTTACGTAATATGACTATTACCGCTCCAACCTTATGTGGTTGCATTCGCATAAGTCCAATGAATTCAGGAACTCTACGGGGAAGTTAACAATATTATCAGGATCGGTAATGGAGTCAATAGATTTATACGAATACAATTCGCCATTAATTAATTTTTGGATTTTTAAATTTATTTCATCAACGTTTTTTGCAGCGAAAACGGCTCTTCCACTTAACCAAAGGTAATCGCTGTAATTTTGAGCAATATGTGGGAACACTTTTGCAATTAGTTCGTCTTTAGACGTACTGAATTGGCAAAAGTCTATTGGAAAGGAAATCTGTGGACCATTTCATTTATATATATAAGAATAGATAGATATACCTAGATGTAGATAATCATTCAAATTTTAAGAAATGCTGTTGACTGCTAACAAAGTTGTTCGAAGTTGAGCTTTTATTTTTTACCTTAGCAATACAATTTTAGAACAAAAGATTTTTGATATTGGATTTTTCAGCGTATAAGCGATATGTATGTATCATTAAAATTGTATCGAATAGAAAATTTTTTTTAACTTCAAAGTGAAGTGTACTTCTCGGTGACTTAATATTTTTAAGCCCTAACTATCCAATATTTCAAGGTTTTATTTCTATTATGAAAACTATTAATTTTAAAATTGTGATTCAAATCGCACGAAAAATTTTAAAGCGCGGATAATGTGCATACATACATACGTCACTCGTGTTTTGGCACTTGAATCACAAACTAACACAGACGCGGCACAACACGCTGTATATACTGTCTCTTTTTCGCAAAACTTTGAGTCGCCAGTTTTGTTTTGATTATGTGTTTCTAGCGTAAAAAGGAATTAAACGGATTTTACGGTTTTTTACTTTATAAAATTTTTGAAAAATAAGTTATCTATAATTGTTCGGAATCAGTAAGTGTTTTTGAGTCTTGATGTCTAGGCTATGTTGATTTTATGGAAAAAATTCTTATAAAATCAATTTGGCTTTGGATATAAGACAGGTTTTTCTATACAATATTGGGGTAAAATTCACTGATGAGCTTTGTGAGCGAAAGTGAAATTGCAATATGAATGTGCTCTCCCCCATTACAAAACATTTCAAATATTTTTATTTGAAAGAATGTTTTATGAGAATATCATAAAATGTTTTTTTTTAATGAAAATTGTTTTGTAATAAATATTTTGTGAGAATATCACTTAATATTTATTTGAAAAGGAATCAAGCACGAATAAAATTGCTGCATATTTTTGAAAAATAATTAAATATTTATTAATTTATTTATAGGCACAGTCTAAGTTGTATTGTATAGTTTGTATTTATAGGATAAGGCTGTTTAATTGTATATTTCCTAAACTACCTACTGGTGTCACAAATCCCATTACAGTTCCATTGAAGCGGCGAGTGCCAATATTTTCATAATATGAATTACTATTGATGATAATTTCTTTGGCCGATGGTTCCTTATTTAAAAAGTCCAAGTCAAAAACGCTCTCGTTTCTCGGACCAGTTCTGACTTTTAGTGGTTTAGGTTTTTTCTGTGATTTATCTCCAAGAGATATTGTTGATTCGACCACACTTATTAAAAGACAAACTCAAATTTTAAATATAAACGATTAGATTTCTTAAGATCAGCCAATCTAACAGCGACAAGAACAAACAAATTGTGCACTGGGCAATATTTAAGAATATTTCACCAGATAAATACAAGCTTTTTTCTAATATTTCTTTTATATTGTTTGATAACACACAATGTATTTCCGTCACAGTACACCATTTTTGCGTTCATAAAACACTGCATGTTTCATAATATTTTTACTTTTATATGTTTTACTTTACTCATGAAACCAATTAAAATCACATTTTCACCTCATTTATCATGTATTAATAAAAATTTAAGAAATAAAATTACTTTTTGCTGCAAAAATTGTTTAATACTTGTTGTTCTTCAAGTTTTTGTTTTGTTTATTTTCCCATTTTCTTATACTATATTTGTACTATCTTTGTCTCTTTCTTGAGAACTCTGAGAAAACTTGACTTAATTTTTTCTATGTGCCAGTTTCTTCATGTCTGCTTAGCCTGTGACTTGAATAAACAAATCAATATCAGCTGTTCTTATCTACACACAAAATAATATATAAATTCTTGCACTGTGCATTTAAATAAAAAAGAAAGTTAAACCTAAATGGCTTCAAAACGGAAAAGGTTTTGGTGCAGTAACCCAAAATTTAAAGTTACGAAGACTTCGAGTTCTTTCGGCAATACATTTCAGGTGTTATTTGACATGAAAGACGAGGATACGTCAAGCGTGAACAACAAAGTCTCTGGAAATAAGCCGACAAGAGTCCTCCCAATTATTGTGGACAACGGTCATAGCTTTACCTCAATGCTCAAACTACTGGGAGAAGGTTGTAAATATAAGAGAATGTCAATTGAAACAAAAATCATTCCTAACTCCATGCGTGATTATGAGTGTGCTCTGGAAAAACTAAAAACGACTGACATGAAATATTTCGCCCACGCCATTAGCGACAATAATAAATTCAAGCTAGTGCTATTTGGTTTACCTCAACTAAACATTGCGACCATGAAGGACGATTTTAAGCATGCTTTTAACATTAAACCAGTCCGCATAAAAGAAATAAACACCTCCCGATCCAATCCGGACGATGCGCTGTAAATATTGGAATTTAAACGTGAGCAGATTACTAAAAAAGAAGTAATCAAAAATAAATTTGTAAATGGTATCGCTGTGCACTGGAGAAACCCTCTTCGGCGCTTAAGAGGTCCAACGCAATGCTCCAAATGTGCGATGTATGGTCACAGGGCATCAAATTCCCATAGATCAGCAGTGTGCGTAGGTTGTGGTGACTCACAGGACTATTCAACATGCCAACTAAATAAGATTCCTGAAAGAGGTCCTGTAATCAACAAGTGTTTCAACTGCAACAAGAGAAACACGAAAAACGTGAATCATCGTGCGGATGACCCTCAGTGTCCTGCACGAAAAGAATATTTGGAGATTCGACAAAAAGTGACTTTCAAGAGGCGTCCAAAAATAATAAAACAACGACACGATTTACATCATTTCTCTTTGACTGAAGATTTGCATGAGATAAAACCTGAACTGAATCCCGTTTTGAATGGAAATTCAGGTAAAGATACTGGCAGATTATCATATGCTAAAATAGCTAGCACAAACCACAAAATTGTGGAGAGTGATAATCTGTCAAATGAACGACTACTAGATATTTACTTCGAAGCCATTATTGCTTTGGTAAAATATTATAAATTGAGAGTTCTCGGTAACATGCTTAGGTATGTTATATAAACCCCTGTCAGCACGATGGATTTTCTACATCCAATGCATTGGAATGCCCAAGGCATGACAACCCCCACTGCTATTATAGAATAAGAACAAGTTCTACAACAAAAACAAATAGATATAGTTTTCATAAATGAAACATTTCTTAAACCGCAACATGTTTTAAACTTAGAAATTTTAAAGTACATAGAGAGGACCATAACACACATGGTGGTGGCGTTCTAATCGCAGTTAGAAATAATATTCCCCACGAACGTATTTCAAAACTTCCAACATTCGCAATGGAAAACGTTTCCCTAATAATTAAAATACACAATAGGCAAATAAGATTTACTTCTATTTACTATCCAAAATACAGAAATGATTTCATGAATGATATGGACACAATAACCAGATATGCTTCAGATTTCTTCATCTTTGAGGACTTCAACGTCCAGCATACAAGCTGGATTTGCCACCACAGCAATACAGCTGGTAACAGTCTTTACAACCACGAACTAAACGGTCAATATTACATTTTTTCGCCCAACAATTTTACTCGATTTAGTCAAACTGTTGCTCCAAGTCAATCGTCTTGCATAGACCTTCTATTATCAAACTCCAATTTACAATTTTCGTCACTTAATACTCATCCTACACTACTTAACTCAGACCACACGCCGATCACTTGCGAAATAGAGTGCTCATTATATGACGACAGGACTCAATATAAACTGGCAAACTGGAAAGAAATAGAAAAATGGGTTGAAAATGAGCTGAGAAATAATAATTTACAATATACTGTTTTGACACATGCAAACATTGTAGAGGTTTTGTCCAAAATGACTTACATTGTGCAAGAAGCCTCGGGGCAAATACCTGTTGGAACAAAATATTGTTGGCAAAGACAACTGTCGCGACAAACCTTATTAAATACAGACGTAAATTACAAAGAAGCAATAATATTCTAGAAAGAAACTTTATATTGAACTAGCTTAAACAACTGACCTCGCTAATAAATAAAAACATTAGCATTGACAGAAATAACAGCTGGCATGAGTTTATAAAGAAGTTGCCAGTAGGTAGAAAAATTCTGGCTGCTGACAATAGCAATAAAGAGGAAAAATAACACATTGAGCTACTTAACGGCAGATGGCGCGGAGGTACACAATTGTAAAGAAAAAGCAAACATAATCGCAAACAGTTTCGAAAGTTTTTACAAAACACCATAAATATGTCATCTAGAAAAGATAGAGCTGTAAGAAAACATGTTGAGTGGTTAAATAGCCAAACAATACCTCGAAACACAGAGCAGTATCTAACAACAAATACTGAAGTAAAAATGCTTATTAAAACGTTGAAAAACTCCAAAGTACCTGGTTTGGATAGTATAGATGCTATTATATTAAAAAATATACAAGAGTTTTTAACTGGTGTTTAACAAATGGATATTTTCCTAAGCTTTTTAAAACAGCAAAAGTAGTGCTGATACTTAAGCCAAAGAATGATGCCAGATTGCCAAATAGCTACCGGCCTATAACTATGCTAAGTTGTCTTGATAAAGTATTTGAGAAAATCATACTGAACAGACTGAACGAGTTCACTGAGAATAATAATATAATACTAGATGAACAGCTTGGTTTTGGAAAACAGCATTTGACAGTACACCAGGTAGAACGAATCGTGAAACTTATATCAACTAATAAAAACCAGCGTAGAAGTACAGGAATTGTTTTTTCTGGACATAGAAAAAGCTTTTGATTCTATATGGCATTAGGGGCTAGTATATAAACTTAATATGTTTGGATACCCAGTGTATTTGCAAAAGATAATACAAAGTTTTTTGAGCGATAGAACATTCGTTGTAAATGTGGAGAATGAACTTTCTTTCCCGCGGCTCATTCCTGCAGGACTACCACAAGGATCAGTTTTATCGCCTACACTATACTCGATTTTCATCTCGGATTTCAAAATATTAAGAGAACAGTCAGCTGCATTAAATGCATATGATACGGCAATAATGACAACGGGGAAAGTCTCTCCAATGGTATTATCAAGAAAATGAAAAATGGGCTGTTATACGCTGAAAAATACTTCTCTAAGTGGAAAATTAAGACTAATGAAGCAAAGACACAAGCTATATTTTTTCCGTTTATCTCTTGGTGCAACACAAATACCTCTCAGAAAAACTGTGAAATATTTGGGAATAGAGCTCGATAAAAAGTTCAAACGTGTGAAAAGGCTGTCCGATGTGGAAGAGCTCTGTGTCCTTTACTAAACCGACGGTCAACGCTAAATAGGAAAAACAAAATATTACTCTACAGAATGTGTATACGGCCAATTATGACATATAGATGTCAAGTATGGTCAAAAATATGTGCAAAAACATATTTGAAAAAGCTCCAGGTCATACAAAACAAGAATCTGAAGATTATATTCAATCTACCGAGACGATACTCAACAATTAGATTACATAGAATATACCAAGAGCAAATGTTTGTAACAGTGATCAATAATATCACACAAAGATTTGAAACCCGCAACAGGATTTCAAATTCTGCCTTGATAACAAACTTGTAATATTATTTTCTTCTCCAGCTTTATATAAAGTTGACAGAAGAGCAAATGTACAAATTTCTTTTAATTCCTATTAGGTTTTTTATCTATCCTTTTCCTTATAATGTAAATAAAATTTTTTTAATGTCTATTTTCAGTTAATTCTGAATCATTTATATTTGCTGTAATACTAATATAGTAATAACTCAAAATGGGTGTATAAGAAATTTGTATATATTTTTACTTGAGATGATGATAGATTAATAAAATATAATAATAATAAACATACATACGTACATATGTTTGTAGAATCTAAATTAAATCACTGAGCACTGGAACTTTATAAAGTTTAAACGTAGGCTAAGCAAAAACAAATTGAGAAGTGATAACGATTTATTTATGTTTTCACTAATACGATTTAATACATAGTGTATTGAAAAGTGCAAAGAAAAACATGTATAAAAAAATAAAACTTTTTTTAATAGCTCAAGTACTTAGAGTGCTTTAGTTCTTCGAGTTGCTCTTTAAATTTTCTCATGCGAATAAAAATACTTCGAAATTAAGCCTATTTATTGAAAACGTTGGGCTCTCCTGGCAAATTCTGTAACATAAGTGTATGTACGTATATGTACATATGTAAGTAAGTTTTTTATGGTATTATTTTATATATTTCTAGGAAAAAAGTTTGAAAAATGAAACTTAAAATGCATATTTTACTAAATTGAAAACAAATTCAGCAAAGGATTTGAACTTTTTATTTTTTCCATGCAATATACATATTTTAAAGTATTGAAAAACATGCAATCTATTTACATACATATGTACATGTAATTTTATTGTGAATTTTAATTGAAGTAAGATTTTTCCCCAAAATTGTGACGGTATTATCTCTAAAAAATCTGGCAGCTATGTATAGTAATGAATAAAAAAAAATCTTCAAATAAAAAAATACATGCATGACTGTTGATATGTTACAACAATTTTCTGGTAGGCCGAAGTTGAAGATGTTGCCTCTCTTTACTTCGTCTTTTATTTTCTTTTTGTTTTTTTTATTTGATCTACGCGTTGTTTTAGCGTATGCTAAAAATGTATAAGTGTGTGTGCACATATACAAACTACTATACGCAAACATTAAATTTAAAATGAAAAAATGTACATTTTACAACCGCATAGTCGTTTTGTGTTTACAACAAAGGGAAAATGAAAATTTTTTTTTTTTTTTATTTTTTTTTTTTTTTTTTAACTCTCAAAATTATTTATTGTATCTTCTATAAAAAGAACTAACAATAAGTTTTAAAATCTTAAATTCTAAAAAAAGTTACATTAGTCCCGACCATGTCAGAACTAACCTTTTGGGTAAAAAAAGAAAAAAATTGACATTAAAAAAAAAACAAAACAAATGTTTTTAAGATGTGTCATCTGTAGCATTGAGGATTAAAGCTGCGGTATCCCTCTTTTTTAATCGGCTATGTCCACTATAATCCAAGATATTGCGAGCAAGGGGATTAGGATGGTCTTCGAGCTTCATCAAGTATTTGCCTGCGTATTTGATGATTTCTGTAGTCACTAGCGGTATGTCTAAGTCACAATGTATGTTTGAATTTCTGATGTACCATGGGGCGGAAGTTATCAACCGTAAAATTTTATTTTGCATACGTTGGATTCTATCCACGTTTGAAGCTGAGGCAGTGCCCCAAAGTTGGATTCCATAAGACCATATTGGTTTCAGAATACTCTTGTAAATTAGAAGTTTGCAATCTAGGCCAAGTCTCGAGTTCCTGCCAATGAGCCAGTGTAATTGTGTTAGCTTAAGTTTCATTTGTGTTAGCTTTGAGTCAATATGATGTTTCCATGTAAGGCGACGATCAAGATATATACCAAGATATCTCACATAATTATGGTGAGGAACAATGTGATTATTGATTCGAACGGGTGAACAATTATCTCTTCGCAGGGTGAAAGTCACATGAATGCACTTTTGAACGTTCACTTTAATTCTCCATAATTTTAACCACAACTCCAACTGAGTTATATGTTGCTGAAGATTTATTGAGGCTTGATAGGAGTTTTCGTGCGAACTTAGACACGCTGTATCATCAGCAAACGTAGAAGTGTGGACAGTTTCACTTACAGGCATATCGCAGGTATATATCAAATATAAAACTGGTCCAAGAATGCTACCTTGTGGTACACCTGAGGAAATTGGTTTGGATACACTTACGAAGTCTCCTTCAACGACAGCAAATTTTCGTCCAATTATGTAGCTTTTCAGTAGGTTGCTCATATTACAAGGCAAGTGAGCGGTAAGCTTTAGAAATAGACCTTCATGCCAAACTTTGTCAAAAGCCTGTGAAACATCAATAAAAATAGCTGAACAATACTTCTTCTCTTCAAAAGTCCTTCTTATCACCTGAACCAATCTATGGGTTTGCTCAATTGTACTATGTCTACTTCTAAAACCAAATTGATGGTTTGGGATACACCCACTATCCCTTAGCATTGGAGACAATTTATTCATAAGCAACTTTTCGAAAACCTTTGAAATAGTTGGTAATAGACTTATGGGTCTATATGACTCGGTTTTGGTCAGGTCTTTACCCGGTTTTGGAATCATTTTAACTTTAGAAATCTTCCAGTGGTCAGGATAGTATTCAAGCCGTAAAATGGCATTAAAAATGAATAGCATGATTCTGACTGCAATATTGGGGAGCTCCTTCAACATTTTGTTACTTATGCCGTCCATACCAGGAGCTTTTTTCGGATTTACTTCAGAAATTAGCTTTTGTACCTCACGCAACTTAAACTTTAAGGGTCGAGGGGGTAATCCAACTACGCTTGGCAAACTAACATCATCAGTACATATGTGTGGGGTGAATACATCTTTCAAGTAATCGGCAAATAAGTCACCTTTTTCAGCGTCCCTTCTTGCCCAATCTCCACTGATATTACGTAGGGGTGGCTTGTACTCAACGGGCCTTTTAAGGTTTTTTGTAGCACGCCATAAAGAATAGTTGGAGTTTGGTGTAGCATCGAGGCCCTCCAGATATTTCTCGAAAGATGCAGTTTTTTCATATGCTAGTAAGTCTCTAAGCCGCTTTGTGCATTCTCTAAGTCTCTGCCTCTGCAGGGGCGATCTGTGTTGTTGCCAATCTCTTCTAGCTCTTCGTTTTTCCGCTACGAGACGTTCAATGTCTGCAGAATAGATGTGACCTAAAGTAGTCTGCGGATGTTTAGTTGTTGCAAGCTGTGCTGCTTGTTTAATATTTTCACTAAAAGTTGCAAGGCTACACTCCACATCCTCCTTTGTTTCTAGCAAAATATTCTCCGAACAATGGGTGCTGAGATATTTTTTAAAACTCAACCAGTTGATGCGACTGATCATATTTGTATCAGGAAAAAACAAATGTCTTCTAAGCGGGCTGCAAATAGTTACAATGGTTGGAGAATGATCCGATGATAAATCCATGGAAGATTCTACAGTGACTAAATTTCTTGAAATATTTTTTGTGACAGCAAAATCTATTACATCCGGAATTTTTTGTCTGTCGGTAGGCTGACCAATCGAAGCAACATCTAAATCATTACTGCTAATAGCGTTGTACAATGCTCGGCCCCTAGGTGTAATTAAGCGCGAACCCCAGTAATTGTGTTTCGCATTTTAATCGCCAGCTGCCAGAAAACATGGTCCAAGACCTTTAAAAAATTTTTTATACTGCTCTTCGGTTATTAAAAACCTGGGAGGAGAGTAGACTGATGATATTACTATATCATTTAAAAGATTTTGAACACAAATAGTTGTGGCTTGCAAATAGTCTTCTTGCTTGCTGTCTAAAAAATGGTGTTTCAGTCTAGACTTTATTAAAATTGCTGAGCCGCCGCATGCTCTACCTCTCGAATCCTTTGTATCATAAAATGAGAATCCATTAATTTTAAAAATACCCCTTGTGGTCAAATGCGTTTCAGAGACCAGCATGATGTCAATGTTATTTTCCGTGAGGAAGTATTCGAGTTCGTTTTTATGTTGGCGAATGCCATTTGCATTCCAGAAACATATTTTCAACGAATTCATTTTCTATTTACGATTGCCTGAAGCAAAGTAGTCTGCATTTGCAGCATTTGTTGCATCATGCTAGTCATACTAGTTGTGAAATTGTTTATTGTCTGCACAAGGTTGTCAATAGTAGCTGCAAGACGAGTAAAATTGAAGCTTGAGTTAGCGTCTGCATTGGTATTTGCTGATAGAACATTTTTTGGTGGAACAGTGTTGATTTGTACGGCGTCGGCATACGATACATGAGTATTGATTGGTCGGACCATTTGGGGATACGAAGTAGATAAAATATGCTGTTTTTGGGCCGATGTAACTTTAGGTGCCAGTGTTGCACCCTGTCTTATGAAAGAATAAACGGGGCAACCTCTGTAGTTTGCAGTGTGATTACCGCCACAATTACTGCATTTTTTAAGGTTTGTTTCCCCTTTAGGTTTATTGCAACTAGCAGTAGCATGCAATTCTCCGCATATAACGCAAACAGATGGAAGTTTGCAGTATGTTTTGTGTGCCCAAACTCTTGACAGTTGTGACACTGTACGGGCCCTGAACGTTTGCGGGGTTCTTCTACCGTGATTTTTCTATGCAGAAGATATTGCAAATTGTAAATTGGGTGAGTTTCATTTTTCTTCAATTTTATGTCATTGGGCTCCAATTCTACTCGGAACAGAGGTTGTGGTATTTTCTCCCTATTAATTATGTTTACGACATTTTTAATTTTGAAACCTTGATCAATGAGGGCACCTTTGATTTCGTTTGGTTCAACACTTGGATCTACGCCCTTTACTACAACTTGCAAACCTTTTGCACTTTTAAGCTGATATGTATAAAAGCTTAATTTACTCTTTTCAAGTTCATTAACCACTTTACGGAAATTCGCCTCTTCGTGAACCTGTATTTTGGTTTCATCAATTTTGCCACGTATTATTGGCATGACATAAAACGTTTTATCACCAATAGTCGAAATTAATTTCTTAACAAGGGCGTTTGAATTTTTTTCCCTCAAATAGATCGGTGGAGGTTTAGAGGATTTGGTTGTGCAGACAGATTTCTCGTTGTCGTCTTGTAACAAAGAAAATCGATTTTGAGAAATTACTGAGGCGGCGTCACTATTTCTAGATAACTTTCGAACTGATGCGACCTGGGACGATTTGGGACTTCGCCCACGTTTGGTAACCGTTAGGTATCTGTCCATTCCCACTTGGAACTTAGGTTTTTCGATGTCGATAGCAGTTGTAGCAGCTTCGTTAACTGAAGAGCAGGAACCCGACGCGGATGAAGTTGCCGATTTGAGTGGCACTGGAACCGATAATAATTCACTGGTTTGCGGTAGTGAACTTGTACGAAAACGAAAGTGTTGCTTTGCTGTTAGATACAGACTATCATCAATTTTTTTCGTTGTGTTGTTTTCGCTTACGTCTTCAGCGCTTAGGGTTAAATAAGCATTTCTGCCGTTAGTGCTTACTTGACAGTTTTTTGCTTTGGAGGTACTCATAAGAGTATCTCCCAGCTTTTCTTGCTTATTTTAATGTTTTTGTTTTATAATTTTTTAGTACAAAAAAAAAATTTTTTTTTTCCCCTTTTTTTTTGACTGTTTTTATTTAAAATTTTACATCTGCTTTGGCCTTTATGGCCGGAAATACCGAAATTTTATGTTAACACAATGTCTTCGCAAAATCTATATCAGCCGCACTCGTCTCAACACAATTGGTCCACTTTCACGAGTAAACACCAGCTTTGGTCGCCCAGAACACACCGCCGTCAACAAAAAGCACGGCGCTGTTTTTTAAGTTCTGCTTTATGTTTATAGTTCTTTATTAATTTATGTTCTTTAAAGAAAATGACTTCAAATTAAATATTTTCTGTTCAACATCACACCACTGGTTTTTTTTTATGATCGATTTCTTTTATTGAAACTTTGAATAAATAACTGTTTTCTTTTTTATTTTTCAATTCTTTCAACAAAAAATATTTTCCCTACTCGCGCACACAGAAGTTATACTCATAAACGACGGTACAAGACTGAAATGAAAATGAATAAAATAATTTTCTAAGTTTTCCGGAAAATTTTATAATTTTTTCTTGTCATACAAACCATCTCCTGAAAATTTCGAATCGAATAAAAAAAAATCAGCCAAATCGCCGTTCTTACGCCACACACTGGGGATTTTTGTATGGAGGTGAGGAAAAAAATATATTTTTCAACAAATCATCACAAATTTAGTTTTATTTATATATTAATAAAATGCAACAACTGTGACCGTTGTTCTTGAGTCTTTATTTAAAACTGCCAACTTAAAACTATGTCAATTATGACTAAAGCTTAAAATGTAATACAATTCTTAATTAAGAGTCTAAACACAATCATTGCGGTGCGGTGCGATTTCTCGTTGCGGGAGAGAGAAATAAACACAATACACCGGAAGACGGCGGCGGCAAAACTTGTCATTGTTTGTTTACATTTTTTATGAATTTATTTGTGCCTAAATTTTTGTACAATTTGGTGTTTGTGTTAAATATTTTATGATGGCAGTAAATAAAAAAATTCAAGCTATTAAAAACATTGTAAATTTGGTAGAGGCCACGTTTGATTTATGTGTGGAATTAGAAACCACGAGACATAGTCATAGTTGATGTCCATTTTTACTTTTATGCTTTTTGCACCTTTTTTATTGATCCCACAACAATTAATATAAACTTCAAAATCACATGTGTTTTGTTTACAATAATGTTGTGAACACCGCCAATTAATGAAAAACTATGGCAACATCAGAAAGAGAAAGAGTGTAAAAAATTGAGAGAATAAAAAAAACCGCAATAAAATAAAATAGATTTTAATTTTATGCCGCACCGCACTGCGGTTTTTTACTACAAAATCGTATGAAAAAACGCACCGCAATAAAATATCGCAGTATTGTGTTTAGACTCTAATGGTGAAAAAGAAGCTATGTGCATAATAAGCACAATAAGAACCTTAAACAAACAAACTTCATCCTGTAATATTAGTTTGTTTGTTTAATTGTAGAATTTTGAAGAATGCGCTGACGTTTGCGTCTAGTAGTTTGTGGGAACGGAAATTTTAAATATTACATGTATGTTATTTCCCCATCCTTAGTGTTTGCCCTCCGGGCAAATGGATCAGGGTAGTCTTTCAGTTTTAATTCTATTTTGTTCTTTCTCACCTTACAGCACTTAATTTTTATGGATAAAATTACAATTATTACTAAAAGTATAACTACCAAACTTATAGTAGTACCATGTGTTACGTTATTTTTAAATTCAATGTACTTAATGATTTCTCTATTCTTAATACTTTGGAGATGAAGTCCCTCCAAAGTAAAGTTATTAATGTTCTTTGTAAAATTTACATAGTTTAAAGGTATAAGTACTCCATGACTAAATCTATTAAACAAATTTTCAAACACAAGCTTCTTTAATCTAATCGTACAGTTATCAAACTTAATAATACTATTTCCTTTCACAAAATATGGCTGATCATTACAATTATGATTTATTTTGGTAAATTCAATTAACTTCGTTATAACAAGGCCTGCCTTAATTTCTTTAATTATTGGTTCTTTATTTATTCTAAGTTTACAATCATTATTCTGCTTGAAAGAATCTCTTACACAATTGTTATCATGGATCAAAAGGTTTTTCTTTACCATTAAATTTTCCCTGTTTTTGTATATCATATTACCCTGCACCAAAACTTCTTCTATTGACAAGTCCAATTCTGCAAAAACATTAAATCTGTTGCTTGAACTTGCGTTTCATTTGAGTTCTGTAGTACTTCTTATTTCTCCTATTACTAGTGTCTATTACATAATTACCGTCTTTCTTGAACTGTAAGAGTCTTCTATATTTTTGGGACTATTTTTCTGTATGTTTCTATTCCGTACAATTGTATCGGTCAAGTTAAAATTTTTGTTTCGATTTTCGTTCAATCTATTAATTTTAAAGGTTTTTTCTCTCCTAAATTGTTCTGCAAGCTCTTGGATCTTTTCTCTGTCGAAATTTTTCTCAATAAAATCAATGGGTCGGAGTTTAGTCGTTGAATGAATACTATTGTTGTACATTGTAATTATCCTATGTACTTTGTCTTCAGTATTTTCATCTGTCACCGTTTTATCGGCTGCAATAATTCGAATGTGTTCATTGAGTGTGCCATGTAGACGCTCGACGTCCGCGTTACCCGTCTTGTGGTGAGCGGTCGTTACATAAGTTTCAATGTCATTTTCGGTTAAAAACAATTTAACGGATTCGTGAAGCATGCACCTATCGTTGTCATAGACAAGTTTTCTCATTTTCCCTAAAAATCTTATTCTTTCTTTGAGTGCAGTTAGTATGGAAAGCCACGTTCTATCGGTTAGTTTATGCACCGTTGCATATTTCGAAAATTTATCTATAGTTGTTAAGAACATTACGTTTCGAAATGGGAACCAAATATCCATGTGGACAATGTCGTTGAAACAGCCTGGTGACTCAGTCACCTGAAATGGAACTCTTACAGGTCTTCTATCGAATTTAGCTAATTGACAAACTTCGCAATTATTTATAAATTTCGCTATTAAGTCCACCAATCCAGGGAAGTAATATTCTAATTTCAGCTCTGCAAATACTTCGTTAATGATAGGCTACTTTCGAGTAGTCTCTAATGAATTTCCGGTAATAACCAGTAATTCCCAAAAACGATTTAATCTCTTTCCCCGTTTTTGGTAGCTCAATTTTCTGAATTGCTTCCACTTTCCGAGGATTTGGTTTAAAACCATTATCAGTAACCAAATGTCCCAAGAATTCAGTTTGTTTTTGTAAAAATGAACATTTGTCGAGTTGTATCTTGAGATTAACCTCACTTAAGCGCTGAAGAATAAGCCTTAGCGAATTCAAGTGTTCCTCGATAGATGTTGAAAATACCAAAACGTCATCAAGATAAACGACGCAAATTTTATTTATGTAATCAGCAAGGACGTTATTTATCATTCTCTGAAAAGTAGCGGGGGAGTTTTTTAATCCAAAGGGCATCCTCAAGAATTCATAATGCCCCGTCGAAGTAGAGAATGCTGTCTTAGGTATATCCAGAGAATCCACTTCTATTTGGTGAAAACCTTTGGCAAGATCAATCGTGGTAAAGTAATTACATCGTCCCAATTTGTCGAACATGTCCTCCATGTTTGGCATGGGGAATTTATCATCGATAGTCAAAGCGTTGAGTTTCCTGTAGTCAACGACTATACGCCACTTCTGAACATTTGAGTTGTCTTTCTTCTTGGGTACTACCCATATAGGTGCATTATACGGGCTTCGAGAAGGTCTTATAATACCCTGCGTCAACTTCCGCCCTATGTACCTGGGGGTATCTGTATAATTTGGTATAAATTGGAATGTCGTTCGTAGTTCTGATCCTATGTTTAACTTCATTGGTGAAAGTCAAATCATCATTTTCCTTATAAAATGTATCTGTGTATTTAAAAAGTAAACCTCTCAAGCTTTTCACTTCCCTTTCGTTAAGGTGGTCCACATTTATGTATTGCATCAAATCATTTGACTGTATAGTGTTATGAAAAATATTTGCCCCTTCACTTGTCAAAATACTTGATTCGTTAACAGAACGGCTGTAATATTCCTCTTCCTCTCTGTTAAAGAATAGTTTAACTATGGTGTTTTCTGTCGAAATTGCTCGGTCTTTGTAGGAAATATTGGCGTTAAGGCTTACTAAAATGTTATTACCTATGAGCCCATCAAATCTATCAGCGAAATTGTATTCTAAAAAGTCTACGTAAAAGTTTTCGAGTCCAAACTCTTTAAAAAGTGGTATTGTACACTTTTTCCTAATTATAATGTCATTTTTACATGCTTTAAGTGTTATATTTATGGGTGATTTCCATTTTTCATTGCATATTCCAGGATTAATAATGCTAAATTCTGCTCCAGTATCTACTATAAATCTAAGTTTTCTAACTGGATTATTTACTACTATATAGGGCATGTATCTGGAAGGCCCGTTGTCCGAAAATTTTGAAAGGTATTCGAAATGTCCATTGGTTCGACTGTTTGGTTTGGTTCATTTCGAGCATGTTGTGCAACATTAAATCTTCGTGGTTGTCCGGTAAACATGTCTCTTTGTGATTGTCTGGTAGAATTGTCTCTTCGTGATTGCGAAGGACCTAACCATGTAGAATTTCTATAACTGTTTATCTGATCTTGATTCCTCGACTGAAAGTTATCTATTTGACGAAAGTTTCCACTTCGCCGATGACTAGGAAAATTTCGCGTTCTTGTATCAATTCTTTTGTAACTATCAAAATTATTGTTCTGGAATTTTTTCTCATTTCGGTGATTGAATGAGAGCCCGGCAAAATTCAAATAACCATTTTCCTCTATTATTGCATAAGCATCTGCCATGGTAGTTGGATTTCTACCAAAAATTATACCCTTTACCGGCTCAGGTAAGTTTCGTTTAAACGCTTCTAAAACCAAATTTTTATTCCTCGTGGCTTGAAGTGTCGTTAAACCATCATCAAGTAAGTAAGAGTTGTTAAGTCTAACCAGAAGTTGGTTTAATTTACTATAAAAGTTTCCTATCCCGTCTGTACATCGACATAAAGTTATTTCGTCTAGAATTCTCTCCTTCGGCGTGTGGTCACCGTGTTCCCTAATTAACACTGTTCGTAACTCCATCCAGGTTTGGACTTTTCCATTTCTCGATAGTGAGTCTCTGGCCCTACCTATTAGTCTGTCTTCTATGTAACCTAACAAAATTCTTTTTAATTCAACTGTCAAGGGTTCCATAATGGAAGACAGTGATTCTATTCGCTTAATGAAATTTGGTAGGTCCGACGTATTTCCATTAAATTGTTGTATCGAACAAATGCACTTCCTAGCTACCTCAAATTGATCCATTTCTTTCTTTCTTTCTTTTATTATTGTTACACTTTTATTTATCTTTCTAATTTTTTATTCTAAACTACTTCTTTTAATAATTAACTTAATACTATCTTGAAAATATTACTTTACTTGTTAAAATTAATTCTGCTTCTTTCTTCTCTTGATTGGGTTAAATCCTTGGCTTAAACTTCTGAATTTTAGAAGATTATCGTTGATGCTTCCTTCCTTCTTTTGGTTTAGATGATGATTTTGGAAAATGTTGGCCTCTTAATTAGAATTTCTATGTTGTAGATCTCTTTCCTTTTTTTTTTTAAGTTCTTGTTTTATTTTTGTATTGTTTTATTTTTCAGTTTCTTTTGTTTTGCGTACGAACTATTTCAAGTACGAATGTATTGCATAAATCATTTGTTTAAAAGTTAATTCAAAATTGTTTTTATTTTATTAGCAGTTTAATTTTATAAGTTTAATTATTGTGTTTAGTTTGTTAACTTATGTTATGCTTTTATACTGCATCTAATTTTTCTTTTTTTCCTTTACGTGCACTAATAGTTTTTTTTTTGTTTAACTAACATTCTTACATTAAGTTTTCATTTGGTTTCATTTCTTACACTTAGTTACTTATAAATACTGCATTTTAGACTTATAACTTTTTATTTTATTTCTTTTCTGAACGATCATTTCTCAATTTCGTTTACCGACTGCGCCATTAATAAAATGCAACAACTGTGACCGTTGTTCTTGAGTCTTTATTTAAAACTGCCAACTTAAAACTATGTCAATTATGACGAAAGCTTAAAATGTAATACAATTCTTAATTAATGGTGAAAAAGAAGCTATGTGCATAATAAGCACAATAAGAACCTTAAACAAACAAACTTCATCCTGTAATATTAGTTTGTTTGTTTAATTGTAGAATTTTGAAGAATGCGCTGACGTTTGCGTCTAGTAGTTTGTGGGAACGGAAATTTTAAATATTACATGTATGTTATTATATAGTAATACACAAAAGTAATCAAAATAAAGAATGTTAGAGAAATGTCGATAGCTACCTGCAATGTAAAAAGCCATAACTAACAAAAAAATTTAAATGATTTTTTAAATTTATTATTCTAAAGGAGCCTTAACTTCGTCGCTTATAACACTATGCTTTTTCTGGCTAAATGAAGGCGTCAAATCTGAAATCATGGGATCTGATATTATTATCGTTCTGTGCATAATATCTTAGTTCGTGGCAATTCCACTGCATTTTCTGGAGTGTCTAAGGCAATATTTTTTATAGTCTTTGTTACGACTTTCCTGAGCCTCTTCAGATAGTAGGCCTACAGGAAAAAATCACTTTTCAATTATATCTTTTCCATGAATCAGAATTTTGTATAGGTGGCATATTGTACCACTCGTACAGTGCAAAAATCACCAAATTTTTTTGGATCTACTAACTCGGTGATTGTTATAGCTTCGACAATTATCGAAAACCTCTTGATTATATTTTCATCTAGACCCGTGATTTCGGAAATCAAAGCAGGATTAGCAAAGAATCTTTGTGACATATTTCCTGAATTTGTCATACCAGAGACTTTCGTAACAGTATCAACCGGTATTCCTATTTTCTCTTTAAGTTAACGCGTTTATCAAACATTTTCGGGCTTCTTTTAACGCACGAGTATTTAGAAGCTACATGCAAAAGACACTCTATCAGCTTAAAACGCACATGAAGTGGTGACATACCAAATTGCAGTGCTTGTTCATATACGGGCATAGCTAAAACTTCTGCGATTTTATTCATCTTGGATGTTGTGGCTCCTGCAGTGTGTATACACTGTACAAACAATTCTTACATTTGTACTTTTATTTTTAAGACTCACTGTACAAACACAATTATTATATTTGTACAGTGAGTCTTAATAATCTCGTCAAAATAATCTCGTTCTCTTTCAACACATAACACGTCCTCTTTCACCACATGGCGATCCTGCCAAATTTTCATTAAGAAGCAATAAAGAATTATTATAGCCAAAATTTTAGAATCCTGCCAAATTTTCATTGAGAAGCAATAAGGAATCATTATTGCAAAAATTTTAAGAGCCAATTTTATTAAATATGATCCTGCCAAATTTTCATTGAGAAGCAATAAAAAAAATTATTATTGCCAACTTTATTAGATAAGATCCTGTAAAAATTTTAAGATCCTGCCAAATTCTACAAATTCTATCTTGTAAAAATTTTAGGATCCTGCCAAATTCTAAAAATTCTATCTTACAAAAATTTTAAGATCCTTCAGAAATTTCAAGATCCTGCCAAATTCTACAAATTCTATTTTTAATCTTGGAAAATTTTATTATCCTGCCTGCTACTGCTTCGATCTATCAAACCAATGACAAACCAAGAAGAAAGAGCATTTTAGGAGTTAAATAGGATTTTTAAGGAGATAACAGAAACAGGAGGGAAAACTTTTTTAAAAAAACAATGGGTAAAACGGAATCAAAACTTGTCGACCACACGGATGACATAAATTCGGTATGGTTACTAATGCTAATATTAACAATCTGTAATGAAAAAATGCCGTATCTTTACTTGGTATATTTTGATTTTTTATTTTTAGTCCTTTTAGGATTCTTTTTAATTGCTCAGCGGGGAGCAGTAGAATATTAAAAGCTCAACTAGGAGCTAGAACGTACAAACCAAAATTGATTTTCTTCCCTCAATTTCAGCCGTTTATATTGCGACTGTGAGAAGGTTATTATTAGTCTAGAACTTAATTTATTAATATTATTTATATACAAACGTTATTATAAATATTACTAATATTAGTGTTATTATGAAAAGTGAAATGTGACCTGGTTCTTATTGCATTCATTTTGGGATTTCTTTCCACAAAATAAATGTGTCACCTGAAACTCACCGATCGACACACACACGCTATGCAAATGCCCGTTGAAGGCCATTCATCAGTTGCATGTATGTAAAGTACAACAACAACAAACCTAAGTGCATTGCTAGTGCATTGCACTTGAGAAATTTGATCTAAACTTTTTAGTTTGTTGTGTTAGGTATTTACATTAGGGTGGTTCCACTACATCTCCACTTTTCGCAAGAATGTTCATATAACGGTAGTTCTATGGACATTCTTTTACAAATATTGTATTATGTATTAATTTATTTGATCTTAATTTTATTTCCGTAATTATTGTTAAAATATAGTTTTATTTATAGTAAAATGTATTAGTAATTGTGAAATGAATTTAAGTTTAAATTTCTAATTATAATAGTTATAATTATAGTTAATATATTATGTAGTAATTTTAATTATAAATGGAAATGTCCCCGGGATATTAGGTTAAAATTACATAGTGTATGCCTTATTTACTATTTGTGTTTTATGTGTTCTCTTATCTTCTATGGTTACATTATTTCTTAAGCCTATTTTCTTAATTTTATATGGATCCTTATATTGACTTTCTAATTTGTGTCCGGTCTCATTTCTAAGTAAAACTAAATCTCCTATATTAAAGTTATGGTCTATTATTGTTTTGTTATTTTTGATCTCTGACATGTTTGGCATGATTTAACATATTTGGTCACATCTTTAGTGATGTTTTTCCAATAATAATATCTCTTTCACCTTCTGCGGGGTCATCATGGTATTGTTTCATTATCCTCTCTATGGTCTTAGTATCCTTCTTAGTATCATTTTTTATGTGGGTCACCTCATTTAGTAGCGCTACTATTAATTTATTTAAATATTTATTGCCCTTTTCTTTAAATTCGGTACTTGAGACAAATTCGAAAATTTTCTCACTAGGTGCCACTTGCAATTTCCTTATATTTAATTTACCAGCCACTTTTTCTAGCCTAGGGAAAAATTGTCCTAAGTCAATCTTCCCATTAGTAAATAAGTCATTAACATTTACGTATGTTAGTACCACTTTGCCTTGCTTTATATAGCATTTATTTGGGCTAAATCTCAATTTATGATATTTTCTGACGTCAGTGTTATTTAGTGGTATGTATATATTGGGCTTATTAGTTTCCTCTTCCTGATACTTTTTATCCTTAATATCATTTGCCATATGTTGTGCCTTTTTAGTCATTGATCTTGTAGTCATGCTCAATAGTGTATTGTTAGTCTTGGTAAAATTTCTGAATTCCTCAATATTAATGCGGGATAATTCGTCCGCTACATAATTATCTTTTCCCCTAAGATATTCAACAGTAAAATTGTATTCCTCTAAGTCCAGTCTTATTCTTGTCAATTTGGAACTCGGGTTTTTCATCGAAAATAGGTAGGATAGTGGTCTGTACGGACAACAAAGTGTTTTCCGTATACGTATGGTCGAAAATAAGTAATTGCCCAATGTATTGCAGCTAGTTCTTGTTCTATTGTCGATTTATTACTTTCACCCTGTGTGAATGTTCTTGAAGCGTATGCTACTGGAACATGTTTGCCTTGGTATTCCTGTGTAAGGACTGCACCGCAAGCATGTTTACTTGCGTCTGTTGTTATACAGAACTCTTTATCAAAGTCAGGGTATTGAAGTAAAGTAGGACTTATTAGTGCTTTCTTTAGGTATTTAAATGCGTTGTCACAGTCTTTGAAGTAAAGTAGGACTCATTAGTGCTTTCTTTAGGTATTTAAATGCGTTGTCACAGTCTTTTGTCCATTCAAAAGAGGTTCCTTTTTTTGATAATCTCGTTAAATGTCTGGAATATTCTGAGAAGTTTGGTATAAATTTTCTGTAGTAGTTACAAAAGGCTACAAATCTTTTTGCACTGTCAGCGTCCGTAGGTGTAGGATAATTTTCTATTATCGAATATTTGGAATCGTCTGGTAATATTCCATTGTCTGTGCATTTATGTCCTAAATAGGTTATTTCTCTCATAAAAAAGGAACATTTTTCAGGGTTAAGTTTTAGGTTATGTCTGCGACATAAATCAAATATGTCCTGTAAATTTGAAAGCATGTGTTTTTCTGAACATCCTAATACAACCAAGTCGTCCATATATAAGAAGGCTTGGTTTGGCTTTAGGCCGCTGAAAGCAATTGTCATCATTCTTTGAAAAGAATTTGGTGCTACCTTTAGATCATAAGGTCGTCTGGTGAATCTGTATGAGCCACTATTGGTTGAAAATGACGTGTAGTCTCTGGAATTATCTTCCAATGAAATTTGGTGAAAACCTGACATTAAATCTAGGTAAGAAAAATACTTAGCTCTTACAAGTTGGTCTAATATGTCATCAATTCTGGGCAATGGGAATTTGTCCGCTATAAGTTTTTTATTTATTTGTCTGTAATCTATCACGAGTCTCCATTTTCTTTTGTCCGAATTTGGTAGCGATTTCTTTGGTACAAGTAAAACTGGACTGTTGTATTCCGAATATGAGGGTTCTACAATTTTGTCTTGTTTCAATTTCTCAATTTGTCTATCAATCTCTTCCTTATGTGCGTGTGGTATGCGATAGTTCTTTATATATACAGGTTGTGTGTCATTTAATCTCAATTTTTGTTTATAGAAATTATTACTGGTTATTGGTTCAGATTCTAACCCGAAAATATCACTATATACTGTGCATAATTCTGTGAGTTTACTTTTAAATTGTTCTGGAAGGTTTTTCCTCAATATGTTAATTATTTCTTCTTTTCGTTGTGTATTTTTGTTTGGTTTATTGTTAATAATGTTGTAATCAGAAAGGTTTTCAGTTTTTATATTGTGTTTTTTGATTGTTGCTATTGTGTTATTTGTGTTTAAGATACGTATAAAGGCATTGTTGGATTTTACTAGTATGTTTGGTATTGGGACACCAGGTTGTATTTCCTGATTTGGAATTAATATATCTGTATTTGAGTCTTCTAGTTTTAATTGGCGTATTACCTCTGACCTAGGTGGTAAAATAATTTCTTCAATATTACTTGTTAGTGGTATTTCTATTGTGTGTGTTAAGGAGTTTGGTCGTAAGACAAGGTTTTCATTATTCTCACTAAAATTTAATATACATTTATGCCTTTTGATGAAATCAATTCCAATAATTTCATCAAATGGTATTGGAAAGTCATCCTGGACTGTTTGGAAGTCGTATGTTATTAGCCATTTTTGAAAATGTAAATCCAAATATACTTTTCCTAAGGATTTAATTTTGCCTTGTCCTATTCCACTGAGTGTAGTTGTTATATGTTTATTTACTTTGTGTGTTTCTATAAATGTTGTTTTTATTAAAGAGATGTCCGCGCCTGTATCTACTAAAAGTGTGGCTGTGTGATTGGTGTTGTGTATTTTAATTGAAATGAAATAACATAAGTTGAGATTGATATTGTATATTTTGTTTTCTATTGGGTTAATCTTAGGGGTTCCTCTGAGTTTTCCGACTGAAGTGAGTCAGTTGCTCTTACATAATTTCGCGTTCTGAAATTACTATTGTTGTTCCGTCTCTGGGTATTGTTGAAATTATTATTATTATTATTGTTACTACGGTTGTTATAGTTACTGTTAATGTTACCGTTGTTCCTATTATTCACCGGGAAGTTGTTTCTTCCACGGAATCTTGGTCGGTTACCTCGGAAATTATTATTCCAAGTATTGTGTCCCTGCCTGTGGTATAGGATAGAATCCTGTTGTCCAGTTGCTTCTGTGCAACTGTTGACAAATTTGCTAATAGCCTCGTTCATGCTATTAAATTGTCCTGCTTCCATGATAAGTTTTACCTTATCCAAGGTGCAGTTCTTCGTAAGTGCTTTTACTGCAACTTGCGTAGAATATTTACCCGCTATATCAGTAGGTAATCCATCGGATATGTAAGCGGTTTCCAGGGATTTTGTCAATTGTGCGATCTCGTCGCAATAACTAGTCGCAGTTTTATTGTTCTGTTTAATGTTTAAAACTTTTGCGGTTAATACTTCTACTGACTCGCCTTTTACTGAAGTTTTTAATTTGCCTATTATCTGGACTATTGTGTTCTCGTCATTAATGAGGTTTCTGGCGTTACCTTTTAATTTTGTTTTTATGAGGGTTATTGCCAGTGCTTCGTTAGAGCCTTTTATTGAATCGAGTAGAGTCAGTGCGTCAAGGAATGATCGCAAATTATCAGATTTACCATCGAACTCTGGAATGAGCTTTGCAGCTGTATTTAGAAAGTCAATTGACGTTTGTGCCATTATTGGGCCTTTATTGTTAGTCTGCTGTGAAAGAATTTTCTGTATTTCTATCGGTTCCTGCAATGTAGGTGGTAATTCTATGTTGAATTCTTTTTTATTAGCTATTTGTAATACTCTATATTTAATATCTAGAAAAAATGCCTCGGCCGCTGCTTTGTGTGCTTCGGTTAGCCTATTGTAATTTTTATTAAAAAGGATTCTAATTTTTTCCACATTTTCCAAGAGAATTGAAAAATGTTTATGCAATGTTTCCTGTTTAGTAGGTCTATCTACGTTCAAACATTTGTATGATTTTTCAAATTTCTCCTTCAGTATTCTTGCTCTATTTATTATGCTCGTCCATTCCATTAAACTTTGTCAAGATGTATTTTTTCTAATTTTCCTAAGAGCTCTTATTCAATTTTGGAATTTTTTTTTTTCTAAAAAATAATTTTTTTTTTTCAAAAATGTCCACTATGAAAGTCCATTTACAAAGGAAAGTTTTAGTTATTATCAAACGAATTATATTACTTTCTCATCTGTATAAAATTTATTTAAAAAATTTTTATTATTTAAAATTTAAAAGGATCTGTTATCATAAAAAGTGTAATATTCTTTAAAATGGTTTTTTAATGTTCATTTTTTTTTTGTTATTATTAAATTAAATTATTTTTTTTTTCATTTCTATTTCGAAATGTTCATCTTAATTTCTATTTATAGATAAAAAAAATTAAAAGTATGTTAAATTAATTTAAAAAATTGTTGAACATGGGCGAAGTCGCCTCCGTTCCCTAAGGGTGCGTAATAAAATCGCACTCCTTTTATAAGCTAATTATTAAAAATAAGATTATACTTATTTTCTTTAAGTTGTTAATGTTGCTGTTGATGATTATGATGTTGCTGTTGCAGTATTGTTGATGACACTGTTCATTATGTTGTTACTGCTGCTGCTGATGATTATGATATTGCTGTTGCAGTATTGTTGATGACACTGTTCATTATGTTGTTACTGTTTCTGCTGATGATTATGATGTTGCTGTTGCAGTATTGTTGAAGTTAATTTTGATGTTGCAAACCTCCTGTTGCATTATTATGTGTTGTTATTGTTGTTACTGTTGATTATTGTCCTCGCCTTATTTGTCTTTTGGCCAGACACTTCTTCCTCTGACGGGTCTCGGCTGCCGTCAGGAACCAAAATTAATTTTGCCTGGGTTCTCAGTAGCACTCTCAAGCTTGGCAGGATGCAAAAAGTTTTCCTCCCTTAAGCCAATTTTGTCTGGGTGCTCTTATAATTTGAGCACTCTCAGATCTGGCAGGATGTAATGAAAAAATGCCGTATCTTTACTTGGTATATTTTGATTTTTTATTTTTAGTCCTTTTAGGATTCTTTTTAATTGCTCAGCGGGGAGCAGTAGAATATTAAAAGCTCAACTAGGAGCTAGAACGTACAAACCAAGATTGATTTTCTTCCCTTAATTTCAGCCGTTTATATTGCGACTGTGAGAAGGTTATTATTAGTCTAGAACTTAATTTATTAATATTATTTATATACAAACGTTATTATAAATATTACTAATGTTAGTGTTATTATGAAAAGTGAAATGTGACCTGGTTCTTATTGCATTCATTTTGGGATTTCTTTCCACAAAATAAATGTGTCACCTGAAACTCACCGATCGACACACACACGCTATGCCATTCATCAGTTGCATGTATGTAAAGTACAACAACAACAAACATAAGTGCATTGCTAGTGCATTGCACTTGAGAAATTTGATCTAAACTTTTTAGTTTGTTGTGTTAGGTATTTACATTAGGGTGGTTCCACTACAAATCGTTACCGCCGTTAATTTACTTCTGAAAATCTATCTAATACACAAAAGATCATTGAAGAAGAGATATGCAAGTAGAGCGGACAATTTGGATAAGATAAGAGCAGACAAATATGATGAAACGGCAAGAATACATAAGAGAGGAAAATTAATTAATTTAAAATTTCATCAAAGAAAAAAAAGAAAGAAAAACGAAACTCAACACAAATTGTAAATTACTTAAGCTATAAATAGAAATTAAAGTTAAATATATTAAGTAACAAAACTAAAATCAAGTTAGTTAGAAAAAAAAACAAAATAAGAACGAAGATTTTAATAGATAAGAAAACTAAAACTTCACTTTTTTTAACCATATTTTAGAAAAAAAAAAGAAAAAGAGGATGCTATCATTACAAAATTACTTCGAAATTAAGTCTAGTTATAGAAAACGTACCATGTTCGTTAGGCTCTCCTGGCAAATTCTGTAACATAAGCAAAGCTTGCTGACGTTTATTAAAACGTATGTATGTACGTATATGTACATATTTAAATCAATTTTTTATATAATTATATTTTTATCGTATTATTTTATACACTTTTAGGAAAAACGTTTGAAAAAGTAAACTTAAAGTGCATATTTTACTAAATTGAAAACAAATTCACCAAAGGATTTGAAGTTTTTGTTTTTTCCATGCAATATACACATTTTAATGTATTGAAAAACATGCAATCTATTTACATACTTATTTATATACATGTGATTTTATTGTGAATTTTAATTGAAGTAAGATTTTTCCCCAAAATTATGACGGTATTATCTTTAAAAAAATCTGGCAGCTATGTATAGCAATGAATTTAAAAAAATCTTCAAAAAAAAAAAATACATGCATGACTGTTGACATGTTACAACAATTTTCGGTTTGGCCGAAGTTGAAGATGTTGCCTCTCTTTATTTGGTCCTTTATTTTCTTTTTGTTTTGTAAATAATTATAAATCTTAATAATGGTCTTTTTAAATAAATTTAACACGTTTATTTTCAATATTTCGCTTTCCCGTGGAAAGCTTTTTCAGGAAATTAATTTTTATAAAAACAAAAAATATTAACAATTTGAAAAAAAATTTTTAAAACAATATAAAATAATTTTCTTCATACATACATACAAAATTAAAATTTCACATATTTAAACATATAAAGACAAGGAAACGGAAACGGAATAACAAATTCTCTCTTATTAAATAATTATAACAAATTACGTGTCTTTTGAATTAAGTACCTATAATCCTGCGCTAAATTGTCTGTATCTGTTTTAAAATTTATTCTGCTTACATTTGGTACATTAACCATTTCTAACATTTCTAACATATAACGTCTCTTATAGTTTTTTTCTATAATATTGATGCTTCCTAATGATTATATTTCTTACAATGTGAAGATAAGAATGTCTACTGTGTTGAAATATTCCTATATTTTTGGTCACATCTATGACCAGCTAATCTTGTTTTAAGTTTATTTGTTGTTGTCCCAATGTAAACTTTGTCACAGTTCACCTGGTCATTTCCTTTACATGGTATACTACATCAGATATTTCCATTTTCCCTATTTTTTCCTTCATACTGCTAAAATAATTTTTATGTGTAATTTTTCTTTCGTAATTTTCTTAAAACTATTAACAAAAAATTATATATTTGTTAAGGATAGTATTAGATATACAAAATATGATTGTTAAACGCCTTTTTGCTAATAAATTTCATTTATTTAGAACGAATTTATTTTTTTGCAAAAGTACGAATAAAACAAATGTTCAACTCTGCATAATAATTTCTATATTCATATAAGTACAATATAGCCACGTAGGAGATTTCAATGATTCGCTTTAGCATTTGACAGACTTTTAGTTAAATTTTTGACATTAGCTTAAGCCAGTTTATGCATATTATCGTTGGGCCTTTATTCTTCAAATGAAATTCTCTATCACTTCTAGTCAATATTCCGTCTATTCATCATTTTTCTCGGATGTTTGGAATAAAAATTAATAATTCTTCCAGAAGATGTTGGTTTCTTATACCAATCTAACACTAACTTATTTCCCTTTCTTATTATCAAATAATAAATAAATCTGGCAGCTATGTATAGCAATAATTAAAAAAAAATCTTAAAACAAAAAAATACATGTGTGACTGTTGACATGTTACAATAAATTTCGGTTTGGCCGAAGTTGAAGATGTTGCCTCTCTTTACTTGGTTTTTATTTTCTTTTTTTATTTGATGTACGCGTTTTTTAGCGTATGCTAAGGATGCGTAAGTGTGTTTGCACATATACAAACTCCTATACACAAACAGTAAAATTAAAAGGAAAAATGTACATTTTACAACCACATAGCTCCGTCAAACCAGTTCGAACGAACATGTCGAGTCGTGAATAACTTATTTGTATTTACAACAACAAAAGGAAAAAGAAAATGAATTTTTCGGAAAATTTTATATTTTTTTCTTTTCATATAAACCATCTGCTGAAATTTTCGAATCGAGTAAAAAAATCGGCCAAATCGCTCCAGACGTTCTCACGCCATTACATTACATATGTACGTGGACCATTTCATTTATATATATATATATATATATATATATATATATATATATATATATATATATATAGATAAATTGTTGACAAAAAATTTATTGGCTAGAAAAGAAAATTGTATCATTTATACATTGCATTTCAAAGGTAATGATATCGAGCCATACAGGCATGTTTTGGAATCACATTTCAAATCACGAACGATTTTGAAATCGCGAGAGTGAGTTTTTGGTATTCTGAGCCCCACGAGATTTTCAATAACGAGCTGTTTTTGATTGTTTTATGTTTAAGAAAATTCTCAGAATAATTTTATAATATATTGGTCGTGTCTTTGTTGAAAGTGTGAAATGCCTGCACCAAGTTCATTGACAATATTTGAATTGAAAAGAAAGCAATTATATACTGAGCGTCTCAAAAAACGCTACTTGAGAGATTTATCCAATCCCATGGAATTGGATGAGATATTGCAAGTACACAGAGTTTATTTTTAAAAAATGATTTTTCTTAAATGACATTTCAGATTTATTTCTCTTTACCTCCTAAACAATAATGCTCTCCAATTAGTACTGGGTAATATAGCAGCACAGTAAGGAAAATATACAACTAGCAGCTGTGTTGAGATATTTAGCAGTTGGATCGAACCAAGGTGTTATAGCTAATGATATGAACATAAATATCGGACGGTCAACATTTTGCATAATTTTATGGAACATAATGAGGATAGAGGATACCTTATGTTCAGTTTGGATCAGCAAGCACAGAGGCAATCAAAGTCTCATTTTTCTGAACAGTATGGTATTCCCACAGTAATTGAATGTGTTGACGGGACGCTTATAAGACTAACGATCATTGTACATATTTTAGAAGATAGGGTTATTATAGATTAAACGCTATGATGGTGGGTTACAAACTAATGCATACAAATTAATGCAAAATACATATTTGTGAATTCCTTAATATATATCTTTTACTTCAAATTTGTAGTTATGAAATGCGCATTTTAGTCCTAGATGCAAGTCGGCCTGGCTCATGCCATGATATGGAAAATGAATGACGCCAAGTGCTAGAAATATATGACGGTGCTCGTAACTTTGGGGAGATTCCGGGTACCCTTTAAGACCATATCTTCCGGGTGCCCTGATTATGGTACGGCACCGCACATATTTAACCAAAGACATGCTTTAGCAAGGAATATTGTAGAAAGAACAATAGAAGTTTTAAAAAGTCGGTTCAGATGTCTTCAAACTATTCCTCCTTATATTCCTTCTAAAGTCATTACTATTGTCAATATGTGTTGTGCGCTCCATAACATGTACAAACACTAAGATATATCACTTGAAGTTATTGCAGCCACGGAAGATGATAATTTCGAAACGGAACAAGAAGAGGATGATAGCCCACCAACAGCTGTAAGGGATAATATGGCCAGTTCATTGAATTAAGTTACATAAACTGTTAAACTGTTAAATTTTAATGAAAACCGTTTTATTAAATAAAGTAACAGTAAAAAACATTAACAAAAAAAAAAAAAACACTTATTTAAACTACATAATAATAAAATCAACACCCATTTGATTGTTGTTTTAAACCCAGCTTCATTTCCTCCAGCTCTAAAAATTTCAATTTTATTCCATTTCTTGTTTTCATATTTTGTTCTACACATAGTTGTGCCTTTGCTTCCTTTAATTCTTTATCTTTTAAGAACCTTAGTTCTCTAATGTTTTTATTTAGATCTTCTAAGCTGTTTTCTTTTGTTTCCACTCTAATTTTCTCTAAACTACTAGATATTTTAGTGCAATGTTCGTCTTCCATTTCCAAAACGTCCTGAATATGCGGAAGTTGTTTCTTCCATTTTCGGGAACTTACAGAGATGGAGGTTGTTAGCGTTGTAGAAGTAGTAGCCGGTGTTTTCACTGGGAATGATTCTAATCGAGAATACGTTGGCATTTCGTTTTGCGATTTTGATGTGCCAGAACATTGTGGAGTGGCTAGTGTTACCTTTGCAGTATTTGGGAGTACTTTGGGTGGGGTAGACTGTGGAGGGGCTGATGGTGGCTAAGAGCTTATTTGGCACACTCAGCACCATCCACTGATGCATTCAGCCCACAGCAATCTGTTCTTCATTAGGAGATACAACATATCTATTAAAGCGTCCGCCGCCAGTTTTACTTACCTCAAGCTTGTTGTGGGCTAAACGTTATTTGATGCTGTTTAGTTGGGAATTCGTAGTCGAACACGCCTATGAAAATTGGGGAGTTATTAAGTCGAGAGCCGTGGGAAACACAAAATAATGGATTTATTTTGTGTCTCTCCGAAATTATAAAACTCCAATAGAACAATATGAAATAAAAGAAATATTTTAGGATTTTGTTGGTTTTAGGTAAACCGTTTATTTGGAATATATATATACCTTTCTGCTTCGCTGCAAATATAAGAAAGCACAACTATTTAAGTGGAATGTTTTGGATGTTTTGCTGGAAATCTTGCCGGCATGCGTTGGGAAATGTAAAATACTTTAAGCAAGGCTGAAAATGCTAGAGAATGCTCTTTGTTTTGTGCTGTCATCAGGATCTTCCTTAATTTCTGTAGAGCATGTATTAGATGTGTTTAGATGGAAATTTTGTCGTTGAACCAGCCTGCCTGCTTTGCCGCGAAAAAAAGAAGAAGGAAAAAGAACCAACAAAAAAACTTTTGTCAAAAACGGAAACAACATTTTCGGCCATTCTTATCTCTTGACATTCTAAGCAGGGCGAGTTTCACAGCATTCAGCATCTATGTACATCAATCAAAAAAAGGGAAGTGTCTACCCATCACTGTTGTTAATGCCAAATAGAAATGAAAACATTTTGGCATTAACATTGCCGCCCGCCGTGCAGAATATATGCACAGAAAAAATGGATCATGTCAAGCAGCCATGCCGAATATGTCGCTTCCAGAAAGAATACAAGAATTTTCATAGTGTAGTATATAAATAATTCATTTGAAAGTGTTATAAAGAATATATAATACTAGCTTAAAATAAATGATATTGGAACGTTTCATGATTTGCTTGCCAAAAAGTGCATTTTTCGTAGTTTTGGTCTTCTTAATTTATAAGCCGCATGGGCCATAGATGGTCCAGCCGAATAATGTACTCTGCGCGGTCGGAAAGCCGGTACAAGAAAATAACCCCTCACACAAAACTTTGGGGTATAAGTCGACTCCTATAATCATGTCAATTGAGGCAGCTTCGTAAAATTTTGAATCGGCGAGACACAAATCGCGAAATTTCGTTTTGTACGATTCTGGAAGAGACTGTGTCGGAATTTTAACTATGATGCGATTGTCAACTCTAAATGTGCCCTCAATACTAGATCTGCTATCAAACCTGGATTTCAACACCATCGGACAAATAGTTTCGTCATGCAGAGTGTATGCGGCTAGGTTTAGTTTATCGACCAGCCTTTTCGAAACGCGACTGACTGGTGATCCGGAATCCAACAGACAGCGAGCATGAGATGTTGTCGACCCTATTTTGACTATGACTGTGGGAAGGAGGGTCAGAGAATTCTGGCGCAAAATCGCAGACAGGGATTTGGATTTCAACTTAGCCGGTGGTGGTTTTTCCTTTGGTTTATCTACGCTTGATTGTCGTTTTCTGGTTGAAGTCGATGGTGTAGGATTTGGCGATGGTGAACGAGATCGAGATGGAGAAGATAATAGGTCCTTTAACAGCCTAGGGTTGACATGGAGTAACGTGTGGTGGAATCTATGGCAATGTTTACATCCGTGTTTAGAGAAACAAGTGCCATGGGAATGGTCATGCGCCAGGCAGTTAACACAATATTTGTTTGCACGCACTACACGAAGGGGCTCGGAAATGTTCATCGCTAAAAACTTCTTACAGGTACGAAGCGGATGATGGCGTTTGCAAATTCGGCACGGAAATGCGTTGTATTTTTTGGGAGTTTCTCTCGGTTTTGATTTTGTCTTGGTAGAAATTTTAGGCATGATGATCTGAAAATAAAAGTAGTATAAGAAAGAAATGTTTAACCTAAACTAGAATTATGCTGGAAGCAGAATAAGTTTAACGATAGGTCGCGTAATTAACCCCCGTTGAGTCAATATATCAGCAACGCGCACTCGGTTATCCGAACCAGAATAAATTTTAGTAACTCGTCCGAGACGCCAAGAATTCGGTGGAAGGTTTTCATCCTTAATCACTACCATTGCGCCGACCTGTAAATTTAGCTCAGGCCTTTGCCATTTATTCCTCCTATTAATTTCCTTTAGATACTCATTTTTCCAGCGTACGCAAAAGGTTTGATGGATCAGCTTTAACCTTTGCCATCGATTTATAAGCGAAATTGAGGAATCATTCACCTGCGGATCGACAGGTGCTAGAATTGGACTTCCGATCAGAAAATGTCCTGGGGTCAGTGCGCATAGATCAGCTGGGTCAGTTGAAACCGGTGAGATCGGTCTTGAATTCAAGCATGATTCAATTTTGGACAATAGAGTCGACAGTTCTTCGAACGTATATTTATAACACCCTGCGACCTTGCGGAAATGAGTCTTAAAACTTTTTACTCCAGCTTCCCAAAGTCCACCCATGTGTGGGGCACCAGCTGGAATGAAGTGCCATGAAATATTCTGGTGAGCATAATCACTCAGGATATATTGCCGGGAAGACTGGATAAAATCACGCGCTATAACTTTAGAAGCACCAACGAACGTGGTACCCTTGTCGGAGTGGAGATGTAGTGGATAACCTCGACGAGATACAAATCTGCTAAAAGCCCCTAGAAACATCTGAGTAGATAGATCTGACGTGGCTTCTAAATGAATTGCTTTTGTCGAAAAACAGACAAAAATGCAAACGTATCCCTTAGAAATGCGGCAGGTTCGACCAGAATAACTTTTAATATCGAAAGGTCCAGCGAAATCCATGCCAGTGTGAGTAAACGGACGAGCTATTTCTGTTCGCTCTGCTGGCAAGGCTGCCATTAGTTGCCTTTGGCATCTTTTTTTGTAGATTACACACACCTTGCATCTATTTATAGTAGTCTTTATTAGGTTTTTCGCCTTCGGGATCCAATATTGTGTTCTGAGAAGGCGGAGAAGTAGTTGATTTCCTCCGTGTAGACTTATGTCATGGATAAACTTGACTAGTAGCCGGGAGAACTGAGAATTGTACGGCAGAATAATTGGGTGTCTCTCATTGTAAGAAAGGCCCGGGCAGGACTCTAGACGGCCACAGGAACGTATTATTCCGTCTGAATCCATAAAAGGATTCAAGTTCAAAAGGCTGCTAGATTTCGATAATGGCTGTTCTAAAGACAGACTCTTGTAGTCGTGCGGATAAAATGCTTTCTGAGACACGGATATCAATTTATCACGAGCAGAACTTATCTCAGATCTAGAAAGAGTTATTGTATCCCTATAGAAATTTAAGCGAAATCTTGAATGTGTTCTATAGAAAAATCGATAGACATACGCAATCACTCGCATTGCCTGACTGAAAGAGGAAAAACGTTCGAGAATATCTTCAAACCCTGTGAAATAAGAAAAGTGCACATTAATCGCCTTAGCCTCGAGATCCGTATATGCGGATCTAAATAGATTGGAACCTGGCCAAGAAGGTTCTGCTTCCTTGAGCCACTGTGGCCCAACCCACCATAAATTATCGTTCCGTAGATCCTGAGGTTGAAGACCCCGAGTGGCCAGATCGGCTGGATTCGAGTCAGAGTTTATATGTCTCCATCTTGAGTAGGGCACAACTTGTGTGATCCTCGACACCCTATTAGCCACAAAGGTTAGTCAGCAACATGGCGGTTTCGCCAGCCAAGAGAGTACAATATTAGAATCCGTCCAGCAGAAAACAGAATATTTTCCAACTTCTAACCGTGATAATAAGGAATCTATCATATCCGCCAAAAGAACTGCCCCACAAAGCTCTAATCTGGGAATAGAAAGCGTCTTAATAGGAGCCACTTTAGTTTTGGATAGAAAGAGGTGCGTCGTAATGGAACTAGCATCGGATACTCGGACATATAACGCCGCAGCGTATGCTTTTTCAGAAGCATCGCAAAACCCATGGAATTGGATTTCAGAACTTGGACAATAATCAATCCATCGTGGAACACGAATGGTATTGATAGCAGTGTAATTAAATTGAAAGTCCTTCCATTGATTAAGTGTATCCGGAGAAAGATTTTCATCCCAATCCGTACCGTCTATCCATATTTTCTGCATAATTATTTTAGCCACAACAATGCAAGGCGCCAGCCAGCCAGCTGGATCATACAACTTTGCGATTTGTGATAACACTTCTCTCTTTGTGAATTTTTCCCGGGCTGAGAATGGATTTGTCACAAAGTAAAATTCATCCGAACACGCATTCCACCGTATGCCAAGTGTTTTTGTGGAACTTTTATCCTCTAATTGTAAGAAGTCCTCATGTAAAAGATGATCCTGTGGAATTTCGGCTAAAATATCTTTGGAATTTGATGTCCATTTTCTCAATGGAAAACCTGCAGAACCTAAAGCTCGGATAAGCTCATTCTTTGCCCTAATGGCATCATGTTCTGTATGCGATCCAGCTAGGACGTCGTCAACATACATAGAATTCCGTAAAATAGTACTTGCCATTGGACAAGTGGATTAAATATCATCCGCTATTTGAAGTAGTGTACGGATAGCTAGATACGGTGCACAATTGACACCAAATGTGACGGTCTTCAACTCGTAATCACAAATTGGACTGTTTGGATCACTTCGATATAAAATCCTTTGGCACGGTGTATGTTCAGGATTGACTAAGATTTGCCTATACATCTTCTGAATGTCAGCATTAAATACGAATCGGTAAAATCGCCATTTAAGAATCAACAAAGTAAGGTCATTCTGGAGAATTGGTCCAACATGTAGTAAAGAATTCAAACTTTGGCCATTGGAAGAAGGTGCGGAGGCATTGAATACTACGCGGACCTTTGTTGATGCGTGATCGGGTTTTACCACGGCATGATGTGGCAAGTAATATATTCTCGCATTGTCGGCAGAGTCCGGTACTTCAACTTTCATCATATGTTTCAAATCATCATATTCCTGAATAACTGTATCGTATTCGATCTTCAAGTTCGGATTGCGAATCAACCTGGCTTCATTGCGAAAAAACTGTGCCATGGCACTGGGCCGAGAACTACCCAAACTTACGCAATCTGGAAATTCGTCCTTAAAGGGAAGCGATACTATAAACCGACCATCAGCACTTGTTTTTGTTGTACGAATGAACAACTCCTCACAAACTTGATCAGAGATGGGGATACGTAGTTCCTCCGCGGAAGATCCTCCACCTCCCAAAAACGTGAAATTTCTTTGTCCACAGAAAGTTCACAAAAATTTGACACTATGGTCAATCTTGAATGGCAATGATCGTAAATAGGACCAGTAAGAATCCATCCAAAAATTGTCTCCTGGGCTATAAGTGATTCGCAGACATTATGCTTTATCCCCGGACTTACAATTGAGGGGAAAAGGTCACCACCAATTAACATATCAATCCGAGAACTAATATAGAATTTAGGATCCGCCAACGGAATTTCAGGGAGCTTTGAAAATTTTGACTTTGGAATGGTGTGTGAAGGTAGACTATTCGAGAGTTGTGGAACCACTAGCGCTGTCACTGGAATCGCGAAATCTTCACGTAAACGTGAACTAAGAACAAAAGAGCAGCGGTACTGTACTTTAGCAGAAATAGTTTGGTTTAATCCCGATATTTGTGCACTAGTGGGCTGGGAAGGAAGTTTCAAAAGGTTAAAAATACGTTCAGAAACAAAAGATCCCTCCGATCCAGAATCGATCAGAGCACGCACTTGGTACTTCATTCCCAAATGGCAAATGTTCACCCAAGCGGTACCCAGTAAAATGCCCCCTGTATGAGCTGCGAAACAGGATTGTACTCTATTGGAATCAGAGCTACTAGCGGACTGTATATTGTTGCAAGTAGGGCTTGAATAGGGAGCTGAATTTGGGTTAAGGTTCGACCTAGGCATCTGATTATATAAATTTGGATTATCAAGTTCCTTGTGAAGAAGAGTATTATGTCTTTTTTGGCACTTGCAACAATTATGTTTACTTGTGCAATTCCGCACGTTATGGGTTTTCGAAAAGCAATTGAGACATAACCCTTCCTTTCTTATCTCATCCAACCTACGTTGATAATCCATCTTTAAGAACTTGGGACATTTACGGATAGGGTGGCTTATCTTCGGGCACAATTTACACGTTGGGCCCGAAATGTTCACTTGAAAACTATGAACCTTTTTGCCGGAATTCGAACTAGAAGTAGTTTTTGGCTTCGTATCCATGTTTCTGTAATTGCCAGATCCCCGGATTTCGGAAACCGATTCAAGTGTTCTGTAACGATTCGTAAGGAATTCATCGAGTTCAGACCATTTCGGAATAGCAGTTTTATCCTTTAATTCCTGTTCCCACAAGGTGAGGGTGCTCTCAGGAAGTCTATTGGTACAGATAAACACAAATATTGGATCCCAGCTAGCGACGTCTATGTTATAAATTCCCAATATAGAGATACAAGAGTTTATATCGCCTTGTATTCGCTTCAAAGCCTTGCCTGATTCACAACTAATTATCGGAAGGTTGAAAAGTATCTTTAACTGGCCATTTACGAGAACTCGCCGATTTTCAAAACGCAAACACAAATTTTTCCAAGCTAGAGCAAAACCTTGATTGGTTAGGGGGCTTTTTTGTACAATTCCTCTAGCCTCACCCTGTGTCCTTTGTGTCAGATAAAAAAGTTTCTCGACATCACTAGCTCTGGAATTTGAGATAACAGCCGTAAACATATCTCGGAACGTGGGCCATGAAGCATAATCGCCGTAAAATGTTGGGATCTCAACAGGAGGCAAGTGAAGATTGTGGGGTTCGACTGGCCCAGGATTCTGAAAACCTAAATCATGCGAAGAACTTGGATGGGAAATATATCCTATTTGGCATTTTGTACCTTCGGAATTTAAGGCCTGTCTGAGCGAGTCCGAAATTTCGGACAACTTTGCTAAGCAATTGCAATAAGTAGTATAAGTACTCTTATACTTTAGCTTGAATGACTCAATATCAAGAGGGTCACCGTTTTCGTGAGATTCTTGCTCAGCCTCGTGAAGATATTTTTCATAGGCCGTCTTAATACGAGCCCAATTCGTTTTCAGCTCATTGCAATGAACTTCAACAGCATGACACGAAGCCAAAGGATATTGGTTACTGTTAAGATCTGCCTCGAATTCAATTAGACCATCCGCTAAGCGGATAAACTGATCTAACGACATTTTTTAATTCAATAAAAAAGCTTTAAAGGAATGGGAAAAAAAAATTATGTGAACGGAATAATTCTCTATCCGCTTTCCGTCCAATTCCGTAATCTCCTTCGGTATCTTTCAAAAAATAAACAACAAATCCTAATTATGTACAAACTCTAATTTCAAAACGAACAGATTATTTTAGATCCCTGGGTTACTAAATGATTTTTCCAATTTTTCCTTTCCTTCTTTACTAATGTGGCTGGAATAGCAAACAGCTGTGAATTGTTTTACAATTTTGCCAAAGATCATTCACCTTTTGCTTACGGGAAAGCTCAATTATATTCCAGGATTCAGTTTAAATAATAATAAAGTCTCTGCAGTATCAGCTTCAGAACAGGAATAATAAGTTAAAATTTATAAACCTTTCCAAGCTAATCACAGTCGATATAATTAACTCGATGTACTTTCCAATTATTTCAATTGAAGTATTGGAAAGCTTCAAAAGAATTGTGTTGCCGCAGATAATAACTTTATGCGAAAAGTTTAATTATTAGTCTAAATTTCATTTACAAGAATTGCAAAGAATTTTATTTATTTAGAAAAAAAAGAAACACTAGACTGAAATAGTCAATATCCTTAGTGTTAAATAGAATTACGTTTAATACAAATTGTATTCTTCCTTATGAATTTTATTCGTTATGTTCATCTATTATTTTTTCCGCCGATGGCAACACTTATCTTACATAGACTGGAATTTACAATTCGTAATAAGAGAGTACATTATTATCATGAGATATAAGTTCGTCGAAGGGGAATATGACACGAATTACCATTGATGAGAGTTTAAATAACCGACATTAAAGTAAACAACTCCTTGGAACGTAGGAATAATTTCATCCGTATGAGTTTTAAGAGAACCCTAATATTAAATCATTAAATATAAGGGTGGATTCGTAGCAATAATAAGAGAATGTAATAATCGCTTTTATAAGTACCGAATAAGGAGAAAGAAAAAATTCCTAAAGCAATTTGATCGGGATCAAAGGGGAAGAGTCTGTAAAATATTCAAGGGGAAAATACTCTGCAAACATTTATATGCATATATATGAACATTTATATACACCTATGTATGTACATGCAGGAGAACTTGATGCTGATTCCCCTTTTCTGTCCTACGGAAGAAATATTCCCAATCAAAGATATTTATCCCTATGTATATTCCCTCCTTTTTCCCACTTCACACTTTCCCCACAATTTCCCAATCTCCAATACTTATGAAATCTATCAAATTTATTTGGTGCAAAATATTAGAATTTTGCCAAAAATCGACACACAGTTATATCCTCAAATGACCCGTGAAATGCACTCTTATTTAAATAAAGCAAGCAAAAAATAAAACGTACCTGTTTATATGCAGAATAAGAAGATGGTATATATATATGTAGAAATCTGCGAATTAATTTCCTCCAATCCGGTTCGAATGGACCAAATGTTTAGTTGGGAATTCGTAGTCGAACACGCCTATGAAAATTGGGGAGTTATTAAGTCGAGAGCCGTGGGAAACACAAAATAATGGATTTATTTTGTGTCTCTC
This sequence comes from Trichopoda pennipes, assembly GCA_030448955.1. Lineage (NCBI taxonomy): Eukaryota > Metazoa > Arthropoda > Insecta > Diptera > Tachinidae > Trichopoda > Trichopoda pennipes. The sequence goes on along the minus strand of JASKUP010000019.1, from coordinate 3,689,036 downwards.
CGAAATTATAAAACTCCAATAGAACAATATGAAATAAAAGAAATATTTTAGGATTTTGTTGGTTTTAGGTAAACCGTTTATTTGGAATATATATATATACCTTTCTGCTTCGCTGCAAATATAAGAAAGCACAACTATTTAAGTGGAATGTTTTGGATGTTTTGCTGGAAATCTTGCCGGCATGCGTTGGGAAATGTAAAATACTTTAAGCAAGGCTGAAAATGCTAGAGAATGCTCTTTGTTTTGTGCTGTCATCAGGATCTTCCTTAATTTCTGTAGAGCATGTATTAGATGTGTTTAGATGGAAATTTTGTCGTTGAACCAGCCTGCCTGCTTTGCCGCGAAAAAAAGAAGAAGGAAAAAGAACCAACAAAAAAACTTTTGTCAAAAACGGAAACAACATTTTCGGCCATTCTTATCTCTTGACATTCTAAGCAGGGCGAGTTTCACAGCATTCAGCATCTATGTACATCAATCAAATAAAGGGAAGTGTCTACCCATCACTGTTGTTAATGCCAAATAGAAATGAAAACATTTTGGCATTAACAGATGCTAAGCTATATGTCATTCCATACATAAAAAAAATACTTTAATAATGGATCTTAGTGAATTTTTTTTTATTTATTTATTATTACAATTTATATATGATCAACTATCTGCCCTGTTAATGCATAGTTATGCATTCACACATTTGTAATATTAATATTGCTCTTTATTCAATTTTATTTTTGTTGATTTAAATTCACATATTTGTAATATTAATATTCTTCTTTATTTTATTTTATTTGCTTTGATTTAAATCCACACATTTATAATATTAACATTCTTGATTATTTTATCTTATTTTCTTTGGTTTAATATTACACATTTTAATATGTACATGTAGTTTGTCTATTTTAAATTATCATTTTTTGAAAGATCAGCACATTCTTCTTTGTCTGCATTTTTTATGTTTGTAAGTGTTGTTTTTTGACAGCTCCCACGGGCGCATTTAATTACAAAACTATTTGCTACCTGGACATTTTTGTGTGAGAACTTGTCTTGGAATTTATTGTTTTGTCAACAAGGCACTTTTAATTTTAAAATTTAGTATATAAGCTGGAAAAATTAAATAATAAAATCACTTGTTTGTTTGAATCTTCAAGAAAACCACCTCTTTCATTTTAAGGGCGACTCGGTCAAAGTGCCGTTTGTCGCAAAGAAAAACACACAGTTCAATTCAGTTTAAGTGCTAAAATTGAACAAATCATCGAATCTACATTTTAGCAACTCGGTCAAAGTGCCGTTTGTTGTAAGTCAAATTTGACAAACGAGTCAAATTAACATTTTTGGTGACCCCGACGTGATCTCAAACAAACAATGGCTTCCTTCGAAGAACTTGTCAGGCAACAGAAGGATGTCGGCGGAAGAATTGAAATTCTTATCCGGAATTTCAAAAAGGATCCAACTGCCAAGAAATAAACCACCAACTATTCAGGACAGGATCAGGACCCTAGACGAAGAATGGTCGACATTTGAAGCAAATGACAACCAAATACGGATGTTGGAAAATCCACCGCTGGATCACGATTACTTCACCAACGACTACTACAATGCCATCAGGACTCTTGTTCACCAATACAGGAACCTCTTTGAGTCATCAATGCTAAAGATTTCACAGGCTTCAACCAAGGGGCCATCAGCAACGGGAACAGCTCAATCCCTTGAAGATACAAGCACATTGAAAGTAGCAGCAGAAACAGGTGAACTTGGGAAACTGATGCGCAGGCAAGCAGCAATGATGGTTTCGTTGGAAAGACTCTTGAAGGATGGCCTCGAGAATGAAGAAGTACATATTGCTTCAAAATTGTGGCAAAACATCGAAGAGCTTCACTTCCAAATATCAGAAGTATGTGGCTGCCCAGAGCAGCAGGGTTACAACATGGATCGATTCATCACCTTGGAAGGCGAGTTCCGTAGAAATGTCCGAAGATGTCAGAGCAAGTCAGCAATGCCACACATTCAATCGGAATCGATTCCAATCCCTAAAATTACATTGCCAAAATTTGATGGCAACTATATGAAGTGGCAAGAATTTTACGACTTATTTTCGTCATTGATCATAAGCCAACAAATTCCCAAGGTACAAAAAATTTGGTATCTCAAGACACATTTAGTAGGGGAGGCCGCAACGCTTATAAAACACTTTTCAGCCACGGAAGAAAACTTCGACGCCGCATGGGCAATGGTGGTAGAACGCTATAACAACAAACGATTGTTGGTCAACAAGTTGGTTCAAGAGCTGGTTGAACCACCTAGAACAGTGAACGATAATTATAAAGTGCTACATGACAAAACACAGGAGTGTCTTTTAGCGCTCAAAAACTTAAAAATAGATACTATAACCTGGGACCCGCTATTGCTACATTTGCTACTGAAAAGACTTGATCAAGGCACCCGCCTTCGGTACGAACAATCACTGTCACAGCCACGGGAGGTTCCCACAATCAAGGTGTTTTTGGAATTTTTGGAAAGGCATTTCCAGTCCATGGATACAATAAAAAAATCACCTGAGCTTAGGGCTAAGGTGTGGACGACAGTTACAGCTGAAGGTAAAGGCATGGGATCATGCATCATATGTAAAAATGGTAGACATCCGTTGTTTGCATGTAAGAAGTTTCTTCAGTTGTCGGTAGTAGAACGACTTCAGTTCATCCAAAGGCAAAGATACTGTGTCAATTGTCTAAAACCCGGCCACAGTGCCAAAGCTTGCTCATCAAGAAGCTGTATAAAGTGCAATAAGAAACACAATACCCTCCTGCATCTGCAACTTGAAAACCAGAATATAAACAACATCAACCGCGCTCATGCAATCGAAGAATCAGGTGTGGCGAAAATACCACAAGACAGCCACAAGGCCACAACACTCACTGCATATAACCACTCTAGAGCCCAGGGATACATCCTCCTGAGCACTGCAATGATCACCGTGATCGCAAATGGAACTGAGGTCAACTGTAGAGCTATTCTAGATTCAGGATCACAATTGAATTTCGTCAGCGAACGCTTAGTCAAACGCCTGGGAATTCATCCTAAGGCAACTTCAATCTTGATAAATGGAATTGCATCTAGCAACACTCAAATAAAACAACGAGTGAACGTTGCTTTACGTTCACGAATAAACAACTTCACCACGCGTCTGGAGGCAGCCGGTCTCCCGCATATTATGTCACCGCAACCATCGCAAGCAATTAATACCGACGATTGGCCCATACCGAAAAATATTGCGCTTGCGGACCCCGAATTTAATCGTCCTGACAGAATTGATGTCTTGTTGGGAGCAGAATTGTATCATCAATTATTGGCAATTGGGCAGATCAAGCTGGGCAATAAGTTGCCTACTCTACAGAATACCGTTTTCGGTTGGGTCATCGCAGGCAAGGTGGATGGACATCACTCTTCGACTGCAGTATGTGGTATATGTACCGACAATGAAGCCAGCTTAGAGGAAGCTATCGCTCAACTATGGGAGTTGGACCACATAAGCACAACAAACAAAAGTTTGTCTGCTACAGAAAGACAGTGCGAAGACCATTTCACACAAACACACGTCATGTGTGATGATGGAAGATTCATGGTAAGACTTCCGTTTTGCGAAAACCCTGAGGCACTGGGAGAATCTCACAGTATAGCATTCAACCGATTTCTGGCATTGGAACGTCGATTGTCAAAATCCCCATAAATCAAAAGCCAATACATTGCTTTCTTGGAAGAATATGAAGCATTGGGACACATGACCCCAATAGATATAAACAGAATACCTCAACCAAATTACTTCATTCCTCATCACTGTATATTAAAACCAGAGAGTTCAACAACTAAATTACGTGTGGTGTTTGATGCATCTGCCAAGACATCATCTGGTTTATCTTTAAATGACCTAATGCACATTGGACCCACAGTGCAAAGCGAACTTTTCTCGATTTTACTTAGATTTAGACTGCCCCGGTTTGCCTTTACTGCAGATGTTGAGAAAATGTATCGTCAAATGCTCATGCATCCAGAGGATAGAAGGCTTCAAATCATCATCTGGAGAACGAATCCAGACAAACCAATAACATATTATCAATTAAACACAATTACATATGGGACACGAGCTGCACCATATTTGGCTACAAAATGCTTAGAAACAATAGCCAGAAAATACATCTCACGGTATCCGTACGGAGCTCAGTTTATTCTGGAAAACTTCTATGTGGATGACGGAATCGGTGGAGCGGACAGCTTGACTACAGCACTGACAATTCAACGAGAGCTAATTGATATTTTGAAAAAACATGGCCTTAAATTACAGAAGTGGAGCGCAAACCATCCCCAACTACTTCAAAATGTCATGAAAGAAGAAGAAGCGGAAGTCAATATTGACTTCACAGGCAGTCAATCAGTAAAAACGCTGGGCTTGACATGGATGCCAAGGCAGGATAAATTCTGTGTAAAGGTATGTCTGGGAGAGATGAAACGTATCACCAAGCGAACAGTTAGCTCAGATTTAGCCAGACTGTTCGATCCTTTAGGAATATTAGCACCAATCACCGTCACGGCAAAAATATTTATTCAAGAACTGTGGCAAGCAAAATTGGCGTGGGACGAGGCGTTACCTGCAGAACTTCATACGCGATGGACAACCTTTCGCACTGAATTAAAAGAAGTCAACAATCTGAAACTTTCACGACATGTTTTTGAAGGACATGTACCTTCAAAGATACAGATTCATGCATTCGCTGATGCCTCGGAAAAGGCATATGGAGCGGCCATCTATCTTCGATCAGTAATAAAGGACGGGCAAGTACTGGTGCGGCTACTTTGTGCAAAACACGCATAGCACCTTTAAAACGGCAATCTTTGCCACGGCTGGAGCTTTGCGCTGCTGTGTTGAGTGCTCAACTAACGTTGAGAGTAAAAAAAGATCTAAAACTTGAAAATACACCCACATACTTCTGGAGTGATTCAGAGATTGTTTTGGCTTGGATTAATTCCCCTTCATCCTCATATCACACCTTTGTAGCCAATAGAATAGCGGCAATACAAGAAATATCAATGGCGGAACAATGGCGACATGTAGGATCAAAGGAAAATCCTGCTGACGTCCTGACACGCGGTCTAGCCCCAGGAAAATTAGCAACATGCACGTTATGGTTGTATGGGCCGATCTTTCTACATGGAAGGGAAAAGATGTGGCCTTCAGAATACGCCAAGGGACTACTAGTATTCGAGAATAGCACTCAAATGGAACGAAAAAGGACGGTGGCAGTTACCACAGCAAGTGACATTGTAGCAAGCACGATATATAATATCCAACACAAAGGATCATTTTTAACTTTACAACGAGTTGTGGGTTACATGCTAAGATTTGTCAACAACGCAAGAAAATTGAACGAACAACTTGAGATCGCCCTAACTGTCCAGGAATTGGACCAGGCTCTTGTGGTGATCATTCGTACCATTCAGCAATCTGATTTTGAAGAAGACCTAAAACATTTAAAAAAATATAAGGGAAGCCATTACAGCAATCTCTCTCCATTCCTGGATACAAACGGCATCATAAGAGTGGGCGGACGATTAACGACATCTACGCTTCCATACGACGCCAAGCACCCAATGCTACTTCCCTACAATGATCCCATATCAAAGTTACTTATGCAAATGATACATGTGAAAAATCGACACTGTGGGCCCCAAGCGTTACTGGCATATGCAAGGCAAAATTATTGGCCAGTAAAAGGGAAAACGGCAGCGCGATCAATTGTCCAGCATTGTGTGCAATGCACAAAGGCGAAACCAAAATTACTTAACCAAGTTATGGGCAATCTACCACCAACACGTGTTAGCCCTGCCCGGCCATTCATCAATTCAGGCATTGATTTCTGCGGGCCATTCTGGGTTCACTACAAAGTAAGGGGAAAGAAACCTCAGAAGGCCTACATTTCAGTGTTTTGCTGTTTCGCTACTAAAGCAGTACATCTGGAATTGGTCAGCGATTTAACCACAGAAGCCTTCATAGGTGCCATAAAACGATTTACAAGCAGACGAGGTCATTGTCAAAACCTCTACTGCGATAACGCTACTAATTTCGTTGGAGCAAAAAACCAACTGCAGGAACTCTCAGAGGCAAATTATACTAGCTCGGCCACCGAAGCAATTAATCGAGAATGCACTTCCAGGAAAATCACGTTCCATTTTATACCGCCTAGAGCACCTCACTTTGGTGGCATTTGGGAAGCAGCAGTAAAGTCAGCTAAGCACCTTTTAGTCAGAAGTACGGCAACGGCATCATTAACATACGAAGAACTGGAGACCGTGGTAATAGAGATTGAGGGCATTTTGAATTCAAGGCCTATTAGTCCAATGTCAAACAACCCGAATGATCTGACTGCATTGACTCCTGGTCATTTTTTGATAGGGGAACCACTTAATGCACAAGTGGACTCACGCTCTGTACCAACCAAGCTTAGCCTCCTGGATCGATGGAAACTGGTTACCCACCTAAAAGGGGAGTTTTGGAGACGATGGTCGCGAGAATATTTATGTGAACTACAGTATCGACACAAATGGAAAACACAACAAATGAATGTTAAACCTGGGGACATGGTCCTAATAAAAGAAGATAACACACCACCGCTGAAGTGGCCTTTAGGTAGAATTGTAAAAACACATCAAGGAGACGATGGCCAGGTTCGAGTAGCGGACGTTAGGACATCAAAAGGCATTTGCAAAAGACCAGTTGCTCGACTGGCACTTTTACCAGTTAAGAATGAGGAGTCTGATGAACCTCAAACATCGGATAACGGGAGGAAAACGTGCCAAAACGACGAGCCAGAAGCTCCTAGAAAAAGAATACGGTCTTCTATAACCCACAATATCATGACAATTGCACTGACTCTCATGTTAGTGCACTTGGTGCTAGGAACAAAAATTCAAAATGAGCCGTTTGGAAAACTTGGCATACACTTTGAAGGAATCGGGCCAGCGGTAATGTCTCCAACAGAATGGCAACTCTTGGTGTATTATGATCTAGAAGGATTTTGGGCCGAGTTAAAAATATTTTCAAACGGAACCGGGACACTAGGCCATTTGTGTGAAAAAATGAAACAAAAGGCAATGTGCACAAACCTTGTCTACTATTTTCAACATACTGAAGCTGAACTAATGATGGATAGTACATTACTTTCCGGAAGAAGACACAAAAGAGGAGCACTTGATATAGTTGGAAATATTGCACATTCACTCTTCGGAGTATTGGATTCGGAATATGCTGAACAAATGGCGCAAACAATCTCACAAGTCAAGGAAAATGAGGATCATCTACTAAATCTTTTAAAAAATCAGACCTCGATTATAGATTCTACAATCAACATCCTCAAGGCGGACCAAAACATGGTTAAAGGAAAATTTGACAGGATTGACGAACAAATCTTACAAATATACAACAGGTTGCGTGATGACGGCAATGAGCTACAAGAGGAAAGACTTTACCGCATCTTTTCGTCGCTCTGTATTCAGTTAACAATTACGGCGGCAAACTTACAACGCATGCAATCTAAAATATTTGAGATTTTAACAAACAGTCACCATGGCATTATAAGTCCACTGCTTCTGACCCCTCAACAACTGCAACAGGAAATAGAAAAGGTGAAATTCCATCTTCCTGAATCACTTGAATTGCCGGTGAAAAAAGAAGATACTTTACAGCTATACAAACTGATGAAGGTCAAGGGAGGACTGACAAAAAACACTGTGATATTTTGCATCACGTTGCCATTGATTGAAAGAAAACAGTTTGAAATATTTAGCCTTATTGCAATACCGCACTGGGTTAACAACACGCTAGTGGCAATAAAGCCATGTTCCCCCTTTATGGCCATTAATTCTGTCAACGGTCAATATGCGATGATGAGCGACACCGAGTTTGGTTCCTGCACAGTAATTAAGGAAAAATTCTACTTGTGCCCTAAGATGCAAATCCAATATGAGCAAGGTGGGACAACATGCTCTTGTGAAATTAATCTATTTCATAACAACAGTCAAGCAGACTGTCCATTGCAACAAGTGAGAGACACTGCCACATGGACTTCTCTTCGGCATAAAAACAAATGGATTTATGCCATGCAAACTCCATCTCAGGCAACGGCGGTGTGCAATGGGGACATAAGGCAATTGACGCTCGAAGGGTCAGGTTTACTTAGCCTAGGACCTGAATGCGTCCTTAAGGACAAATTCATGTCAGTACATGGACAGCAGGCAATATCCAGCTCTGTTAAGGCTTCATACACTGGGCTTTGGGAAATCACGGAACAGCAGCATTCAGAACGTTTAAGGCCACTGTTGAATGAAATACATTCCACCAAGTACATAACACAAATACAAAATCTGACAGCCCTACAAACCTCATTAGCTGCACCGGAAATCCTTCAACTTCCAAACAAGGTCACCATGCACGACTACCACCACACCATCGTTGGTTACTCGTCGTTGATTTTAATTGGTTCAATTTTTGTGTTTTTAGCAGTAAGAGGAATACGCAAAAGGGCGTTAACACCCATCTCTACCCCAAGACCAGATCAACACAGCACTAGAAGAAATCCCAACCATGCCACAATGCACCATAACACTGGCTTTTGAGCTGTGCTCAACGGGGGAAGCATGTTAATGCATAGTTATGCATTCACACATTTGTAATATTAATATTGCTCTTTATTCAATTTTATTTTTGTTGATTTAAATTCACATATTTGTAATATTAATATTCTTCTTTATTTTATTTTATTTGCTTTGATTTAAATCCACACATTTATAATATTAACATTCTTGATTATTTTATCTTATTTTCTTTGGTTTAATATTACACATTTTAATATGTACATGTAGTTTGTCTATTTTAAATTATCATTTTTTGAAAGATCAGCACATTCTTCTTTGTCTGCATTTTTTGTGTTTGTAAGTGTTGTTTTTTGACAGCTCCCACGGGCGCATTTAATTACAAAACTATTTGCTACCTGGACATTTTTGTGTGAGAACTTGTCTTGGAATTTATTGTTTTGTCAACAAGGCACTTTTAATTTTAAAATTTAGTATATAAGCTGGAAAAATTAAATAATAAAATCACTTGTTTGTTTGAATCTTCAAGAAAACCACCTCTTTCATTTTAAGGGCGACTCGGTCAAAGTGCCGTTTGTCGCAAAGAAAAACACACAGTTCAATTCAGTTTAAGTGCTGAAATTCGGTCAAAGTGCCGTTTGTCGCAAAGAAAAACACACAGTTCAATTCAGTTTAAGTGCTGAAATTGAACAAATCATCGAATCTACATTTTAGCAACTCGGTCAAAGTGCCGTTTGTTGTAAGTCAAATTTGACAAACGAGTCAAATTAACATGCCCCTTACTTCTCCTGCCATGATCTTATCTTTATCACGTTTGAATTTTATTTACATGTATCTCCTCAAATTATTACTTATCGAGACTTTAAAAACGTAAATTATATTATTTTAGAACGGGAATTTTATAACATTGATTGGAGTAGGATATATAATGTTGTTTCTGTTGACGACCAGTTTCAATTTAAGCAACATAATGAAAACCATTTGTGCAACCTTGCAGTACCTTTAAGAAGAAAAACCTTGGGTAAACACAGTAAGCCCTAGTTTTCTTAGGATATTAAGCGGGCAATTGGTCACAGGGACTTATTATATTCGTAAAGTTAAGTCCAATGTAATAGGAGCTGATAGAATTGATCCAAAGTTTCTTTATAATCTCTTCCCACAACTTGTGCCAATAATAACGTTCATTTTCAACAAGATTTTGAGTACCAACTGCTACCCAAAAATATGAAAGCTTGCAAGAATCACCCCTATAAAAAATTAAATTCTGATTACAGGCCGATAGTAATCCTACCGTTGCTCTCGAAAGTTTTTGAAAGGTTGGTTCATTATCAGGTGACTCAAAAATAAAAAAAAAAATAACATTCTTACAAATTGCCAATCTGGTTTTCGAAAAAATCACAGCTATATAACGGCGCTAGTGGATGTTTCGGAAGATATTAGACAGCAAGTTGATTGTGGCAATGTTACTTTTTTAGTACTTTTGGATCATTCGAAAGCTTTCGACACTGTTGATTATTACATTTTACGTAACAAATTAAAATCTTTTCACAGGTTTTCATCAACTTCTGCCGATCTGATATTCTCTTACCTATCTGACAGACGTCAATTAGATTATATGCTGATGACGTGCAGCTTTATATAAGTTGTAACAATAAATCAGTTGAGGCTTGTGTAAGAATTTTAAATGATGAACTTCATCGCATCTGTGAATGGGCTACTGCTAATGGCCTGGAGATAAATCCAACAAAATCCAAATGTTTGATCATCAAGAAGAATTTATTGAAACTTGATTATATTCCTTTTTTAATCTTAACTAATCAACCCATCGAAATTGTAAACGTTGTTAAAAATCTGGGAATTTACTTTAACAGCACCCTCACTTGGGCTAACCATATTAATTTTGCTTGTGGTCGTGTATCTGCTATTTTAAGAAATGTTTGCAAAGTTATCGTTGCACTCCCTTGAATATTCGCATACTTCTCGCTGATGCCACTTTTACTATATGGGTGTGAAATTTTTTCGAGTTGCGATAGTCAATATGTATATTGTTTGATATTCGTTATGTATATGGTTTGAGAAGATATGATCATGTTTCTTCTTATGTTAATAAACTTTATGGCATGTGTCTTGATAACCACTTGAAGATAAGGGTTTTAATCCTAATGCATAATATTATATACACGCGTAAACCCGAGCATTAATATGAGCGATTGAACTTTTCAACCCTTAATGGAGGTAAAAGACTACATTGTGTTAGATACAGCTCTCTCATATCTCAATTCCAATTCTATATTTATGCAATGCGTCTCTGGAACGAGATTTCCCATAGCTCTCAAATCATTAGTAACGCACATCATTTCAAAAGAAATATAGTTTGTCACTTTTTAAGCTGGTGTTAACTAATTTGTAATATATATATTTATTTTGATAATTATGTTTTTATTCGTTTTGTTATTTTTTAAACTTTTGTTATGTTTTTATTAAACTTTTGATTTAAATTTTTGTTGGTACTTGTACTGAGTTCCATACTGCAATATGAGACTTAAAGACTTGTGTGTGACATCGAAAATAAATAAATAAAATAAAAAAATTTATACTGTACATATATATTCAATTCTGTAACTGCATCAGCACCGAATAGGCATTATTGAGGCAAGTTAGTATTACTTAACTTCATTAATGTACAATGTTTGAACATATAGTTATAAATATAATAAATAATGTTATAAATATAATATAACAAATAGAGCTTAAATTACAGAATCGTTTCAAATTTTTTGTACAAGTGTTCTTTACATTTAGACTTAAATATTGAAATTCTGTTAACCGTTGTTATTTCCAATGCAGTCCATAAATTGGCCAAATTGTTTTACAAATATCTCTATACAAAGATACTGTTGAATAAAACATTGGTAACTTATAAATTATTTTTAATGCTTTATTTTGCATGCGTTGAAGAGGTTTAAATGCACTACTATTCTTATGGTAAGCATACACAATGCTCATATAGCTTAAATGTGATGGTATTAAAGCTTGATAAATCATCAGTTTAGTACGTACATTAAATTTGTTTTTAAACTTATATTCCAACTCCTTGAGCAATTTTCTTCTTTAGTTCAGTTATGTGTAAATCCCATGCAAGATTGCTTTGCAATGTGACTCCAAGATATTTAATTGCATTTGTTTCCTTTAAAGGCTTCCCATTAATATGAAGAACAAAGTTGTTATAACGAGAAGGGTTAGGTATAAAACGTATTAATTTTGTTTTGTCAGGATTAAGTACAAGTCGATTTAAACGAGCAAACTTAGAAATCAAAGCAATATCTCTTTCTATATGTGTTAGCAATACTAAATCATCCTTGTAGGGATAATATATAGACACATCATCTGTAAACATAAAAATTTTGCCAGTTAAATTAAGATTGTTAATATCGTTTAGATATATTGAAAAAAACAATGGACCTAATCCACTACCATGTGGCACTCCATAGTTTACGGGACCTAAGGAACTACTGCTTTCTTTAACTTGAACATATTGCTTTTTGTTCGAAAAATAACTTTTAAATAGCATCAATTCGCTATTCTTAATACCATACAATGACAGTTTATCTAATAAATAATAATGATCCACAAAATCAATTATTTTCTAACTTACCTTTTCCCAGTCTGGGAATTACATAGTAGGTGGTGCCGACGCATTTAAATCACTTGCTAGGTCAGTCCACAATTGTCCAAAGTGTACCCGGTCACCCTTAACAAACTCCCTAGCTACATCGGTATGCTGTTCATGAAATTCACAATAACCTTAACTTATGCACTATTTTTGTGCTGACCCCTAAGAGAAAGACCTTGAAAAAGTTTTTTTTTAATAATGTTAACCAATACTTACATTATTATTATTTCTTTCTTCAACGGGTTTTATGCAAATTTTAGATTAAAAAAAATATTACTTTTTAGCGCTTTTTTTTGCAGTGCTGCCACTTTAATTTAGTATTCATTATTATCTTTTTCAATTATTTTTTACGTTTTAACTTAATTATTTAAAACAAATTTATTAAATTTTTATTTTTAATGATTTTATTAAATAAATTACTCATATGCTGAACGCTTTTAGAACTGTGTTACTCTTCCTTTTGATAAACAATACCACTTGACTACTAAAAATGAAAATTAAATCACGAGTAATGTAAACAGCAATAAAAAAATTTTTTTTTTTTTTTTTTTTTTCATTTTATTTATTTACAATCTATTTTTACAATAATGAGTAAATTTGGTCAAATATAATAATATGAAAAAAAAGAGAAACATAACATATGCTATAAGCTTCAGCAAGCTTAATAGCTTAAACAAATATTAAGTTCTAATATTGATTTGGATTAATTAAAAAGTATATATAAGTTTATTTTCTATAAGGTAAATCTAGTACATGAAATCTATTCAGTCTTCTTACTTCTTCTGTTTCATCTAAAAGAGCAATTGCTAAAATGTTGCTATGATTACTTAATCGATTCAAGTACGCATGACTAAATCTATTTATTTCATCTCTAATTAAAGGGATTTTGAGGTCTTTGTGAATTTGTTTATTCGTTACAAACCAGGGAGCATTGACTAACGTTCTTAGTGTCTTAGATTGGTATTTTTGTAAAATCTCCACATTTGAGTTACTTGCAGTACCCCAGAGTTGGATACCATATGTCCATACCGGCTTTAGTATTGCCTTGTAAACTCTTATCTTATTTTCTAGACTTAGCTCAGACTTAGCTCCAAGTAGCCAGTACAGTTTTTTCGTTTTTATGTTTAGTTGTTGTCTTTTAGATTTAATATGTTCTTTCCATGTTAACCTTTTGTCAAGGTGCATTCCTAAGTATTTTACTTTATCAGTTTTTGGTATTGCAGACCCATTCAAAAACACCGCTGGGCATTCTTTACTTCTTAAGGTGAATGTTACATGAGAAGATTTATGTGAATTAATGGTTATTTTCCATTTTTGCAACCAATTTTCCAAGGCATCAAGTTGTGTTTGAATTAATAATGTAGCCTCGTACGGTGACTGATTCGAAGATAAAATAGCGGTGTCATCTGCATAAGTAGCCATAGTTATATTTTCATTTACAGGTATGTCTGAGGTATAAACTGTGTATAAAAGAGGCCCAAGAACACTACCTTGCGGCACACCTGCACTGATGCTACATATGTTGGACCTTTCATCATTAATTTTTACATAGAAGGTTCTATCTTCTAAGCATGATCTCAAAAATAAATAAAACGGAGTAGGTAAAATGTTTTGAAGTTTAAACAGAAGTCCTTTATGCCATACTTTATCAAATGCCTGTTTGACATCTAAAAATACTGCAGAACAGAAATATTTTCTCTCTAAGGAGTCTGAGATAGCTTTCACTATGCGGTGGCACTGCTCAGGAGTTCCATGTTGATTGCGAAAGCCAAATTGGTGATCTGGTATAATATTTTGACTTTCCAGAATAGGTGTTAACCTAATTTTAAACAATCGTTCGAATATTTTGGAAAAAACTGGCAGAAGGCTAATAGGTCTGTAAGAAGTTAACTCGCTTTCTGGCTTACTGTGTTTTTGAACCATTATTATTTCAGCACATTTCCACTGAATCGGAAAATGTGATAGCCTGATTACCGCATTAAATAATAAGGTTAGGAACATAACACATTTTTTAGGCAGAGACCTTGCAACGTTTGGTCCAATTTTATCATAACCTGGTGACTTTAAATTGTTGAGTTTACAAATTTCTCTCTCAACTTCAGCTGTCGAGAAACTCTTGATGGGAAAGTCCATTGGACATGGTATATCCAAGAAGTTTAGAATTTGGTCTTCCTCTACTGTAGATGTTGATGAACATGTTTGAAATGTATGCTCTAAATACTTTGAAAACGCTTCAGCTTTAGTTTTACTGGTCCTGCACCAGCTACCATTTTGTTAAAGTATTCCACACAATTTTCGAGCTCATCTGCTGATTTTATACGAGCGTTAAGCAGAATTCTCTCATCGAGCCAGCTTTTAAAGAAATGTATGTCAGTTTTGGGCGAAAGTATTTGTATGTTTTGCGAAACAGTCTGCAAAGTGGTATTGTAACAAGCAATTATAGGAGTATGGTCAGAGCTTAGGTCATCGTTGTCCTGAATATTTAAAAGTTGGCTCGGCAAGCCTGAGTATATAAAAAAGTCCAGCAGGTCAGGAATCTTATTTGGGTCACTGGGCCAGTATGTGGGTCTTCCAGTAGATAACGTATTATAATTGTTTTTTCGAATACTTTTATATAATTCCCTTCCTTTCGGATTTACAATTCTTGAACCCCACCACGGATGCTTAGCATTAAAATCTCCGCCCACAATGAATCTTGGTCCTAACTGTTTGAAGAAGTCGTTATAATCAGTATACGATAAACTATGCCTGGGTGGGAAGTACACTGAATAAATGCATATGCATATGTTATTACATTTTATTTTAATACCGCAAGCTTGAACTGATGGTTTTATAATTGAAGCTAGAATTTCATACTTTATATTTGATCGTACTAAAATTGCAGAACCAGCATGTGCTTTGCCGTCAGGATGATTCGCTTGCACTAGATCATAGTTCTTTATTCTAAAAAAGGTTTTAGTTGTAAAATGTGTTTCTGATATTAATAAAATGTCTATATAATTGGATTTAAGAAAAATTTCTATTTCCTTTGTATGATTGGAAGCACCGTTGGCGTTCCATGCTACAAACCTTGGATTTATTTGCATAATTTAAGCAAAATTTGTGTCATCATTTCAAACATTTTTTCCATCATTCTTTCTAAGCGATCCATGAATCGATTTTCCATATTAGGTGCGGTACCTTTAACTGCATCGGAATATGACATTCCACTGTTGCAAATGTTATAGTTTTTATTTCCTTGAGCGCTACTCGCTTGTGGATCTATAAATGAATGTTGATGATTTGATGTGGTTTCCTTTAGCGACTCTTTTCTAGGACTAGGGGTTCTTCTTAGTTGGAGTTGTTGATAGATTTGGCATCCCTTATAATTAGCAGTATGATCTTTCAAACAATTTGCACATTTTGGGGGAACGTTACTATCCTTGGTACAATTTACTGTTTGATGATTTAGTCCACATTTAACACACCGAAAAGGAATCTGACAATATGATTTTGTGTGACCGAACTGTTGACAGCGGTGGCATTGTACTAAGTCTACAGTCTTTTTTGGAGGTTGTTGTTTTGATTTGGATCTAAATCAACAAAAAACATAGGAAGAGGCAGTTTTGTTACTCGACTTTTCACATTAACTATAGATCTGACCATATGCCCAGCAATTAACAACTCAGCTTTTATGTCAGGAATTGGTGTAGAATGATGAAGACCTTTAATAACTACACGATAGGAGCGTTCTTGTTTTAATTGGTAAGTATGAAAGCTAATAGCTTTCGTTTCCAAATACTTGATAATTTTCCTATAAGAATCGACTGTTTTTATCATTAGTCTTATTTGACTATCCCTCATAGATTTATAATTAAAATCACTATTAGATATTATACTACTTATATCTTTGACCATTTTAGTAATATTTGATACATTTGGTATATAAATTGGTGGTGGCTTTGGGGAATTGTCTATTTCTTCATTCTCATCATCATCTACAGTTTTATGATCAAGTAATTGAAATCGATTTTGATTTTGTTTTGATGTGCTTGGATCATCACAAGCATTGAATTTTTTATGTTGATGCATTTTCGGTGAGTTCAACAACCTTCGTTTACTGCTTGTTGTTGTTGGTACTTTCTGCCAAATATTATCACTTTCGTCACTATCGTCTTCACTTAATGCAGGCATGTTGCTGTTATTTGTTTATTTTTAAGCAAAACCAGTATTATAATAGCTTTTCAAATAATTAAATTGTTTTTATTTTTATTTATTTTTTTTTTTTATTTAAATAAGTCTTATTTTCTGATTAGCTCGTGTCTGATCAGAACCAAGGATTAGCTGTTTTTTTTTCCTTCTTTTTTGTTTTTTATTTTGTTTTATTTTCTTTATAAGTATATATATTTTTATTGTTTTAAGTAAACAAAGGGATTAACACTTAATCCCTTTACACAATATATTTGTCGTATTCAATTCTTATTTTGTCTCCACTATTTATTTTTAAGAAATATACACAATAACGTCTGCTAAGGACCGCGATTGTTCAAAGACTGATAAAAAAATAAAAAAAAAAAAATATTTTCATTTTTATGTGTAAAAAAATAATTTTATTACTAAGGTAAATAAAGAAGAAATCATATTAAGTGTATGTGATAGTTTCACGTGATTTGAAATCGTCAGGCAGTTAAATTACGAGAATTAAAAATTTTTTGTGTGCAGACCACCATTTCAGTGATTTGAAATCACTAAACGAAAAAATGATTTTTAGAACGAATGCATATTTTATAGGGGAAGGTTTTTATTGTTTTTTTTTTGTAAGCGCTACAATATATTAATTTAGTTTAACTGGGAAACTAGATTATAAAAGCTTATGTTTTTAATAAGACTATTCATATCTTGCATTTACACTCGGTTTAAGGTATACGATATTATTGCAACCATGATGATTTCGATTGACTCTGTTTCTTGGCGAGAAAAATCTCGATAGTTTTAAAAACTATAATGTTTAAGTAGTGGAGTTTAAAAACGACTCTGTGAAGAAATTGATTCCCTTATTTATTTTTATAAAATTATTTTAAATTATATTATATAAAGAAGATTGAAGATTTCATGCCTCCTAACTAATTATTTTTAATCAATTCTAGGAACCTAATTCAATTAACCAACTTAGATGGATTCCATTTGCCTTGAACATAATGCTTCTACGTTGTATTTTGTGGGTTTATTTTGTAAAAAAGTTATTTTATTACTAAAGTAGTTCAAAAATAAACTCACTGTAATATTAACTGTCAATTGTATCCCAGCTGAATCATAGTAGTGCATTAAACTAGTTTTCTGCATTGAATAATACAAAGATTATTTTTTTAATTTATCCAATGTAGGGCGCGTTTAGCTGCAACAAAATATTTCTTATGTGAATGAGGACTGAACTGACATAAATTCAAACCAGTATAAGCAATACCAACCGAAGTAATTGTG
This sequence comes from Trichopoda pennipes, assembly GCA_030448955.1. Classification (NCBI taxonomy): domain Eukaryota; kingdom Metazoa; phylum Arthropoda; class Insecta; order Diptera; family Tachinidae; genus Trichopoda; species Trichopoda pennipes. The sequence continues at coordinate 3,671,269 of JASKUP010000019.1, read as the reverse complement.
GCAAAATACATCAGATAATTGATGATTAATAATTGGACAGACTTACTATCCTTTTGCCAGGGCCTTCTCTATAATATTTATTTAATTTTTATCAAAAGAAATAAGATGTATCTGCTTTACACTGAGTGAAATCCACAATATTTATTAAAAGTTCATTTAATTTCCTATTCCGTTTCAAGGGACCGATGGCCAAGTCTTTTAAAATATTTAATTCTTAACTTCTGCTTTTTAGTTTAAAAGGATCGGATCAGTACTCAGGGGATGACCCCTACTCATGTAATGCATTTTACCAGAACTTGATAGTTAGGTTACGGGGAGGAGGAAATATGGAGCAGTGTATGTAGACATTCGATTTGAATTTTCCGACATAGAAAGTGACAGGGAAGGCCTCTGGAGGGAGTTTATTCCACATACGAACTGTTCTTCTATAAAAATCGACCACAAATGAATGCACTCTCAACGAAAACGGAGTATATATATATATATATGCTATCCCCATAGTAACAGGTGCAGCACCAATTCCGAATACAAATCTATGCGTAAGCATGCAACATTGCGTCTTATGGGTATTAAAACCAACTCTATTCGCTTGACCCCATTCGGAGATCGCCACGAGATCGTGATTGATCCTTTTGGAACTCACTTTCAATTGGTTCGGTTTATTACTAAATGAATACGAATAACAAATGTGCTGTCATTTCCGATAGAGTACACAGAGTTGAAAGTTTGACAAAAAAGGTCATTTAGAAAAATAAGAAATGGGGTGAGAAAGAACAGAGCCTGCCGGTGTCTGATGTAATCACATCTGTAACAACTCGTATAGTGCAATTCCTGAGAAACTCGATATAAATCTGCAGAAATTAATACCGACGCCAAAAGCAAAAAATTTTTGAGAAGTGCATCATGCTACACTCTATCACACGCCTTGAAAAATCTAGAGCCACACCTTTACTCTTTACTCCATTCGATAAGAAAGCCACTAAGTCGCCCGTAGAGCGTTCTCTACAGAAACCATACTGTCGCTCGCTAAGTAAGCTGTTGGACTCCAGGTATTCACAATTAATCATACTTTCCGTTACTTTAGAAAGTGCAGAAAAAATTGCAATTGGGCGTTCATTTTCAGGGTTATTAGTCTCACCTTTTTTGGGGATTAGCGCTTCATTAGCAGCCTTCGCGTTTTTCGCGCCGTTATTGTTTCTACGCCAGATATCGAATGCTTCCTCTCTTGATCTGACTGCATTTTGCACGTCTGATTAAACCAAGACTTTGATCTTGTTTTAATCGAAATTGTTTTGGATGGAATAAAGGTTTTCATTCCGAACAAAATTATGTTTATAACCATTTCCGCCACGGCATTGACATGATTGTCCAAGAAACATAGTTTCCAATTAAATTGGCTAAAAAATTCGTTGAGCTCATAAAAACGAGCCTTCTCATAAATATATTTTAAACGTTAAGTAGCTGATTTCGAAACGTTTTGAAGTTCCGAATATGAAAATGAGGCGGAGATGTACAGTGTTCGGAGTTGCAGAGAGGTGTACAAATACTAACTTCGTACTTTTGGGGATGTAAAGTTAGAAAAAGATCGAGTGTATTACTCTGGTACCCTTCAGCACAAGGAATGCGTGTTGGCTCGTTTCCTAATTGCACAAGGTGATTGTGCGCGGCAAATAACTCAACATACTGTCCCTCTGTAATTGTATGGCCCGAATGGCGAAGCCAAGAATAGTTGTGAACATTGAAATCACCAGCAACAACAATTTCAATGTACGGGCTACTGACGAGAATCTTCGATATGTAGTCGGAAAAAAAATCGAAGGCATCAAAGGTTTTATCCTTTCCACGTTTGGACTTCTATAGAGAAACCCGAAATGCAAGAAAAGTATGACCTGATTCTAAATTTAACCTAAAGGCAGCTAAATTCAGGATCATATGTGCCCAGTCATTCCTGGCAGTGATACGCAACTTCATTGCGAATATATAGCGGAAGGCCGCGATGAAATTTAAAAAGCGGTAGTAGGTGATACCCAGGTAAGTGAAATCCCTGTGGACCAGCATTTTCAGAAACCTGCATCTCAAATAAGGCTAAAATATCCGCTCGATGGAGAGTATGAGCATAAATGGAAAAAAATCCTTAATCCGGGTATGTTACAGAAGTCAATTCTGAATCGTCCTGCCATAACAACAAGCAAAATTAAAATCTGACTGGCTTTTTTACTACACTGCGTCTAATGCTCCACTTGGACTACTCAGTGATCAGTGCCAGCAAAAAAAAATTTATTAAATTTTGGAGAGCGTTTCAGCCGTTATCAGTAAGTAATGATTATATCAGCTATAATTGTAAGTATCCGTTTGTGACAAAATATTCATCCTTATTCTGCTTGGCGACGACAATTCAAGACGACGGCGTTTTTTATCGTTTGTTGTAAATCTGTATTCTCGTTGGCAATATTGTTGTTTATCGATTAAATTGCCTTTGATATTGTCGCCTGAGATTTTGTTTCGTTTTTTTCATACTGCTATACACAGATATTCAAAAAGATTAAGAAAACTAAAAATACAAAATAAAATATAAAAAAGTACAAATAAAATAAAAGATAAAATTACTAACGCCAATAAATATGAAAAATTAGTGGAGGAATTGGGAAAAAATCCATCACTAGCCATCGGATTTCGAAGAGGCAGTGTTCTTATTAATTTTAAGAAACAATGGGAACGCGACAAGGGCGGTTACCCTTGGCCCACCAAATAGAACGAGTGATGGATGGCTAACGGTATAATATGTAGTTCTTTACAAATATATGTTTGACAAAATTCTTATTACAGATTTGGCGCAACTTAAAATTTAAAGTAAAAAAAAGATGGTAAAAAACAAAATGGAATACAAAGCTGCTGAAGGCGGCATATTTAATAAATAAATACTAAGCCCCTTGGAAGAAGCTACGGCAAATATGCAATCGTGAAAACAAATAAACCTTGAAGGTATGGTATAGGAATCTAAACGTGCTTAACTCATTTCCATTGGTAAGACATATTACTTGCATTCATTGATATTTTGCTATTTACAGGAAAGAGCCGCCAGGTGCAGGAGCAGCACAGAAAATACGACAACAGACACGGCAACATCACCAACAGGCTAGGTTATTGACTGATATTTCCAATACAATATCGGCGGTCCAACGTAGTCTAAGGGACATGGGGGAAATACAAGAAAAGAGACTGAAGTTAGATTTAGAAAGAAGTAAAAGACAGGAAGAACTTCACGAAATAAAAAAATTTGGATATCTTATAAAAGAAAAGAAACTTTCAGCTACTTAATAACGAAATCTTAGATTAATCAATTTTACTTTAGTATTTAAAATATTTTTTTTTAGATTGATTTTTTTTTTATTTTTTCCTGGTACATAAATATTAATGTGTCCAATAAATAAAACATGTGATTTATTTTAGTAAATTACTTGTGTTGTTTTATAATATATTTAACTGACAAAATCAAATTTATAAAGACTGAATGAAATTTAAAGAAAACTTCGTTTTATTTGTTCTCTTAATTCAAATGCCTCAGTACGTGGTACAGCTTCAGCGTCATTATGTACTTCAATATCACTGTTCGGAATATTTTCTGCATACTGATATGCAAAATCTATGAGGTAATCAAAGCATATATTATGGAGTGCACAAAAACATTAACAATTTCAGTTGCTTTTATAAGTGTGAAGTGCAGTTGACGTGCTTCAAGTAAACAGCGAAATCTGTTTTTAAATATACCTATGGTTCGCTCTACCACATTTTTCGCCTTGGCATGCCTTGCATGGAAAATTGCTTCTGGACTTCCGGCAGCAGGTTGAAGTGGATTGCCTGCATTACCTAAGGAAAAATGTTAAATTAATAAAACATTTAAATAAATCTATATAAATATGAAATATTTTTAAATATAAAAACCAAAAAAACGCATACGCACTCAGACTCATTACATTTAAGCTAAAATATATTTTGCGGTTAAAATATATGTGCTGATCTTTTTTCAGCGCCAAAATCTTTATGTGAGGTCCATTCACACAACCAATAACACCCGTAAAGTTAGTTTAAAAAAAAAATATAATTTTGCCTCATTTTCTTCGGCTTGTGTCATGTTAAACTTTCTCCACAAAATTTTCGACACCACGGGCTACGACAGTCCCAGGATAAAATCGTTTCCAATACTGAGTTGGTACGATCCCTGAGTTAAAAATCGTAATGTCGCTGCCAATTTTATTATGTTTGGAACGGAAGTCGCACGAATATTATTTTTTAAGTCTGGGTCTATTATTTCTAACAAATACCGAAAAGCTGTTTTATTCAGGCGGAAATAACTTTGGAAGCTTAACACATTCGGCCGCACTTAAATTTAGCTGGTGGCTGCCAGCGACTCAATTAATTTTTTCATATAAAAACGAAGTGCTTGAATTCCCGGTTTTTTATAATGAATAATTTTTTAAGCTGTGTCGAACAAATGACGGATATTCCTACTATGACGGAAGTTTCCGAATTTTATATTTAAGCCCTATAATGCAACTCTAACTCCATACAAAGTGGAATAAACTTTGGAAAACTTGATCTGAACATTAGCGGGAATTTCCGTCATTAGTTTACTTAAAGATACATGAACTACGTGAATTCCCGCAATTCAGCCGAATGTGTTAAATGAAGTAATATAGGATTATTTTGAAATGGATAACTTTGAATGTATTACTTACTTTTTATCTGGTAACTGGAAGATTCTTGACTTCTTTCTGAGAAGTCCTCTTTCATCATTAATTTTTTCTTATTTTCTTTATCACTAGAGTCAGAAACAAAGGTAATTTTGAATCACCAAACATAATTAAGGTGGTTGATATCCTTTTCAGACATCTTGCTTATTAAGAGAAAATATAATATCATGGTATATTTAAACATCGTTAAATAGATAGGATGTTTTAACATTTTACTTTGGCTTCCCAAATTCCTTTAAATTTATTACCAGATTGTTTTCTTTTTCTCCAAACGCACAGCGCCTGGAATACGTTTTATTTTGGAAATAATTCGGTAGCTCATAAAACACTAAAGATATCCTAATGAAATTTTACAAAGCCCAAGGAAAGGTGTTACTGGGTTAAAGGGGGGTTTTTGGGTGTGCCCCTAATATTGGGTAGCTCGGGCATACCATTTCTTGGAAATGTCAAGTATATTTTTTACTGAAATATTAACAGTTTTTGAACTTAAGTAGAATTTGAAAAAATCTACAAAAAATGTGCTTGTAAGTCTAGGTTACTTCTTGTAGTTTGGGGAAAAATAGGGTTATAAAAATTTTTTCTTAAATTTTTGGTAGACCTTAACTTATATATATCTGAAGTAGCGTACTTATTTATGTTCGGATTGTTATTCAAAAATAATGACATTCTTGACAAAATGTTTAATAAAACAGTAGCAAGTTTGAATCTGGTAGCATGTTTCCTTAAAAAGTTACAAGCCTTTGAATTTGGAAAGTGTAAAAACCGCATTTTTGTAGCCTATAGCAAATGCTAATAAAAGAAAAATTGCGTAAAAAATTGTAACGGTTCACCTCCAGCCCTATCAATTATGTGAATTACATCGAAGTTCCTCGGAATACAAAACACCGATTGAAAAAAATTAACAGATTAATCATGCCCTACTATGTCTTGGATATATACTCCAAAAAAGTTTGACAGTCCTGTAGTTAACAAAGCCATTTTTTTCCCGTGTACGGAATTTATGTGTAAAAAAATTACAATTTTATTTTACCAAAATTTTGTAAGAATATCTCAATCCATTTAAATTTTGATTCTATATTTTATTTTTCAAACAATAACTTTAACATGATACAGTTTTAATAGTATTGTTACGTTTATATCTATTATAAACGTTTCGTTGTTGCTGACTTCTTTGTTGCAAAATAAATAACACCAGGTTTTAGAGTTTTCCAATTAGTTAGAAGTTTATATACTTTAAATGGACACAAAGTAAAATTTGTACGTGGGCACTACAGAACAGTCTACTGAAGATGCAAGCCTTTACTTCACGAGGTTTATGTTTTAACTAACTAACTATTAACTCAGACGCTGTCTTTCATATTTCTCTGCTAGAGGTTTAGAAATATTAAGAATTGTCTACTCCCTATGTATTACATTTTGTTGTTGTTCTGTTATTCATTCAATGTATAAGCACCTGTTGGTCTGTGTGTATTTTTGTTTCTGGGCAGTTTGTAACTAGAAAGTTGCTGTTGTCTTATGTGCATAAGTTTTCTTAAAAAACTGCACAGTATATAGCATACCCAATTGTTGTTGTTTTGCGTGTATAAAATTTCTACGTGGTTTGTAACTAGAAAGTTGTTGTTGTCTTGTCTGTTTTCTTAGAAAACTACGCAGTTAGTAGTTGTTTTGCGTTTATAAAATTTCTATGCAGTTTGTAACTAAAAAGTTGTCGTTTTCTTGTGTGTTTTCTTACAAAACTACGCAGTTAGTAAACAGCATACCCAATTGTTGTTGTTTTGCGTGTATAAAATTTCTAGGCAATGTGTAACTAGAAAGTTGTAGTTGTCTTGCATGCATAAGTTTTCTTAACAAACTACGCAGTTAGTAAACAGCATAACCAGTTGTTTACTTTATTACTTTATTTTCTTTTAAAACTTAAGCAAGACGCATCCGTTACATTGCCGCCACTTAAGCCTTTGCGTCCCGAACAGGCTCAATATTTCTCGGCCCTACTTGGACAGCTACTTGTATAGTCCTTCCCAGTGGGTTCGCAATTTGGGAGACAGTCCTTTATTCCGTTGTGTAAATGTGTAAATCCTTGCGTGTTTGCTGCTCGCTCATACCTGGATTTCATTCTGTCGTTGGATATTTTAATGCTATTGCGAATAAACCCGTGAAGCTTGTGCAGGTGTTCTTGTATCTGAGGAACATTTTTATTATCTGTTTATCGCCAAATTCTAAGTCGGCTGGTAGTTTTAGCTCTGTTTCAAACACGACTCTTGCTGGGCTACATGATGTTGAATCGTGCATAGCTGATCGGTATGCCAGAAGAAACTTTGGTACATGCCCGTCCCAATCCTTTTGGTGCGTACTAACCACTTTTCTGATATATTCTTCTAGGGTGCGGTTGAATCTTTCTACCATGCAGTGGTGCCGTTCTCGTTCTCGTCTTTCTGATGTCAAAGATGTCTCACATTTCCTTGAATATGACCGACTCAAAATTTCGTACCTGATCGGAATGAAGTTCTGTTGAAACACCGTATCGACACACCCAATTGTTCATAAATTCATCTACCACCGGTTTGGAATGGGATACCCTTCGGGCCATTTGCTGAACTAATCCTTTACTACTAGCAAATATCGATTTCCAGCATTACTGTCGGGGAGTGGGGCTGTGAAATCCATTGCTATGCGCCTGCGTTGCACTGTTGTAGCTTGCTTGTTGGACCCTTGGCCACTGCTCGCTATTCATTAGGCTACAGATTGTGGGTAGTCTGCCTAGTAAAATCGTTGCTTTATCTTTTGCAGCGTTTTTGTCGCACCCAGATGGCCGTCGCTTAGACTATTATGAAACTGTTTTATTAGATCTTTTATTCGGGAACTTGGTACGACGATTAAATCCGTTGCAGTTTTTCCATCTGCACTTTACCAATTTCGATACAGACAACCATTTACTACTTTAAGGCTCTCAGCCCAGTACGATTTTGCCAGCGGGCTTTTTGTCGATACGTTCATTACCATCGTGTGCAGGAATCGATTTAACGCAAAATTCTAAGTCAGCTGGTAGCTTTAGTTCTGTGCCAAACACGAATTTTGCTGGAGTGCATTATGCTGAATCGTACAGCTTTGTATAAGTCCCGCATTCGGGGGATGATGCTGCTGTTGTGGTGGTGGCATTTGTGGGAATGATTGATTAGTGAATGTTTGAGTTTGTATGGGAGTTTGTGTTGAGTTTTGTTGCTGCTGTTGCTGTGTTAACGGATGTGATGGCTGCTGTTGTTCAAATACAATTGTGTTTTGGGGAACTCCTTGTACGCCTTGGTTATTTATGTCGGGAGAATCTAGTTCACTGTCTTGCAGGATGCCAGAAGAAACTTTGGTATATGCTTGTCCAAATCCTTTTAGTGTGCACTGACCACTTTTCTGAGATACTCTTCCAGGGTGTGGTTGAAGCTTCCTACGATGCCATCAGGCTGTGGATACAGTGGTGTCGTTCTCGCCTTTCTGATTTCATAGATGTCGCACATTTCTTTAAATATGACCGACTCAAAATTTCGTCCCTGATGGGAGTGAAGTACTGTTGGAACACCGTATCGAAATACTCAATTGTTCACAAATTCATCTGCCAACGTTTTGGACTCTTGGTATGGAATGGGATACGCTTCGGGCCATCTGCTGAAATAATTCATTACTAGTAGCAGAAACCGATTTCCAGCATTACTGACGGGGAATGGGCCTCCATTGCTATCCGCTCAGTGTTTTTCTTACAGCCAAATGGCCGCCGCTGGAACCATTATGAAACTTCTTTATTACATCTTTTATCCGGGAACTTGGTACGACGATTAAGTCCGTTGTAGTTTTTTCATCTGCACTCTTTCAATGTTAATATAGGGAACCATTTACTACTTTACGACTATTCTACTGAGCCCAGTACGATTTTGCCAGCGGGCTTTCCGCCTATATTGCGTTAAGATCCGGTTTTATGTTCTCTAGCTTGGCCCATATAATTTTTGACAAAACAGGTTTCTCTTTTGGGCCTTGGACCAGTCTTCTTATGTGCCAATTTATGGCTACTATGGCAGAGTATTGTCTAAGCCAGAAAAAATTATTGCGTAATACGACGGGTGCTTTTAACTGTACTGGAGTGTGTTAAACATTACCACAAATACCTTTATGGCCAACACTTTACGATAAGGACGGATCACTCCGCATTACAGTGGTTGCTACATTTATAAAACCCCGAAGGGCATATTGCGCGCTCGGTTGAAAGTCTGCAGCGCTATGACCTCAGCATTTTGCATAGGAAAGGCGGAAATGACTTTTTCCGTCCCACTAATCGCCTGAGAAAGTACTCCTCCGATTCCATAGCGTCTAGCATCTTTATCTTCGTCAATTGAAACGCCCTCTGCTGTTAGAGGATGCCCCAAGTATTTGACCTCTTTTTGAAACAGCGCACATTTCTTAACACTTAATTTAAGTCCTGCAGTCGCTGTACGCTTGAGAACTTCATTCAGGTTTTTGAGGTGTTCATCAAAAGTTTTTTCCGTCACGATTATTTCATCCAGATATACTAAACAAGTCTTCCAGTTAAGCCCTTTAAGCACACGTTCCATTAAGCGATCAAAAGTGCAGAGCCCAAATGGCATCATATTAAACTGCCACAAACCATTGCTTGCGCTAAAGGCAGTTTTTTCCTTGTCTTTATCAGCTACCTCCACTTGCCAGTAACCAATCTGCAAGTGCAAGATACAGAACTATTTCGTTTCGGACAACGTGTCTAAGGTGTCGTCAATTCTTGGTAGCGGGTAACTATCTTTCTTGGTGACGTTATTGAGGGTTTTGTAGTCGACACAAAATCTGGTGCTGCCATCTTTCTTCTTTACTAGAACTATCGCTTAGTTCCATGGACCTGAGGATGGCTCAAACACTCCTTCCCGCGACATTTCGTTAATCATTTCTTTGACCTCGTTTCGTTTTGCAAAGGAATCACCGGGTGCTTATTTTATGGGCCTCGCTTCGCCAGTATTTATTTCATGTTTCACCACTGCTGTCCCACCTTACCTTTTGTTATTTAGGACAAAGACGGCGGTATGTTTTGTTAGGCAATTGCTTCACTTTATTTCTGTCGGGAGGTTTTAGTTTTGATTTCCATTTATCCACCTGCTCTGCTAGCAAATCCCGCTCTTAAGCTGTTATTTTGAGACATACTGTATGTGTCGTACTATTAACTATGGCTCCTGCCGGCTTACATCGGCCAATTTCAGCATTTTCGCCAATCGTATTTTCGCTGCTGGACAGATTTAGTACTCTCACAGGTACACCCCTATTGTTGCAGTTCCTTAAATCTTTAGGTTCTACCGCCCGCAGCCGGTTATCGACACAATAAGTCTTCATACGTGCCCAAACTGTAGTTTCCGCAAGTGGTGATAATTTTTTGGCATTCGAAGCATTTGGCAGCTGGAGCATTTTGCGCGCGACTTACTTCTTTCTTGCAGTAGCTGCTCAAGAATTTCTTTTGTATCGCTTCTTTTGTCCCCGCAACTTTCAGCCTCAAGATGTCATACCTTGTAAACTTGTGGCATTGAGATAACTTTGGCGTACAAAATAGTTTCGGTGAAGGATGCTTTCTGCGCTGCACGCACTGTATATTTAATACTTATGCCTTATGCCATTCACAAATGCTTCAATTTTAAACTGATCCAGGAATAAGTGATGCTCACTTGGAAAAGCGAGCTGCACCAAATGTTCAATCTCCATGGTAAAATCTTCTCATTTGCCTTCTGCACTCTGCCTGGTAACTCCATTTTAAAGAGTTCCCTTTTATGATCGCCGTCGTACTTGCATTATGTCTTCGTAATTATATCTGCACCTTTTAAGGCCAGAATTAGCTCAATAGCTTTCTCTTCATTGTTCCATCTATTTTTGCTGGCCACATTTTCGAACTGGAACTTAAACACATTATACGGTACGCTACCGTCATAGCTCGTGGTGTTTATCGTGCTGGAGTGCTCAGAAATGTCTTTCAACGGACCTTCTCGAATATGGAAGTCGTCCATTTTCGTTTTTAGTTCTCTAGGCTTTACAATTTTCGTCAAATTCGCTGACTCTCTATTTCACAGCTTCCACTCGTTTGCCGATCATTTCTGATATTCCAACTTATTCACCTCCTTCTTTAGCTGGTCAATTTTGACTTCTTCCAACTTCATTTTAGTTTATTTTTTTTTTGCAATTTCACTTCTGACACCAGTTGTTGCGTTTATATCATTTATAAAGGTTTTTTTGTTGCTGACTTCTAAATAAATAACACCAGATTTTAGAGTTTTCAAATTAATTACAAGTTTATTCACGAGGTTTATGTTTCAACTAACTAACTTTTCACGCAGACGCTGTGTTTTTTATTTTTTCGCTACAGGTCTAGAAAAATTAACTATTTTCTACTCCCTTTGTATCACATTTTGTTGTTGGCCTGTTATTCATTTAATGTATAGTCGCCTGTTGCTATGTGTGTATTTTTGTTTTTGTTTATTCGCATTTTGTAACTTTGGAGTTGTTGTTGTCTTGTGTGCATAAGTTTTCTTAGAAAACTACGCAGTTAGTAAACAGCATACCCAAATGTTGTTTTGCGTGTATAAAATTTGTACGCAATTTGTAACTAGAAAGTTGTTCTTGTCTTGTGTATAAAATGTTTACGCAGTTTGTAACTAGAAAGTTGTTGTTGTCTTGTGTGTATAAGTTTTCTTAGAAAACTATGCAGTTAGTAAACAGCATACCCAGTTGTTTACGTTATTGCTTTTAAGCAAGATGCTTCCAGTATATTTAATTTAAAAAAATGCAACACGAAAAACATGGTAATAAATTGTTAATGAAGAGCCATAAGCGTTCCTCTGACAGCATCTGATTTTATAAACACTTAAGTTGTAGGAACTAGGTAAACATTGCCTTCTAATGAAGCTTTTTTCTGTAAAAATGCAAAATAATGTTCCGCTTCTCAATTTAACGCCAAATGTGGTTTGAGATTATGAGAAAAACTGTTTTGAGTGGATAATGCCGCTTCGAAAATAAATTGTATTTGTTTTTACACCGCGTATTTGAGGAATCGTTCTACCTTAAGCATGTTAAACTGGCCCATAATATCGTCATTTAAATTTCTACACATATTCAAATTATCAATGTTGTGTGGTTTCATAAAGTTAATAAAATTTTCACTTTTATTATTCATTATTTCTTTATCGGCCAATTTACTTTTATTGAACAAAACATTACGATGCTCAATAGCTTTACGATTTTTATTATAATATAAACGATAGACATGAACTACGATCACCATATTTGGACCCTTTGGATCGAATTTTCCTTTTGTTTTTATTTAAAACAACAGCGTTTGAATCAAATATTTTAAAATGATAGATTTACGACTTGTCCATATCTGATATAGTGTTTTTCCATCTGTAGATTTTTTGTAAGACCTGTTACGCAAATAAAGCGTTGTTATCGCTGCTTCAGCCCACATTTTACATTTAGACAAGAATCTACTAACATACAACGGGCGGTTAACTCTTTATGCTACTACGTTTTTGATGTGATGTTTATATTCTGTAAACATTTTAGAAAATAAAGAAAACACTTTCTTGATTTGTCATCAGTGAATGCCAGGACGTATTTTTTTTTTTTAAAGAGAAGTAGCACTTCAGGCAACAATGCCTATTTAGTCAAGTACCGTGCTACCTTCTTTAGGAAAGGGATAGAGAAGAGATGAAACAGGTGGTGAAAGCAGAAGGATAGTCGGAAATTAACTGCCGTATAAAGACAGCAATAGCTGTCTTTATTTATTTATAAAACCTCGTACGTTTGAATTTGTTAAATATAATAATTTATCAGATTTAGTTTTCGATTGTTTAAAAAATGTGTTTGCATGAATTTTCCTTGCCGAATCAATAATCACATTGTTCCTCACCATAGTTATGTGAGTTATCTTGGTATACATCTTGGTCGTCGCCTTACATGGAAACATCATATTGCCTCAAACCTAACACAAATGAACACAATTACATTGGCTCATTGGCAGGAACTCGAAACTTAGCCTAGATTGTAAACTTCTAATTTACAAGAGTATTTTGAAACCAATATGGTCTTACGGAATCCAACTTTGGGGCACTGCCTCAGCTTCAAATGTGGATAGAATTCAACGTGGACAGAATAAAATTTTACGGTTAATAACTTCCGCTCCACGGTACATCAGAAATTCAAACATACATTGTGATTTAGGCATACCGCTGGTGACTACAGAAATCATCAAATACGCAGGCAAATACTTAATGAAGCTTGAAGACCATCCTAATCCCCTTGCTCGCAATATCTTGGATTATAGTGGACATAGCCGATTAAAAAAGAGGGATACCGCAGCTTTAATCCTCAATGCTACAGATGACACATCTTAGAAATATTTGTTTTGTTTTTTTTTAATGTCAATTTTTTTTACCCAAAAGATTAGTTCTGACATGGTCGGGACTAATGTAACTTTTTTTTAGAATTTAAGATTTTAAAACTTATTGTTAGTTCAGTTTCTTGAAGATACAATAAATAATTATTTTTTTTATAGTTTTTTAAACGATCTTTTTTATCTTTAGTAAATATCTTTTTTCTTTTTTTTTTTAGATCTTTTTTATATATTTTTTCTTTTCAATATTTCGCTTTCCTTTGGAAAGCTTCTTCAGGAAAAAATTTTTAAATTTTTGAAAACAAAAAAATTATTAACAAATTGAAAAAATGTTTCAAAACATAATGTTTTGAAACATTAAGAATCTCAAAACATAATGTTTTGAAACATTTTTTCAATTTGTTAATAATTTTTTTGTTTTCAAAAATTTTAAAATTTTTTCCTGAAGAAGCTTTCCAAAGGAAAGCGAAATATTGAAAAGAAAAAATATATAAAAAAGATCTAAAAAAAAGAAAAAAGATATTTAATAAATAATTATTGAAAAAAATAATAAAAATATGACATGGGTCATCAGATAGTTTACGTAAATTCATGCCGTTCATTGCTTGAACGTACTTTTGCACTTGGTGCTTCCTGATCAAATACCAGCAGATTTTCTTTTCCTCTAGCTTTAAAAATTAGTAAGAACAGCATTTTTAGTGAATTTGTCCACTATATTGAATAAACTTGGTGGTAAATAAAAAATTGTCATTCAATTCTGAGGAATATAGCACATGTTCAAGTTCAGTTTTATTTTACAAAAATATTGACAGTTCCAATTTCTTCGAATACAATTGATTTTTAATATTATATTTTGCAAGCAAATTGCAAGTTGTATCTCCCCTATCAATGTACTAAGATATCTTTATACTTATATTTTGTGATTTTTGATGATTGCATTAAGATTTATCTTCCTCACGTTTTGAATTACACTTGTTCACATAACGCTCTTATTACCGCATATAAAGCAATTTTATTTTATTACCTTTGTGCTTTTCCTACTTGACGTTTTCTTGTACCATATCACGTTTTTTGTAGCAACAAAAGCTAGCTTGCTGCATTATAAATGATTCCTCATTTTGCTTTTTGCTTTAATTTGATTTTTAATCCTTTTAATGCTAGCTAAGAATCTCTAGTCTTCATTTCTATAATAAAATTTTCACATTTGACCAGGAAGATTAATAATTGTTGTGTACATACTCCAACGTCGCCAAAACTATCTAAATATTCAGGCATGTCTGTGGTGTTCTTCATATTTAACAGTATTTTATATAAACAAACTTTAGCGTCGGGCCACTGGGTTTATATGCTTCTTTAAGCTTATTCCAGGCATCTTTAGATTTCTTAACCTATTGTATATATAAAAATGAAATGGTCCACGTATGTTATGTAATGGCTGAGAACGGCCGGAGCGATTTGCCTGATGTTTTTTTATTCGATTCGAAATTTTCAGGAGATGATTTGTAGGAAAAAAAAAAAAATTTTCCGGAAAACTGAAAATTCATTTATTCATTTTCTTCTTTGTTGTTGTAAAAACAAATAAGTTATTCAAGACTCGACATGTTTGTTCGAACTGGTTTGACGAAGCTATGTGGTTGTAAGTAGTACTTTTTTACTTTTAATTTTACTGTTTGTATATACGACGTATACAAAGTGCAAACACACTTATACATCCTTAGCATACGCTAAAAAATGCGTTGATCAAATCATAACAAACATCACCTTCTTCCGAGTTGTTTAAATGTAAATCTTAATCTCCACGTGTTGGCCTTAATGTCCTGTAAAACACATTATGTCATTTTTTTGTTTCTCTTGGAATTATTCTGCCATTAGCATGAAATCCAATTAACCCACTTAAAAAAATATTTTGCTTTTAATGATCATTAAGCTTGTAAAAATTTTTCGTCGCCTGTTTTTTTTGATAAAAGTTTATCTTGCGATTATAAAAAAAATTTTTTTTATTTATATTTTGATATTGTTTACCTTGTATCCTTTTTTGTTTCTCAACATTGCTAGACCATTTCTCAATTTTCCTGCTGCGTTTTCTACCAACTTTTCCGTTATTTTGATTGTTTTCTATATCTTCGTTATCTGATGATGTATCAGAATCAATACGATTAACTCTTAAACTTAAATTAGGATGAAATATCATATCACTTTCACTATGTTCTATTTCTATTGAAATTTTTTTTTGTTTTGAATTTTTTTTTTAGGTTTTATACCCTTACAATAAATCCTTTTTGTAGCTATTAAAGAAAATCTATTTTATATTTTTGATAACACAATAATTCTCGCAAACACTTCAACATAATATTTTTGTGTTTTGACGCATATGCATAAAACTCAAACAATTCTAATTAGAAGTAACGGTTACAGTTAATGTGAATTTCTTGTTTTTTAGTTTTACCAATAAATCAATATCGAAAGAAGAATAATTTAATTTGAATTCAAAGTTTATGTATACAATATATTCATAAACTATTAAAAAGGGCTGTCTTACCCAGAAAAAAGTAACCAATGAGTAAATCCTTTAATAACTAAGAAGATTATTATTTATTTCATCAAAATTTTCAAAAATCAGAAAATATAAAAAAATGGACTCATTTATTTGGTTAGTCCAGTCCAGTTTATACTTAAACCAAGGCTTTCTTTTGTTGCACCACTCCCGGCTTCGATACACCTGTCATCAGTGTGATACTGGAACAGCTTTGTAGGAAAAAGTATGATAGGAAAAAAATTTATAATTTTTTCGCGACTGGACCGACGGGCAGCAAAAAGCAAGAGCAAAAATATGTGGGACTATTTATTAAGAGAAGTTTTTATAAAACTGTAATTTTTCATTACATTAGATTAACAAAATTTTAACTTTAAATTTAATTTCACCAAAAAATTAATTTAATATTTCTTCCCCATTGTTTTAAAAGGCTTTCTTAAAAAAATTTTCAAATTCGTACAAATTATATTTGCCTTTGATAAAATTTACTGAACAGTGACAGCATATTTTAACCTCATCTACTTTGGAAGTTCCTATTATTAGGTTCGCAGCAAAACTAAAATTTCACGGAAAAAAGTATCGACGGATGTGCAAATTGCAATTATTCAGGAATAAAATTTTTAAACACAAATACAATTTTTTATAAACAAATTATAATATGAAAATATGCAATATGAACAAAATCGCCTTGCGAAAAAGAGTGAATAATCAGAGACTCTTATACTAAAATTGTGTTAGATTGTAAAAAAGGTGTGCATATATATTTATTTTTAAAATCAAAACTCACTTATGTATAATTGGCGATCGTAATGTTTAATTTTATTGTGTCAGTTTCTTATATAATAATTGTATAAATGAAGTTGAAAAACCATAGGAGTAAGAACTGCAGATATTATTCTGTGAAATAGGAAAGTATAACAGCGTAAGGCAATCTAACTATAGTGAAGGATATAAAAGATTCGGTACAACCGAATATAGTTATCTGTTTTACTTGTTGAAAAATTTTATCAATTCGAAGTTTTTATATACATAATTTCATGTTCAGGAATTATTTCGTTTTGGAGGAAATAGTTTTTTGTGCTTAATATATTTTTAAAGTTATATTTTATTGTACGATAATATTTATAATTAGTTATAAATTCTAAGTCTTAAGTCTAAGAACTTGTTTAGTAGTATTTTTTAATATTTTTACATGCGACTACCCAGCTTAGATGTTATTTCGATTCTTTTTTTGTTTGCCAATATATACATTGTATGTATGCACTCGTATATTGTAAGTTTACCATTGAGTTTTGATTTTAATGATAATCTTAGCTATTTTGCAAAAAGTTATTTTAAAAATTATTAATAAATAACCGAATTTCTTATAGTATAATTAAAAATACATGTGCAAAAATACACAATTGTATAGTAAATGTAATACGCATACATTCTTGTATTGCTACGAATGTATATATGAATAATCTGTAAAAGCAATGTGATTTGTATAAAAATACTATTTCATAAACATACATACATATGTTTTTGTTTTAATGCTTAGTAAAGAGTTAAAATTACGAGTTTCTTGTAGTCATTGTATATTGTCTACAAAAAAGTTTTTAGTATCGGTATTAGTTTAGTACACTTCTGTTAACAAATATAGTTTTTTGCAAGAGTAATAATAATTCGTTCGCATATTTTAAGTTTTACTAGTTTTTATCATTTGGGTAAGAGTATACATACAAGTAACCATAATTGCCGTTCTGGTAATTAATTGTCATAGAAAGTTTGGTGTGTACAGAAACTTAATATCGGCAATTTTCTGTGTTCATATGGGTATATGGTTGCAGACATACGTCTGGGTTATGATTACAAATTGTGATTTAAATAATCATAGGTACGTACTTATATATTATTAATTTTTTATACATCTTGTACACTATACGTGAAACGAATGTTCTTGCTTACTGATATACATTTTCCAAAATATTTTAAAAGCAGGTAGGTAGTGTATGTCGACTTTTTATACTCCAATTTAGTATTTGTAAAAAGTTAATATTAAAAGCCGAACAAGTGATTGAAGTTAATCTTTATCCAAAAAGTACTAACTAGTTTATCTGATTGGTCGGAAAATTTACTTTAAAATGTTTTAAGATTGTAGGAAATGTTTCAAAGAGAAGTTTCATTTTCATATAAATATAAATGAAGCAGCAGTATGTAATTATTTTAACATTTGTAATTAAGGGGTATTCAGTTCTATGAGAATAAACAACTGAATACCCTTGTTGTACTACCAGTGCATTAAGCGTAACTGATCGAGGATACGTTGCTTGAAAAACGTGCCCAGCATACCAAATACGGTTGAAATAGCTGCGATACCCATCATGGCCTGCATGATGCAATGTATGCCGGATATGTCTTGTTCGCGATCCTTTTGTCGATGTCGTTGTCGGTAATGATTTCTTTCCTCATATTCTCTTAATCTTTGAAGACGTTCCAAGTCTTCGTCAAAATGTGGAACAATTGCTAAGTTGACAACTTCTGTCTTTGACAAAATGTCGGCATTCATTGAGTCATCAGCACTAACTACTGGTTGTTTCGTGTTGATCACGGATTTTGTTTGATATTCTTTGTTACGTGAACGCTCATCTAGCATTGTATTGTCTCGGCTGAAGTCAAAATCATAACTGCGAGTACGAGAATATGTGGGATAATCGGCAAGATTCACTTTTGTGCGATAATGCAAGGTGTTTGCTTCTGAATTATACATATTTATTGCTGATATTGACCCTAATGCTGCTTCTGTTGTCGTGGAAACGTCTTTTATTCTAAATTGTTTAAACTGATTTTTTTTAATACCAAGAACTTCAGAAAGTGGTCGGTTTATCATAGGTAAAATTGAATCAGTTGGTTTTATAATAAAGGAACCGGTAGTTGGAATAAAATCAGGGGCTGACAAAATTGCAGCTTGTTCTTCTGTTGTTACTTTGATATCAATATTACTTTTAATGTTTTTGTTAGTTGACGTTACCACGTCGGAATCATTTTCCAAGTCTTCCACAGAGTCAGCATCGTTATATTCAATACTATCACTGTCACTAGAATCGATATTAGTTAGGTTAATTATTTTTTTATCTGCATTAAAGTCATTTTCCTTTTTTAATTTATGAACTGTTTGATTGCGAATTGGTTCGTATTTGGAGTTTTCAGAGTCGCCGCGGTAAAGCAGAGCAACCTTGCCATCAGGTGTTAAGACTGGAGTTATTTTTGGATGAGAAGACGCCAAACGATGACTGCTTTCAGGGTCCGGCGATAGAGCATCAAAATCAGTAAAAGATGTTGATTTTTTATCAATATTCGTATGACTTTTTTCATCAACATTAGTCGCAGTCTGTTGATACACTATACCAACTTTTCCTAAGGGCGTAGATATAATTTTAATAGCATCATTTGTATTTTTTCTAAAATATCGCCCTTTAGATCTACGTTTTAAATTAAAAAACCCCTCGTCATCATCGCTTTCGTCATCATTATCTTCATCATCGTTAGCAAAATTGCCACTGCTTTCTCGCAAATCGACTGCTGTCGCGCCAAGTCCAATACGTGAAGCGTCTGTTAAATATTGTTGTTGTTCTTTTCGATGAAAAGAATTCAAGTAGCCAAATCCAAACTTTTCATTACGATGTGAAAAATGTTTACGTTTAGTTTCAAGGCTCCCACTTCCCCCTTCATTGTTTAAATGCGCCCGTAGTTTCTTAGGCTGCTCAAGAGCAATGGTCAGATGCTCATCGTCTTCGTCATAACCCATATCCTCCTCGTCGTCATCCGTTATCTTCCTACCATTCATCGGTAATTGTACTAATTCTTTAGCTTCTGGCAGTAATTCTGGCTCGTATTCTTCACCGCTATCATATTCCTCGAAATATATTTTATCATCCTCATCATTATAATAGTCAACACTAAGATCAAGCTGCGTTGGTCCAAGTGGGTTAACGGTGCCGTTACTGCGCTCAGTCTCATTTTCGTTTACGAAATCTCCAATTTCTTTCCATCGCCTGCTTTCATATGTGACATTTTCACTAAATTTTTCTCTTATTTTACTATTACTTATTGGATTGTATAAGTTTTCTGTAGCCTTAATGCTATCACTAAAATTATAATTACTATTGCTACTAATATTAATTAATTTTTTATAGTTTCTATTACTCATATAATTGTTACTTAATAGGTTTATATTTTTACGTTGTTCTAAATTTGTTTCTAAGCTGCTGTTGTATAATCGGGTAGTCGCATCTGCCAGTCAGTAGCATTTCTTTGTACATCCACATTTTCTTACAATATCAATGTTTTTAATTTTTTTTGTTTTGTTGCCGCATATCATTCGGACCTGTAATTAAGAAATATTAACAAATTGTTTAATAAACAAAAATGAGCTTATATGTAGCAAATAACTCTGGACAATACCTTTCTTCTTCGGACTATTTTTGCAACACAACACTGGTTACCGCATCCTCCTATACATTTTGCATACTTGAGTGGTTGACGAGACCTGCAGTCGCTCTCTGTATAATATTCCCGAACGTGCTCTTTACGGCATGTTAAAGTAACTGTAATTAATTGATTTTTTATTTTCTTATCGATTTTAATTTACCATAAAGTTTTTTAACTAAAAATATTTTTTTTTATTTTTTGTTCTTAATATTGGGTTGTGCCATGAGGAAAAAAAAATAAAAATAAATATTAAACTTAAATTGACAAATAAATGAAAAAATGTTTTAAATAAGCTCTTTGTTCTTAAACTTAAAAATATTGACTATAAGTGATAGAGAATTTCATTTGAAAAATAAGGACACAATAAGAGATATACTTAATGACAATGATTTTCCAGTAGAATTAACTAATGGATTAATTAGACAATATGGCAATCATAGATATAATTTAAGAAATACTACGGCAGAATAAAAAAATTATAAATCATTAACTTATGTTCCTGGAATATCAGAAAGATTAAGAAAGTCTAAAATATTTGATACTGATAGATATATAATTGCACACAAAACATATAGCACATTAAATAAATTATTTAGCAGTAAGAAAGATAAAATAGGGAAAATAGAAATATCTGATATAGTATACAAGATATCATGTGGAGGAAATGAAAAGGTGAACTGTGGCAAAGTTTATATTGGGACAACAAAAAATAAGCTTAAAAGAAGATTAGCTGGTCATAAATGTGACCAAAAATATAGGGATATCTCAGCAAAGAAGACATCCTTATCTTCACATTGTAAGAAACATTAGATATGGGAAAAAACTATAAGAGACGCTTTATGTTAGAAATGTTAAAAATTGTAAATGTACCAAATGTAAGGAGAATAAATTTCAAAACAGACACAGACAAATTAGCGAGAGAATTTATTTAATTTCCGCTTCCTTGTTTTTTGTATGTTTAAATATTTGAAATTTAAAATTTTGTATGAAGAAAATTATTTTATATGTTTTGTCAATTGTTTTAAAAAAATTTTTTGAAATTGTTGAAATTTTTTTAATTATAAAAGTAATTTCTTGAAGAAGCTTTCCAAAGGAAAGCGAAATATTGAATTTATAGCTATTAAATCTAATTAAAAAGACCTAAATAAAGACAAATAATTATTTATTAAAGAAAAAAAGTTCAAATAAAAATAATAAAAAAAAAATTATGAATGTATATTTTATGCACTAAATGTCTACAACTTTGTGTAACATTTTCTATTTTATAGTCTGTAGTTTTGAGTGGACTATTTTTGTTCTTTTGGTTTACATCACTTCAAATCTCCCATTAATAAATTATAATAATGATAGCTTATATTTAACTACAAAAGTAATAACTTCTCTGCGGCCATATTCTGCTTCTTTGGTAGTGGGTAGTAATAGTAATACAAATAAAAATAAGTCACTAACGAATGCATCAAACAGTACAAAATAAAGTACTACAATGAAAAGTAAACTTTTAGCTTCGAACGTAAGCATGCCTATGTAAACAAAAACAACCTGTGGCTTAAAACCCGAAATATTCGAATATAGCACCAACATGAAAAGTACCTAAAGATAAGGATGGCAACCAACCTTCTTTACAAACGCGTTTTGCAATTTGGACGACGTAACATGTCATGCTGCAATATAGCAAAAATCGTCTAGACCTCCTCTCATTTATTTGAGGAAGTAGAAGTCAAATGAATTGATAAAAATTTTGACTACCAGAATTGACGGATTTTGAGATGCGCTAAAAAGGTTCTGTGCCTATCAATTGATGAGTAGTAAAGACCTTCAAGTTGTCGTTCTTACGTTGAAAAAAAAGATTTTTTAATATTGAAAATTGTATGTATGTATAGTTATATTTTTTCAATTTGTAGTTTTTATTGTTTTTGTTTGTTTTGTTTTAGACAGGGGAACGGCAATGCGTGATAAGTTTTACTTCGGTATCTAGCTGTGTAAGCCATAACCAGACGGTGGATCAAACCACTTGGGTGATATGTAGCGTGCACCCCCGGCCTAGGAAGCCGAAGACATATTTCTATGCAACAGGTCATTCCCAGTTGCAAATTCGGAGCACGGCCGCCAACCCCCACTACATGGTGAAGAGGTGGAGACTATCCAACTCTTGGTCCAGAACACATGACAAACATGCTCACTGGATCCGGATCATTCACCCTTTGTCCTCAATAGAGGTGAGATGATCCCGGCCCCTTACTTCACGAGGGCCTGCGAAACCACAACCACTACGATGCTCCCGAAGGGCAGCAGAGAATAGCTAAAAGGCTAAAAGTCGAAAAGCTGGACTCTGGGGCTTACTGATTCCTGTGAAAATAACGTGGAGTTGTCCAGTTGGCCCCCGGCTAACCCTTAGGGGACTGGGCTCTCTTTTGCCCCCGGTGACACATGTAATGACGGTGAGATTCCGTCAAGACATATAAAACGGTAGATTGCAGCAGTAGGAGACCAACAACGACAGGAAATCACAATCGCGGATGGCTGCACCTCCACTAACGTCCCGGTCTGCTCGTATGAAATACCCGTCAGGCATATTTTGAACCAATAGTATTTTACTACAAAAACATCATCATCATCATCAATCAATGTAATAATCCCACACTTCAAAAAGGAACGGAAAACTCATAACATTTCCTAAATAATTCCTCAACTACCGGTAGTTCAAAAACCTGACTTTAATATGTAATATACAATTCTACAAGAAAAATTCGTGTTTTTCAGTCCATCTGTATCCGAATTAAGAGAATCTATTATTATAATTGAAATAAAACCAGTGTCTAGAAACCTTTTTTAACAATCTTAACATATTACGCATTTTGCAGTCTCATTTATTTTATTAATTTGCATTGATATTTGAATGATATTCACTGTCTACAAAACCATCCACATTGTCGTGATTTAAAATCCATACTACTCTAGAAAAGCTTTCTTGTTTAATTATTCATAATTTCCTTGCAAATTTAAAAGTTTGCAGTTTTAAATTATATTATTGCCTGAAAATTGCTTTTATCTCGCCAGATTCAATTTGCTATTTTTTGACAAATAAAATTGATTGTTCAAATCATTTACATGAAAGTTTACGATTATAATGGAAGCTTTCGAATCGAATAATTGTATTTTTTTAAGAATAAAATTAATCGTTAACGAGAATGTTAGCGATAAACATATGCAAGAATTATTATTACCACCGTTCGTTTGAGCTTCGGGAAAAGCTGCCGCGTCTTGTTCACAATATCGTCCTTTTTGTCCGATTTTACATTTACATTGATATCCATCTCGGGAGCTCAAATTAGGAACACAACGACTTCCTAAGCGGCATTTGTTGTTTTCGCATTGGTCAATCTGATAAGAATGAAAATAAGAATAAGATTGCATATATAAATATATCCGCATTAAGCTACCAAAATGTACTTACAGCCTTACTACTGCTTGGCGTTTCGTCCATGAAGTCTTGTTCATTATCAGTTTCAGTATTTTCTCCTTCTAATAATGCACAACCTGGCGTGACCTTTTGTTGTCGAGCGGCATTTTCAAAATCAACCATTTTGTGATTAATCCAAACTTCTTTTATGCATCCCTTAAAACTTGTCAGATTGCGAAGCTGCCAGTTTCTGAACGCTTGCTGAGCAGGTTCAAAAGGTAACCCACCTAAATAAAGGGGTGTTGTCAACTTAAGGTATTCATTGGATCCATCATTAATAATGGACCTTGCGAGTCCTCGATCTACACGTAAAGTAAAATTTTTTTTACAAGACAGAAGTTCTACTGTGTGACAATTGCCGTCAGCTACCATTTCAAAACTGTACATTGTTGATACGGGATAGTTACCGACATCATAACTAACACGTATTCTACCGTTAAACAGCTCAACAGCCCAGTGTGCATCTTGACCATTGTACATGAGGATGCCATTTTTTTCTGATGTAGTAAATACTATAGTTACGTTCGCTTCGGGTTTTGTACGGAGCGGTTCCATTTCAACGAAAGAGTTATTATGAACAAAACTGATGCTTGTTAAATATTCGCACCATTTACCCGTGTAACCGGGATGACATCTGCACAAGTAATCAGATCCAGCTGGATTTGGTTGAAAGCATACTCCGTGCTTGCACTCATGGCTTTGACAGGGTGATGTTTGGGGATACATCATGGATACCATGTTGTGTCCCTCACAATATTTCCCTGTGAATTCTTCAGGGCACATACAAATGTAATCGTTGATTCCGTCTATACAAGTTCCACCATTCTTACAAATATTGTTTTGACAGTCATCAATATTGTCGGTACAATTTATTCCGTGAAATCCTGGCATACAATCACATGAGTAATGTGTGAAATGATCAATGCAAGTTGCGCCGTTTGCACATGGATTAAATTCATCGCTGCAAAACTTAATTTTAGTATCACAATACTCTCCTGTAATTGAAAGAAAAAAAAATTGATTTAAAGACGAGTAGATACCAGATTTGCAGAAAATTCTGTAAGTTTATACTTTTCAACACCAGCACAGGTTTGTAGACAGAATGACAAGCTGACATTGATTCGAATAACGAAAAGATATTAAAAAAGTTTTAGTTTTTAAAAAAGATGCTTTGTGCAGTTTGATTTTTTACATTTGGCGTTCGATTGACTGTTTTTGTTATAACACTGGAAGAAAAATACTCTATTAAATGACAAATTAAATTGTTTAGCGTATAGGTTAATGCCTGACTGTTAATGAGGAATAATTTAAGCTATTTGAATGAATGACTGAATATATACTTATAAATGTTCATCGAAATAATAGTGAAGAACAATGAACTTAAGGACAAGATATCGGAAATTGCTTCTTCCTGACGGCGCTATCATAGTAGAAAAACTTTAAGCAGGGCCATGTCCTTATTCGCTGCTTGAGAAATGGAGTGTATCTAAACCCCCGTCACAGCATTGGCGGCATCCGGTTACAATGCCACATCAAATATAACGCAAGCGCAACAATAAGTGGAAGTTTTGGGTATTTTAATTTTTATGGTAAAAAAAATATCACTAATCTAACTACCGTAACAGAGTAAAAAAATTGTTATAAAAAATGTAGTTGAAGTTTGACCATCTCATTTGGTTTTTTTAATATTTTTTTAAGTTGTTCTCAAAAATTTGTAAAAGTTTATACATTTTTTATTTTTTTTTTGCAAAAGAACAAGTGCATACATGTTCACTATTGTTATGCATACGGCGATTAAACGGCCTTCAACTAATATAGACTTTGCTTGTGTTGTTGTTGTACTGATCGGTGCGCTTCAAGTGACACATTTATTTTGTGGGAAAACAATCCCAAATAAATGCAATAACGGTTAGATCACATTACACTTTTCGCCAAAATTATAATACTAATACTACTTTAAAATATTAGTATTAATAGTATTTTTACATAATTATTTTAATATATTGGAGAACCACGCAATCACTAATTTTGGGATGCTATATAAATTTATGATTGCCTGGTTATACCAATACTAATTATATAGTAAATATAGTTAAGGATAGCTTTTAAGTATGAGTGAGTTTTATTTTCACTAACTTTAGATTAGTTATAACATTCTCATAGTCGGTATATAACCGACTGATAAGTAAAACAATTATTCATTCTTATTTTCTCCAAGCTTCCAGCTGAGCTTTTTAACATTTAACTGCTCCAAGCTGAGCACAGAAAAAAAGGAAAATCAAAAGGAAATCAGTTTTTTTATTTATTAAATAATACTACATGGCGATCCTGCTAGCCTGAGGGTGCTCCTGTTGCTAGAGCATCTAAGGAAATTTATATTTTGAGATCTGACGGCAGCCGAGGTCCGTCAGAAGAAGAAGGTGTCTGACCAACAGACGGGGAAAAAGAAAAAAAAATTTGTTTAAGCCACACATCACATCCACAGCGGCTCACTCTTGATGAGTACAGAGCTCGTCAAAAATCGGCAGTAAAACCAAAGGACCTCACACGGGTCCCTGTAGCAAAACCTCCTCCTTGCAAAGAAGAGAAGGGAACTGGCCTTGCTCGATAGAGTATTAGAGGGCAGCCCATCTGGACCGTCGCAAGCAAAATCTGGATAAAGATTTCGCAAATAGAAGAGGCCATACAGGCCCATAAATTAACACGGACAACAGTGTCATCAATAACTACATCAACTACGGAATAATTAACAACTGCAACAACAACATCAACTACAGAGTAATATAAGCGTAAGTATACTTTTAATTTTAAGTTTTAATAAGTAGTTTGTTAAAGGAGTGGGATCTAAAGACGCGCCCTTAGGGAACGGAGGCGATTTCGCCCATGTTCATCATTAAAAAAAAAGTAATTTAATTTTCTTTTGCATTTTCTTTAATAATAAAAATTTTTTGTAATTTATAAATGGACTTTCATAATGGACATTTTTGAAATAGAATTAGAAAAACAACTCCAAAATTTGGAAAGATTATTTAAATCAGGAAAAGAATTTCAGAATAGAGCAGAAGAAGAAATGAATGTTCAAATTAAACAAAAAGAAGATTTAATTAGGATAAGGAAGAAAACAAAAAGACATTAACATTCATAAAATATAATAACAAGAATGACTTAGGATGAATACCATACACAAAAGAAGAAAAAGTTTTTTTAATAGAACAGAAATTTTAAGGACATAATGGGGAAAACTGAGTCAAAACTAGAAAACCCAAATGCTAATGTGATAAACAATATTAGAATCATTGACCACAAAAGTGAAATAGAATTATTATGGCTAATAATGCTCATATTAACAATAATATCCGCTATTAATTTACTTCTAAAAATATACTTGATCCACAAAAGATCATTATGAAAGAAATACTTTAGTAGAGCAAACGACCTAGACAAAGTTTAATGGAATGGACAGGAATAATAAATAAAGCACGGATACTTACTACAACTAAAACAGAAACACTTTATAAACACTTTACGATTTTGTTAGAGAATACAGAAAAAATTAGAATCCTTTTTAACGTAAATTATAACAGACTGACAGCACACAAAGCTGCGGCTGCGGCATTTTTTTGGATATAAATATTAAAGCAATACAAATAGCTGACAAAAAGGGAGTTAAATTAAAATTACCAGATACCTTGCATGAACCAATAGAGAACCGACTGATATGTAAAACAATTATTCATTCTTATTTCCTCCAAGCTCCCAGCTCAGCTTTTTAACATTTAACTGCTCCAAGCTGAGCACAGAAAAAAACAAATAAAAATTTCAAAATAAAAAAAGGAAATCAGTTTTTATTTATTAAAATTAAATAATACTACACACGTTGTAAAACTTATCACACGTTTATTTAGTTAACTCTTACAAGGTTGTAGGTGGGTGGTCGGTAATCGTAGCTGAAGAAAGGACCTAAAATTCTACACCTCTATAAAATACAGTCGATAATGAAAATTTTGCACAAATTTTGTTTTCTTAAATAATAATACATGTCTAGTTTATTGTGTTATTTTATTGCAAAATAAATGCACACAACTATTTAGAGTTTTAGGAGCTATTTTCTTTTATACACACGATGCACAGTGGCTCATTTTTCTGAAATCCGTGGCAAAAATAAAAAATTTGACTATAAAATGTTGAGAAATAAGCTAAACCATATTGTAGGTTATATTTTACTGGTCAAAAACCGAAAAGCCGTTCTTAAAAAGTAAGAAAATTTTGGGTGTTGTGGCCGCTTTAAGTTCGTAATTTTTTGGACTGTGAAAATAAAGTAAATTTTGGACAAAAACTTTAGGTTTAAAATTAATTTTTTACATGAAGTTTGCAACCGATTAATTTAAAAAATAGCATCAGGTAATTTATCACTAATAGATATGTGCGTGTATAGATCATAAAGAGAACACTGAAGATGGTAAATAGCCGAAACCGGTTTGTTCACAAACCAAATTTGACGAGGGTCGACGTAAAATTCCTTAAGATTTCAAAATATGTAAAAAACTAGTGTTTTTGACAACTTGGTCAGCCAAGTTGCTTATGAGCACACATGTACATACTTATGAACAATTATTCCGTAAGCTGCTACCTGTTTAGAATATATTTATCGTATAGTATTGTATGATTGACTGTATCTAAGTAATTACCTGTCTAGGTAAATATAGTTTTCAAATGAGTGGAATTCTCAAAACCAAATAAAGCTTCGGAACAAAACTCAACATCAAAATTTGTAGTTATCTGCATTATTTATCTTATGTTTATTCTTTAAGCAGCAAGCGCAGCGATAAGACGTATTGTTACAAATACATACAATAAAAAATAAATTCTTTATTTTTGTTATTTAAATTGTGTTGCACGGAAATTAAAAAAAGAAATGAATAAAAAATTCCGAGTTATTTAGAAGCTCCGATGCTGAAGGTACTTTTAAACTAGCTGTTAAACATTTTCACAGCGGCGAAACAAAACGAGAGTCTGAAAGCTAGACTTTATTCATTATATAATTTGTTGAAGAAAAAGTGTCAGGCATCGAATCGCACAAAAGAATAACTACGCATCATTTATCGGAAGCGTTATTTATAACATACGCAAAAGACCAGGAAAAGGCAAAATCAGACATCACGAAAGTAGTCTCGATCGCAAGTCCACAACGTCTGAATAGGATAAAGGAGAGCATACCTATGTCACCAAATACTTTCTTTCAAAGTTTACCTGAGGGACAAGCAGAACTACTTCCGGATAAACTTACATGAGGATGGATCGTCCGGCCAAAGCGCCTACAAGCAATTAATAAATACAAATGATATGACAACTACAGATGCAAACATGTTTATGCCATCTTAGAAGTGAAACCTTAGAGTCCTGGAAAAATGCTCGCCCATCATCAGTTCAGAAGTAATCAAGTCTGCACTGAGTAATAATAAAGATTAAATTAATAAACTTAATACTTCTGTTTTTTAAATAAGGAATGGGAAAATTGTTGCTGTCAGTCATACATTTGTTCTTACAATAATCTTGAATGAAATTACAAACACCTCAACTTTGAAATGTCCTATTTGTAAAACAGCACAGAAAGACTTTCAAAATTTAAACGATTCAACCAGTGATGAGAACAACTACGAATATGGAATTTCCCCATTGCATGTTAGAATTCATTTTGAAACTGGCATATACAATTCCACGAGCGAGAGAAACTTTTAACGAGAATGCACCACCAAAGGAAAAACAGATGATAAGAAAAAGTTATACGAACATTTTTTAAAAAACTTGGGCTAGAAGTAGACTATCTAAAGTATGGGTATGGAAATACAAATGATGGCAATACGGCGAGATCATTTTCTAATAATGATGAAATGACTGCTCAAATTACTGGTGTGGATATGAATGCTTATGCTTAATGTACTAAACTGTAAAGAAAAGATCAATGGATTAAAATTTAAGGAATACGCATCAGAAACTGCCCAACTTTTAACCCAAATGTATCCCCAAAAAAAGCTTACCCCCTACGGTACAAAAATTTTAGCTCATGGGAAAAATTTAATTTAATATCAGTGCTTACCAATTGGAGAACTTTCAGAAGAAGCCCAACAGTGCAGAAATAAGGACTACAAAAAATTTGCATACACGAACACTTGCAAGATTTCACGCATTAGAGAAAATGAAGATCTATTCAACATATTGCTTTCTTCATCGGATCTATTCATCACGAAGGCATGTTAGATCACGGAAGGATTTGGTCAAAAATAACTTTAGTTCAGAAATGCTAAGTTTATTAGATATTGCTCCCAATGTAGATGTATACTTTATAAAGAACTAACCAGTAAAAGTTCATATAATGAAATTATTCTACCATGATTAAAAGTTCAAAAAGACAGTTTTATATAAAAAACTACAAAAAATAATTATAGCAAAGTCATTAATATTAAAAATATTTCACTAATATGAATCTTTGACGCCAATAACACATTTAATAAAAATTAAAAATATAAAATTTGCACCAAAAATATTTTTTTTTAATTTGACTCGATTTTTGCAGCACCCTGTATTTATTGAAACACATATGATATACAGTTTTCCTTCACCACCTTCTTGAATTTTTAAAATATCTTCATTACTTCAAAAGTTATGATTTTTCCAATAAAACATAATTTATCCATCCAACATATTGCGGATTATTTCAAAGAAAGTAAATAATAAAATATGTGCAGTCATTCCGAATTAAATTTAATAATACTATTCGTATTGTTTTTAAGGGTGAGGAATGTGTGTTTTATTAGCTTCTTTGGTATTAGAGTATTTGGTATTAGGTATTGATTTAGAGGAGTAATGAGTATTTAAAGATTTGTGAATTAAAAGGGCGAGAAGAACATCAAAATTTTTCATTAATGTTTTATAAATCATATTTGCATGAAATTTTTGTTTTTGCGTTTGGTTGTTGTGCGGTGAGTGTAGCAATAATGTAAATGTTATTGCAATTGCATATCATAATTACGTATTATAATCACAATAAAATTTTAATTAATTTATGAAATAGTTTAAATTATAAACACAAAGATTTTAGTTTTACTTACAAAGTAACAAATAATTTCATAATTGAAGTTATTAATTAAAATATAAATTATTTGCAGTTTGCAACATTTAATGTCAGTAACAATGAAATCAAAATTTTACTGCAAATGGTAGTGAATTTTATGTCGGGCTGTTATGGATAAATAATCGACGCGTTTTGTATTGCTGCATAATAAATTAAATAAAAGTGAAAGGTTTTAATTGTTTAGGAGTGAAGAATTTTAATCAACATTATAAAGAATATCTGCATCCCTTTTGAAGTGAGCACCTCATTTTTTTGTTACCATTTCTCAATAGGCAATTCGCATCTATGTGGCATGCATTTTCGGTGCTTAGGCATATCTTGGGGGACTTGCAATCAAAAATATCTCTTTCATTGTTGTGAACAACAAAACACAACACCTGCGTATACCACTCAAGATACAAGTCATCAAAAAAACTGTATTAAAATTTAATTAGAGGATTTGAAAACAAAAATAAGGGGTCGCATCGTTTCGATAAAAAATATGTTATATTTATTTTTTAATAATGTTTTAAAAGCTGTTTTACTTTGCAACGGCAATAAATACTTATTAAGAATCCCTTGTGTTGACTTGAGATATGTTTAACGGTTGACAAGGATACATACATACTAAGTTTTATTTTTATCTCTTATGCCACTGGTTTAAGTACTGGAGAAAAGACACGAACTATATAAACACAACTAACAATAGAACGCAACTAGTACGAAAAGAACACTGAAGATGGCAAACAGCCGAAACCGGTTTGTTCACAAACCAAATTTGACGAGGGTCGACGGAAAACCGTACCCAAATAAAATTAAAAAAATTTTACCCCATCATATAAAATATTGAAAAACTTAATGAAAGCCATGAACAATGATGGTCAAGGCTTTTAATCTCTTGAAGAGACATTTTCTCGAAAGAGTTTATAAAGGACGTAACATTTGCGCCCAAATATAATGAAGCGGATATGAATAAAGAAAATCTTTTTGTTCATAAAATTGTTTTATTTTACATATTCCAGAATTTGCGATATCCGACACTATTTTACTTATCGCAAAACGCATTTACAGGAAAAAAGCAATTGCTTAAGAAAATTTATTTAAAATAATAATTAGAAACAGAAAATTCATGTGCTTACTATAAGAATATCTTCCTATTTATTATTAATAATCAGAACTTTTTATTCAGCATAAAACATAATCGAACGAAAAGTATAATCAAATTGAAATTATCGTTAAATATTATTAAAAAAATTATCTAAAGTAAGTTATTCATAACAGTTAAAAACAATGTTTGTGTACTTTCTCTATCAGCTTTCAAATTCGAACCATCCAGAAGTTAGAACCGGCCATTTTAAAGTATCGGATACTTTGTCAGTGATCATGCTTGTCCAATTGATGATCAAAAAAGTCAGTCGTCGCCGTTCCGATCAGCATCGTTTTTATAAATATCGAGCCTTTGGTGCAAAAACGCGGTAACTCAAAATTTGTTGAGCCGGATATGGAGAAATGATCTTTTGGAAAATATCTATCTAAAGAAAAAAAGATTTTGGGTATATCTCTAACTGTTCAGATTCTCCAGCTAAAAATTTCTTTATTGCCTTTAGATATTTCCAACAATATTTATTTGCAATAATGAAATATTTCCTTTATGACAAGAAATTTACGAATCGATTCCTGCACGCAACGATAATAAAAATGTTCCTCAAATACAAGAATACCTGCACGAGTGTAATGACTTTGTCCGCAATCGCATCTAAATGTCCAGCGACAAAATAAAACCACGTATGATCGAGCAGCAAATACGGATGGATTTACTGAAGGAAACTGTTTCTACTATATAACCCACAACGGAAAAAAAGACTGTCTCCCAAATTACAAACCCACTGGGAATGACCATACCAGGTGATCAACAAATTGAATAACGTGGTTTATCGGATACAGAAATATCAAAGAGGTCTTCGAGCGGCTCGCCAAGTATGGCCGAGGGAATATTGAGCCTGTTCGGAATGTAACGGCTGAAGTGGGCGGCAATGTTACGGATGCGTCTTGCTTAAGTTTTAAAAGAAAATAATTAAGCAATAAAGGTTTGTTGTTTACTAACTGCGTGGCTTAAAGTTTTAAAAGAAAATAATTAAGTAAAAAAGTAAACAACTGGGTATGCTGTTTAGCTTGCTAGGAAAACTCATGCACGCAAGACAACAACAACTTTCTATCTACAAACTTCGTAGAAATTTTATGCACGCAAAACAACAATTAGGTATGCTGTTTACTAACTGCGTAGTTTTCTTAGAAAACTTATAAACGCAAGACATCAACAACTTTCTAGTTACAAGCTGCGTGGAAATTTTATACACGCAAAACAACATTTGGGGGTGCTGTTTACTAACTGCATAGTTTTATAATAAAGCTTATGTACACCAGACAACAACAACTATCTGAAAATAAATTCCAGGAAAAAACTTTATCAGCATAAAAACGAAAATACACACAGGCATACAGACGCCTGCCTATACATTGAATGAATAACATAACAACAAAATGTGATATAAAGGGAGTAGAAGATTCTTAATGTTTCTAGACCTCTAGCGGACAAATATAAAATACAGCGTCCGAGTGAATAGTAAGTTATTTGAAAAATAAACCTAGTGGAGTAAAGACGCTCACCTTCAGTAGATTGTTCTGTAGTGTCAATTTTGTGTGTAGTTAAAGTAAATAAACTTGTAATTAATTTAAAAACTCTAAAATCTGATCTTATTTATTTTGCAATAAAGAACTCACAACAAATCGTTTATAAAGTAAAGACGTGCACCGCACCTTAAGTAAATTGTCAACTTTGCATGTAGTTAAAGTAAATAAACTTGTAATTAATTTAAAAACTTTAAAATCAGGTCTCATTTATTTTGCAATAAAGAACTCACAGCACGTAGGATTGGCCCAAAATAGGTGTCGAGGGTAACCCATATCAATATAGGCATGGTAATTAAGATCAAATAATTTATTAATCGTGGGGTACTTTTCAGTTGTATGTTGGAAATCTATAAATTTAGGTTATAAAATTTTTGTGTTTGCTATGCATGAACATGCAAAAAAGTAACCACTCAACATAACAAAATTAAGTTTATTTTATAGACGTTGCAGAGTTTAAATTAGTCAGAAACGGGAACATGGTGTTTGGATAGGAAGAAATGTTAATTATCGAATAACTAACTTTGTTTTTCAAAAAAATGAAATATTAACTGAATTAATTCGTTAACTTGCGATCGATAAAGAAACGTCAATAAATTTTGCAAAATAAGTCAACAACATATAATATAAATTACAAACGCTTTACGGAAGGTTAGCATATATTTAATTTTTTGTATAACTTAAAAATGTGGTATGTGAAATAGAACGAGAATTCGATAATTTTACCTGTCAAGGCCCTGTTACCCTATAGTAAAACCGTCTTTATGATAGGATAAAGATTACTTAATATGAGTTCTTCGTTAAGCTTTTTCCAATTACACGCCTGTCCGGTGGATCGAAAAATTTTACAATTTGCTTTAGTCTGCAAAAACGTATACGATTTTTTATTCTCAAAAGGCATTTTTTGTAAGTCTACATTTTGAACAGTTTTAAGTTTGACACTTATTTTTATATTTGTATAATATGTTATTTATTATTATAAATTATATTATTATTTATACAATCTTGTCAAAAGAAATTCACTTTTTTGTTTTCAAACTTGGATTTATTTCCTACGAACTTGTTCTATTTAAAGCGCTTCACATAACACCATAAACTGCTGAATGGCTTCTTTGAAAAGCATCTTCAATTTCACGTATAGATGTTATTATTATCAACTATCTAATTTATATCGATGTTGGAACAAGTTTGGTGCTCATACCACACTTTTTTCAAAAATCTTTTACAAATGAAATTGTTGTTTCCAGTTTTTTGCTTATAATTTCGTTTGTGAATATTGTTGTGGTTCCAATATACGTAATGCTTATATTTATTTAAATAATTATTCATTTAAATTGTTAAAGCCACTAAACAAACTGATAAAAATATTTGAGAATCTAATTAAAAAATATTAATTATATGCTATTATAGCGATTCCAAATTTATACAATTAACTTTGATAATATAAACTTACCGGTGAATCCTGGTTGGCATTTACATGTGTAGGAATTTATGCCATCTATGCAAGTTGCATTATTTTGACATTTAACTTTTTCCAAACAATCGTCAATGTTGATTTCACATCGATCTCCTGTATAACCAGGAGCACAGTGGCAACTAAAACGGCCTTCCTCTAAAACGGTGCAAGTTGCATTATTTCTGCAAGGATTTCCGTAACAAGCATCAATCATGTATTCACAATGCTTTCCGTGAAATCCGGGCTGGCATAGGCATTGGTAATTTTTGTAGGGTAAAGAATCGCATTTTGCTTTATTTTTACAAGGATATGTAAAGCAGGCATCACATTTAGCTAATATGTCGTTGCTTACTTTGCCTTTACAAAGAAAGTTATGCGATGGTGTCGATAAGATAAGCTTATCTTTCATATAACTGGGCTCAGAGCACCTTGCTATCCCTGGCTCGACATAATCTAATTTTATCCAATCAGAAAACCACTTAAGCGAACAGTCGCAATACAATGGATTGTTGCCAAGAGCACTAAAATTTAAAATAAAGGTTACTTATATAATCAAATTTGCTAAAAATCATAATTATGCATACATGTGTGTCAAAGATTGCAGATGTTGAAAAGAACCTTCTGGAATCATCGATATTTGATTTCCGTGCAAAGAAAGTACACGAAGATTGTTTAAGCCGCTAAATGCGTTTCGTTGTAAACACTGTAGGTTGTTGTATGAAATAATTCTATAATATAAAATAATTTTTTAAATAATAATTCGGCATAAAATGTAAGCAAATGTATACTCACAAGGTGGAGAGATTTGTAAGATTGACGAAGGTGTAATCCGAGAGCATAGTTATCTGATTATTACTTAAATCTCTGTAATAATAAATTAAGTAAGTTTTTGAAAAGTAAAAAATGTCGATACTTACAGTCGTTCAAGTGACTTTAAATGACGTATGCGATCCGACTTTATCAAAGTTATTTCATTCGACTCCAGGTACAACTCAGTTGTTTCACTTGGTATACCTTCTGGAATCTCTGTTAAATTATTACGAGAGCATCGAACGACAGTGCCGGTGCAATTGCACATTGGTGGACAATAATCCTCTCCTAAGCAGCCATCGTTGTTATCAAATGTACATTTAAATTCACTACGTGGCAGATCTTTTATTTGTACATCGCGAAGTCTAGAAGGTGCAACACAACGTGCAGTTCCGCCATTAAACAGCCTTTTGCGTAGCCAATCAGAAAACCAGCCTAAATGACAATTGCAATTAAAAGGATTTGAAGCCAAATTTCTGAAACGAATAAGTTAAAGATAGTTACAAAATTAATACTTAAATATATATAATTCACTTAAATTAATAATATAATATATTTATTAAATAATCTGGATTTTGTTTCTCTTTAAACAAAGCATTTAACAAATTTTGTTGTTTTCAAAAGTTTGTGCATATTTGAAAATTATGTTATAAAGGAATTTATCTGCAAATAAGGAAGTGTAAGTTCCTAATTTTCGGTAATTTCAAATATAATTGTTTTTACAACATTTTATGCAACGTAACAACTTTAATTAAACAGCCGGTTTTCTCATTGCAATATATTTTTCAGTTTTAAAAACAATTGGTTTATTTTTATATGTCATGAAAATTTACAGAAAACCTAAATTATGTCAAGTTCAATGTAAAATGATCATGCATAAACAAATATTTTAAGATGTGCAAAAATAATAAAACATTAAAAAAATTATTTTAAATCATTTAACATTCTAAGTGTCTCTTGCTTTCTCCAAAATGTTTATCTATTTGTCATATTTTATTTAGAAATATGTACATCAAATGATACAGTATTTATAAGAGACAACCAGATTATTTACTAACTAAAGAATATATTGCCAAATTTCGTGAAAAAGTCAATGAAAACAATTTGAACGCTTTAATTTGTGTAATTTGATAGACTAATTTAAAATAAAATTAAAATGCAAGAAAAAATTATTTGAAGAAATAAAGTTTTTAGGATCCTTTTGGAAAGAAGCTTTTTTTAAATTTAAAGGAAGTACCTTTCAAAACAACCAGATAAAAAAAAATTCTTGGAAAAAGTACTTTCGGTTAAAACTGCTTTTTCTGAAAAGTATTAGGAAAAATACAGTTTACAAAAATATTTCTTATATAGGCTAGTATTTTGAAATTACATAAATAAAACATTTCTGGAAAAAATAACTTTTTAACTTTTTGGACGATTTTAGACACGTTCAGCTATTTATTGCAAGAAAATGTTCGAGAATGGCTCAAAACCAGGATTTTATGAATTACCTTATCCTATCTTCTGATCCCGTCATTTCATTATTATTAGAGAAAATGGAATAATAGTTTTATTCCATATGGAAGAGAAGAACTCACATAAGTTCTGGAGTTATTAACTACAGATGTAGTTTTTAAAAAAATAAAAGAAGACAAAAAATGAAAAAAATTATTTATTACTATTATAAAGTAAATAACTACTCTTTAAACATAGGAAAATAGATATATAAAATTATAAATGTTTGACATACCTATCCTTGCCTACAAACACCTAAATGGATCAAGGATGCATACGTAAAAAGTGCAAAAAAATTGGTAAAAAATACAATGCTAATTGTTTCATGTATTAATACGCATTTTTAATGTTTACATATAAAAAGAGAAGAAGGCGAGGTTTGCCAAGGCTCCTACAACTTTATACAAGTGATTGGTATCAAATATTCTAACAAAATTTTGAACATTATATACAAAAGAGCCCTTAATGATTCACCGCTTCATTATTTTCTTACTAATTAACAAATAAATTTCTTAAACGGGGAGTATGCAGTCAAGAGATGGAGCTTTACTAATCTGTTTATATTTTTTTAATCGGTACTTTGCACTCCGAGGAATTTCGCGACAAATCATAAATTTTGCTTTAAAACTTACTACTGTTTTATTATAATTTTTATCGAGAATGCAGCTAATATTTTAAAATAATAATTAGAATATAAATAAGTAAACCAACCATATCAAAAATGCTAAGTTAAGGTCGACAAATTTTCTCGAAAAACTAAAAGAGGTAACCTAGAAATTTATGCCAGAGTTACCCAATTTTGGGGGCATACCCAGAAGCACCAATTTACTCTACAGGGCATAATTTTAGAATTAGGGAGTATTCATAGTCAATAAGTTTTTAATTTCGTTGACAACCTAATGCTGTCTTTCATTGTTCTCCTTATAATTTCATTATCAGTAGCGGATTGCGTTCGTTTACGCAAAATCTGTTTAATGAGAACAAAAACTGAGAGTAAAGAATAAGTTTATTGATTATTTGCAAATTTAAAATTCAAATATCTGTAATAATAACTTAATTTCTTTTTAACTTTCTATAAAACAGATGTTTTTCTATCATAAGCCTAACTAAATGCATTCATATCATTTAAGTCAGATATTTAAATAAAGAAATTCATTAATTAAATTTAATCAATCTCCCCCTTAAGATAAAAAATAAATTTTTAATTATATTCTAGTTACATATTTACAAACTGGAGTAGGAGTAATTTTGTGTTGCGATAGTAGTTAAACTCAGACCCTTCATGTCCCGTGATTATTTTGTATACCGAATTTGAAATCCTTTTTTTCCTAATTGATTTATTGCCACTTTCAATATTTTTACGTTTATACCTTTTATAAACGTTTTGTTGTTACTGAGTTCTTTATTGCAAAATAAATAACACAAGATTTTAGAGTTTTCAAATTAATTACAAGTTTATTTACTTTAACTACACACAAAGTAAGATTTGTACGTTTGCACTACAGAACAATTTACTAAAGATGCAAGTCTTTACTTCAAGATCCACTCAGATGCTGTCTTTTATATTTGTCTGCTAGAAGTTTAGAAAAATTAAGAGTTTCCTACTCCCTTTGTATCACATTTTGCTGTTCTTATGTTATTCATTCAATGTATTGGCATTTAATATTTGTGTTTTTGTTTTTATGCTCTTAAAGTTTCTTCATGGAATTTATTTTAAGATAGTTTTTGTTATCTTACATGTATAAGATTTTCGTGCAGTTTGCAACTAGAAAATTGTTGTTGTATTGCGTGCAGAAGTTCTCTACGCAGTTTGTAACTAGAAAAGTGTTGCTGTTTTGCGTGTATAAGTCTTCTCAGAAAACTACGCAATTAGTAAACAGCATACCCAGTTATTTCGCTTACTTTATTACTTAATTATTCACTTTTAAAATGCAAGCAAGACGCATCCGTAAGAATATAAGTCTCCCATCTCAAAGTCAACATTTTTCCTGTATTTATCAAATATCTGTTAATTATAATTGTGAGATTTAGTTTTCATATGTTGTTTGTTTTATTTCTTCAGGTAGGAGAACACTATTTGTGCCTTTTAAGAGACATTTCGGTAAAAATACTGCTATTGTGTGCTCAGTTTCATTATATGCTCTACACACTCCAGAACTATTGTTGTCTATGCTTTCATTAATCTTACACCTTTTTATTAACAAGAGTTAGGCTGTCTTTCGTTGAGATCATTGAATATGGATGCTGATGAGTTAATGTACTATATACTACCAATGTTGTAAGTTGTTAATTTTTCTATGAAATTTATGAAATCCTTTGCGATCTGTGCTTTAGATGCCTGTATGTTATGTACGCATATCTTGTGAAATGGTCAATCAGCAGATGTAAATATTTTTTGTGGATCTCGAACATCCAAAACCACCGATAGCATCTATCACAACTATTTTAAAAGACTTGTTAGCTGGGACTAGATGTGAAGCCAATTTTTTCTCTCTCCTCGACTTATTTTTAATACATGTTTAACAGTTTTTGAGATAAATTTTCTGCTTAGTAAAAAGAACTAACCTTGCTTTGTGTTTAATTAATTCCTATATGACAATATTGTTTATGATTTTTTTAATTTGTTCTATGGCAGATTTTTCGGATGGAATAATTAGTTCTTTGTTACTGACCTTTCTATGGTATACATTTTATTTCAATACGAAGTTATCATTGTTAGCTAATAGTTTTTTCTTTTGTTCGCCGATATAACAAAATTTCTTCAAGGCCGATAAAATTTATTACCTTAAGCTGTTCATCTTCTTTTTCATGTGGTTACAAGACTAAGTTTCTACTCAAATAGCTTCTAGGTTTTGTTTGCCTGGTGCACGTTTAATATCATAATCGTATTGACATAAGTAATAGTTCTAGCCTTGATATTCATATTTTCAAGCGGCTTATGATGACAAAAAACTGTAAATTTAGTTTGTAAAATAAAATAATGGCTTTTATTATCGCTAAGCGCTCTAAATAAACAGCCTTCTTCTTCTTTTGATTAGCATTTAATTTTCCTGTGACTGCTTTAAAATTGTACCGACACATTTAACACTGGCATCTGGCATTGTTAAATTGGTTTTTTACATGTGTAGCAATCTCTTTACATACGCAATAAATTTTCAGTTGACCTAAGAGTATTGTGCTCTTCTCTTCTATGTATTTATTATAAAAATTAATCCCCAAAAATTGCCAAACTTACGTAGAAGTACTTGGAATAGAAATCTTTTTTATCAAAATTAAATAATCTTTCAATGGACTCATAAAATTATTTTCTATAATATGACCTAAATACTTCACGAAATTTGCAGCAAATTTACATTTCAATAACTTTAATCTAAAACCTTCCTACATAATAGAATGTAATAGAAAAAAAATAAACAACCAACCAACCAAAAAGGAGGCAAGCTAATTGAAAGTTATCTTCTTCGGTTAGAAATCCTGTTTTTTGTCTATCTCTAATTCTTAGTGGATGATTATTGCCCACAATGCCCAGTTATATCGAGTGTTGAAAAAAATTCTTTAGGGGAAAATTTTGTGACTAAGGAGCTACAATATTATTCAATTCTCTATTGTATTCTTATGCAAAATCTAGACTAAAGTTACTGGAGTCGCAAACGGACTACGACTCCTCAATAAGATTATTCTTCAACAGCTCTGAGACTTGTTTTTCGAGTAATTTTCTATCCTCTACCAAACATCTGTATGGTCTCTTGCTGCAGTATTTGTCTTCTTTTAGGTCACTACGTGCTTCACGTTGCCTTACTGTATCTGTATCGTTTTTATCCTTTGCAAATATATTTTATAATTTTCAATAAGTTTGCGTATCTGTAACTGACGTTTTCGGCTTAAATTTCAGAGTTTTCTACACTTATGTGTTTATTACTATACTTTACTTTATATTTTTTAAATTCATTTTTATTTCGATTATAATTTTTAGCTCTAGCTGTATTTTTTCATATGTAGTATTTTTTTGTAACTTTTGTGCATAGTTTTTAGATTTTCATCCTGATGATCTAGATTTCTTAATCATATTCAGTCCAAATAAAATATCATATTTACAATTTTCTTCATCGAATATTTTAGCTTTTTATTTAATCGTTCCTTTTCTTTTCATTTAACCATTAATAGTCTGCAGATTTGTACTATGTGCATTTATTTTTTAATTTTGAAAGTTTTTAACTTATTAAAGTAATATTGAAATAATGGTTCAGAGTAATAGTGAAACTTCTTTCCGACATTTTCTAATATTTTGCAGGTTGTTTTTCGTGAGGTTTTTCTTTAAAATTTACTTAGATATTTTTCTTCTTTTAGCGGTAACTACTTTTCATTACTTGTTTCCAAGTCTACCCTATTTATTCTATCTATTACCAAATTCAGTAATCCTGTTGCAATTAAATTAATAAGTGTTTTTTTGTAAATTGATTTATTCACGTCCAGAAGAATTCTCTCTTTTTTGAGAGCGTGCCCCAACAGGGATTCATTATTATTCTTGAAAGATAATACATCCTTTATAAGCAATATGCTTCGCAAAATCTATTTTCACCTCTATCTACTCTGAATCTAATATGTGTTTAATGAGCCCAGAGCTATACCAATCTAAACTGGATCCTTCCAAGAAAAACATTATTATTTCTGTCTTTTTACCATCTCTATCAAGGAGTTATATCTACGTGAGTTCTGTTGTTGTAAGTGGAGAAGTTCGTTAGGTTAACATTGTTGAGTATTATAAGATTTTCGTTTACAATAAAATTTTCCATAACTTTACATACTTGCTCCAAGCATTAAAATCTCCAGAAAGAAAATGAGGGGAAGTGGTTTTGTCCAATGTGGGTTGGCTAGGATGAATATACGTATTAATAAATGAAAATTAATTCAATGACTAAAGAAGCGTGTTGGGATATTTCTTTATGGTATTGTTTCTTTTTTTGATAGTTATAGCAAACCCTTTTTTAAGCATTCTTATTATCTAATAGATTGCTCTGGATAAATTTTGTTTGTGGTGTTATAAAGTGTTTTTTGAATAGAAATGATATTAAGATTATGGTATTTTATTATTAATTGGAGTTCATAATTATTATTAATAATTTCACTGAATAATTTTAAAATCCATAGTGAAAAATATAAAAATTAGTTATTCATTATAAAGAAATATTATATCTTCTTGACTGTTGTAATTTGTATATTGATTTGTTCTTATTTCTGGTAAAGTAAATGCTGTTTTGTGTTAAGTGTTTCCTGCGTAGTTGTTGTGTAGTTGTTTATATAAAGCGTTACTGTTGTTTAGTAAATTTAATGTTTCTTGATTTTTTTTTATTATTTTTAATTGCATTGAGCGTTTTATTATTGAGTTTGAAGTTTTTTTGTGAAGTACTCGTTTTTGGTTTCTATAATTTAGCTTCATGTATAGTTGTTTTTGGTAATAAAATGAGATGGTTGTTGAATTTCTAATTATTTCTGTTTTGTTTTTTGTTTTGGAATTGTTATTGGCAAATTGGTAGGCTTATTTTTTTCTGAAATATTTTCGTAGACTTCATTCTATTTTTTTGTTGAATTCTATTGTTTTTTGCTGATTTAATTAAAAGTTTGTCTTTGGTTTTTATTTTTAATGTTTCTTTTTGTTTCTTAAACATTTTGCAGTTCTTAGATGTGGAAGACTACTCTTCCGTACAATTAATACAAAAAGTGCGTGCAGACTGTGTAAATTTACTGCCCAAATTTCGCACCTATTTTGTGTGTGGCCGAGTTTCTGGTAAGATTTGCAACGCATTTGGTTCCGGTAGTAAGGACGAACTTTAACTTTGTGCCAAGAGAGTTCAAGTTATTCCGGCGTATGATAGCGATCAAACGGGATAATACAAGGGACTAGTTTGCTCTCCGAATTTCTCTTAAGGTATTTATATACTTCCACGATACCAAGGGATTTTAAATTTTCTACTATCTCTGACTCAGGGATCTTGTTGAGCCTTCGGAGAAGTTTTTTTTAGCACTAGTTTTGTTTCCAATTAATGGACGCAGGCTACCGGCTCTTAATTATGATACCGAAAGAATATCGGAGCATATTAATTTCAAGGTTGGTGAACTGAGAAACAGGAATATTCTTGTAGTGTTTTATCACTAAAAGAAAGAAGAAACTATTTTGGATCAGGGTTTTGAATTGCTTGCAACTCGGGAAACATATCAGAAATGTTTTGTTTGGATCGTTTCTTTTTGCTTTTCCTCAAATGGTGGTTCATTTATTATGTACGCCTATTAACTTATTTGTATATCAATACACCTATAACTTTTACAGCCGTATGCATAAAAACTTAAAGCAGATTTAACTGCCGTTGTTAAGCACAATTTCCTAAAGTTGTATTAAAAAAACGCTTTTACCTTAAAATACCTTTGTTAACTTTAAAGTAGGAAAAACCTACCTTAAACCTACAATAAATTGACAGTTCAATATTATTATTGAAAGTTCAAAAACAAAACAAATTGTGTTTACAATAAACTGAGCCGTTTATTTTAAAAGTGGCATAAGTTACTTTGTTATTGTCATCTTTTTATTTTAAATTAGTTTATAAAACATTTTAATTTTCAGCCATTTTACTTAGTCTGTATTTGAGTCTAAACACAACCATTGCGGTGCGGTGCGATTTCTCGTTGCGGGAGAGAGAAATAAACACAATACACCGGAAGACGGCGGCGGCAAAACTTGTCATTGTTTGTTTACATTTTTTATGAATTTATTTGTGCCTAAATTTTTGTACAATTTGGTGTTTGTGTTAAATATTTTATGATGGCAGTAAATAAAAAAATTCAAGCTATTAAAAACATTGTAAATTTGGTAGAGGCCACGTTTGATTTATGTGTGGAATTAGAAACCACGAGACATAGTAACATTTTTACTTTTATGCTTTTTGCACCTTTTTTATTGATCCCACAACAATTAATATAAACTTCAAAATCACATGTGTTTTGTTTACAATAATGTTGTGAACACCGCCAATTAATGAAAAACTATGGCAACATCAGAAAGACCGCACTGCGGTTTTTTACTACAAAATCGTATGAAAAAACGCAACGCAATAAAATATCGCAGTATTGTGTTTAGACTCTTTAGTTTTCTTTCTGAAGCGGATTTTTCTAATGATTGTGTTGAAATAAAATCTTTTTTCTCCATGTTGTGTACTGTGAAGGATTTTTTCGACACTACTTTGTCCTTTACATAAGTCACTATGTGCAATAATATGCTTTTGACTTGTGACACTCTGAGAATAAAAAAAATAACAAAATAATGCTAAGTATGTGTAGTATATTAGATATCACTATAATATAGTTCAGTAAACTGCACTTTCGAACTAATAAAAATAAGTCTAATAATCACAACAATACTTCACACAACTTATTACATGTTTCCATTTCTTTCACACTAAGCTCCGCAATTAATTTCCTAAGTACAGCGACTAACGCCACTTTCAAAGTAAACATTTTTGTTATACCGTTAATTATCAACACTCCTCTCAAACAAATCTCAATACTTCTTAACTTATTAATTTCAAATTTATTAAAAATGAAAA
The DNA here is from genome assembly GCA_030448955.1 of Trichopoda pennipes. Classification (NCBI taxonomy): domain Eukaryota; kingdom Metazoa; phylum Arthropoda; class Insecta; order Diptera; family Tachinidae; genus Trichopoda; species Trichopoda pennipes. The sequence goes on along the minus strand of JASKUP010000019.1, from coordinate 3,626,485 downwards.
AAAAACTGTTCAGTTGTGACTTATGCCACTTCAATGTAAACGGCTCAATTGACAGTTGTACTTTGTTATTCCAAAAATTTTTAAAAAATGTTTATTAAAAACAAATTGTAGCATACAAATAATAATAAAAACTAAAATATAACATGCCATTTAATATAAAACATTTTTACATCATTATTTTATATTTTACAAAAATATAATTATAATTAATTATTTTAACCAAAATTTTTATTGATGTACATATAAACAAACAAAGCTCGTTATCCGAATAATTATTTTTTTAATATGAACAAATTCTTTGTAAGTTCTTCGTAAGCCTTACAAATTAACCTTTTTTGGGTGCTTTGCTTTTTATTAAAAAGAATAATAAAAAAACAACAACAAAATGTGTTGATTTTGCTGAAAACAATAAAAACATTTTTTTATGGATCTAACTACCCGGATAAATAATATTCATTTTTATACATCGTTAAATACAACGTGACAACTGAAAACAGTGGCATTGCCAGCATCAAAATAACTACTAATTTTACTAAAGCATACATTAGCTAAAGTACTGTTTATGAATACCATTTTTTAACAAACGTCTGTTAGCCTTAAAGTGTTTGTTAACTAACGTGTACTTTAAAGTTCAAGTAAGCGTTTTTCATGCATACAGCCGTTATTCTTCATTTAATAAGAAAAAATGTTCCGAATGTTAAAATTAATAAAAAAAAAAAAAAATTAAACCGTCAATGGCCGTGTTATTAATTAAAAATTTATTAATCTGTTCAAAAATTTATTATTAATTTAAAAAGTGAAATTGAAATTGATTCGAATCAAAAATTTTCAACTTCAAAACTAAAATTATTTTTATGCTGAAACACGTGAATACATTGGTGTTTACAACATAATAATTGCGATTAATATAGTTTTCAAAAATAAAAGTACCTACACAAGAAGCTTCAATTAATTTCTAAAATTTTTAAATCGGAAAGTGTACAGGCATGTGCTTATAATAAGAAAATTTTGCAAAAAATACTTACAGTGATGTAAGCGACGTTAGAAACTCGAAAGATCCAGGCACTATACATGATATTTGGTTGTCATATAAGTTTCTGTAATTATAATTGAAAAATACATTTTTTATGAGAGTATGTCAATATTACTGTACAAAATCTTATAAGGAGTATACAAAAGTGCAAAACAGTATGCCGGATGGTGTTGTGCTTCCAAAGATGAAAAGCAATTTTTGAAAATTCATTTTTGAATTTTCATTCAGGTTTAAAACCAGCTGAGACCTGATAAATTACACCGTCTATACTTAATGGCTGATTCATCAGGGATAGATCAAAACTAAAACCACTCCCAATACAATATGTGAATCTAAGCCGAAGAAAATAGTAATTAAAATAGACGGTAATGCTATGGCTACAGTTTACGAAATGTGCATGAAATTGATTGCTTAAAAAAAGAAAAAATATTTCTGTAATTAATTTGGCATACTTAAAAAAAAGAAACAAATGCCACCATTTAGGTTTTTGGCGCATTTGTGTAGTTTTTTGGGAAAGAATAAACGATTTGAGATTCAAGTTTTGACGTATTCGTTTAATTTATCGATTTTACTCAAAGTTTCTTTCTCTTATTTGTTTTAAAAGAATGGCTTGTAAATTTTTATTGACTTTTCATTGTAAAAATAAATATTTATGAATATAAACAGTAAGGATACTTACAAAATCTTAAGTTGATGTAAACCAAGAAACATCTTGTTTGAAATTTTCGTGATTTTATTTTCGGCTAGGTGTAGGTCTTGAATCTGCAGGGCCCCTTCAAATGCATTTATTTCTATGGAACTGATTTTATTTCGTTTCAGATCTAACTTTACTAAATTTGGGAGACGGCCAAACAATCCATCAGAACGGATTCTATCCAATTCGTTGTCGTTTAATAGTCTGGAAATATAATTTAAAATTTAATTTGTAATTGATACTACATGATCTAATCAAACGCTAATTTATTAATCTTTAACGACGTACAAATCTGTTGTATGCAATGGAATATCTCGGGGAATTTCTTTCAGGCCACGACCAGAGCAATCGACAATTGTGCCATCGCATTGGCACAATGAAGGGCAATCTGTATCCATACGACACTCACCGGACAGTTTAATTCTCATTTCGTCCCAGGAACCTAGAAGAGTGTTTAATAAACTACAAGATTTTTGCATACGTAAGCCAATTGCTTTATTTTACTTACACTTAAATTTTTCATCCCGTAATGTTTCAATACGTCTTCGGTGCATTCTCTTTGGTGTGTCACACCGAGCCCCACTTGTTTCAATTGGATATTTATGTAAGTAATCGGCTAACCACCTCAGATTGCAGTCACACACAAAAGGATTTTTTGCAAGGTGTCTGTATGTTATTAGAAAAAAAAAATAATAAATAAATATTGCTTATACGGACAATAGAAAATGTACAAAAGTTGAAAGAAATAAATGCATTTTCAAAAATAATATTGTATATTGAGAACGATATGCTTTAATATTTTGTATGCAATTGTGCTTGTACGTGTATGTGAATTAATGTTATATATGCATGTTTGTGTGTATTTAATATTTGCATGTATGTATCTATGTCGTTTTAATGAAAGGACGTATAAGTAAAATATTTTGTACACGTTTTTCTACATAGCTTGTTAATGTTTTCTATCCTTTTATAATTTGCATTCAAATGTATGCTGGCTTTCGAAACCTACATTTGAAAACGAAAACGTTTTCACTTACCAACTGAAGAAATTCGTATAGACTAAAATTAGGTTGGTAAATATAAAACAAAACGAATTAGCTTTTTCTTCATAAACTAAGTATGATAAAAGTTCAGAAACGTAAACTGTAGAATTTAATCTGGAAGAATTTTCATTTATTTAATAACTAACACATTTTAAATAATAAAAAGTAGTTATTAACTCATTTACGCCCGATATTACTAGCGATACAATAGAGTTGGCGGCTTAGTACTTATTTACTTCATTTTGCAAGATGGTGTTGTGAAAAGAGCTCGTTTACACATCATAATTACAAATACATATGCATAATAACATAATTCGTGTAAAGCCGCTTGAAATAAGAATAGTCACCACTGAAGATAGTTGAATTTTTTTTACTTTGCTCCTGATTCAAGTTTATATTTGTTTTTATTTGCATTATTTTTAATTAACTACTCTTAATTACTGCTATAAAAGAAATAATCATTATAAGTGCTGTGCATCCACTAGTCATACGGCATGTATAGTGTGTGCAAGACAACACAACTCATGTAGAGTGTTACAATAACCCAGTTGTAAATATGCTGACACATTTAAGATATTAAATTCATCGATACAATGTATTTGGCATGTGTTGTGTTGTTGACCGCTTGCATGTTGCTGATACTGTTTGTTTATGTTACAAATTGAGTGGAATTAGAAACCACTCAATTCTAGATGATAAGTCAGATTTTCATAAGTAGTATATAAGCAGTAAAAGTAACCAAATAAATTCGGACTTTGATTACAAGCTAATACTGGCAGCATTGCCTTTGTTTTTGTTTAAAGTCTTCATTCTGGCAGTTCCTTTGAACGCTTTTCTCCACTAGCTGACACCCTATACAGCTGTTAAAATATAGAAAGGGCTATAGGGATAATAACAACTATAAACTTTTACATAAGTATTAAATGGCGAACCGATGTATGTTTACCTAAAAATAAATTATTTTGGATGAGAGGCGATCATGAAATTATTAGCAAAGAAACTAAAACTGATGCTGCTTATCACGTTTCAATACTGCCACCCGATACTGGCGGTATCATCGATGAAAAGAAAATAGCAGATAATTAACTCAAAATGTACCCGGTAAAAAAGAAGTTTCATCATCAAGGATTTGATGGCCTGGTTCGGGTGGCGAACGTTAGAACATCAAAAGGCATTTGCAAAAGACCAGTTGCTCGATTAGCACTATTACCAGACAAGAATGAGGAGCGTGATGAACCTTAACAACCGGTCTGTAGGAAATCATGCCAAAACGACGAACCAGAAATTTCTAGAAAAAAGAGACGGTCAGCCCTAACCCACCATATCCTCACAATTGCATTGACTTTCATGTTAGTACAACAGGTACTAGGCGCAAAAATTCAAAATGAGCACTTTGGAAAACTTGACATACTCTTTGAAGGAATTGGGCAAGCGGTAATGTCTCCAACAGAATGACAGCTTTTAGTGTATTATGATCTAGAAGGATTTTGGTCCGAGTTAAAAATACTCTTAAAGGGAACCGGAACACTAGGCCATTTATGTGAAAAAATGAAACAAAGGGCAGGTTGCACAAACCTTGTCTATCAACATACTGAATCTGAGCTAAAGGAAAATTTGACAGAATTGATAAACAAATTTTTTTTATCGCTCTGTATTCAATAAACAATTATAGCAGCAAATTTACAACGTATGCAATTTAACATATTTGACATTTTAACCAACAGCCACCATTGCCGTTGCTTCTGACTCCACAGCAATTGCAACAAGAAATAGAAAAGGTGAGATTCGATCTCCCGGAATCACTTGAATTGCCAGTGAAGGTCAAAGGAGGATTCACAAAAAACACCGTGACATTTTGCAGCACGTTACCATTAATTGAACGAAAACAGCTTGAAATATTTAACCTCATCGCAATACCACTGGGTGAACAACTCACTGGTAGCAATAAAGGCGTGTTCAGCACTCATGGCCATCAATCCTTTCAACAATTAATATGTAAAAATGAGTGAGACCGAATTAGTTCCTGAGCAAAGCAGTGGACAGTCAAGCAGACTTTCCACTGCAACAAGTAAAAAAAACTGTCACGTGGACTTCTCTTCGGCATCAAAAGAAATGGATCTATGCCATGCAAGCTCCACCTCAGGCAACGGCTGTGTGCAATAGAGAAATAAGGCAATTGACGCTTGAAGGGTCAGGTTTACTCAGCCTGGGCCCTGAATGCATCTTTAAGAACAAATTCATGTTAATGTATGGACAACAGGTAATATCCAGCTCTGTTAAGACTTCATACACTAGGCTTTGGGAAATTACAGAACAACAGTATTCAGAACGTTTAAACCATTGTTAAATGAACTACATTCAACCAAGTACATGACACAAATACGAAATCTGACAGCCCTACAAACCTCATAAGCTGTACAGGAAATCCTTCAGCTTCCAAACAAGGTCACCGTACACGACTACCACTACACCATCGTTGGTTACTTATCATTAATCCTTATTGGTTGTATTTTTGTGTCCTTGGCGATGAGACGAATGCGCAAGAGGGCTGCAACACCCAGCTCCACCCTAATACCAGCACCTGGTACTCATGAAAACCCATCATCATCATCGATTTTACCGTGCATATTTAGCAACTGAACAAAACTTAGTACAAGATCAGCATAGCATCGGATCATGCAACCAGATTGTTGGTGCCCCTGTATTTGGTGCTTTGCAGTTTGGGTCTTGTGGGTTCGATTCGCAACGACCCCTTGACTTTTTTTCACTACAAAAATAAAAAGTGACTGTCGGTGGGGCTGCTCAGTGATGAAGGCATGGTCACTGGTCGCTGTGCTGTCTTATACGACAGCTAATTTCCGACTATCCTTCTACTTTCACTACCTGTTTCATCTCTTCTCTATCCCTTTCATTAAGAATGTAGCGCGGTACTTGACTTAATAGGCATTGTTGCCTGAAACCAGACTGTTGGATCTTCATCTTCAATACAGGAGGCAGTCCCAACCATACCCAATCCCGACAATGCACCATGACACAGGCTTTTAGGCTGTGCTCAACGGGGAAAGCATGCTAATACATAATAAATATTAATATTCAGATTCTTATTTTATTTAAGTTTACGTGTTGATGTTATTTTGTGTATTTTAAATTGTCATTTTGAAAGTCAGCACATTCTTGATTGTCTGCATTTTGTGTGCACAACTGTTTTTATGTTTTTTCTACAAAGCTATTTGATACCTGTACACTTTGTTTTATGGGACCTTATGTAAATTTATTGTTTTCTCAACACGACAATTTTTATTGTAAAATTTTAGTATATCAGCTTGAAAATTGGAATAATAAAATTACTGTCTCTCTTGTTTTGATCAAGAAGTCATTTGGAGTCATCTTTTATTTGAAGCGACTCGGTCAAAGTGCCGTTTGTCACAAAGGAAATAAAATAAACAGTTCAATTCAGTTTAAGTGCTGAAATTGAACAATACGAAAATTAAGTTTTGAGACAACTCGGGCCAGACAAACGAGTCGAATTAACAAAACATATTTTAAAACCAAAACCAATGTTGCGTCCCACTTAACATCGATATTGGGAAATTTTATTACACTTTTATTGCAATGCCCCGATCTGGAATTTGAGCAACGTAAGGATAATTTTTTTTAATATTTTTAAGTAGCAAAACATATTGTATAACGAAAAAAAATTGTCCAAAAATATACAAAACCAAAAAAGTTATGCCCACTTAAAGTTCAAAAATTTTCTAAAATACATTGAATTTCAGCTTCTCAGCACATTTTTGTTCACCCTACTCGAAAAGAAAGGATCGAAATTAAAGCTTACGTTTGTGGGCTTCGAGGTTCTTGTGTGCTTACTTATATATATATATATAACAAAAAAAAAATTAAATTGGTGACACAAAAAAATTTTTTTTAATAATTTTGGCCCCGCCTTATCATGAAATGTGCCACTGTGCGACATTGCCTCTGAAAATTACATACTTTTTCAACGAGATTACTTACAAACTTACTCTTTCATGCAGGATTAAGAAAAGGGATTTTAAAGGGAATCTAAGCTCCAATAGTTGTACGTTTTAAGATCTTACTTTGAGAACTGTGTTCAGAAAATTTGTGATGGGATGAACCACGGCCAGAGCGTCTTGCAAGAATATGAGTTCAATATCTCAATAAGAATGTCAACTGGAACCACATAGATTCTCAGATGCCTCTATTTAAGCCTAGTCTGTGGTAATATACATGAGATTTGTTAATAATGCATTTATTGCTTCAAAAACTCGTGTTGCTTTCACAATACAAAAAGCTTTACCACAGCATGAGTTGTGTGGAATTCTATTGTTGTCACGTCTACTCAAACGAATTCTGAAAGTATTCCCGCACAAATCGATCGCAAAGTAGACGTGGTGTGTTGTCTTGGTTGTTACAACCAGCTTTGAAATTAAAAATACTTGAGGCCAACAGAACTTCAACAATTTTTGAAAATATGCCGCGAACGTTCTGAGATCATGTTGCGTTAAAATAAAACCAATTAATTAAAATCATTTTTCAAAAGTTGTGGTTACTCAAACTCGACTCTCCTAATATGGCCGAGCAGTAGATACATTCATAATTCTTTAACTGAAATCAATAGACTAAACATTCCAAAACGAATATGGTATGGTTTAGTCATAGTGAGTTACACGGAGTTTAAATGCGTCACAGAATGCTTATGCAGCCGTAATATACTGTCGATCATACAATACAATACAAAAAACGCCAAAATAAAACTAAAAGGCGAAAAAAAAATAACTACAACAAAATCCTATTAATAACGAAGAGAAAAAAACAACGAAAGAGGATATACAAAAGAACCTCAAAGAAAAAAAACAAATAAATGCGGGTTAGTGGTCGGTGACGACACAACAGGCCTCTTAACAAAGGAGAAGACCAGATCAGGGATCTTATTGCTCTTTTTTGATAAAGATTTAATGCCTTTTCCTTTTCTTTTGGAATTATAATTTTAATTTTACTTTACTTCTGTCACTGTTTAACAGTTATTGGACTACCTGTGATGAAGGGTTGACATTGGATTTTCTTTCTGATATGAAGATTCTCGACAGTGAAATTGTTGTTGCTGCTGATTTCGATGTTCACAACTGTTCTTGGCTTCGCCATTCGGGCCAGTATATACTCGACCTTTTCTTAGCTTCACATCTCCAAAAAAGTTTGTGCACCTCTCAGCAATTTCGATATATTTATGAGAAGGCTCGTTGGGCTAAGTTAAACGAATTTTTAAGGGAATTTAATTGGAAACTATGTTTCTTGGACAATAATGTCGATGCCATGGCGAAAATGGTTGTAAGGAATACTTTTATTTCATTCAAAAAAATTTCGATTAAAACCAGAAGTCAGTATCTGGCGTAGAAACAAAAACGTAGAAACTGATTCGCTACACAAAAGGGCGAGATCTCCATATACCGAAGCACTACGGCGCGAAAAAATCTATACGAGTAGCGCCTTCCTACTCCTAGGGGTTGCAATAACCTTTTGTCATTTGTTAAAGGAATAAAGGATAATGCTAGTTCTTCTATTCCGACTGTTTTTAAAAATTATCAAATATTCACTATTCCCGTTGATAAGGCTAACCTTTTGGCTGGTATATTTGCAAATAATTCTTATTTTCCTGAAAGTAGTCAACCACTGCCCGAACTCAACAGAGTAGCAGCCGAAGATATTCTTTCGAGCTCGACCCATTAAAAAGGTTTTAGCAGATCTCAACGCCAACAAGTTTCCTGAGCCGGGTGGGATACAAGCACTGACACTTCCTCGTCAGTTAGCAACCCTTTTCAGCAAGTTGTGGAATAGCCTTTAAGTGGTATTGGGAAAGTGCAGATGGAAAAACTACAACTGACTTAATCGTCGTGCCAAGTTCTCAGATGAAAGATGTAATGAAGCAGTTTCATAATGGTTCCAGCGGCCGCCATCTGGGTAGGCTGCGCACAATCTGTAGCCGAATGGAGAGCTAATTGTGAGCAGTGTATTGCGGCCAAGGGCTAAGGTGTTCCAATAGAACTACACTCCAATCCGGGACGAAATTTTGATTCGGCCTTATACAAGGAAATATGCGACATCTATGGAATCAGAAAGGTGAGAACGATACCTCTGCATCCACAGTCTGATGGCATCGTAGGAAGATTCAACCGCACCCTTGAAAATTGGACAGTGCACACTAAAAGAATTGGGTGGAGCAACCAAGCAAAAATCGTGTATGCGACAGAGCTAAAACTACCAACCAACTTAAAATTGGCGTTAAACCGATTCCTGCACACGACGATAATGAAAATATTCCTATGATACAAGAAGACATGCACGAGCTTCATGAGTTTGTCCGTAATCGCATTAAAATGTCCAGCGACAAAATGAAAGCCAAGCATGATCGAGCAGCAAATACGTAAGGATTTACCGAAGGACGACTGGTTCTACTATTTAAAAAAGGACTGTCTCCTAAATTGCAATCCCATTGGAAAGGACTATACAATGTGATCAAGAAATTGAATGACGTGGTTTATCGAGTACAGAAACATCAACGTACAAGGTCTAAGACGGCTGGCGAAGTATAGCCGGGTGAATATTGAACCTGTTTGGGACGAAAAGGCTTATAGTGGGCGACAGTAATACGGATGTGTTTTGGTGAAGTTGTAAAAAGAATATAATTAAGTAATAAAGGAAACGAAATGACTGGTTATGCTGTTTACTAGCTGTGTAGTTTTCTAAGAAAACTTATACATGCAAGACAACAACAACTATCTTAAAATAAAATCCATGAAGAAACAAATACAAAAATACACAAATAATAGCAACAAAATGTGATACAAAGGAAGTAGAAAATTCGTCATTTTTCTAGACCTCTGGTTAGTTAGTTGAAACATAAATCTCGTCAAGTAAAGATTTACATCTTTAGTAAATTGTTCTGTAGTGCAACGTATAAATCTTACTTTGTGTGTAACCAAAGTAAATAAACTTGTAATTAATTTGAAAACTCTAAAATCTGGTGTTATTTATTTTGCAATAAAGAACTCAGTAACAACAAAACGTTTATAAAAGGTACAAACGTAACAGCATTTTTTTTATCAAGTGTTGTTTCTAGCGTAGTTTTCTAAGTAGTTTGTTCACATCAAGCACAAAATATAAACTTTACATATCGAATGTTCTAAAATAATGAACATTTATTTGGAAACTGTTACTTAAGAACTAGAAACAAAAACCGTACGACTAAATGACCCGTTTACATAAGCTCCTAATTAGCTTTCTGCGAACTTTTTAAGATAGTCATACAACCTTTATCTTTATTGTGCTAGACATATGATTGTAATAAAAATACATTTTTTTAATCTCCGTGGTTTAAAATTTACATGCAAAAAAATATATTTACATTTAAACATAGTTTAGTACTATTAAATCATTCAACTCTTACCCTTTAATGTTTTTACACTGTTTAATTATAAATAGTCTTAAATTGAATGAAATCGATATAGATCGAGTACTACATTTTCGTAACTAATTTTCAACATTAATTGGCTATTTAATATTTGAGACCGCATTATGAAAATGTCAAATATTCATATATTTTCCATGAACACTTAAAGTAATCCTTATAAATATCTGGAAAAATATCTGAAAATTCCATTACATATATAAGCGACGGTAAGAAACGTTCAATTGCGGACTTGCGTGCCCAAACGTGTTTTAAAACAGAATCGAGAACGAGTATTGAAGTCACCCTTGGAAAGGCGTAAAAGTTCCTAAAATGGTAAGCAAGAAAAACTTTCAAATATTTTTTTTTGTTGATTTTCGTAAATTTCACTTTCTACTTGCTTTGTTACTAAATTCAATTGAAATTTTTTCACTTACATATATCATCAGTTATCTTTGTTGATTTTTGGAAGAAAACAAAAATAAAGCTAAATATGTGACTAACCTATACGAAAATAAGCGAATTTTCAATATTGTGTATCTCATAATGTCAGAATATCGAAAATGTTCTCCCACATGCGATTGAGACCAGCGTAAAGTGCTATTGAATGTAACGCCTACATTCCTAGTTTTTTTAACAATTCTAATTTTCGCATTGTAAACAATTATATTTGCTTTCCGTTAGAATTTTAAAATACATATTGATTTTTTAAGGTTAAGGCAGTTCATTATATAATTCTTTCTACGAACTTTTCGTTGTTTTCCGCTTTAAATATTTGGAGGTCGTCCGCATACATTCTTATATTGCAGTGGATAAAAGCTAATTTGGTAAATCGCATATATTGTGAAAAGTAAAGACCTCGATGCCAAACCTGTAGACAGCAGCAATGACAGAATCTTTCGAATCAGGACAGTATAATCAACAGTACTAAGTTGTTTGGATTTGTTCCAATTTGATTTGGATTTTACAGGTAATTTCCCTACATGGATGAATACGGCCCTGATAGGAAGAAACTACCTAGACCCGACACTATTAATACTAACACACCTAATACTTACTCTCCTATACTATCTAGAATGCGGCTTAACAATTTTGCCAAATAATATTATGTATTTTAAATAGAATGAATTAAACTGCCTTAAAATTATGCATTAAATTTAGTGAGTTGAAAAAATTAGTAGTAAGCCATTGCTTGGAAAATTTATGTATAAGTTGAAGACTCCATTTTTAAAAATAAAGAAAAAAATACTTTCGTTTTGAACACCAGCGTACCAACTCGATAATTTTTTCGTGGCGATAATTCAAATTTTTTAAATTAATTCGGTCATTTACTTTAGTGAAAAACATCACGTAACAGTATGAAAGAATGATTAACGGTATTAAAAGCTTAAGAACAACAAAGTCATATGACCATCATTTAGCTTTTTATTATGTCTCCTGTTACATCAACGAAGTACGAAAATCTGACTGTTTACCACGATACGCAGTGTATAACTTCTTGAAAATCTTTTGATAATCGGGCGGAGTTTTTCCGGTTTTTATATTTTTTTGGATAAGTGCTAGTTGTAATAAAGAAAGAAGCATTTTAAGAAATGCTGAATGAATTGCATCTACTCCGGTATCCAGTGATTTGAGGTGGAAACAGCTTCCTAAAACATTTGCATTGCTTTCAAAAAGTTTAAAAATGGACTAAGTGACTTTTTGATTTCAAACAAGCCGTAAAACAAGTAATCAGCAAATTAAATTTGGTTAAGGCTATAGTGATTCGTTTGCGTAAACCGATAACTACCTAGCATGCCTAAGGCAGAATATGGTTGTATCTAGTTGGTATTTAGAAATGACATCGTCTTTGGTTATAAATAATGGTGTGTCTTTAAAAATTCTGTTAAGCATGCATTTTTGGTACTGTTACATTAAAAATATTACATATTGTTTTGAAAAAGTCATGCATCTTTTTATTTTTATAATAAACTTACTACGATAGAATTATGTTGTTAATTTAACTGGTTCGTATGTTATTTATTCCTTTTCTAATACTTTTTATTCTAAAAGCTTCTAATCCTAAACTGCAAGCTCGCTATTAATTTGACTTTTTTTATTTTTTTTCCAATACTAACATTTATTCGTTCGGTTAATTGTCTAATTGTTATCAGTTTAAATAAAGATTAAAAAGTGCGTAGTGGATTCACTCGTTAACCCTAAGTAAGGTTTTTAATATAATTTTTGGCGTATTTGAAATGTTTACAAGAGATATTGCATACTATTGTTGATATATCCTCTCTTTTTAAGATCACAATCTATTTACTTCTTGAATACATTTTCTCGTTATAAGATTTATATTTTTATAGTTTTGATTTTGATAACTCAAACGGTATCCGGTAGACTAGAAATGTTTTTTAAGTTTCTCATGAAAATGTTTAAACATTTTGGCAAATTGACGATAACATCCAAAACATTTTATTTCTGTACTTTCTGATTCATATTTTTATTATCTGAAGTATGGCCTACTAGATGATATAGCAAATGCTTTAAATTGTGCCATAAAAAAATAGTATATTTAAAGACAAGCATCGTTTATACCATACCACACTGACACGTTTATATCTGTGTGGACGCTCAAATTTTATATATAAAGGAATTTTAGGCAACGTGACTAAAGTAGCACGTATCGTGGCGACTGAAGTAGCAAATTGTAATAAATTTAGATACAATGCACTAGGTAGATAGATACAACGAATGCTGGTGAATGATGTAGTGGTAAAGAAAATGCTGCAACGATACTTCTGCTAGTTCTTTAAAAATTACACAAGCTTTTTAAAGAATTTAGAAATTAATAAATAAGCGTGAACTTTAGTCGGAATCAAAAAATATTCAGTTGGTTATAAATCTTTCTGGTTTTATGGTTATAATATTTAAATTCCAACAATTCCTACAAAAACACAATATATTTTCTCAGACGAAATATGAATTTAACATTTTTACATACATATATGTATGTATTTGCATTCTTGAATGAACAACCAAAAAATTCAACAAATACACAAATTTAAAATTTTTTAATTACATTAATTGCAATAATACAATTTTAGTAACCAAAAAAAAATTAGATAAACTTAATGTACAATTTGTGAAGATGTGTTTTTCAATGTGGTGTTCGTTAACATTTTTTAAATAGCTTGATTTTGTAAATTGGAAAATTTTAGTTTTGATATCGCGAAAAGCTTAACGGGTCCAATAAGACATGTTTTAGGGTAGCTTGGATGAAACACACATAATCTTGATTTTATTCGGATCTATACTCAATTTTTTCAAAACTTGGTGATCAGAGGTGAGTCGTACAAGGTATTTTTTAATGCCGAAATAGACGAAAGGCTATCGATGGTTATAAAAAATTCGTTTGGGATTTGGAATTCAAATTTGGCTGTTGTATATATAACAAACGCTTCTGCGGTGAAGTTGGAGCAGAAACAGTAAAGCACCTTGACTAATTACCTTACCATTTTCGTGTATAGCAATAAAGGAAGCTTACGGTTACACAAAAACCCTTTAACGACTCCTTCGCAAATACCGCATGTTTGTAATTCTAAAATAAACTCTTCGAAGTCGGTTAACAGTGTGCTCACATTGTTTTTGCTAAATAGCTTGGTAACCTGTAGGAGTAGGTGACCGTCATTTGCTCCTTGTTTTCTCGTAAAATTTGGATTGGAAGAATAAAATTGTTAGTTTTAAGAAACCGTCTAACTGTAATTACTTCAAGTATTTCACTTCTACATGGAAGGACAGAATTGGTCTATATCCTGCAACCTTATGCCTTGATGTTTTGATATAGATATTATAACTGTCCTTTTCCAACCTTGAGGAAATATCATGCATAATTACACAATTAAAGAATATCTTCTAGTTCCGTTATATGTATTCGTGTTTGAATTTTATTTTATTTGAATGAATATTGTAGGAAGTCACAGTGTAATAGCTGGCTGAAGCATTTGCTTTAGTATATAAAAAGTTTGTTGCGAAATTTTTATCAGCAGATAAGTCGGATCAATAATTTGAGAAAGAGTTAGCTATGTCGTTCGTTCGAAGATGCAACTGATTCAGAACCGCTCTTAATATATTCAATAGATTCAGTTGTTTTAGCACCAGTTATCCGTTAAATATCACTTCGCAAATGATGCAGCAGGACGTAAGAATTAATAAGCGGTATGTAAATTTCTCGTTTACTTTTCTTAATATCTGTGCTGAGCATTACATTACAATTTTTATAAGGATTAAGTTGATGTTAATTCTATTACGTTTAAAAATGTCCCATATCTTTTGCTATTCTATTTTTAAGTTATCCAAATTCAGATTCCATAGGAAAGTATATTGGCAGCTATTTTAATACATTTAACCACGTATGCTACTTGTTGGTTTGGGTTAGAAAGCACGTTAGAAGCTCTTATATTTTAAAGTTAACTGTATTGAAATGAACTGCATATATTGAAAGCGAAAAGTTAGTAAAAATAGTTGCCAACCAACTTATAAACCGAAGTCTTTAAGATATTTCTACGTAACTGACAGTTATGACGTGTAGCTGGAAATCCTATAAGTATGCATGCTGATGACGACTTCCGTTAAATGCTCATTGTCACAGCTTTAGAGACAGCAATAAGGAGGAGTTGGTCTTTCACTTTCTCTGAAAATAGCTCCTATTCTGCAACGAGAAATAAATTCCTGCGAAATAACATAATAAAAATTCCTCCAGCCAGGCATGGCAATCTTTTGAAATATCACACGGCTTATACCCCCTTGGCTAGCACGTATCTTACCTAACGAGTAGTGTGGTCTTATTAAAACAGGGTCGCTGTGCGAAGTAAACTATCATGGTAAACAATGAGCCATAACAAGTAAATAATAAATTGATTAGTTTTTACCGGTCTCCATCGGCTGATTTGTCTATTTTAGTCATACAAAAACCATTCTTTTATAAACTTAAAGTGTTATTTTCTTATGAATGCATTTTTCCACTTTAAATTTTATTGTTCTATTTTAAAAATTAGTATTCACATTATTAAAAAGGAAAGGAGACAAATTTAAAAATTTAAATTGAAAATGTTTATTTAAAACAAATGTGAATGTATATACCCATTAATAGAAAAAGCAAAACAAAAAATTACTTTTATTTTTATTCGACCTTTTTTTTTTTAAATTTTATTAAATATGAAATAATCTTTTAACGGTCTTTTTAATTTTTTAACGATTTTATTTTTTTTTCGATATTTCGCTTTCCTGTGGAAAGCTTCTTCAGGAAATTATTTTTTATATTTAACAAATACAAAAAATTATAACAATTTGAAATTTTATTTTTTTTCGATATTTCGCTTTCCTGTGGAAAGCTTCTTCAGGAAATTATTTTTTATATTTAACAAATACAAAAAATTATAACAATTTCAAATTGTAAATTGTAAATTGTAAAATATCGAAAAAAAATAAAATCGTTAAAAAATTAAAAAGACCGTTAAAAGATTATTTCATATTTAATAAAGCAAAGAAAAAATTTAAATTTTTTTTTAGTTTTGATAAGTAGTTTTCATAAATATCTTCCTTCTTCAGAAAAAAAATAAGTATTTTTCTTTAAATTTGTTGATTAAATGGATAGAACGGACATAAATTTGATAGATACGAATATTGCTGATGAATGATGCATCGGTCCTGCTATTGCTCTCTAATTTTTCCTGCGTTCTCTAAAAATTAATAATTTTTTCTGTTTTTTGGTTTACAAGTAAAAATAATGATTGCAATATAACAATCATAACATGTTTATTATTTTTCATACAACGACATTGTGCGACGATTGCATTCATATTCATACGTTCCGTTCGCCACGTTTGCCACCAGATGGCTTCGTTTTTTAGAACATTTCGTTTGGGGATTAAAAGATAAAGAAAAATTATTTTTTTTGTTTTATATTTGAATATTATATATTTATATTATTATATTTATATTTCATTGCACAACAGTAATGAATTCATTTCGATTACAAAAATGAAGTGGAATTTAGTTGAACTTCTCTAAGCAAAAAATGAAAGTGAATCCAAAGTAAATACTGAATCGAAGCGTTATACGTGTCCGCAAATTAACGTTTCATTGATGTGCTCTTTGGTAAACCACATTTTTTATTTTTTGATCTGACGTTAACACAATTAAAGCATGAACTCGTGAACACACAACGTATAGCTGCCCATGTGAAAAACAATGATTTTCTAAAATTATCCCGCAAACACTAAGCGATTGGCCTTGCGACTTGTTAATTGTCATTGCGAACGCAAGGCGAACCAGAAATTGTAATCGTTCATCTGCGTACTTTCCGTTAATAATGGTTTCCTCAATCAAATTCGGCATAAGTGTTTTCACCGCAAGTCGAGCACCGTTGCAAAGTCGCGGTGGATTTAAATTATGCAATATCAACTTTGAGTTGCAAGTTATGTGGTAGAAATCCTGATAACTCCAGAGAGTTCAAAAACTCCGTTGGATAATTTACTGCATCATCGGGATTTGTTATGGAATCAACGGATTTGTATGTCACCAAATCGATTTTTGATTGAATGGTGAAATTCAGTGCATGTACAATATCATTATTCTTTGCGGCGAGAATTGCATAATTCTGATAATTCGCACGATTGTTTGGGAAAACATTTTCAGTAAGAGCTAATTGAGAGTCTACAAATCGCCAAAAGAGTAATTAATCCAGCTGTCGCATCAACTAGGACTTTTCCAATTTCAGGAGCTAACAATTGTTTGGAAGCACTTTGATCATTTTGAAGTTGAACTCTCATATTAGTGGTTAGCGATAATGTTTTTACGTTATTCCACAAAGGTGCTGCCTTCAGGCAAGCATTCAATTCATCTGCAGGCGTTGAATGGGGAATTACTGGCAACGTCTGGCTGAAATCGCCTGCCAACAATATCATCAAGCCGCCAAAGATGTTGTTATTTCACCGAAGATCCTTCAGTGTGAAGTTAAGTGCTTCAAGTGATTTCCTATGTGCCATTGTGCACTCATCCCAAACAATGAGCTTACATTACATCAACAATTTTCCCATTGTACTGGATTGGGAAATATTGCATGTTGGAGTATCAATTGTGTTTAAATTCAGTGGCAACTTAAGCGCAGAATGTGCCGTACGACCGCCATCTAGAAGAGTCGCCGCAATTCCAGATGATGCTAAAGCCAAAGCTATGTTACATCTAGATCGAATAGTGGCCAAAATCTATGAAATGACAAATGTATTCCCTGTTTCTCCAGGTGCGTCCAGGAAGAATAGACCACAAGTATTATTGTCCACCGCTTGCATAAATGTTTCGTTTATTAGTTTTTTCTGGTCATTCAGCAACGGCACATTATTTCAAACGAATTCCTGCAATGTATGAACATTGTATTGCAGCTCTCGATTTAATTCTTGGTTGAGTGCATGGTGCATCGATCGATTTGGCGCAATCATTCCTACTTCAATCAGTAACTTGTTTGTAATAGTTAAGCATTGATCCTCAATTAAAATCAATGCTTCATTATATATTTCATCGGTTATTTGCATGTGTTCGTTCGAATGTGCAAGCGATGCAAGATATCTTCACATATGTCGTCTTTGCATTTGTTCCATAACTGAATTGGTTGTGAAGGGAAACATGTGGTGATGATAATAGCGAACAGCGTTCATATTTGGTACGCATTTGATGAAACAACTGAACTCGCAAGTGTTAAATCCCAATGAAAATCGTTCTCCAGCCAACCCAATGGTTGACATGCTTCTCGATATGTTTGGCATTGGTGTCCATTCACAGTTTTCAAATGCGCAAATGATTTTGGTCCACGTACATTTAGCAACAGCAGTCGCAAATAAAAACATTCTTAATTTTTAGGATGAACAGTATACATGCGACCTAGCGCACGGCGTCATCTACTTAAAATGAAACGTACTTATTTTCGTGAGGGATACTCACACACCACGTACTGGTGCCGTTGTCGTACATGCTATGTATCAGAGATGGCGCTGTATGTGAAAAATGAATTTTCCTGTTTTCCTGCTTTTCTCTTTAAATTTTTCCTGAATTTGCTTTGCTCACGGAGCCCGAGACCTTTCCAATGAATGCAAAACCGTGGAAATCGGTTCGTGCGTTCTGAAGTTATAGCGTCAGGAAGGAAAACCCGACTTATTTTTATATTATAGATTAAATATTTTTCTAAGGTACATAACATAGGCAATACTCGAGCGTAAATAATTTTGTGCATTCAAATTTACGCATAAGTGTTTTAGTTCATTTTTTAACTAACACAAAATTTTCTTAAGGAAGAATTTTTTTAAAGATGATTTACTGCTTCTATACTTTGAGTATTAAAAAAATATATATATAACGTCAAATCAACATTAGGAATTGTTTTGTCGAGCGGTAGTGAATATTTTAGTTGTATACTCGACATCGAATTGAAACGCATTTTTACAATAGTTCTAACTATAACCGACCTCTTGACCAGCTTCAGTACCAAATCTCAGAAACTGAAAATAAACTAAAGATTTAACCCGTCGACATAAAAGCCTTCAGGGCAATTTCTTGCAGCTTGCATGTTACCTTCACAAAAACCGCGCAACAAGCAGTTCTTTATTGCATCCTTTCTTTCTGAATTGCGGCCCTCCCTACTTTTCAGAATTTTAAATAAATAAGAAATGTAATATATAGCGATAAAACTATTCACAATATATGTTTGCTACCCATCTTAAAATTGTTCATTCAAGGATAATTTTTGAAGATTCAAAACTTTATATTAAAAACCAAAACAAAAGTGTTTAATATCAATATAGTTTTCTCCCCCTTACTCCAAACTGTCCAAATTAACATTAACGTATACGTATGTGCTCAACAACTAAATTGATAGCTCTGTTGTATGCGATCTTGGTAATTCTCTTATGGTTTTCTAATAGCCGAGCTCATATCGGCTATCCTCTAAGACCGCTTTATACAAACAGCCATATAATACAACGCACTCTTAAGAGACTTACACTTAAAATTAGTACGTCAAGCAGCGCTAATTTCGTTTGTACCCACTGTGTTTATAAAGGAATGTATACTTTGGTTAAAGACTTTCGCTTTAGAATACCACCCTTAGGCTCAAATATAATCCTTATCTCTCTTCATAGGTGTGAATGGACTCCGTTTAGAAACCGCGTCCCGTAGAAATTCCAATCAAAAAAATTTTCCGTCTACTTCGTTTCCTTCAGATAATATCCATTAGATAGATTCATTTCATGAGTAGCGCTCACGGTAATATTTTTTTATCCCTTGATGTTTTACTAACCAAATTAAAGGATTCGCCATACGCATATGTTAACTTTACATGAGAGAGTATCTGCTACTTTGCTTCTTATTTTTTTTTACTGCTCACAATATGTGTGCTTTTTTTTCTTTCTTAATTTTCACTACATTTCATCAAGGTATTAATTATCACATATAAGGCATTTAAATTTCTCGCGCATTTACAAATTGAAAATATGCGGTGATAGAAAATCTACAACACGCAGTTTCATTCGTGAGCAATTATGTATGTGTTGCAGGAAGCACATTAATTAAGGCACATTATCTGAAAAAGTGATTTGTATAAAGTATTGCTAGTAATTGAGGCATGGGCTACTGGTAGTTATTAACTGGCGAAATGTTGTGCGCTAAATCTCTAATTGTCTCTGGTTTTTCTAATCTAAATATCCCGAAAGAAAGTAATTTTGCGAGATAAAATCGCACGGGAGCGTTATAAAAAAATGAATCGTTTATCAAATGTCTCTATGATTAAATTAATAATAATGCGCTGTGTATTGTTACTGGCTTCATCGTGTAGAACGACATGAAATAAATATAAATACTAAACAACAAACGTACGGAAAAATTCAGAAACGCATCTCTATATCGTTAACTGTAGCATTTGCACATTATGGTTTTTGAAGGGTTATGAACCTATGATTTCGCAGCAAAAAAGCGTACCTAATTTATACCGAGTTTTCTTGTTACTCTAAATTCAACATCCTGTTAATTAAAGCAAGCTGTATTAAAGAAAAAATTGTGTATTAAGATATCAACATCAATATCAACAACTTGCAAGCGGTAATTTGGCGTTAGCCTATACTTGTGAAAGGTGTCAATGTCTATAGAAACACCCTGATTTAGAATTTTAAATTGATAAAAAAGGTGCCAAAACTTTGGATATACTTTGAATTACTGATAAAAAAAGTTAGTTACTATTTGAAAATTAATAATAAACGCGTTACGTCAACTTTTTTCGTTGTATGACATGTACAATAAAACCAGGAATTTGCGGTTGTTTTATTATTTATTGGGTTTGCAAGCCCATTTACAAATAATAAACAAATAAGACAATTAAGTAACACAATTACATTTGACGTTAGTTTTTTTAAATCGTTGCAGCAGAGGAATTTTTAAATTTTCTTTTTAATCGTCCCTATTCGGTAGAATAAATACTATTTTATTTAAATATAAAGTTAAAGTTTCTAACCCAACGAAAAGCAGTAGTTAAGGGTATTGGAGTTTCACAAACCTAAAGAATTAAAATATTTAAATTAAATACTTACAGCGTCTGTATACTTTTCATTGCATCGAATGATCCGTTCGATAAAGTTTGAATATTGTTGTCATAAAGTGATAGCAAACTTAGGCTATGTAAATCACGAAAAGCATCTTTACGTATGCATGAAATTTCATTAGCGTTAAGAAGCAGCAACTGAAGGGATGTAAGGCCTTTGAAAACGCCAGAAGGCAAATCTTTTATTTTATTACCATAGAGAACACTAAAAATAAAAACGGATTTAGTTTTAGAATAAATTTCAGTTATAGTAAAGCATAATTTCTTACAATCGCTTATCTTTTTAAAAGAGTAAAATTAGGCATTAGAACAAGATATGTAAGGTATTATAACAACGAAATCTAACTATATAACAATCGGTTACAAAGTATAATTTCCTATATCTACTTGAATGAGTAGTTTGCAAAGATAAGAGTTCAAACAACTGTATTTCTGTTTAAGCATAAATAAATATCTGAAGATAAAACTTACTAAGATAAGGCAGCATTCTTTACCGCTTTGTTAACGTTTGAGTTTTTTTTTTTAAACAAATAGGATATCCAAACAAAAATCGACATAAAAATCAAAAACGACAAAACAATATAACACATAACAAAAGCGTAAAAATATTTAGTCAGAACATTGTTAAATATCTAATAACAATTTAGTTAATAACATTAGAAGCATGTGTATAAGAGTACTATATGGTAGCAGAATATGTAAACTACAAAAAAATTTACATTATCTCTCTATCTTAAAGGCTACCTCCCGTAGCCTTTTCAGCACTAAAAATTGTAATATATCCCGCTTAAGCGGACATAACTTCCATAGCAGAATGCGAACACTTTTTTCACACAACGTATTCTAGTTCCCCATAACAGCAGCTTGAAGCATGGTAACAGTATTTTCATTTTTTATTCGTTAAAGTAAAATTCCTGTTCTTATTATGCACATGAAACACAATTACATTTTTATTTTGCCTTAAATTTGTATTTTTTCCTTTTTTATGAAAATATATGCCAGTTTTATTTTATACTCGTATGTTCTTGTTTTGAAAATTAGTGTTTAAAGATTATTATATTACAATATTACAAGCTGTTAATTATTCTTCTTGTGCTTCTCTCATAAACGGGCACTTCTCATATAAGTCTTTATATAGATGTAGATGGTACGGCGGAAAGCGGTAAATTTCAAGTTACAGTGATTGTTTGAAAAATAAAATATAGAATTTGAATTGCCACAAAATCGAAACCGATCGAGATTTCCTTACATTTTGAAGAACAATGTTCCAACAAATTGTTGTTTTTTTTTTAATAAAACTTTCCACCCTGGCTTTGTTAACTAAGGGGCTGTCAAATCCTTTTTTCCTTTCCTTTTTCAATCGGTGATTTGCACTGTGAGGAATTTTGATGCAATTAGTAAACTTTATTTAAAAATTGGCTATGTTTGGATACGGCTGGCATTTGCTACACGTTGTCTTTAAAATAGTCCATACCACCTTTTTGGCGAAAATCCTAAAGAACGGTAGTTTTTACATTTTACAAATTCAGAGGCCTGTAACTTTTTAACGAACCACGCTATTAGAACCAAACTTACCACTGTTTTTTTATAAATTTTATGAAGAATACACCACGCCAAAAGCACCAAGGCCAAAAATTAAAAAAAAAATTTTTTTTTTGAAAGAAGTAACTTAGACATGTCGGCACATTTTTGTAGATATTTTTGAAAATTCAAAAACTCTTACCATTTGAGTAATAAATAAACTTTTTATGGCATTTCTAAAAAATTGTATACCCGGGGTATCCAACTTTGCTGTATTGTTGTTTGAAAAACTGTAAATAATACGATCTACATTCTAAATAATTTTTGTTTCCTCTTTTGCAGTTTTTCTTATGTGCTTAAAGTGTTTTATTGTGCCTTAATTGCTTAAGCATTCGTTTATGAAAAGTTCCCGGGAAGTGTATTTATGTTTTTTCCTTTAATTCTATACTTCTGCATAAAGCTCGTCGTTCTTCCTGCCTGCTCTTAAAGACAATTCCCAAACGTTTTGCAACGCAATGGATTGGGAATATATTCACGAGTGGCAAAAGTGGAATGTATAATGAATTAGGAAAGTTACTTTAACTACACAAAGTTGACACTACAGAACAATTTACCTTATGAGGTTTATTTTTACACTGATTTACTATCCACTCAGACGATGCCCTTTTATATTTGTCCATTAAAAGTCTAGAAAATTTAAGAATCTTCTACTCCCTTTGTATCACATTTGTTGTTGTATGTTGTTTATTCAATGTATAGGCGCCAGTATGTCTGTGTGTATTTTTGTTTTTATACTGATAAAGTTTTCTTTGTTGTTGTCTCGTGTAGGAAAGGTGTCTTAGAAAACTACGCAGATGGTAAACAGCATACATGTTTGTTGTTGTCTTGCGCGTGTAAAATTTCTACGCAGTTAGTAAACAGAAATTTGTCTTGCATGCCACACAGTTAGTAAACAGCATAACAAATCGTTGTTGTTTGCGTTTATAAAATTTGTCTTGCATGCCACACAGTTAGTAAACAGCATAACAAATCGTTGTTGTTTGCGTTTATAAAATTTCTACGCAGTTTGCAACTAGAAATGTTGTTGTACCATAAGTTTTCTTAGCAAGCCACGCAGTTCTTAAGCAACATACCCAGTAATTCGCTTTATTGCCTGATTATTTTATTTTAAAACTTAAGCAAGACACATCCGTAACAATATGTATATAGTTTGAAGATATATTCGTACTTAAAATCCTACATTTATTTTACGCATTAGCGTTGAAAGCATATTTTTTAAACATTTCTATGTAAAAGTTTCATTGAGTACCGCCTTGGTAAGTTGTAGATAATTTTAAGGTTTTTATTTTGAATTTTTAAGATGTGTTTTAGCTGTTTTTAGTGTCCACATTTGACACCCGTGGGTCATTATTTGTCCTATACACTCTTTGAACTTATAAATATTACCATCGTGCCAAATCAAGTCAAAGGCCTTATCTATGTCTAAACACATAATTCCAGTGCTTTTTCTATCATTCCTATACCAGATATGAAATTGACAAAAAACTTTTGGAAAACCAAACTGTTCGATTGACAGAAGGTTGTTAATCTCAGGAAACTCATAAAGCATCCTCAGTACAATTTTACAAGTATTGGTATATCCTTTGCAGTTTAAAAAGTTTTGGA
Source organism: Trichopoda pennipes (assembly GCA_030448955.1). Lineage (NCBI taxonomy): Eukaryota > Metazoa > Arthropoda > Insecta > Diptera > Tachinidae > Trichopoda > Trichopoda pennipes. The sequence goes on along the minus strand of JASKUP010000019.1, from coordinate 3,602,443 downwards.
AAATATAAATTTTTTAGCCACCAATTAAATACGTTTGTTATAAAGACAAAAGATCATTACTCATTTTTTATATCATAGTTGAGTTGATACCATCAATTGCCTCGGTTTAGGGTCTTTTAATAAGTGTACAAAGTGTTTTAATGCATCAGTAGTAGTTAAAAATTAAGGATCCATAGTTAAAATCAAACTGAGTGTAGTTTTAGATTGTTTTCAAATACTTCGGCAATAGTACCTGATTTTTCTTTATTGTTATTGTATTGTTTAGCACCATATATTGACAAAACACCAAATTTTCTATGTTAACTATTGCTTTTGTAAGCGGTCAGAACTACCAGTTGGCAACTTCGCATCACTTATGCCAGGTGATGTTTTTTATCGTGGTTTATTAATGTTGCCAGCTGTTTAATTATACATATTATATATTTTCTTTTTTGGGGTTATTGTACCTGCACCGGTTTCTTTACTCAATGAGAAATAAAGTTCACTGAGGAAGTCTTCTTTGGTGCATATTTCTTAATTTGCCTTAAGCTTTCCTTAATAATGTGAGTTATTTTGGGTAGTGCATGTTCTACTTTTGAAAACTCACTCGAAAAATTGCAGTTTCTTATCTTATCTCCAACACATTTTATTATTTTTTCAAGTTGGCCATATGATATAAAGGAACTTTTGTTGATTGACCCATAATTGAATAGGTCATCCGTACGTGGTCCAAATTTAACAACTGAGAATGGGTTTCAATTTGTGAAATATGTAAATTGTTCGGAAAAACTTTGTCAGCCACAGAGTTGAAACCGTCGATTGACTGTGGCGAGTGAAAGTTTGCGGAGAAAATATATAATAGTTGGAAATATATATGATTGTTCCAGCTGCATTATTTTTTTTTTTTTTGATAATTTCAACCGGTTTGTTGTGTATTGAAGTCTTCAAATAGAAATAGTCTGATGTCGCTCTGGTAATACTGTTAGGTCATCAATAAATTTTAAAAATTTTTGGACAATGTTTATTAAATTTCCTTTAATACAAATGAAATAACTGGACCTTATGTTAGCACTCCACTTAGTTGACGTCTTGAGTAATCGTGAGATCCATCACAACCAAGACAAACTGCAACTCTAGAACAATTTCTTAACCCATGACCGTACATAGCATATTAGGACAATAATGGTTTCTCCATTGAACAATGATTACATCAATAAATCATCATCTTCATGACATCTCTTTTTATAACGTCATCCTCATTTGACCGCGAGGTAACGATTTCCTTAAAATTTATGGACTCTATATTCAAATAGTTTTTAAACTCACCTTTATTTATATTTACACCAAGCTTTTGCACTTCTTGACATCCGTTATTGGATGTAAAAAAAACTTTTCAGATTTTTAAAAATATTATTGGGTAGAAATTTTGAAATTTTATACAAACAATAAATTTCTGTTTACTAACTGCATAGTTTTCTAAGAAAACTTATCTACAACAAATTTCTTAAAATAAATTTCAAGAAGAAACTTCATAAGCATAAAAACAAAAATACACACAGACATATAGGGCTATACCAAAGATTATAGATCTATATAGATGTTGCACTGCCATACATTCTTCTGCCAATGCTAAATTATTGAAGGGATTTTCGGAAAATCTTCTTCTGTATTACTAATGAGCGAAATCTGATCAAGGGAGAGCAAATTACCAAAATAGAAATAAACTCTCAGCAAAAGCAATTCATACTTCTGAACATTGTCAATATTATGCCCAACAAACAAAAAGGTTTGCTTTCAGATAAGTGCATATGAACTAATCAAAAATAATATTATGTGATCAAGCCTTTTATTAGTTCACTAGCATTAATTTCTTTTGACTTTGTAAGCAAGAAAAACAAAACAATTATTCTAAACTTAGCCTTAAATTGTAAGCTAAAATTATATACTATAAATACGATTAGTAATAAAAAACGTACATCAACGTTTTTATATTATGTTTATTGGGCTCTGCAAATTCGAGTAATATTACTGTATACAAAACAAATTGGATCTTCTGTGTTGCCGTAGCAAAACCATACAGATTTTTTATTGTAAAAATAAAACATCTTGGACTGTCGACGGATTTAGAAGCCTTATTAACCAATATTTTCATTAAGACAGTGTTTGCTACATTGGTTCTTTTTTGTTCTTTTACGAATATGATAAAAAAGTAAATGGCAAGCCCTTCTTCTGGTTAATTTAAGTAAAATTAAATAGTAAATATTTTAGTGATCCTAATCCTCTAAAGCGTGGTGTAAAGCTTAATAATAATACTTGGCTGGTATTGCAGGATCTAATAACATACATGCAACAAATTGAATGTCGGCAATAAAATATTTTCCATCCGCGGTTTTATCTAAACCACAAGGGGCATATTATTTTTAAGTGAAGAAATGTTTCAAGAAAGTTCTAATTTATTCACTATTTTAACTAGCCGGTTTAATCAGGATCCATTAGAAAACGTATTTTCATATATTCGCGCCAAAGGCGGACACTATAAGAACCCTTCAGTTAACGGATTTAACATCGCAATGTCAAAGCTGATAACTTTAAAAATAAGCCAGTTTATTTCGTCTAAAAATTGTGAAAACGACGATGCAATATTCTTAACGGTGGATTTTCAAAGCTCCGCCGAATGTGAAACTGTATCAGCTGATAATCAATGTCCTGTAATAGATATCGTAGACATATATCAGAATAATGAAGAATATTTTGATGAAAGTGCCGACTGTTTCAACTCTCCGAATGTATCAATAGAACTTACTTCAAACCGATATTCCAATGGATATATAGCTCAACAAATATCATGCAGCAAATGTAGAATGGATACAATAAAACCTTCACAAGTTCTAACATATCCATTGGAAATGTATATCCACACAAAAAACTATGAAAGTGACTCAGATTTTGGAAGTTTATGGGAAACTTACTAGTATAAACCAGCACATATTGTAAAAGTAAAAATTATAAAACACTAATTTGAATATTTACTATATTTACATGTTTTTTATTCTATCTCCCTCTTATTGGATCTCGTACCAAAAGTTGTGCGCGGTTGAATTAATTTAAAAAAACAAGTAAATACTTTCATTCATACAACAATAAAGTAAGTATATTTGCCCTACAATAACGAAAAAAATCATGTTCGTTTCATATTTATGTTGAACATCCACACAAGCTGTGTGCTGCGTATATTAATAAAGTTGCTAGTAAAGCTAAATTCATTTTTAGTTTTAAAACAGAATTAAAAATGTGTGAAATACAAAAAAAAATACCAAAAATAAACATGAATAAATGTGTGCTTCTGTGTATAAAAAATACTACTCTCTTTTCTATTATTGGTTTTGCTCAATTCAAAGACAGTATTCTCTGTTTACCCTTTACACTTTCCCCCCTCGTACAAAGACGCTTAAAATTTCTGTTTATGTAAAATGTTCGCAGTGCAACATCTTTATAAATCTATAATCTTTGGCTATACATTAAATGGAAAACATACAACAACTATGCACAGCGTTTGAGTTCATAGTCAGTTAGTTGAAAAATAAACCTTGTGAAGTAAAGACGTGCATCTTAAGTAAACTTTATGTGTAAATAAACTTGTAATTTTAATTTAAACTCAAAATTTGGTGTTATTTATTTTGCAATAAAGAATTCACAACAAAACGTTTATAAAAGATATAAACTTAACAATATTTTAGATAATTTTTGCTAATTTAATTTTTTTGTTTACTGAGAAACCAACAACACGTCTGAATAGTATAAGTACTAAGCAACGTCTGTTGTCTTGAATGTAATAAATACAAATAGGTTATGATTCCTATGGTACACTTTAATTACAATTTTATTTACTTTGCCCTAATTTAAGATCCATTTCGTAAAAGTATTAATGAAATAATAATAATAAATAATTAAACTACCATTAACCAAAAGAATAAATTTTAAAGCAGATACGGAGAATGTTGCACAAAATTATAGACATTTGGTGTATGAAATTTAAAACGAAACTTTGTACTTGCATAATATTAATAATTAATACTTAAATTTTTTGTAATGTTTGGTCATTAAATGTATGTTTTTGAATATATGTGTAAAAAAAATTTTTTTTTTTTTCAATTCAGTTCTTCATTTATGTAATATTTTTTGTCAGTCTTCCACAAAGAGTTTTGGATTTAATCCTCTTCTATTTAAATATAGTGTTAAAAATTCTTATTATGAGCAGGTGTTACGGTATTATTGAAAACTAAGGGAAAGATTTTCAAAAAAATCTATTTAAAATTATGACGAGGCCATTTATATGTATGAAGTCAGACTGAAGACATCTGTTTTTAAAATTTATTGTCAATCGGTCGATTCTGTGTTTTACAAGTTCAACGTTGGCTGAAGTATGTAGTCGTTGTGTGGAGTAGTGCCAAGTTTGTGAGTGCAGTTTGTAATCTACATAAAACATCGGTTGCGAGTATTTCTAAACTTAGAATAGCCGTATCATCTGCGAATATAGAAGTTAAGCAGCCATTTATTCTAGGAAAGCGGACAGCCTGCTGATATTTTAGTTTCCGTGGAGTATTGTGAACCAATGAAAACACTGTAACTGTGGTTTGACAGAAAGCTTTATATTATTTGGATTAATGTTGGTGGAAAAATTAACCTAATCATTTTATAAATTAAGCCACTGTGCCATACAGAATCAAAAGCCACCCTGATATCCAAAAAAACCATAACAGCAGATTTTCCTAATTGCATATTAGAGCTTATATAATTGCGTATTCTTATCAGAGGTTGCACTGTGTTGTGTTCCTTACGAAAGCCAAATTGTTGTGTGGGAATTATGTGCTCCGCATCAGTAAATTGAATAATTCTTTCTTTGATCACTTTTTCCAGTATTTTGCTGAAGGAAGATGAAAGGCTTATTGGTCGGTAAGATTGTGGACAATTGGGAAGCTTGTTGGGTTTTATTATCGGTATGACTTTCGAGTGTGTCCATAATTTAGGAAAATAACTCAGTCTTAAACATAAATTTATTACCTCTGTAATGTATTTTATACCATTGTTTGGTAAGTACTTTAGACATTTGTTTGTTATCCTGTCCGAGCCAAGACTTTTTTTGGTTTTAGTGTCTTAAAAAAATATGCTAGTTTCCGGGTCATTGAGATTTGATGAATTTGAATGATTCAAACTAAATATTTGAGCCAGTAATTCACATTTCTCCAGTGCGGTATTGTATGTTTCATTATTATATTTTAAAACTGGAATATATACAGATTTATTCCTTAATATCTTGGAAATGTTCCAAAGGGGGAAGAACATTTTTCCGGAGTTGCCAAGTTTTTGTTCCACATATTGTTTTTAAATTTTTTAATCTCCTCCGCGATTTTATAGTTGTACTCCTTTGTTTAGATATGGTCATTTACATTTCTATGTCTTTTCCAATTTCTCCTGTATAGATTTCTTATTTGAATCATGTTTTTTTTTCTTTTAAGGACGCTATAATCTACAGTAGCTGATATCGTGTCATTAAACCTCACTATCATTGAATCTATTTCATATGTATTTACGATTTCATTACCAGTATTAAGAGTAAGATTACGTGGCATATCTAGACCAATTGGCTCTTTTAAAATCGTAGTATGTCCTTAGGATATTGTTAAAACCTACGTTTATGGTTGTTTTGACAGAAAGATGGCCAGAATTAGCTCATTTAAAGCAATAGTTGGAGACATAACACTATCCATATTAGTTAAAAAGAAATCTAGGATCGATGCTTGTCTTCTAGGATCTGATAGTATGTGAGCATTTTCATTTGGGTATATAATTCGAAAATATTCAGACTTTATAAAAAAGGTTTCCCCAACAATTTGATCGCATGCAAACCCATAAGTTGTGTCTGCTGTTAAAGTCTCCACGAATAAAAAAATTTTCATCGATTCTATAAAATTTACGCAAATCAGATTTATATTATAATTTTTTCGTGTTATCTCTACCGGCCGTACCACCTGGGAAATAGCAAGAAAAAATATTTACATAATTTCCGTTCAATATTCGCAACTTTACTCCTACATTTTCGATTAGAAACGTGTTTAAAGGTGGCATGAGTATATGTTCAATCGTTTTCCTTATTAAGACACCACCTCCCATGTTTCTTTCTCGGTCATTTCTATAGCAATAAAAATCCAGGTGTTTTATTGATATAGTGTTATTTAGCAATGTTTCTGTTGTGAGGCATACATGAATATTCCAACCTTGTAGTAAGTTAAAAAGTTCGTCTTTTTTGTTTCGAATACCTCTGGCATTTCATGATATTATATTTAAAGGATTAGTCATACAAAAATTTACAAGCGAGTGATGTTATCACTTCTAATTGGTCGGCTTTCGTTGTACACTTCTTTAAATTTGAAATTAGTTCTAGTGCAAGATTTTTGATTTCTTCTGGGGAAAATCAGGTTTTATCATTACGTTGAATATTCCAATCCCAAGTATTATTAGTAGCACTTTGATTAAGACTATTTGGGAATTCAGGCTTGTAGTTTTCGTTATTTTGATTATTAAAACGGTTGTTGTTGTTTGCTTGATGTAGCCTGGGCTTAAAGGGCTTAAGCTGAGAAGTTTGGCGGATTTGCTGATACTTGATCCTATTTGGGCAATCCGGCGGCAAAGATTTGAGAGGACCTTTACAGTTCACAAACATGATGACTTCAGATTTACATTCTGAGGTTTGTGGTTACCAGCGCAGTTTGCGCATAAGGTCTTTACTCTACAGCGCCCAGTGGGTTAGAATAGCATGTTTTCTTGGATCAAACCAGGGAAGCTATGTTCGGATAATTTTTCAGTTAATACCATTAAAATAAGTAAAAAAATGTTTTCAAAGTATATTTGAGTATAATTTTATTAAATAATGCCAAATATTAGTTTAGGTATATAGTTCAAGCAGTACAGTATGAGAACTTAAACATTACATTTTATACATCTTAAAGTTAATCATCAACATCATCGTCATCACTATCATCAGCAACTTCAACATCACTGAAATAGTTCTTGTTTGGAGCTGCAGGTACAATTAAATCAATTGCCTCCTCTGGCAAGCTTTGAACTTTCTTTGTAGGAAATTTTCGCATGCTTGAAATAATTGGGTCAAAGGTTATCAAAAACATATTAAAAATGTCTTGGTTTGATTTTTCGTAACTGCACTTTCGTGAATGAAACTCCCTATATTTTTTAAAATCTTTATTTCGAGCTTCTTGCGCTTCTTGTGATAACTGCCCAATAGGTAAAATGGCATTTGACACAATTTCGGGTCCGTGAATAAAATACTTGTGCAAAGTGGGAGGCATATTGTACCAAGGATATGTTTCAACAAAAAATCGTCCTGCATTGTGTGCATATATTTAAAATTTTTTATTATTAATTTCATGGCCACTGGATATAGCAATAAGCAACACGTGCATTACTTTTCCATCTACCATTGCCAAAATTAATTTGTAGAAAACATGTACAACACTCTCACTAATCGTGACAGTTGAACAGGTTAAATATTGTATTTCCTCTTCAACTCTTTTTTTTCACTAATTGACACATATGTGGTTTCTTTGATAAATTCAATTTTTAATGGTCTGCAAAACCTAGTTAAGGACGACCGTGGATTTTGCCAAATTACCTTCTCCTCAAACATAAGCCTAAGTGGTACAATTGTGGTTAAAAGAATTGATGAATCACTAGCATCAGATCCATGAAAAGATTATTTGTATGAGCTATGGCCAGAGCTTCCATCAAAGCCCCATTTTGTATATAATACTAAATTCGAGCTCGAATACCTAATGAGTCAATAACAGTTTCTTGAAGTGCTATTAGTCGCTCCGCTGTGTGATTAAGAAGATCTTGTAAAGTTTCTTCAACGGAGGTCTCGCTTATTTTAAAGCTGGTCGATTCTGGGTAAGTTTTTTGTTTTCCAGTTTGAATATTGTTGTAGGAGGGAAATATTTGAGGAGCAGTTTTTGTATTTGATATTTTCAAGGTGGAAAGTGGTTGCTTCAACTTTTTTTTTTTAATTTATGCCCTTGCAACGCTTTTCATATATAGCTCGCAACACATTTGATTTATCGACATAACCTGCGCTTTGTGATTTAACCTGTGAAGCATAAAGTAACGCTGGCAATGATATGGTGTCTCTTAAAATCTTTGTTTTTTTATATTTACTCCAACCACTGGACTCGATAAAACTAATTTCTTTTCGATCACGTTTTGCAGTCGGGGCAAGAGTAAAACCAATAGAGGATTCCAACCAGATTTAAATTCATAAAAGAAAACATTAATTCTTTTGGTATTATGTTGTTTGGTTGCCCTCCGCCAGTAAATGAAATAATATTGCCGTGGCTTAAAAATGATGCATTCGCATCGAAAGCGCTCGCCATCGAATAAAAACCAGCCAGTTAGGACGGGAAATGGCAATATTATTAATTCTTTTATTAAAATCACACATATTATCCTCAGAGCAGTGGTGCGTTTTTTGATTTCTTCAGCTAAAAATTTCATCTTGTCATTCTTTGTTTGAGCCCTTGAATTCATCATAATATCAAATAAGCTTCGACGAGTATAAAAAACAACGTTCGAACTTGTTTCTAAAAAAAAATCCTAAAGCATTAACACTAGGTATACCAACCGGTCAAAATGACCGGTTTAAAAATTATTTTCTACATTTTCGCAATTAATTTAAATTATAATGTTTGATGTAGTAATTTGTAAAATATTATTTATATATATACGATAATTATTGTAAATATTTTTATTTATTATAATTATTTTTGCTGAGATAAGTATGTGATATACCTACATATACTAACCGGTCATTTTGACCGGTTAGTATTTCAAGTGTAAATATTTGTAATGTTTCAGTTTACTTTTACTTTTTATTCTCTAATCTTCTCTTTCGCTCTTGTTTTATGATAGGATGAGGACTCTTTTTGCTTTTATATTCCTTGCGTGCATTTTGTATTAGTTAGACCGAGTTTACATTGTGCGACTTTTGTCGCTGCAACTCGTAGTTTATTGTTGTAAATAATGTGAGTAAAGAGAATAGGTGAAGAGAGTAACTCTACCACTATTCTCTTTACACACATTATTTACAACAATAAACTACGAGTTGCAGCGACAAAAGTCGCACAATGTAAACTCGGTCTTATCTCTCTCACTTTGCTAGTTTTGTAGCTGAAACCGTTACTGAGATTACATACCATATAATCTGAGTATTTGCCTATCAGTCAGTTGTATTGGACGTGATTGCGATAAATAGCAGAAGTTACAGATTGTGTTTTATATTGTGAATATTATTCTTGGATATTGGTTTTTGTTTTTATTTAGGAATAAATTTTTATTCTAAAATGGCAAGCCGTTCAAAAAAACAAAAACTACTAGAATATATAAACCAAAGCTCTTCTGGTGATTACAGTAGTAATATAGGTAATGAAGATGGACTCTCAGATACTTTAGAGAATACATTTGAAAACGAATTTTTGTCTTCATCCTTAGATACCGGCAGTGATATAGAAAATATTTTCAATATACGAAGGCGGAGGACAGCAGTTAGATTACCATCATATTCTGATGATAGTGATACAGAAGTAGAAACAGCTCTTGATGGAACGGTGTGGGAACTGATAAAACATGAATCTCTAAAAAGACCAGGAAGACCACAAAGAAGTACAACTTTCAAAGCAAGCCATGGTCCTACAGCATTTGCAAAAAGACATGTAGTTGAAGGAAAAGTTAGCAGCGCTTTTTTTTTGATAATAAATAAAAATATAATAAGTTATATAAGGAAATGCACAGAAATGGAAGCTTCTACAATTCTTGGAAAAGAATGGGTTTTATCAGAAGAAAAATTTTACTCATTTTTAGCATTTTTTTATTTCAAAAGACATCCCGGTCAAAATGACCGGTTGGTAGAGATAGGTATATATCAATGCTTGGTATACCTAGTGTTAATGTGATTTTTAGCTAATTTGACTGCTGCAGTATTAAACAATGCATAGCTTCTAAAAGGCACAAAAAGGCAGCGCAAAATTTTGCAATATAATATAAACTAAAAATTATGACATGAATGTGGACAAAAAATAACTATATATTCATTTAAAATATAAAAATGACATTTCCAATATAAATAACTAAATCTACAACACTTCCACACACAATTTGATACACAAATGTTAACGAAGTATTTACAAAATCACCTGAACTTGATGGTTCCATTGAAAAATTGTTAACTTTTGCAATACTTTTTAAAAAAATACAATTTTCAACGAGAAAGTTTTCACCTTTTTCAGCCTTTTTTAAACAAAAATTTCTATAAAGTTTGACTTTGATGTTTTACTACAAAAACACCAAAGCACTTTTGACATTTATTTTAACGACAAATGATGTAGAAATTTACATACTCTAACCGGATACAAAAAATTTTGACGATACTTAAAATTTTTTTGTTAATTAATCTAAGAAAACAGGCTATTCTAACCCTCTGTGCAGCGGCTAGATCCATGACCCAGCATTTGACAGTTATGGCACTGAGTAATTTTAAAAGATCTATTTCTTTGGAACTCCCATTTAACTTTAATATAATCAATCACAGAGTATTCTGTCTTAGCTCGATAATAATTGATTTTCCTTCAAAATATACTTGCTTGCTCGTTGTAAGGGCCTCATTTTGTAACTAACTTTACATCTAAGCCTGATTTCATTTCATTTAGCTCCTTTTTTGTTATATTTGGGTCAAAATTATCTAGACCAAGTAGTCCGGCTTTATATGGTTTTTCATTTCTCGCCCCATATGTAAAATATTCAAAATTGTTCTCCAGTTGTTTACATACCAGTTTAAAATCTTCTTTATTGTTAAGAAATTGAGTCCAATTGAAATTTTTCGAATAGTTAAATTTAATATTTTTAAAATGATACAAAATTCATGTATTTCTACCGTTTTGCATTTAAGTATTGTTATCGGCGGTATATGTATTTTTTTTTTGTTTTGCTGACGATTATTTCAGTTTTATCGTCTTCAATTGTTTGAAGTGGTGCAAAAAAAAAATTACTGCTTGTTGCAGATTAATTTTGTTGTTTATACTTTTTGTTCATGATGCTATGCCTACTAGAGGCAACTACACCTTCAATGTAAGATCTCTTACTATTTGTTGTTATTTTTCTTCTTTATTCAGTAAACAAGGGGATTAACACTTAATCCCCGTAGACACTATATTTGTTGTATTTAATTTTTATTTTGTTTTCACCATTTTGTTTTTAAGAAATATGTAATATATGTTGATGACCACGCCTGTTCAAAGACTGAATATTGTTTTCTAAATTTGTTATTTTCAAAATTGTTTTTCATTTAAAAAAAATTTTGTAATATTGAAAATTTGTTTGTATGTATGTATGTATAGTTATAAACAAATTTTTTTCAATTTGTTGTTTTTATTGTTTTTGTTTGTTTTGTTTTTTGAAAAAGTTTTTGATTATTTTGAATTTGTTAATCAAAAAATTATTTTCAATTTTGATTAATTATTTATACATTCCTTCTGTTTATCCTGATGATGCCAACCAATGGGTTGGCAAAATATTGAATAATAATAATAAAAAATAAAGTTTTAAAAATTTTTTATTAAATAATGACCTAGTGCTTAATAATAAACTACTAAAAATATTAAAAAGGTCAAATAACTATAATTATATTATTATTTTACATTTTCCAGAATAGTATCTGATCGCTTTTGATTAAACTCTGAAGCTACTTATGTCAACAATAAATAAAATGCAGTGCAAGCTCGGTATTTACGGCGGCCTAATTTTTAAATTGTGACTTTTGCTTCTTTAATTTATTCTTTAATGTTTATGCCAAAAACAGAAAATTCCCGTCTTTTGGTATACTGAAATCTTTTTGGATGATTGTGACCTTCAATTGTGTCCGTTTATTCATGTTATTTGGTGTGTAAATATATACATCTCTTAAAACATGCAGGAAAAGTTTAACATATTTGAAGGCCAGCGATTTCTTAAATTATGGATTTTAAATGGTTTAAAAGTGGAGATTTCATAAATCCAATTTTCGTGAATTAAAAGTTGCATACGTCTTCGGTTTACCGCATAAATAAACCAAGAAAATCCAAAATTTATTTATTAATATCATCTTATTGATCAATTTATGAAAGAGATTAAGGAGAAAAAGGCTCCGGGAAAATATGTAAGGAGCGAGTAAATTTTTTAACCTTGTTCAAGTGCAAATTGCGCTAGCAAATTGAAATTTTTAGTTGTTGAAAAATCGGGAAATTCGCGCTCCCTTAATAAAAACCTGGATGGTATCAAGGACTATTTCAATCACAAATTTATTCTGCACGTAAGTTAATTTTCACCAATTACTAAAAGTTAGTTGTTACTAAGTAAATGTTTTTAGGTCTGAGAATTTTTTCTTTAAAAGATCTGCCGCAAAAATCATTTTTGTCTTTCGATAACGCGACGTTTAACCCAATTGAGGAACTAAAAAGTGATTACGGTGTAATTATAGCAATAAATTTACCACCCAATTGCACTGCGCTTATTTAACCGTTAGATCAAAACGTTATCAACTTCGTCAGAGGATAACATGCTCTGAAATATTTTATACAAAATATTATTCAGGCAAAAAATGAAGATCTTTTAATAATTGATACACTTGAAGCTCAATTAAAGCATATATAAACTACGTGATTTAGCTGATATTAAAAAAAATAATTTTGGCCAAAAAGTAACTCAAAATATCCCATGATTTTCCAAATGTAAATATGTCTACCAATTAAAACAATTCTAATTTTAAAAATTACATAAAACTTTTTAATAAAATTTTGGGATATGTCATCGCGACAATCGAGCTTGTACTGATAAGCAAAATGAGTTAATGGCTATTTTGAAAAAATATATTTATAATATATTAGTACACTATACATAAACATATATTAGTACACTATATATAACCAACCAAAACCCTTGGTAACTGTCATTCTTTTTTTATATATTATGGTGACCTTATTAAGTAATGGGGATTTTTAAATTTTAGAGCGAAATATAATTATAATGCAAAAATATAAGATGTTTGGCGATCCTCAAAAAATTATAATATCCTTACTGTTATCCTGGGATATATTATCCCAATAAACTTTTTTGGTGGGACAATATGTCCCAATAAAGCTAAAAACAATATGTCCCAATAAAGCTAAAAACTTTAAAAATGAATAAAAATGTTTAATTTTATATAAAGTTTGTTTATTGAAAAAATTAGAACAATCGGGAATTCAAAGGTAACAAAAACGAAAAGTATAGTGACGAGATTATAAAGGAACTAAACAAAATTCAATGCGTAAATTATCTCATTGTCTCTATCTTTAAGGATGTTTATCTTACGCAAGGGCGTCGTGAGGAACTTTCAATTGGTATATGTTCGCCAATATTCAAAAGCTCAGTCTTCGAACGCTTAGAAGGCCTGCCGCCCGTGCGCCGAGTTTTTAGTCCTTTGCGTTTCACTCCCTCCGCTATCAGACATTTAGCCAATGGAACTATAAACTGAATTAGAGACACCTTTCGCTTATAATGGTCATTATATTTGATGCAGACGTTTACTTCACAAATCATTAGAATTTTAAAAAAAAGTTTTTTTTCCACCATTTTCTAGATTTTCTGTTGATATCAGCTTTTCAGTTCATTGGTTGGTACATTCAGCTATTTGAAAGTACATGCTTTTTGGAAAAAATTTCTGAAAACATCATATTTAGAAGGCTCGGATGGCAGCCAGTGTAACAGCGGCAATCTTACCGCCTGCAACAACGTCACTAGGAGCTATATCATCACCAGATTCATTGCTCTCACCGCTTGATGAAGCTAAATTTTCCTCCTCAGTATGCTGATACTCGTCATCTAATGGAGAATAGCTGGACACTGAAGTTCGTACCATCATTCTCGCTATCATCATCTTGTGACAGAATTTCCAACACTTCATTGTTCGACAACCTCTTCCTCGCCATCTACAAAAATCATATATCAAATTTGTAGTTGTAACACCTTATTGGGATAATGGATCCCACTTGATAAGTTTATTAAAATAAAACCGGTCTACCACTTCACAGTTTGAACATTTTATTGTTGTAAAACATTAAAAATAATACTATCCTACTTACCTTTCGTTATTACATATAAATGTAAATAAAAACACAAGAATTTCTACTTCTTTGAACAAACTAATCCATGTGTTTCCATGCAAAAAAAATTCACACAACTGACGCACCGTTATCATTCAAACTTTATTGGGGCATATACCATATTATATTTTAATAAGAATCACGAAACTTAAGGAACGTTACTGGGACATATAATCCCAGTAGGGCCGAAAGGGTTAAAGAACATGTCAAATAAATTTGTATTTATAATTTTTATCATAAATAAAGTTTAGTGTATGTTATTTAGACGCAATAGATTAAAAAATTTTATTTTTTTTTTTCAATAATTATTTATTGTATCTTCAAGAAACTGAACTAACAATAAGTTTTAAAATCTTAAATTCTAAAAAAAAGTTACATTAGTCCCGACCATGTCAGAACTAACCTTTTGTGTAAAAAAAATTGACATTAAAAAAAAAACAAAACAAATATTTCTAAGATGTGTCATCTGTAGCATTGAGGATTAAAGCTGCGGTATCCCTCTTTTTTAATCGGCTATGTCCACTATAATTCAAGATATTGCGAGCAAGGGGGTTAGGATGGTCTTCAAGCTTCATCAAGTATTTGCCTGCGTATTTGATGATTTCTGTAGTCACCAGCGGTATGTCTAAATCACAATGCATGTTTGAATTTCTGATGTACCATGGAGCGAAAGTTATCAACCGTAAAATTCCATCTTGCATACGTTGGATTCTATCCACATTTGAAGCTTAAGCAGTGCCCTAAAGTTGGATTCCGTAAGACCATATTGGTTTTAAAATAGTCTTGTAAATTAGAAGTTTACAGTCTAGGCTAAGTTTTGAGTTCCTGCCAATAAGCCAATGTAGTTGTGTTAGCTTAAGTTTCATTTGTGTTAGCTTTGAGTCAATATGATGTTTCCATGTAAGGCGACGGTCAAGATGTATACCAAGATATCTCACATATTGATTCGAACGGGTGAACTATTATCTCTTCGCAGGGTGAAGGTGACATGAATGCACTTTTGAACGTTCACTTTAATTCTCCATAATTTTAACCACAACTCTAACTGAGTTATATGTTGCTGAAGATTTATGGATGCTTGATGGGAGTTTACATGCGAACTTAGACACGCTGTTTCACTTACAGGCATATCGGAGGTATATATCAAGTATAAAACTGGTCAAAGAATGCTACCTTGTGGTACGCCTGAGGAAATTGGTTTGGATACACTAACGAAGTCTCCTTCAACAACAGAAAATTTCCGTCCAATTATGTAGCTTTTTAATAGGTTGCTTATATTACAAGGCAAGTAAGCGGTCAGTTTCAGAAATAGACCTTCATGCCAAACTTTGTCAAAAGCCTGAGAAACATCAATAAAAATAGCTGAACAATACTTCTTCTCTTCAAAAGTCCTTCTTATCACCTGAACCAATCTATGGGTTTGTTCAATTGTGCTATGTCTACTTCTAAAACCAAATTGATGGTCTGGGATACACCCACTATCCCTTAGCATCGGAAACAATTTATCCATAAGCAACTTTTCGAAAACCTTTGAAATAGTTGGTAATAGACTTAAGGGCCTATATGACTCTGTTTTGGTCAAGTCCTTAACCGGTTTTGGAATCATTCTAACTTTAGAAATCTTCCAGTGGTCAGGATAGTATTCAAGCCGTAAAATGGCATTAAAAATGAATAGCATGATTCTGACTGCAATACTGGGAAGCTCCTTCAACATTTTGTTACTTATTCCGCCCATACCAGGAGCTTTTTCCGGGTTTACTTCAGAAATTAAATTTTGTACCTCACGCAACCTAAAATTCAAGGGTCGAGGGGGTAATCCAACTACGCTCGGAAAATTAACATCATCAGTACATATGTGTGGGGTAAATACATCTTTCAAGTAATCGGCAAATAAGTTGCCTTTTTCAGCGTCCCTTCTTGCCCAATCTCCACTGATATTACGTAGAGGTGGCTTGTACTCAACGGGCCTTTTAAGGTTTTTTGTAGCACGCCATAAAGAATAATTGGAGATTGGTGTAGCATCGAGGCCCTCCAGATATTTCTCAAAAGATGCAGTTTTTTCAAGTGCTAGTAAGTCTCTAAGCCGCTTTGTGCATTCTCTAAGTCTCTGCCTCTGCAGGGGCGATCTGTGTTGTTGCCAATCTCTTCTAGCTCTTCGTTTTTCCGCTACGAGACGTTCTTTGTCTGAAGAATAGATGTGACCTAAAGTAGTCTGCGGATGTTTAGTTGTTGCAAGCTGAGCTGCTTGTTTAATATTTTCACTAAAAGTTGCAAGGCTAAACTCCACGTCCTCCTGTGTTTCTACCAAAATATTTTCCGAACAATGGCTGCTGAGATATTTTTTAAAACTCAACCAGTTGATGCGACTGATCATATTTCTATCAGGAAAAAACAAATGTCTTCTAAGCGAGTTGCAAATAGTTACAATGGTTGGAGAATGATCCGAAGATTAATCCATGGCAGATTCTATTGTGACTAAATTTCTAAAAAAATATTTTTTGTGACAGCAAAATCTATTACATCCGGAATTTTTTGTCTGTCAGTAGGCCAGTATGTAGGCTGACGACTCGAAGCAACATCCAAACCATTACTACTAATAGCGTTTTACAATGCTCGGCCCCTAGGTGTAAATAAGCGCGAACCCCAGTAAGTGTGTTTCGCATTATAATCGCCAGCTGCCAGAAAACATAGTCCAAGACCTTTAAAAAATTGTTCATACTGCTCCCCGGTTACTGAAAACCTGGGAGGAGAGTGGACTGATGATATTACTATATCATTAAAAAGATTTTCAACACAAATAGTTGTGGCTTGCAAATAGTTTTCATACTTGCTGTCTAAAAAATGGTGTTTCAGTCTAGAGCTTATTAAAATTGCTGAGCCGCCGCATGCTCTTCCTCTCGGATCCTTTGTATCATATAATGTGAATCCATTAATTTTAAAAATACCTCTTGTAGTCAAATGCGTTTTGAGAGACCAGCATGATGTCAATGTTATTTTCCGTGAGGAAGTATTCGAGTTCGTTTTTATGTTGGCGAATGCCATTTGCATTCCAGAAACATATTTTCAACGAATTCATTTTTTATTTACGATTGCTTGAAGCAAAGTAGTCTGCATTTGCAGCATTTGTTGCATCATGCTAGTCATACTAGTTGTGAAATTGTTTATTGTTTGCACAAGGTTGTCAATAGTAGCTTAAAGACGAGTAAAATTGAAGCTTGACTTAGCGTCTGCATTGGTATTTGGTGGTGCAGCAACGTTGATTTTTACGGCGTCGGCATACGATACATGAGTATTGATTGGTCGGACCATTTGGGGATACGAAGTAGATAAAATATGCTGATTTTGGGCTGATGTAACTTTAGATGCCGGGGTTGCATCCTGTCTTACGAAAGAATAAACGGGGCAACCTCTGTAGTTTGCAGTGTGATTATTGCCACAATTGCTGCATTTTTTAAGATTTGTTTCCCCTTTAGGTTTACTGCAACTAGCAGTAGCATGCAACTCTCCGCATATAACGCAAACAGCTGGCAGTTTGCAGTACGATTTTGTGTGCCCAAACTCTTAACAGTTGTGACACTGTACGGGCCCTGAACGTTTGCGTGGTTCTTCTATCGTGATTTTTTCTATGCAGAAGACATTGCAAATTGTAAATTGGGTGCGTTTCATTTTTCTTCAGTTTTACGTCGTTGGGCTCCAATTCTACTCGGAACAGAGGTTGTGGTAATTTCTCCCTATTAATTATGTTTACGACATTTTTAATTTTGAAACCTTGATCAATGAGGGCATCTTTTATTTCGTCTGGTTCAACACTTGGATCTACACCTTTTACTACAACTTGCAAACCTTTTGCACTTTTAAGCTGATATATGTAAAAGCTTAATTTACTCTTTTCAAGTTCGTTAACCACTTTACGGAAATTCGCCTCCTCGTGAACCTGTATTTTGGTTTCATCAATTTTGCCACGTTTTCTTGGCATAACATAAAACGCTTTATCACCAATAGTCGAAATTAATTTTTTAACAAGGGTGTTTGAATTTTTATCCTCAAATAGATCCGTGGAGGATTTGGTCATACATGACAGATTTCTCGTTGTCTTCTTGTAACAAAGAAAATCGATTTTGAGAAATTACTGAGGCGGCATCACTATTTCTCGATAACTTTCGAACTGATGCGACCTGGGACGATTTGGGACTTCGCCCACATTTGGTAACCGTTACGTATCTGTCCATTCCCACTTGGATCTTAGGTTTTTCGATGTCGATAGCAGTTGTAGCAGCTTCGTTAAGTGAAGAGTAGGAACCCGACGCGGATGAAGTTGCCGATTTGAGTGGCACTGGAACCGATAACAATTTACTAGTTTGCGGTAGTGAACGTGTTGCTTTGCTGTTAGATACAGACTGTCATCAATTTTTTTCGTTGTGTTGTTTTCGTTTACGTTTTCAGCACTAAGGGTTAAATAAACATTTCTGCCGTTAGTGCTTACTTGACAGTTTTTTGCTTTTGAGGTACTCATAAGAGTATCTCTCAGCTTTCCTTGTTTATTTTAATATTTTTGTTTAACAAGTTTTTTTAGTACTAAAATTTTTTTTGTATTCTTTTTTAAATAAGAATTTTTTTTTGGCTGCTTTTATTTGAAATTTCACATCTGCTTTGGCCTTTAGCCGGAAATACCAAAATAACACAATGTCTTCACAAAATCTATATCAGCCGCACTCGTCTCAACACAATTGGTCCACTTTCACGAGTAAACACCAGCTTTATACTTGGTCGCCCACAGCACACCGCCGTCAACAAAAAGCACGGCGCAGAAGTCAGGGATTATATTTTACAAATTATCTTTATAATCGGCTGTTTACTAAGTGATGCGCGGATCGATCGCGACGGTATATATATCGATGTGAACGCTAGATCGTCTGCTTTCTGCCAAAATCTAGTCACTACGGCAAAAGTGAGTGTCATTAATAGCACTACAAAATCACTGTCAAAAAACCGCACAACAGTGTGTATATCAATACGGCAATAAAAGAAAAAATTTAAAACACTGATAATTCAGTCAATACCGCACCGATTTCAATAAATCGTATATTCACTTAATCGGCACAATTTGTCCGTCTGATTAACAGTCCTTTTGGAATTATCCACAAAAAAATTTGCACAAAATCAATATTATTCCTCACCACCAATATTACCACAACAAGAACTGAAAAGTGTTGCTGTTAAAAAATGAAAAAGTTTATTAACCTTTTTTTAAACTATAAAATTGCAAAATGACACTACTTTTATTACTTAGTCACAAAGTATTTAAAATAAAAAAGCTATTAAAAGTGAATGAATAGGCAATTAAATTTAATTGTACTGCTTTTGTAAAATATTCAAATATTTCTTTGGAAAATGGGTTTGGTATCCATAATAAACGAAATATAAGATTCTCTTATGGTTGTAAAAATCCCTTCAAAAACATACACCACTTTTACTATTACGTACAGGTAGGCAGTGTTTGTTTCATTCTGCAATTCTATTCAGAAAAAATATTAGAATAAGATGGCTTATTCTAATCTTTGCCGACAGCACAGGACGGTGACTAGCCATTATCAAAATATGGAAATCTACAAACCACTAATAACGGAGAGCAGTGAGTGCAGTGAGAATGCATGGTATCTGCTGACGCATTAAAAATGCATATCGAAAAATACTTCATGCATTCTCACACTACTATGTGAAACGACACCATGGAGTCGTATGACACAATTGATTCATATGACTCCATTGATTGCAAATATTTATATTTTCTATTACCCTCAAATTCGCTTAGCTTTAAGATTTGTAATAATAATTAATAACTATAAGTACAAAAATGGTTGAATAAAGTTAATTAGTGTTTTATGCTTCATCGAACAACATGTGTTATTGTGGGTTATTCTTTATACGAGGGCTGCTATTTATATTTCTGGGCTGGTAACACTGACTGTTGCTAGGCACCAGATGCTGTTTCCAGTGCAACTTCACATTGTTAAACATTTTGCCATTTTATTGTTGTTAGTGTTAGTGATAGCAGGTAGAACAAGTGATTTTAGGAGAAAATGGAATTAACTCGTGAACATTTAGTGCAATATCTTTTCATAACTTTCGACGTGGCCTGACACGACAACAGTGCACAGATGAACTTAATTCCTTATACGGTAATGAAGCACCTTCTTACAGCACCATTAAAAACTGGTATACAGAATTCAATCGTGGCCGCCAATCACTCCAGGACGAATCCCGTGAAGGTCGTCCAACAACAGTTGCTGTGCCAGAAAACATCGCAGCTGTGCATGAGCTGATAAAGCATGATCGTCATGTAACATATCGCAAGATTGAGGCATCTGTAGGGATTAGTTTGACAAGCATCAATAAGATCTTGCATGAACATTTGCATGTGAAAAAGGTTTGTTCACGATGGATACCGCATAACCTGACAAACGCACAAAAGGTTGCTCGTGTTGATTGGTGCAAGAAAATGTTGCAAAAATTCGCTCAACGTGCATCAAAAGCAGTTTATAATATCTGCACAGGTGACGAATCATGAATATACTCATATGATCCTGAAACAAAACAGCAATCAACCGTGTGGGTCTTTCAAGACGAGCGAAATCCCACCAAAGTTGTTCGTGGAAGAAGCACATCAAAGCAAATGGTTGCCTGTTTCTTCGGCATTACAGGTCATGTGGCGACTTTAAAGAAAAGACGCATCATTCTGCATCACGACAATGCGAGCTGTCACCAATCGGCTGAAACAATGGAGTTTTTGACAGGGCAAAACATTGAATTGATGGGTCATCCGCCGTACAGCCCTGACTTGGCAACTAATGATTTCTTTTTGTTTCCGAACATCAAGAAAAAACTACGTGGACAACGGTTTCCTACACCTGAAGTAGCAGTTTCTGCATTCAAAACCCATGTTTTATTAGTACCTAAATCGGAGTTGAAAAAGTGCTTTGAAAATTGGTTCCAACGCATGCAAAAGTGTATAAATTTTCATTGAGAATATTTTTAAAAACAATAAAATAAATTTTGTCTTTAAATGCTTGTTTTCATCCTTAGACCACAAATATAAATAGCAGCCCTCGTAGGAGACGTGATTAAAGAATAAATAAGCACAAAATAAGACAAGAATAGATTAATTACAAAAAGCTTAATAAATTACGTATTTCCGATCGAGCTAAAAAATAATTGTCCAGATTTGCTGTGTGTATTTTGTGTATGTAATGAGATATATATCACCACAGTGGTAAGCTAAAATTTCAGTTGCTTGAATCATTACTTCATTCATAAATTATATATGATGCTTTACATTGCTATTTAAAGAAAGATTAAAAATTATAGAAAATTTTGTTAACTCATAAATTAATTAAAAAGCGAAATTCTCAACAAATTGAAGTGACCTTGCTTTAAAGCTTGTAAATTGTTTCGAGAAAAGAATAACGGTTACATATCTTATCCTTTCGTTCAAAGGATTAAACTAATTATCTGAAATAAGCACTAGTTGAAAAAAAAACGTCAGATTGCGGACCCGTTATATGAAAACATCCTATATTTATAACATATGTGGGTATATTAACAACTTTTAATAAACATATGTTGTTACAGCGAATGTGGCAAATAAAAACAGAAATAAACTATCCGCTAAATTCCCTAATACGAAATAATTTGGTTTCTTTAACTTTCACTTAAAACAAGAGAAAAACCAATTGTTTATTTTTCTTTAAAATGCAAATCGTACAAAGACAGTTTCTTTTAGAAATATTACTGCATAAATAAATTACAGATGTTTTATCTTACGTAATTATCAAAACGTATTTAGTAAATATTTTGGATTTAATACCGCAGCAGTAGCTGGGCCATCGTACGTAACGTACTTTTTTTAAATAAAAGATAATGAAAAAAGCAGCAATTAATTCTTAAAACTTTATTATTTAACGCCCAAAAACAAATTACTTCAAACAAATGCAATTCAGTTTAAATAATTTATTGGAATCATTTTCAATTTAAGCAATTTTAATATAAATAAATATTTTACGAGAATATTATAAAATGTTCATTTTTAATAAAAATTATTTAATAAATATTTTGTAAGAATATGATGACATATTTATTTGAAGGAATCAAGCACATATTAAAATTGCTTAAATTGAAAATGATTCCAATAAATTATAAATTATTTATTTACATTGCATGTGCCCGTTGCTTTTTTGTAAAATTATTTACAAATATTTTTTATTTTCTGCATTTTTCAAATTACATATAAATGGTTTCCAATGGAAACCCTTTTGTAGAATTGATTGAAAATAAACAACGTTTTTTGTTGTTTTGAAGTATTTTGCTGTGTTTGTGCAGAAGTGTTTTTAAGTCTTGCTATCTATGCTATGCTGATTTTATGAAAATTCTCATTGAATCAGTTTGGCTTTGGATATAAGACTCTTAGGTTTTCTATACAATAGTAGGGATAAAATTCACTGATAAGCTACTTGAGCAATAATGAAATTGCAATATGAATATGCTCTCCCCCCAGTAATGCATTTCAAATATTTATATTTGAATAAATATTTTATGAGAATGTCATAAAATGTTTATTTTTTAATATATATTTTGTGAGAATATCATGAAATATTAATTTGAAGGAATCAAGCACACATTAAAATTGCTTCAATTTAGTTTAGTTAAAATTGTTATCATCTAAAAATTTATCGATCATATTGCAATATCCCTAGATATGCGTTCTGCTAAATTTTAATTTAAAATATTTTTTTACGGGGGTGTTAACTTCCCCACCTTAAATATTAGCGTCCTCTTTATTATTTTGACTTAATAGTTCGAGTATTAATTGCCTGAATATCTTTCATAAATGTTCGATATGATTAATGTTCTTCTCGTTAATTGGCGCAGAAGGTTGACTTTGTGTCCGCACTTTTTATCATTCAATTTTTCGCTCCCAATTTCAACTGATTCGTTAAATAGTTAATAAATATGTACAACCTAAGCTCGAATCGTGAAATTTAATTCGTTACAAACAAAAGACCATCTTCAAAATAGGTTACTACCAACCATGCAGGGCAAGCGTTCTTGATAGCATAAATGCTTTCATGGTATAGCATTATTTGGAAATCAAAAATATACAATTAAGTACCATTTGATTTTAATTCCATTACTATATGGAAATTTAATATCCTCTACATCTAAGAGCTTTGATCACCGTTTTTTTCTAGTTGACAGACTTACACAATCTGCGCAATATCTTCATCCAAATCAGATTTAAAAGTTCATGTGTAAAGCTAGTGATTAAATCGTTAATTTTTTACCACTTCTTCACCCGCTATTGCCAACAACTTCGTAATGTGTTGATGATCACTGTGCCCTTACTAACTTTCAAGTCGGCAATTCCAATTTATGTTTTATTTTTTTAATTTCTGTGATCGAATTTATGCAGTTATGAGTTTTTTGAAGGTCGTATTTGAATGTTTTCTTATTCAGTTCATTGTTTTTCTTTTTTTTTTGTCTTTTAACACACATCTGCTGTCGTGTGAAGCATCTCTCTAATTTTTCTAGATTTATTAGGTGAACAACACTATGTTTATTAATGATCATTCTTCTTGTCTTACTCTTACAACAGGGGAAAATATTAAAAAATCAAAGCAAAATTTTATAATTGTTTAAGCTGTAAGTAAAAGTATGACTTCTCTTAAACCTCATATATAGTATCGGACAACACTGAAGCACGAACAGCTAATTTTCAATAAATTGTTAAAAAGCTAA
The DNA here is from genome assembly GCA_030448955.1 of Trichopoda pennipes. Taxonomy (NCBI): domain Eukaryota; kingdom Metazoa; phylum Arthropoda; class Insecta; order Diptera; family Tachinidae; genus Trichopoda; species Trichopoda pennipes. The sequence goes on along the minus strand of JASKUP010000019.1, from coordinate 3,578,435 downwards.
ATTAAATTGTGATAACTTTTTATTTACTAAAAAAATGTTAAAAATAAATTGTAAATTCAAACAAATATTACATTGATTCTTCATTTAAAACAATCAAAATCCAAGCAAGGCATTCTTTTAAAGCAAGAAAACTAATGTACATTGTATTTTGAAATCTCCTTCCAAGCGGTTTCCATAGGTTTTCTATTGGATTGAGATCCGACTATAATGTCGATCACTTCAAAAGATTAATTTTTCTTATCCACGAATCACTCCTTCACGACATTAACTTCAGGAGAACAACAACCAGATAAGATGGGAAACAACACCTTTTCACATATTTTGATGAGTCATTATCGTGCATGAAATTTTGAAAGATGTCTTTATAAACGAAACGATACATTATTCCATTTTTTTATGAATCGGGCCTGAAAAACAAGCCATACCACTACCGCCGCAATGTTTCACAGTAACTTTTTATAACATGGATTAAAATATTACCCATTGGGTCTTCAAACTAACCTTAATTCATTGAAACTTTTCTAATTAAACTTTGACTCATCGGAGAAAAGTACGGATTGCGTGCCTCTGCGAATTTAATCCTGTGGAGTTTATTTTAATGTTAATATAGAGCTTGTTTGTTTTTTTTTAAGATTTTAATCCACCTTCAACAGCTAGTCTATAAATGGTTCTTCGAATAATGTCTAGTGATAATTGTGTCACGAATTCACCATTATTTATGATTTTTCTTTTGAATGCATTGAATATTTATATTTATTGGACTTGATGAAATTAATACATAAGAATTAACGTACCAATAAGTATTTGGTAAAACTCCAAAGGGACGTTAAAATCCTAGAAAAATTTCCATAAAATAGCAAATAGAAAAATATCGTTTAACGATCCGGTTATCAACAAATTGTAGAAAGAGTGAAGTGACATCATACAGCTAAAAAAAGTTTGCCAAACCTCAATTTAAATATGTATGCCTTCTGTGGCGAGTTAAATTCCAGCTTCAAATCTTCAATCAGTGCTATTTTATTTGCGAGCCTTTTGTATCTTGTTCTTGAATTCCCATTATGTTGAAGGGTTGCTAAAGTAACGTTCAAAAAGGTGGTGGCTCCAGATATTTCGAGAGCATTTATAAAGAAGTGTAGCACGGTGCATTCGTATCAGAACTTATTGCTTTTGGAGTCGACATGGTTATCATCGTTATAAATATATATTACATCTAAGGAATTCAAGAAAAGTCAAGTGTTCTGCTCTTTCTTCTACTCGTTTTCTTATTTTTTGTAGAATCAAAATGGTGTTTGCTATGGCAGTAACTATTTTTTTTTATCAAATATCTTAACTCCTCAGCTTTTCCTAGGATATATACCTTCATTTTTAATAATCCTTACGTAGTTTTATTGATAATTATTTAAAAGTTAGTAATGAAAACTTTTGGGCAAACATAATTTTACCTAGATTTTGTGTTATAAATGAGTAAATGAGTAAGTCACGTTTTTCAAATATTTTTTTCTCTTTTCATGAATTTGGTTTTATCTTATTAGTTGGTTAACGGATTTTATAGTGCACTTGAAATGTTTGTAGAGTGAAGCAGAAAGGAAGAAAAATGGCTTTTTAAAGATCAATTTTTGAATATATTTAAAAATTGTGCTCTGCCTGAGGCCATAAAATACTAACACATAAAACAAATTTATTTCAAAATTAAATAAAAACAATATATTATTTTGTATTACATTATACTTACAGTGTTGTCAAAGATTTTAAGCCGCTAAATGCATCGAAGGATATTCTTGAAATGTTGTTATTTGATAAGTCAATACGCCTTAGTCGTCTGAAATTCGCAAAAGCTTTGGATGACAGTTCGGTAATAAAATTTTGCTCCAAACGTCTAAAAAAACAAAAGATCATTTATTTCAGTTAATTTTTTTTAAGTTTTGTTTTATTTATAAGGTTTCGTAGGACTTAGAAATGTGATATTGCTTATAATTTACTTCAATTATTTCGTTCCCGGAGATCAAAGAATATGTTTTGTGTACTTGAAAAAAAAAATATTTTGGATGCGTTATGTGCGTTCTAGGATCGAGGGAAAGTTACTTATATTTATTTGGTAATGATGGAAGAACTCAAAACTATTTATAACTACCTAAAATGTTGTTGCCGTTGTAAATGTAAATAAACAGTAAATATTATTAAATATAAAATAATCTTTTAACGGTCTTTTTAAATAATTTAACGATTTTATTTTTTTCTACACTACACTGGGAAAGTCAACGTAAAAACTAGCAAAATTCTTTAAAATACACAACATCATTACATTCAGAACAAGAAGCAATCTAGGCAGAATACTACAGAATAAAACAGCCGGGACAAATATACTAGGCAAACAAGGAGTGTAGAAATTAACTTATACATGCCATTATAGCTATATCGGGCAAACAGGACGAAAAATTAAGACCAGATTTAGGGAACACATTAGAAACTACAACAAAAAACTACAAGAACCAAAATCAACTCCAGAACCAAACTTTGCGAAGCATATATTCAACAACAAATGTACACCAGGACATATAAAAACAACGGTTAAACTGGCTTCATACACAGCACAAAGGAAGGAGACTAAATGTATTGGAAAACATGGAAATATACAAACAAAAAACATTTAACGGACGAATAAAAAATTAACAAATAAACACTGCTTCGGACACAATATTTCAGCCATTTTTACAAGAAAACAAGCATTACACCAACACAAACACGTTACGCAGGTGCACAAGACCAAAGCCATAAAGAACATCATAAAAGTACAAATTTACAGAATCAAATTTTGCAAACCATATATTCAACAACAAATGTACACCAAAACATATAAAAACACCTGTTAAACTGTTACATGCACAGTACAAAGGAAGGAGACTAAACGTATTAGAAAACGTGGAAATATACAAACAGAAAACATTTAACGGACGAATAATAAATGAACATATAAACTGCTTCAGACACAATATTTGAACCATTAAAACATTTTTACAAGAAAACAAATATTACCCTAACACAAACACATAACGCAAGGGCACAAGACCAAGGCAATAAAGAACCTCAAAAATGTACAATTACAGATTATTATGTATAGAAAAACCCCAAAAACTATAAACTCACATATAAACACGAACGAATAACAAGCATGAGCAGGAAACGATTTAGGTACAAAAAGAAACGAATAAAAAGGGAGGGAAGAGTGACATTAGAGGCATTATTTTCATTCTATTAATATTTTTCATATATTAAATAATTAATATTAAATTTTAATCTTTTTACTCGGTCCCTTAAATTATAACGCTTTAGTTTTTTTTTTTTTTTTTTTTTAAAAATTTTTCTTTTCAAATTGTTATAATTTTTGTTTTTCAAAATATAAAAAATAATTTCCTGAAGAAGCTTTCCAAAGGAAAGCGAAATATTGAGAGAAAAAAAGAAAACTAAAGCGTTATAATTTAAAGGACCGAGTAAAAAGATTAAAATTTAATAGAAATTTAAAAAAAAGGTCGAATAAAACTGAAAATAATAATTAAATAATTAATTTTAATCAAAATTACTTACAGTTCAGTTGTGTCATCAGGTAATGTGCCAGGAACAATGGTAAGGCTCTTTTCGCGACAATCTACTATGCCGTCCGCACATCGACATGGATGAGGGCAACTATTTTCTAGTCCACATTCTAAAGGTGCATTTTCTGTCAGACCTGCAATTATATAAGTACAAAGCATTCAAGCAATAAACAAATAATTATTTATAAATAAAAAGGTATATTTTATTAAAAGTGTATTATTTCTCTCAAGTTAATTTTTATTATACTGGTTTTGCTTAAGTTGCCAATGTGCAAATGAGTCGGTATATTATTTAGTATTTACAACAGTTTACAAACCTGAGCATTTGAATTCTTGATCATGCAAATCTGCTACATTTTGGCCTTTTAGTTGTGATGGTGATTGGCATCTTGTATATGGTGCTAGGCGTGGAGACTCGCGTAAAAAACGTGATAACCACGATAAATGACAATCGCAAGATAGTGGATTATCCGATAACCGTAATGCTCGCAGTCGACTTAACCCATTAAAGATGTTGTGGGGCAATGTAGTCAAATTGTTATTGTTAAGTGTGCTAAAAATGATCAAAATAAGAAAAGTTAAATAAAACTATAAACCCGCAGCAAATTTAACGAGTTTTATCGAAGCAATAAAGGAATAAAATATATTGTTTAAGCTTCATATTCCTTGCCGGTATCTCTTACAGAGAGATACCTCTTCGAAAAGGGATGGCTTTTCATGACAAATATTATTATTGGCAAAGTACATGAAGCCTAAATAAGATATTTTTTCCCTTTCTTGCTTCAATAAAACTTGTTAAACTCGGGATATGCATGCACACGTTAATATATCGCTACGTTGAAAGACTTACAGTATTTCAAGATCAGCCAGGTTCCTAAAAGCATGGGCATCAATGCAGGTTATTTGGTTATTGTCTATCTGAAGGTTTCGCAATGTTTGTGCTCCCCTGAAAACTCGTTTGCCTATTGTAGCAATATCATTGTGTGATAAATCTCTAAAGAAAAATGTTGTAAATTAATACATTTACAGATGAAAATATAAGTGGACATAATTCGCGTTAAAATTCTTATTAAATTAAAATAAATTTTAACACTGCAATAGTTCGACCAGTAAATAAGGCAGTCATACTGCCTTCATAACAATCAATATCATAGCAAAACATCTACTTCAATGCGAAGAATGCACGATAAAATATATAGCCTACATTCGTTACCTTTTTACGAGAAGGCGGCCAAAAGTCCTTTTTTTCATGGTTCCCAATTGTAAAATTTTAAAGTTCATTCGAAAGTAGATATTAGTGTACCTCGTATAATTAAACTTTTATTTTAACTATATCACACTGAAAAGGGTGATTGAAAATGAGCATTTTCAGTATTTTGTTAAAATGCGAAAGTTCTTAGTAAATTTTTGATTTTTAAACATCTATAACTTCTTTGTTATACAAGATTTTTAAACGAAACAAACTTTGTATAATAGCGTAATTTATTAGATTTTAGTATAAAAAATTGTTTTTTATTGATTTTTAATTTTTAGTAATTATTTTTTTACAGATCCAAATTTTTTGTAAATTCTCTTACATAATAGAACATAACTTCTAAAGTTTGTTAGGGAATGTAAAAGCATTAGCACCCGGCACGATCCGACCGTGAACAATTTTTCTGGCACAAGGTCGAAAAGGTTTTGCAAAATGGAATTAAATAATTTGTTTTTCTGTTTCGCTATTTTGTAAGCATTTTATTTATTTTGCAAATCGCATTTATGAGAGACGTTGTTTAGACAAATATGCGTATTTTTAGAGAAAAAGCAAAAATTCTTATTCAATTTCAAAGTCATGCACAGTTGGTCACAAAAATATGTTGCTTACTTAAAATAACATAAATTGATATTATTTAGGTCAGAAAAGTACTTCGCTTTTCAAATTGATTATACAAAATAGTTTTAAATTGTTAAATTGCTTGGTTTTGGGCATAAAAACAAACCATTGATATTTATCCACCGCTCTTACAGGTAGAAATACAAAATCAAACGGATCCGAAATGAGCGAAAACTAAATAAACTTCTGAGTAAGCAAAACACTTTTGTGAGGATAAAATTTATTATAGATCATAAACGACCTGCAAATATTTTCCTTTTTTTATGATAATTTCATCATAGAGGGGTGTTTTATAAATAGAAAAATTTCCTCTTGCACATGTGTGTATGGATTTGTTTCATGATTGCGAATTTGTCGTCTACCTGTATTTTTGTTCTTTTTGTTTAATTGCAAGTAAAATTATTTAAAACAAAACTTTGTACCTATATAACATTAATAATTAATACTTTGATTCTTTGTAATGTTTGGTCATTAAATTTATATGTTTTTAAATATATGTGTAGAATAATATTGTTTTGTAAATTTGTTATTTTCAAAATTGTTTTTCATTTAGAAATTTTTTTTAATATTGAAAATTTGTTTGTATGTATGTATAGTTATAAACAAAATTATAATAGTTATAATTTTTTGACCTTTTTTTAATATTTTTTAGTAATTAATTTTAAGCACAAGGTCTTATTTAATAAAAAATTTTTTAAAAAACTTTATTTTTTATTATATTTTCGACAAAAATAATAATGAACAAACAAATTGAAAAAAAAAGTTTTTTTTCAGTTTGTTTGTTCATTATTGTTTTTGTTTTTCCTGATGATGCCAACAAACGGTGTGGCGAAATATCGAAAATATAATACAAAATAAAGTTTTTAAAAAAATTTTTTATTAAATAAGACCTTGTGCTTAAAATTAATTACTAAAAAATATAAACAAAATTTTTTTAATTTGTAGTTTTTATTGTTTTTGTTTGTTTTGTTTTTTGAAAAAGTTTTTGATTATTTTGAGTTTATTAATCAAAAAATTTTTTCAATTTTGATTAATTATTTACTCATTATTTTTGTTTATCCTGATCATGCCAACCAATGGTTTGGCGAAATATTGAAAAATAATAAAAAAAAAATAAAGTTTTAAATTTTTTATTAAATAATGACCTAGTGCTTAATAATTAACTACTGAAAAATTTATCATAAAATATTTTCGGAGTTAATTGCGTTTAATTTTAATTAACTAACATTTCAGGGTGTACAAAAAGTACGACATGTGCAATTTATGTTTATATTACAATCTCGTTAAGGATGCCGTGACCAATTATTAGTAATTTTGTTTAAGTTAACGTAGAAAGGAATCAAATACTTTTCGTTTACCTTTAGCTTCTTTAAAAAGCAAAACATAATATGTACAGACTAACATGGCACACTTTTCAAACGACAAAATGGCTGGATCAGGGTTTAAAATTGGCTAAAAAGCTAGACTTTTAAAACCCAAAATATTTTAAATTAAGCTTTTCTCACTAAAGCATGATTGTGTCACCATAATTATTTATGGACGAAAAACAAAATTGAAAGTTAGAAATTCACATCTTCGGTACAGCTTAACTGTTAATTCGCAGGAAAGTCGAGCTTCACGTTTTATAGGTAAAACCATGTGGAGAAGGTCGGTCCCGCTTATCATATGAAACATAAGATACTGTCTTAAATATTCCGTTCTCTTAAAAAAAACTTGCTATGTGTTTTTATACAAAAAAATTAAAACTTTACTTCTTTTAAATGTTAAAGTTAAACCTATTGGTTAAATTTATTGAGGCTCAATTTACAACCTAATACATCTTCTTCATATTTAGAAACATCTTTAAAAATACAAACTTATCGTAACTAGGAAACCAACAATTTCGAAAAACACTTTTTTTAAAAATATTTTTTTATTCAGATATAATTTAAAATAATTAAGTAACAGAAAATATTGTTATAGGTTTTATTAACAAATTTTAAGAAAATTTGGTTCCAACTAAAATTTTATATAGAGAGGTTTAAAAAAAAAATGTTACTTAATAATAGCATAATAAAATTTATTTTACACTAAGAGTAAAATTATTGCTAGGCCCTTGTTTTTCAATAATTTATTTAGCAACTGCTAAACAAGCAACAAGATGTTGGCAGTAAGAATAAAATTTACCATTTATTTTTTTAATAATACAATATGATAAATTGTATTTATCTTTATATAGGCCATTTTAATTAAATTTAACACATATAAAATCAATATTTCGCTTTCCGTTGGAAAGCTTCTTTAGGAAGTTAATTTTTATAATTAAAAAAAAATTATCAACAATTAAAAAAAAAAAATTTAGAACAATCGATAAAAACATATAACATAATTTTCTTCATACATACATATATACATACACACATATTTAAAATATTTTAACATACAAAGACAAGGAAACGGAAATAAATAACAAATTCTCTCTTATGAAATTATAACAAATTATGTGTCTTTTCAATTAAGTACCTATAATTCTGCACAAAATTGTCTGTGTCTGTTTTGAAATTTATTCTCCTTATATTTGGTGCATTAAAATTTCTAGCATTTCTAGCATATAAAGTCTTTATAGTTTTTTTGCTATATTTAATATTGATACTTCCTTTAATTTTGGATAATAATTATATTTATTACAATGTGAAGATAAAGATGTCTTCTGTGAAATATTCCTATTTTTTTATTCACATTTATGACCAGCTAATCTTGTTTTAAGCTCAATATAGACTTTGTCACAGTTCACCTGGCCAGGATACCATGTGGACGAAATGGCTTGATACGATTTAACAAAAATTCTTTTCACTACCCATTTAGAATGGTTCTGCAGAAAGTATTCAAATAATCATGGATACCACTAGAAACCTTTAAGCATTGCTATGAACGCAAAACATTTTTACGGACGGTTGGGATTCTATATTGGTCTATATTATTGTTAATAAACTTGAGAGTTAAACACGAAAAGAATGGGAGAAGTAATTAAAAGGTTCAACTGATATTGCTACTATAGAAGATTTATTTATTATGTTTCCTTTGCACCACGTTTCGAATTTTGAAGACAGTATCTTCTGAAGATCATAATAAATTAGCTGGGTTTTCTTCTCGAATAATAAATTCATCTCGCATCACCAGAAACAGAAAAAATTCAGGAAATACTGCTCACTGGACTACGTTTAGAAGCGATCCAAACTGTCCCTGCTGCAATAAGCGACATTTATAACTTAAGTGCTTCAAATTTGCAGCTTTGAAGTCTGATGAAAAACTTGAATTTTTGAACTCTAAAAGAGTTTCAACGTTGGTCATTTCAGTTATAGTTGTCGCCTCGCATTGCATTGTCGAATATGTCAACAAGACCACTGTGCACAATGAACATTCGCCTGCAGTCCAGACTAATAATTCTACATCACAGGATGAACCAGTTTCTTTCCTACGTTCAACGGATAACTTTTCTGGCTATACAGCTTTTGTAAAGGATATGGTTATCAAAAACCGCAAACTCTACTGAATACAATGCGCTTAGTTTTAAAACCACTACTGGCATCGTTAATTTACGTGTCATTCTAGATTAATGCTCACAAGCCTCATTCATTACTCAAAGAGCTGTTGATGCTTTACCATTTTCCTTAAACAAGACATGCAAAAGCAAGCGGCGTTGGTGGAAACCGTTCTCGAATTACCAGAAACTTTACTCAATTTACGTTCTTTTCTAATGCTGAATCTGATTTCAATATAAACTGTGAAGCCTATTATATTGCCTAAAATTACTGCTTATCAACCCTTACCTCTTTGCCTTGCTTGGGCAATTTTTATTTGGCTGTTTTTTACTTATTTAAAACTGGTGAAGTTGATTTGTTGCTCGGTGGTTACATTAATGGAGATATTGTGCTTCCTAATCAAAAAAAAAAAAATTAAATAACAGCATATTTTTACAAAATACTCATTTTGGTTGGGTAGTTTTCGGACCTACTTTAAAAATGACTTATGAAGGAGATATGAGTATTAATCCTTGCTGTTTAGATTACGTGCCTTTTGGGAACAAGACAAACTTGTTAAGAAAAGAAGCTTAACTGAGGAAGAAATATTTTGTGAATACCATTTTGTAAGTACCAAAACACGAGATTCAACTGGACGTTACACAGTGTCATTGCCATTCAAGTCCCTATTTCAGGGTCAGCCTCTATCAACATTTAGCTATACTGATTATCGCGTTTAAATAGCGTTGAAGCGAAGTGCAAAGCCAATCTTTCTTATGGACAATTATACTAAAATTTTATGAGGGAATGCGAAATTTCTGGTCATATGGAGAATGTGGCACTGTTACTTATGGCACAACACCAGATCTCTTTTTGTCAATTCGAGTTATTAAACAGTAAGCGCTTGATGAAAGCTAGCAAGGCATGTAGATGATGTAATTTTGGATGCTGACAATTTGGAAGGTGCTTATGAATTGCACCCTCAATTATGTAACATGCTTGATTGAAAAAAATGGACTACAGATTCGAAGGATTTTTCAAACTTTATTTTAGAACAGTTTCGAGAAAATGCTAATATTTTTAGCTTAACGGAGCAGACACGGTGAAAGCTCTCGGTCTATAGTGGAACACTAAACAAAACTGCTTTTCTTTTAAAATAAACTTTTTAAATGTTAAAACTAATGTTACTAAAAAAAGCTTGCTTTCAGATGCTGCAAAGCTTTATGGTCCACTTGGATGGTTAGCGCCTACTACATTGATCGCAAAGATAAAGCTTCTAAATTTATGGTTGATAATCTTGATTGGAATGGTGTTCTTTCTGAAAAATGCAAACAAAATGGTTGGACTACAGAGCTAGTCTTAAATGTTTAGAAAATATTCTATTTCTACGTTGGGAAAAAGAAAAGAAAACGCAAAAATAGAGGTTCATGGTTTCTGTTATTCTTCGAAACTAGCCTATGCTGCTGTTGTGTATGCAATAGTTATTTTTGATAATGGCTGCATAAAAGTCAATCTCATTCAATCTAAAAATAAGGTAGACCTACTGATGCGTATGACTATTCCACGTATGGAGTTATGTGGAGCCACCTTACTAGTTAACTTGGTGAAAAAATTAAAGCTTCCCTGGATAAGGAGTTGTTTCAAGTATTATATTGGACAGATACCTCTATAGTGCTTTCATGGATTCGCAGACTATCATCAAAGTAGCCTGTTTTTATAGGTAACAGGGTAGCTGAAATCCAGCGAAAGTCGGCATCTTCACAATGGCGATATATTTCAAGAAAAGAGAATCCAGCTTATTATGCTTCAAGAGGTATTTCGTATCTGGAATTGATAAAGTAAAATCTATAGTGGTTAATCGAATCGCCAACAAACTAGCCAAAGCAACCATCATGACAGTTTTTGTGAGAAATCAGCTGTAGTTAACATACACTTAACAAATGTTCGAATTAAAAACTACCCAGAAATCCTAACGAAATTTTCATATCTGAGTAAACTCATTCGAGTCACTTCGTTACAAGAATGACATAATTTATAATTATTACAAAAAGAAATCAGTGCACAAGGATTACAGTGATATGTCAGGGTTCATAACTACATCATAATTAAAAAAAGCTCTTTTGAAATTATTAGAATTTAACAAGATGTTGCTTTTTCCGAAGCAATTGCCGAACTGCAAAAGAGAGGTCAAATACCATCAAACAAATATATTTCCAAGTTATATCCATTGTGGGATTCTTTTTATATATTAAGAGTTGGTGGTAGAATAGAATACTCTGATTTAAGATATGAAACTAAATATCCACTTTTAGTAAAAACGAAAAACCCAATATCACATTTGATTTTTTTAGATGCTTAGAATAAAACTTTACATGGCTGTTTGAATCAAAAGCAATCTTATGTCGCTAGAGAATATTGGATTCCTTCCAACAGAAATATTGCAAAACAGGTGATCAGAAAATGCACTGGCTGCATATTGCGTTAAATAAAAATCCTTTTTTTGTTAAAACAAGTAAACATTTGTCTTTTGTCTTTTTTGCAACGAAAGATAACGTTGATTTAAAGATAACAAATTTTTCATCACAACAGTTTAATCGTGCGTATTGTACATTTTCTTCAATCACATACACATTTTAACTTGTGAGGTTATCAAAAATGTCCAAAGAAAAGAAAATTTGAGTTTTTGCTGATATAACCGATCATTGCCTGCACTTTGTGATTCAAGGAGTTGAAAATATATGATAATGACAATATGGAACTTTTAGAAAGTTTTTCAAAAATAAACCCGGATAAAAGATTACAAAAACAAATAAATAAATGCGCAAGAATTTTGACAGCACAAATCAAACCAAAATATAATCTTATGCGGGTCATCCAACATATTGTTACAAAGATGACTAGTTTAAGTTATACAAACAGTAGAGTAAAATGACCTATCGTATCTGTTAACAAACCAAGTAGTTTCTAAGAAATCTTATGAACACAAAACAAAAACACACTATATTTAAATTTTGCGAACTAAGATTAAAAAGACATGCAGTCAAACAAACACCTACACTGAGTAATGATATCGACAACATTTGTGTTAATTGCGATTGTAAAACTTGCCAAATGCGAAGAATTAGAACTTTTTAGTGTATGCTAGAACCCTACAAAACAGTATATAAAAAGCTCCCTCACTTATGAGTCAGTCAGTCTAATGTTGAAGGTGATCAAATGCAGAGCATCCGGACAAAATTATTCATTTCGTATAATCCGTAAAATTAACTTATATAAGTTTTTATGAACTAGTAAAATGTTTTCTCATGTAATTCTTAAGCTTGTTTAATTACTTTTATAAATGAACACGATTTTTCATAGTATTAAAGGAAAAATGTTCGTAACCAAAAAGAAATAAATATTTTTAAATCACTAATCTTTGAAATTTTAAATAATTAAAATCAAAATAAACTCAATAAAGCTCTTTAAAAGTATAAGATTAGTAAATACAATATGTTTTGAGTAAAAAAATCAACTTGTTTTGATGAAGAAATTCAACAATATACACCACGGCAAATTAATTTTTACTAACAAATTATAGACTGTCAGCATAGATTAATATTCATCACGTATCTTAAAAGCAGAGATAATAATTTTTTTCTGGAAAAATGGTCATAATTAGTAAAAAAAATAAATATAATGTTAAAAATTATTATATTATAAACCTTTTAACTGAAAAATAAATTTTCCAATCAAATAGAAAAAGATTTCTGAAGTGCTTAGCAAGTGGCAGCGTTAATAAAGAAGTGCTTTCACATTCAATAATCAATATCTGAGAAACTTAATTATTTTAATTGAGAATTTATCATGTCTTAATTTAAATTTATTTAAAATTAAGCTTAAATCTACTTTCCGTGCTTTAATTTTAATTATTAATTTGTAAAGTGTCCATGCATTGAACAAATTACCACAGCATATTATCATACCAGATATTCTCTACCTTCCCAAAATTTTCTTTTCTTTTAAGAAATTATTGATTATTAATTAATTCTTAAATTATTTCAGATATCCTAAAAGCCTAGATCAATAAAGTAGTCCCTGGACCACAATTTTAATATAGTGTTGTACCAGCCATACTCCATTTTTCAATAGTGACGGCTCATTTTCTCAAGAAATTTGAACAATAAAGCCGTTAAAAAATTTTATTGCTGTTTACGAATTGTTTTGCACATTTAACTTTAACAATTGTTATTACCACACTCTACCGCAATATCGCATATTAATTAATGAAGGTCAAAATTCCAACGACTTTTAAGCCATCAGCAGTGTCTGTTAACTGAAAAATTAGCTACGTTAAAAATTAAGTCTCTGCTTAAGTCTCTGCGAGGGAAATTTTAATTAATCGTCTCACATTAAAAAGGAAATCAAGAAAATTTTCAAAACCCAAATTTTTTCAACTTCTAAAATTATTTCAATTATCATACTGTCATGAATACATAAAGTAGTTGACCACCATTTATAAATAATATGTATACAAGCCATTATTGATAGTGACCACAAATCTTTCAATTACTGTTAAATTATTAACTACGCTAATTGTCAATGTTAATTTCGAAATTATCGTCACATACATTATGGCTATCTATACGTTAACTTACATATTCGACTATTTATTTATTGTTTAAAAATATGAGTTTGTCTAATAAACATCAATAAAGGGTGTATTTTTCAAGTTGACAACATTTTTTTAACTGGTGGCGCTTTTGTTAATTTTTTTTCAATTTATTTTGAAAAACATGGTTCTGTTCGAATACCCGATCCCGATTTTGTTAGCGAATTTTGTTTAGCGATGCAGGTCACTTTTGTTTGAATGAATACGTCAATTCTAAAATATATGCGCTGTAGTGGAATTATTGGTCCGAGCCATTATAAAGGAGGCTGGTAAAACATTATTGACTTTTTAATATATCAATTGAACAACTATTACGCGCAGGAGCTGTGGCTTCAACAAGACGGCAAAACATGCCACACAGCTCGTGCCAGGAAATGACATGAAAGAAATGTTTGGTAAGAGCATAGTTTCATGTTTCGGACTCATGAATTGGTCTGCAGACTATTTTCTGTAGGGTTATGTGTCACTAGTCGCGACGATAAGCCCAAAACGATTGACCACTTCGAGGGCAACATTCGCCACATTATTGCAATTAATCGAAAAATGAACGACCAGATTACACCACGTCCGAACTAGCCATTGCGATCTCACAAGATTATCTGTCGAATAAGTAAATTATTGAATTTCTTTACGTCTATAAAAACCACGCAATATAAACGATTGATAGTTTTTGCAAAATTTTAAACGAGTTTTTCGCGTCAATCTTTACGGGAAAATTAATGCAGACCGAAGTATACTCTGAGAAATAGTGAATGCAGCACGGAAAAATGACGCAGTATTATTACAGCCAAAGGAGTTGAGCAAAGGTTGCCTTACGTAAAGTTGATCTTTTAAAAATCCCTAACATACGGTGGAACAGCATACGGCAGGGATGCGGAGGCAAAAAGCTTGGTATCTAGAACACGGACATCAAATGCCCGTCAATGCCTACGCATATTCTTCTTTACTCGTGCGAACCAAATGAATTCAAATACAAAATACGACCATAGAAATCCAAAAGGGATAAGGTAGAAAGCATAGAAGTAGCGGAAAGGCTAATTTCACAAGAAACCCTGGCAGGCAGACACCGTGTAGACGGAGTAAACTCATAAAGTTATCCTAAACCGTTAAACCGTGCAATGCCACAGAAGTCTAGCTATAGTGATTCCGGTTATTAAACAATGGACGATTTCAAAGAGGAAATACGAAAAACTCGCAAGGGGAGGACGGGTCAATCTCGAAAGAGATTATTAAATTTAATGAGGATTAATTATAAACATCTGACCATCTTGGCTTAGATAAATGTCTTTCGGAACCAGGCACCTAAAACCGTCCATTTAACGTCAAGTTAGCGTCTCTGCAACTCATGACTTAAGGTGATACGCAAAGCAGAAAGGGAAAGAGAGGTTACTAAGATGACAAATTGGGTTGATAGTCTTTTAAGTGAAGAGATAACTCCAAAAGTTGAAAGACCTGTTAAGGGTCTGACCAGAGAAGTATCCTTAAAAGAAGTCTATCAGACAATCCTTAAAGGTTTTAAATTTAATGAGGCTACATAATCAAACGAAAGTTGCAAGGCTGATATAAAGGCGAAGATTGGCGTGAAAGTGAAAGCACAAGTAGCAAAAGAGATCTTACTTAAATATCATCGGCACATTTATGGATGGTCCTTTGGAGAACACAAATGTAAATGCTTTTAAGGCTGTGTGCTCTAGATAATAAGTGATGAGGCTGGTAATGTAGGTTTCGTAGCAAATCCGAACCTGGTGCAAGAATCAATCACCAATCTTTAAAGAGGAGCGGAGCTAAGAGTCGATAGCCTGCAGACGACTTAAAACGAAGTCAGTGGTATGATTGTTGCTCGTGGTTCTACCGAGAGCAAAGGACTTATTCTGCAAAGGTTGAAAGGCCAGAGAGGCCATCAGGAAAGCAGGAAGGCAACTCATATGAGGAATTGACCAGGCTGTCGTAAAATTTTAGAGGAATGACCAGTGAGCAAGGCGTCTTCCTTGATTCGTGGCAGGAATCTCTGTAAGTAACGGTCTGTTAGAGAAGGCGGTGGGCTCATACCCGAAAGAATTAAATATATACCAGCTGAGTTATCATCACAACAAAGCAGCATAAGCGATGTTGTTGCGTTGATTTTAACAAGATAAGCTGGATATAGCGTTATTACAGGAACCAACAGATCGAAAATCTGCATGTCCTCAGTAATGGGCTGTGATGCCAATGCGCACAATACCGTGTGGGTCGGCACTGCCAATAACTATAGAGGACAATTGTTACAATTTGCAGAAAGATGCGATTTGCTGGTTCTTAGCAAGGGGATAGACCCCACCTTTCTGGATTCACATAGGACTGAGGTAATTAATATCACCCTATGCTCTGTCAATATGCTAGAGAGGGTAAGGGACCGTAAGGTCGTGAACAAATGAACCATGTCTGACTACACGGCTATTCGGTTCGAGTTTTTAGAAGACACAAGGCAAAGGTCGGCAAGCACATAAGAATATCGAAAAATAATGACTGTAAAAGTTATAAGAAGTATCTTTCGGATAGATTGATTCTCAAGGAGCCAGTAAGGTACTCAGATATAATAGAAATACATTAAGCGGAATAACCGGTTAGTGACATATCAATGAAGCATCAAGTATCAGTTAGCCAAGATGAAAATCGTGTGTGAGTGTAAATGTTCAGCACTGCGAAAGGCTTAAAGTCTTACAGAAATGATAGTTATTGCTAAAGACGGAAGGAGATGACAAAAGGACTCTTTAGAGAAGAAGCTAACGTTTATCATAGGCATGAAGTGCAAACTGGACAAGATAAGCCATTCTTGATATATGTTTATACGAGCGCACTGATTACTTTCAGCGATTGATCAATGTCTAATTGAAAGTCCTATATAAGTAAATATGAAATCAATGTCGACAAACGATATTAAGATTACAAGACTTAATGTTGTTTGTTGCTTTTAACCGCTTCTTTGGTATAATTTATGTATATTGTTGCTACAAAATATAACGTACATTAAACTTTAATTATTATTTTCAGTTTTATTCGACCTTTTTTTATTTCTATTAAGTTTTAATCTTTTCACACGGTCATTTAAATTATAACGATTTTATTTTTTATTTTTCTCTCAATATTTCGCTTTCCTGTGGAAAGCTTCTTCAGGAAATTATTTTTTATATAAAAAAATATAAAAAAGAAGCTTTCCACAGGAAAGCGAAATATTGAGAGAAAAATAAAAAATAAAATCGTTATAATTTAAATGACCGTGTGAAAAGATTAAAATTTAATAGAAATTAAACTTTAATTAAATATAAGACGGTAATCACTTTAAAAAATGGGTAGAAATGTTTTTACTTTATAACTTTTGATCTTTAAGGTGCTATCACTTTGTTGGATAGATGACCACCTAAATCTCCTTCAATGCAAGGTTAATTCTTGGTTAAATTTGAAACGGCCATGAAAAAGTGTAAACTCTTTTTATCTTTTATTTGACAACACAAAATTTTAAAACGGTACAGCAATTTGTAAACAGATTCATATAGGTGCACACAATTATTTACATGTTTATGCTATGAGTATAATAATATTTTCTTTTTTAATTTTATTTTAAATGTTTTGTTTATAACTACTACTTACAATCGCAAAAGACTTGTTGAACTTGTAACAAAGTTATCAGGTAATGCCTTAAGTCGATTGTTGTTCAGGCGTCTGCATAAAGTTGAAGTATTTTATGGAGTTATTTGACAGATTGTTTGTTTAAGCATTCCATTATCGAACATGGAATATATGAAAAAAAAATAAATAAACAAAAATAAAATAAACATAATAAAAGCACTGAAAATATTAACAATAATCATAATATTAATCAATATAATAGTATAGTCATAAGAAAAACTAAATTAATGATGGTATAAAATTATACACTTTCTATTTCTTATATTTACAAAAATTTTGTAAATTATCTTTTACCAGCTAAAAGAGCAAATAAATGATCATCAAGCTGGTACGGTACATTATTATATAATTATTTTTAAAAAGAAAGTAAAGCTAACCATTAAAAAAACAGTAGGATGGTAGGTTGCTATTGTGGAATTTTGTATTTACTTAATCATATGGTTTGCGTCATACCGACTGTTGTGAGCATAAATTTTTCGCACCCTGATATCCCGGTTATTCCAACCGGTGGTTTTTTGAGAAAACTACACAAGACAACAACAAATATTTTAAAATAAATCCAAAGAAAAACTTTATCAGCATAAAAACAAAAATACACAAGGACATACAAGCGCCTATACACTGAATGGACAACATACAACAACAAATACAAAAAGGCATCGTCTGAGTGGATAGTTAGTTAGTGTAACTGTGCAAAACTGCCTTCAACGCGAGCAATGGTTTGTGGCAGTTAAAAGTGATGCCATTTGGGCTCTGCAATGCTCCTGCTATTTTTGAGCGCTTAATGGAACATGTGCTTAAGGGGCGTAACTGGAAGACTTGCTTAGTAAGTCTGGATGACACAATCGTGATGGGGAAGACTTTTGATGAACACCTCAAAAACCTGGATAAATTTCTTAAGCGTATAGCGGCTGCAGGACTTGAGGTATCGTGTAACAGGTGAAGTTTTGGGAGTAAAGAATTGGCCTCATTAAAGGGAGGCGTATCCAAATTGGCACACGAGAAGACTGGTCTAGGGCCCAAAAGGAGGGGATCACATTTTGTCAAAAATTATATCGGCCAAGTTGGAGAGCATAAAACCAAAACGTAACGAAATATCGGCAGAAAGCCCGCTGGCATAATCGTACTGGGCTCAGTGGAATAGCCTTAAAGTGATAAATGGCTGCCTATATCGCAATTGGGAAAGTGCAGATGAAAAAACTACAACAGACTTAATCGTCGTTCCAAGTTCCCGAATAAAAGATGTAATGAAGCAGTTTCATAATGGTCCCAGCGGTGGCCATCTAGGCCAATAAGAAAAAGTCGTAGCAAGCTACAACAGTACAACGCAGGCGCCGTTTTTGAGCGGCTAACAGTGGATATCCCAGTCCCTTTCCCCGTCAATAATGCTGAAAATCGATATCTGCTGGTAGTAATGGATTATTTCAGCAAATGGCCCGAAGCGTATCCCAATCCAAACTAAGAGTCCAAAACGGTGAGATGTATTTGTGAACAATTGGGTGTGTCGATACACTGTTCTAACAAAACTTCACTCCGATCAGGGACGAAATTTCGAATCGCCCATATTTAAGAAAATGTGCGACATCTACGACAACAGAATGACGAGAACGACATAATGCATCCACAGTCTGATGGCATGGTAGAATGGTTCAACCGAACCTGGAAGAATATTTCAGAAAAGTGGTCAGAACACACAAAAAGGATTCGGACGAGCAAAATGAAAGACAGGTATGATCGAGCAGCAAATACAGAAGGATTTACAGAAGGACTACTGGTTCTAGTATTTAACCAGTAACGGAAAAAATGGACTGCCTTCTAAATTGCAAACCCACTCGGAAGGACCATACAAGGTGATCAAGTAACAGAGTGTGATTTGTTTTACATGCGCGCCTGAATATGTAACCTTAATCAGATGGTGGACAAACCACTATACATAATTTGGAACGTCATGCTCGTCCTAGATAGCCGAAGGCATAATTCTAAGCAACAGAACCACCTAGTTGCAACTTTAATGATTCCAGGACAGGTCTGCAAACCATCACACCTTGCTAAAGAGTTGGAGACTTTCTAACTCCTGTCCAGAACACACGTCAAGTATGCTCACTGGACTGGATCATTCACTTTGCGTGTCATTATCAGTGAGATAATCCTGGGCACCATAATTTTCATTATTCCCTTATGGGGCCGCAAAACCACAACCACCACGATGCTCCCATATAGGGGCCAACCTCAATGATCAGCCAGAGAACTATTAAATGTCTAAAGAGACAAATAATGACGTTTGCGAGCTCACTGATCCCCGTGGAAATAAAGTGGAGTTTCCAGTTGTCTCCCTGTCTGACTTCAGGAGACTGGGCTCCCTTTTTCCCCCAGTTGCACAGGTCTAGATAGTCGAGTATTCTATAAAGACCGATAAATGTGCCTCCGGGGGGGAGGTGATCAAGTAAAAGAATGACGTGGTTTATCAGATACAGATATATAGAAGTTCAAGGTCTAAGATGAAAGTGGTGAACTTGTAGCGGCTGGCCAAGTATAGCCGAGGGAATATTGAGCCTGTTGACGAAAAGGCTTAAGTAGGCGGCAGTGTTAAGGATGCGCCTTGCTTAAGTTTTAAAGGAAAATTAAGTAAAAGTAATAAAGTGAATAACTGAGTATGCTGTTTACTAACTGTGTAGTTTGCTTAGAAAACTTATGCACGCAAGACAACAACAACTTTCTAGTTACAAACCGCATAAAAATTTTATACATACACGCAAAACAACAACAATTGGGTATGCTGTTTACTAACTGCGTAGTTTTCTAAGAAAGCTTATGCAGACGAGACAACAACAACTTTCTAGTTATACACGCAAAAGAACAACAATTGGGAAGAAATTTTATAGCATAAAAACAATAACAAACGAAAAAAATATACACAGACCAACAGGCGCCTATACATCGAATGAATAACATAACAACAAAATATGATACAAATTAATTAAAATTGAAACTATCTCGTACCCGCTGGCTCAGGAGACCGCCAAAGTTATCTCAAAGCCACAAGTCTGCAAGGTACGACGTCTTGAAGCTGATACGGAAAGCTACGGAGACAAAAGAAGCGAGATGAAAGAAATGATTGAGCAGTCACTGGCAGAAAGAAGTAAGTAGCGTGCAAAATGCTTCAGCTGCGGAAGGTTGGTCATTTTCAGCGGCAACTGCAGATCTGTTAAGAAAAGGTCAAGATCTGCCTCACCTCCAAGGGACAACAAACCAGCAAACAACACCAAATCCACGAGCTCCGCAATCTATATTTTCATCATACAACAAAAAAACAATAACCTTACTGTCTGCCGGTTGATCAACGGAAAGAAGCAAGTCCCCACCGTAGACACAGGAGCATCTCAAATTTAGTTGAAGGGGCAGTGGAGCCGTTAAATAATGTACAATAGCGCATCGCTACTAGTCAGCCAGGGTACGATTGACTATCGGACACATCAGCGCAGATCACGTGTTTGTTGTCGCTGATAAAGTGGTTGAAGTTATTATCGGTGCAGATTTCATGATAGCTCACGGTATTAATCTGGATATAGATCAGCAGATAATCACCCTAATTATGTATGTCGTAGTCGAATTTCGAGTACTGTCGTTGTCGAACCCGAATTTAATTTTTATTGGTATTATGTAGCATTTTCGGAGTGAGTGTTTTTGTACAAGAATAAATTAGTGGTATTTTTATAATTTATGAACTACCCTGTTAAAAAAAAGAAATCAGTTGGCAGAAAAAATATAAATATTCAAGTGACGCGCTCGTTTGTTTACTAAAAATAATAAATAATTATATACTTTGTTTTCTGTTGACCTGTTTTTTTATAATATTTATTATCTTATTCCTTTTCGGC
Source organism: Trichopoda pennipes (assembly GCA_030448955.1). Taxonomy (NCBI): domain Eukaryota; kingdom Metazoa; phylum Arthropoda; class Insecta; order Diptera; family Tachinidae; genus Trichopoda; species Trichopoda pennipes. The sequence goes on along the minus strand of JASKUP010000019.1, from coordinate 3,557,277 downwards.
TTAAGGTCAGTTTTTTTCTTTTTTATTGACTTCTCCCAATATTTCGATCAACTTCGTTGATCATCTTCAGGGGATCTATAACACAATCACCAATAAAACATTATCACAAAATTACAACAAATTGAAATATTTACAATTACCATTTAAAAAGATTTTCTTAACTAAAATTAAAAATTAAAAATAATAAGATTAACTATGTCTTGTTTCCGCGTCTTGTTCATCGCAAAGTTGTCAATATGTAAACAAAATTTGTTAACGTTCTATTGTTTTTTAGTCTATGTTTGTTTATTGTGTGTCTATATATCTGTGCACATTTCTCTGTATCGCTCTTAAAATTTAGTCTCTTATCGATTGGTACATCAATGATGTGTAGCATATAAGAAGAGATTTACGCTTGAGATGCTACACATCATTGATGTACCAATCGATAAGAGACTAAATTTTAAGAGCGATACAGAGAAATGTGCACAGATATATAGACACACAATAAACAAACATAGACTAAAAAACAATAGAACGTAAACAAATTTTGTTTACATATTGACAACTTTGCGATGAACAAGACGCGGAAACAAGACATAGTTAATCTTATTATTTTTAATTTTTAATTTTAGTTAAGAAAATCTTTTTAAATGGTAATTGTAAATATTTCAATTTGTTGTAATTTTGTGATAATGTTTTATTGGTGATTGTGTTATAGATCCCCTGAAGATGATCAACGAAGTTGATCGAAATATTGGGAGAAGTCAATAAAAAAGAAAAAAACTGACCTTAAGCCGAAAAGGAATAAGATAATAAATAATAAATAATAATATAAAAACTTTATTAAAAATGTTAAGTGTTGCGGCTTTTTCGTCTTCTGATAAGGAGGATAAAATGAGTTCCAGAAATGTTATAAATTTTCGCAGACATCTAAGATATCAATCTAATATAAGCTCGCTGCCAAGTACCATGTAATTTATTTTTTATATTTGTTAAGAAATTACTAAAAAATGTTTGTGTCTTGTGATATCCTTTTGCAACGTTAGGATTTGTTATCCTTAAATACATTCAAATATCAACATAAATGAACAAACTTGAAAATATATTTTATGGAAACTAATAAATTACACTTACGGTTTTATATTACTCATTTTTTGAAAGTTTTTATTCGCGTTTTTTCTATTTAAAATTTTTTTCACTTGAAAATACACAACGACGCTTCTTGTCGAATTTCACATAAAAAAACTGCATATACCGTTATTTGTAATAGATTTTCGACAGAGTCGAATTTCACACTAAAAACGACATCTGTGATGCCATATGTAAAAAGTGACATAAATTCGACGTGACTACGACATACATAATAGGGGTGAATGATCTCCGTAGATGTTGGATATGAGATCAAGGATGCAGTAAGAAAACTATTTGCTGTGGAACGCCAATAATTACCGCTTCTGGCGGAAACTATAGTTCAGGCACGTGTGGAGGCGGATTGTGTGGACAACCGGTTATGTGTGGTAGAACCAGAAGACGTAAGGAGCGATGTAATAAAAACTAAATTTGTCGTGAAAAGCTGCAAAAAAGGTAAAGTCCCTTTTCCACACGAGCAGTCTACTTGGAAAGTTGCTCAGATCTCTCTACTGATGCCTTTCTTGCCTGTTTTAGCCGGCTTACAGGACGAAGAGGTCTTCCGAAGACTATGTTCTCGGATAACGGTAGAAATTTCATTGGAGCGAACTATGAACTACTCAAAGCCCACATGAAAACGCATCTAAAAAAGATTACCAACTCTCTATGCTTTACATTTGAGGAATATACCACTCTGCTTGTAAGAATTGAAGCTGTACTGAATTCGAGACCATTGTCCACAATCACGGAAAACCCGGACGAGGTTCTGCCACTGACTCCTGGTCATTTTTTTCGTAGTGCTCCCATTGTTGCTCCGCCTGAAGCTCCAGCGGAACCACCACTGCTTAGCTTACCACTTTTAAAACGCTGGGACCAGTTGAAAACTCTACAACATATATTCGCCAGGCGGTGGAAAAACGAATATATAACTGAACGGCAAAGGCGTTATAAATGGAAGCAGGAGAGAAACAATATCAAACCAGACGATATTATAATAATTAAGGACGACTTGCTACCCCCTACCGAATGGCGGCTTGGTGGCGTCACCAACGTAATTTATGGAAAAGATGGCAAGGTTGGAGTTGCAGACATTTCGACACAAAATGGGATCATTCGAAGCTTTGTTTACTTCCCACCAATTTGACACACTAACCGATAACAGAAAAAAACTTTTCTATCAAACCATCCACCAAGTATCATAGCTAGTACTCGCACAATTTATTCTTTAGCGCTGAATATATTTCTGTTGTTCCCTTTTTTTGTTTCTTAGATGGAAGAAAAACGCCCCCGATGCCAAGCGTGCTGTAGAAATTACTCTTTAAAATACTGTGAGGTATTTCGGTCATGGTCTGTCGAGCTTCGCCGCCTTACCATTCGAAACAAGGGGTATTGCCTAAACTGTTTGGCGCACTCGCATACACAACAGTGGTGCACCTCTACAACACGATGCAGTGTCCGGGTAGAAGACGATAAGTTGTGCAACATGAAGCATCATTTAATGCTACACCGTGCGGCTAGTGACCCGTGGTCATCAAGTTTGGATGACATCTGTCATGATCATCCGTATCCTAGAAGTGATGAGTCGAGCAAGCCCGATGAGACTCAACCTAACAACAACAGCAACGAAAAATGCATTATACAAAGAGATGCTCTTTTCCCTCCTCATGAGGTCGAATCTGAAACCGCTTCAGCGCAACTACTTTCAATTCCAACCAGCGGAGTCATGATCAAGCCTGTAATACGAGTTAGTTTTAATTATCGTGGAGAAAAAATGTATACCACTTTCATACTTGATCAGACTGTGCAGAAATTACACCTCCTTGTTAACGTGGCTCGAATTCTTCCAGAATTCAAACCCATCGAAGGTTTGGGAAGATTTATTTTGGAACCTACTTTCCCGCATTAGGACCAGGATAGAATTCAAATAGTCTTGCGTCTGGTCAACCGGTTGAAATCCCAGATTCCAACCTCTCCTAACGACGAAAGGTACGCGAAACATTTCGCATCATGCCACCCCTTAGCTCACCCCGAATTTGCAACCTTAAGAGAGATTGACGGTATTTTGGGGCAAGATGTTTGTACCAGAATCATCAACCCACCATTTTCTAGAGAAGCTATAACATCCGTCAACGTGCAACAGTCCCCATTCGGATGGATCATTTTCGGAGAGTGGAAGGGCTGTACATGCCATTTTTTTAACTTAACCTTTTTTTGTTTCTTCCTTCCCTTTTTTGTATATTGTATATTTTAATGACTTTGCCATCCCTAGATATAATAATAATTTAGTTTAAGTTCAGTGAAGTTTGATAGTGAATAAAGCAAGAGGCTCAGCTTAGATCTTAAGTTCAAAAGGAACTTTGCAGTTTTATTTATTTTCAAAAAAAAAAACTCAATTACCAGGACGAGGAGGAACCTCATCCCTACACCTGGTATTTTATTTAGATACTTCGGTATTTACCTAAATCTACTTCTGAATAACTCAGCAAAGCGTTTGTATTGGCGGTAAGAAAAATTAATAGAAAGTGATACGAAAAATCATGAAACTTTTTTTGAAGTGAGTATTTGATTAACCCTTAAATGAATGATTTTTTTTACGCTTTAGAAAAAATATATTGTGCATAAAAATACATTGTAATGCAGGGAAAAATAAGGAAAAAATTAAAAATCGCTTTTTGTAATGAAATTTATTAAAAAACTTTATGTTGTATATCTGCAACACTATACATTTACTAAATAAATGTTTAATTATAGGCGAAAAATTTCAAAGCAGTTCTTGTCTTTTGTGAAGCAAAGAGAAACCTCGCATTTCTCACACTTTGTTTGTGTATATCCAGTGCAATCTGGCATTTTACAACGGCTGCGCTTGCAACTGTCAGGCCTGTGACCGACATTATAAATTCTAAGGTCAAATGTGGAACATGCTGAACGGGTCTGCGTTTTTTCTTTGCCTGAATTTCATCTTCAACGGTGTTACTGGCGGTGGGCCTTCCTCTTTTGCCACAAAGAGAAAATACATCATCGACATTACCCAGTACTTCTGCTAATTCCAGTCTATATTGATGCAAATTTGGGAGTTTTAAATCAGCAGTACCTTGGTTTAAATTTTTATATACCATCCATGAATTAATAAACGACATGTCCAACAAGTGATAAAATATGCACATGTACCACTTAAGGCTTTTCATGGTAATGCGATACTTGCCGATGAAGCTATCTACAAGATTCAGTCCGCACATATGTGCATTATACTCTTTTATGACACGTGGGCAAGAAATATTAATTTTAGTTTTTATTGATTTGTCAAAACATTCCACTTGAGAGACAAGTTCCGCAATAAGATAGGAAGATATACATCTGACAATCTTGTTGTCTTTCCAAGTAACTGCTGTTAAATCAACACCTTCAAAAGTGATCACTTGTTCCTCATAACTCCCACGGGGATTAGATTTTCTCATCAGAACCTTTTTGTAAGTAAGTGTGCAAGTCACCAGTCTATTAGCTCGAACTTTACCTAAGCTATAGATCCCTTGTTTGGCGAGGTGACTAACGAGTGGAACAGAACTTTAAAAATTATCAAAGTAAATTATATGAGTTACATGCCTTGGTACACCTCTGGCTAGACGAATGACTTTTCCTACTGGTCCAAAATCTGGCTCGTCCGGAAACCGCCCACTTTTTGCCTAGTGCATATTTCAAATTTATGAGCGTAACCTTTACCACTCCACATCACATATAATTTGAATCCCTATTTGTAGGGCTTATTAGGTAAATACTGCTTCATAAAATGTGATACTTTTGTAGCACAGATCTGCTCATCCTATGGAACATAGATTGTCCAATTGTTGAAAATCTTTTTTCCAAATGCTCAATCAATGGTCTTATTTTATGGAGCCTATCATGATTCGGGTGTTCTCTTGGCAAGTGTTTCGCATTGTCGTTGAAATAAAGGGATCTACGAATAACTTCAAATCTGTTTAGAGTAATTACATTTTTTATTGGTTCAAATCAGTATTTGACCAGTAAGCGCGAGTATTAGGATACCTTATGGCAGGCATGTATAATAATACTCCTACGAATTTTATAAGTTCTGTCGCCGTCACGTTCAAAGGTTTTACTACGTTATTTTGAACGGAATATAGATTAGATTCCTCCACGATTCTCTGAATTATCTCAGATGTGAAGAAGTGAGAGAAATAGCGTAGGGAGTATTTGTTGCTTGTTATTCTGGAGGGCAAAAAGTGTCACCAAGAAAAGCAGTCTGGTCGGGGTTCAAAACTAAGTTCTTTGACTTCCAAATTAAACCACGCATAGATGCTCTGCGACTTACTTGACTAGTTGATTGAAACAGATTTTGGTCATTTGTAGTTTTGTTTGCTACTGTTGGCTTTTTTATGAGAGGAGCATTAACGAAATTATTGATTTCTTCCCCCAAGAGTTCATCAGTACTTTCAACAAATTCTCTGCGTTTTCGTTGAAAATCTCATCATCAGACCTTTCTGCATCATTGATTTCATTGAGATATTCTTCGATTTGCTGTGGGTTTAAAAAGATCATCTAACATAAAACAAATGGCAGTAAAAACCTAGTTCTCTAGTAAATGCATAATGCTGCAGATTTGCAACATTTCAAAATTGCTAAATATACAAGCTTTCCTTCCTAATAAGGTTAATATATTCAAATCCACATATTAGCCAATGTAAAACTATTTTTTGATTCACTCACCTTTGAACGCTAGGAATTTAAACAATAAAAAATTAATGTAGATTTCACGTGCTAAAAATTGTTGACAATCTTCAATTGTCAACGCCAGCTTCACACTAAAAGCTTTAAAGAAAACAAATGCAATGAATCACTATAAATGTACTGTGGAGATTGTATCAAAACAACAACATTATGCATTGAGGGCATGATAATAACTTTGAGGCCATTCTAATGATATGTCGCGGTTTTACACCAGTATGCATTGAAGGGTTAAAATAATTATTACCTAGTTGGGTACTTTAACATAGGGTGCCACATATATATATGACTAAATGAAAGGCAAAATCTATTATTTGGTAATTTATCTTTTCCTTAAAAATAAAAAAAATTAAAGAATGAAATCTGAATAACTTATTCGATTTTTTATAGAATGGGTAATTAGCAAAATTATTGTCATCACTATCAGAATAGATCTTCGCCAGCACTACTTATTTCGGAAGCACTTAGTATGGAAATGAAAAAATGGTTTATTTTTTCTTTTGGGTATGATTTTACGTCGACCCTCGTCAAATTTGGTTTGTGAACAAACCTGTTTCGGCTATTTACCATCTTAAGTGTTCCGTTTATACTAGTTGCATTTTATTGTCAGCTGTGTTAATATAGTTCGTCTTGTTCGTATTTCTCTTCGTGTTATTTCTATTGCCTTAGTCACTTTCTCTCTTTTTGTCTGTATCTCTCTCTCCTTTTTCGTTTGTTTTTACCTATTTTGTCTCTCTCTCTCTCTTTTCATTAGTTTCTCTTCCTACCTGAATACTTCCACGACCATGCTTATTATTCGTTTGTGTTCATGTGTGAACCTAATGGGTTTTTTCCTTTTTTTCCTATGACTTTATTGCTTTGGACTTGTGCACCTACGTAACATGTTTGTGTTAGTGTAATGTTTGTTTTCTTGTAAAAATGTTTCAATGGTTCAAATATTGTGTCTGAAGCAGTGTTTATTTGCTCATTTATTATTCGGCTGTCAAATGTTTTCTGTTTGTATATTTCCATGTTTTCAAATACATTTAGCCTCCTTCCTTTGTGCTGTGTGTGTAGCAGTTTAATCGTTGTTTTTATATGTCCTGGTGTACATTTGTTGTTAAATATGTGGTTCGCAAAATTTGATTCTGGAGTTGATTTTGGTAATCGTAGTTTTTTGTATAGTCTCTAATGTGTTCCCTAAATCTGGTCTTAATTTTTCGTCCTGTTTGCCCGATATAACTATATTGGCATGTACAAGTTAATTTGTACACTCCTTGTTTGTCTAGTATATTTGTCTTGGTTGTTTTATTCTGTAGTATTCTGCCTAGGTTGTTTCTTGTTCTGAATGCCGTATTGATGCTGTGTTTTCTAAAGAATTATGCTAGTTTGTAGGCGATTTTCCCATATATGTTAATGTAGCCCAGTTTTTCTTTTCATTCTCCTGTTCTTTGTTCGTCCTAATTTGTTTCTTGATGTTGTCTACCAGGTACTTTTTGTATCCGTTGTTTTCAGCTACGGTGTATATTGTTTTCATTTCTTTCATACACATTTCCCGTGCTAGTGGTGTTCTTTCGAGTCTTGTTAATTACTGCCTGATTGCTGTGTTTTTATGCTGCTGGGGATGATTTGATGAGTTGTGTCCATTGCTGTTGATTTCCTGTATATGTCATATTCGATTCTGTTCAGGATTATGTTATTCTTGACCGTTAGGTCCAGATAATTAATTTTCCCCTCCTCTTCTTTTTCCATTGTGAATTTTATGTTCTTGTGTCTTCCATTCAAGAAATGTAGAATTTGCTCATTGTTATTTCCTTCTAGTATACATATGATGTCGTCGACATATCTTGCACAGAATGTTACTCCGAAGTTGGTTTTTAGTTCCTTTACGTATTCTTTTTCTAAGTTCTGCACAAATACTTCCATGAGGATTGCATATGTTGGATTTCCCATCACTAGTCCTGTTGTTTGTCTATAATTATTTTGTTATTTATTGTCTTATGAACAATGTGTAATGTATCCGTTACTGGAATTGATGGATACAAGTCTTTTACGTCAAAAGAGACCAGGTTTGTGTTCTCTGTTATTTTTACATTTTCTAGTTTATCAATCCGTTCTGTAGTGTTGGTTATTGTATGCTTACATTCCAGGTCTTTTAATATTGTCTTTATGTATTTTCAAAGTTTGTTGCCCGGTGCAGATGTTTAGTTATTTGTGGGTATCGGTGTGTTTGGTTTGTGTATTTTTGGTAATGCTAATGCGGATGGGTTCATCATTGTTAATGTGTGCGATATATCTGGCCTTAGTATCCTTGTTGCCTTTTTTATAATCTCCTTAATTTTTGTCTGGTATTCGACCGTCGGATCTTTAACAATTCTTTTGCACTTAAGAGTCTTTTATTTACTGTTCTGTCTTTTCGATGTAGTCATGTTTGCCGATGAGCACCGTTCGATTCCAGTTTACATTTTAGTTTCCTAATTGTATTGTGTTCTCCGTTTAGGTGTTTTGTAGATTTGGCCTCCTTCTGTATTATTTGTTTGCTCCTATTCTTCGTTTGGTATCATCGCTATTGCGACTTCTGTGTCTACAATTGTTTGTTCTATTTCCTTTTTCTTGTTGTTTTCTGTGATGTTGTGTTTTAATCCCTTCTCCAATAATTTAGCCTCTTGTCTGCTGATGGTGACCTCTGTTAGTTTCAAAAATGGTGTGGAAATACTTATTTTCGCGCGTTTTGTTGTTTGTTGGATGTGTTATTTTCTCGAGTTTCCTGTTTAAAGTCGCGTATTTTTGTTTCATTGTTTTCGTGTTTTCTGCTAGTGTTTGGCCTAATATATTCATGAGTACGTCGGTTGGGAGTCGTTCTGCTAGTTTAAGATGAATGTCTAGTATTTCCGAGTTCGTATTTTCTTTTTTGGCGTAATTTTTTCTCATTTTACGAAGACAATTAGTGTAACAGGTTTTATATAAAATATCATATTAATTAAAAATATAAAGATGATTACATTTCTCGTAGTTTTTTTTAAGGGTAAACATATACTTTATGTTTCAAGGAAATAATTTTGCTTATTCCTTATATGGGCTCTATGTCGAGGTATTTCTTTAAATACATTTCCTTTTCTATTCTTCATTTATTTATCCGAAGCTAAAAATATGTAAAATAAAATTAAGAAAATTTTAAATTCGTTAAAAAACCATTTAAATCACTGTAAAAAAATAAACATTATAAAAAATAACCGACCGTTCTGGCATAGGAGAACAAATTAAAATGTAATTATTAGTTAAAAGGGTAAAATAGTTAATATTAACACAAAGCTAATTTTCAATGGTCAGAAATGTGGTGGTAACAATTTCAAAAAGCTTCTACATATATAATGTCAATTCATGGCACAATTATGCTAGCATGCTGGTATGTTGAAGTCTTATCGAATGTTTGAATTTTTTATATAACAAGAGGCTGTATTTATCATTCGAAGTATTTTCTCGGAATTTTTAAAATTTTTCAAACTTTGTTACGGCAGTGCTCCGTAGCTGGATTCCATAGCACCATAGCACATTTGCTTAAGGACCACATTATAGAGACGTTTATAGTCTTACTCTTAGCGTTGAGTTTCTGCAAATCAGCCAGTTCATTTAAACTACTGCGATAATTTCTGTATGGCTTTTCCACGTCTAACAATGTATATATCGCAAGATAAATGTTATGTGCATACATTTTTTTCTCATTAACCTTAATACTTTAATTGTTTAACCATCTCTTCACATCATGTCATGCATCAGCAAACGCCGATATATGAACAAGCACACTATCTGGCAAGACTAACGTATACAGAAGCGCACAATTGCCCGGGCGAGCTTAGCACCCTCTTCTTTTATGATATGATAAACTTAAGATAATAGTTAAATAGTCTTCACAACTTATGAAATTATTTTAGTGAATTTTGTTTTTGCCGATATAAGAAGCCTTGATGACATCAAAAGCTTTTGGAAACGTCGCACAGTGGTTTGAAAACGGTTTTTATATTTTTGTGTTTTGGAAATAATTCGGTAGCTCATGAACCACTTAAGATATCCTAATGAAATTTCACAGAGGCCAAGCAGAGCTTACGACTTCTAGATTAGATTATTAAAAAAATTTTGCGCGTCGCATTACCTATATTCATTACTTAATGAAATTGTAAAATAAAATATTTTTTATTTTAACACAAATTCCTTAAATGGAGAAAAATGTTCCAATTTTTTTTTTTTTAAACTGGTTACCCTAAATATCTTAACTACGGGGCCGTCAAACAGTTTTTGGAGTATGTAGCCAAGATATGGAGCTTCAATAATCTGTTTCCTTTTTTTAATCGGTGCTTTGCACTCCGAAAAATTTTGATCTAATTCATATATTTTGTTGCAATATTGGCTATGTTTGGATAGAGCTAGAGGGTGAAATGTTAAAATTTTTTACGCAATTTTTCTTTTATTTGTATTTGCTGTAGTACAAAACATGTACTAGTACCAAAGTTTTAATTATACAAGCAAAAAAACAGACCACCTTTTTGGGGAAAATCCTAAAAAAATGGCAGTTTTAAAATTTTTGCAATTCAGATGCTTGTAACTTTTTAACGAAACATGCTATTAGAATCAAACTCACCACTGTTCTATTATGAATTTTACGAAAAATACAGCCAATAACTTAGAATGATAATATAAACATAAATAAGTACAGGACGTCAATTTTACTGAGTTAAGGTCGGCAAAAAAATAAAAAAATAATGTTCTAACGCGAATTTCTCCCAAACTAAAAAAGTAACTTAGTTATATACGCACATTAAATTAAAAAACACTTGAGTAATAAATGAACATTTTATGACATTTCCAAAAAAATTTATGTCCAAAAGAAAGAAGAATCCTGATTGCTACCTGCGGCAGCTCTATGACCATGTTACTGTTGCTTTTTTTATTAGGAGCTTTCTTAGTTTGAATAAGAAATTTCTTTTTTAATTACTTTAAAATTAAACATACACGGTACTGCTTCCTGAATCGCATAATGGTGGCAGCTCGGGAGTCAGTGATACATATGGAGTGAAAAGTACTTTTAAATGTTTAGCAAATAACACCTTTTCGGTTTTATACACTCCCCACTCGCCACTTGTTCACGCAGGAGTCGTGCAAATGACTGGTTTGTTCAAATATCTGCAGTAGCAAATATTTTTTTCACAAATACAATGTTTTTAGAATTTAGTAATTCTTTTAACCGTTTTGCAAGGAGTACAGAATGGGTTCCAGCTCGCACTGCATAAAGCAAGTTTTTACTTCATTAACAATACAATAATATCATTTAAACAGAGCTATTTTCAATAAAAACAGTTACTTCAAAGTTAAAAATCTTATAATTTATCTTTACACATTATCTTATTGATATCCGCTGGTGTGTTAAACTTACGGACACTACCGAAGGTTGTTTTTGTTTGCAGAGGTCAATTAACACGCAAGCTTACTTCCCAGCTAAAAGTTTACTTTTTAATATTATTGTACTCTACAACAGTCGATAATCACTTATTTTCATTTGGCGTACTATGACTGTTCACTTATTGCTCTTGCAACTAAACATATTGTTACGGATGCGTGTTGCTTGTTTTTTAAGAAAATAATTAAGTAATAAAGTAAACAACTGGGTATGCTGTTTACCAACTGCGTAGTTTGATAAGAAAACTTATACACTCAAGACAACAATAACTTTCTAGTTACAAACTGCGCAGAAATTTTAAACACGCAACACAATAACAGCAGGTATGCTGTTTACTGCGTAGTTTGCTAAGAAAACTTATGCACGCAAGATAACAACACTCTAGTGACGAACTGCGTACAAATTTTATAAACGCAAAACAACAACAATTGGGTATGCTGTTTACTAACTGCGTCGTTTTCTGGGAAAACTTATGCACACAAGACAACAAATTTCTTAAAATAATTTCAAGAAACAAACTTTAACAGCATAAAAACAAAAATACACACCTATCAACAGGCGTCTATACTTTTAATGAATAAAATAACTACAAAATATGATACAAAGGAAGTAGAAAATTCTTAATTTTTCTAGACCTCTAACGGAGCGTCTGAGTGGATAGTCAGTTAAAACATGCAACTCGTGAAGTAAATACTTGCATCCTTTGAAAATTGTTCTGTAATGACAACGTACAAATTTTACTTTGCGTTTAGTTAAAGTAATTAAACTTTTAATAAATTTGAAAACTCTAAAATCTGGTGTTATTTATTTTGCAATAAGGGCCCAGCAACAACAAAACGTTTGTAAAAGGTATAAACGTAACAATATGGATAGTTGCTTTTTTTATTAAAGTTATTTACATATGTAATAGTGAATAAATAGGCGTTTCTGCTTTTTACACTCGGTCGAATGACGGCATTAATATTTAAAAGACTCATAAGAGAGTTCTTCTGTTGTTTTTGAATATTTTACTTACTTCATAAGGAAATATACAAACAATTTAAATAAAAATCAATTTTTTGTTGGTTTTATTTTACAGTTAATATAAAACAGTTTACAGTTTACATAAAATAAAACTAAAATTTTAAACCAAGTCAAAATATTGAAGAAGAATTTTTCGTTCGTTTTACTCCATATTATTGAATAGATATGCTTAATATGAATGAAAAAAAAATGTTATTAACTTTTGATTAGAATTTTAAAATTTAATTTTCACAACCACTAATTGTTGCAATGCTCCGACAAGCGCAACAAGCCAATGTTTTACATCCTAGTCTCTGTAAGTGACACTTTTTCACCTTTTAAAACAAGGTTCTCGCTTTTTTTTGGAAATGCCCATAGTTTAACAATTACTTAAATTTGGTCAGATGATGCATCTTAGAGATGCTTACATCAGTATTTTATTTTGAACTTTGTTTTGATGCAAAATATGATATAAAAAAAAATCATGATTTATGATTTAAAAAAAAGTTGATAATTCTAATTTTTTAGAAAACATTAGTTTTGTTTTTTTTTCTATAACTGAGTTAAGAGGAGATCATTGTAAAGCCGAATTTAATATAAAAAAATATATGAGTAGAAGAAAAAAAATAAAATTCATTGAACATTTAAAAATAAATAAATACTATAAATAATTCAAAATTTTGTTTAAATTATCTCAATTTCATCAGGAAAGACTCCTTTTCCACTACAAATTAAAAAAAAAAATATTTCCTGTTCATACTGTTGATAGAATTAATTGATCATTGTAAACTAAACTTGAATGTATGAAATATAGTATTAAAAACAAGTCCTTAAGCTAGCAATTATTACAAAGAAAATCATGTAAATTGCAGCTTCGTGAAAAGGATTTATGCAATATAAATTAAAACTGCAGAGATAAATTTGAATTTAACTAGCAGGGACTTAAATTTTAAACATTTAATATTCCAGTAAAACAAGAGCTAAGAAAACAATTTAATTAAAAAAGTACAAAAAATGTCGAAATAAAACCTCTAACACTTTCAATTTTTTACTTAACTAACACGCCCATGTTCTGCATATCAGAAGTTGCTTTAAAAACGTCAAACGTTGAATGTCGTGTAATATGCTTGTGATTAACGAAGAAATTTCGGGATTTAAAAAAAAATCCATTCAAAAGCAGCACGCTTGACAGTCGGTCCATTCCCGTGTGAGACTACTAATGATATCATAATAAGCATGTGCATGGAATCCACGTGAGGCATAAAAACCTTCGTATGTTCCTGAACTTTAACATATTTATAAGGAATATTTCCTCAATACATACATATGTATACACATATATTTGTAATTTTGTGATCACGAAATTAAAATTCTTGTTGTAGAAGCAGACTTGGGTCGTGACGCAACCACTTTTTGTGGAAATTAAGCGATGATAATTGTTAACGGAACATAAACATAACCGTTACAGCTGTATCTGATGTCGTATAATCCAGCCGTGCATGATTCAGTTCCATATTCCTCCTATTCGAATCAACCGGGGAATAAATAAATTAGGGAAAAGGAAAACCAGAAACAGCTGTTTTGCTCTTGATATTTTAGTTGGTTATTGTGATTTATTTTGTTATAGTGATTTAATTTGAATGTGATTTTCGTTAATTTGCCATTGTTAAAATAAAATCTTTTAAAATATCTTGTGAAAAAATCTACAGTGTAGCTTTCCAAATGAATAGCATAGCTTTCCAAGTACTTGCGGAGGAAACACATTCTAAGGAAGAAGCGAAAAAAACCCCAGAGGATTCGAAGGAGGCAGAGGCGCGATGCAACAAATCCGCTTGAGTTGGACCAATCAGTGTAAGTACATACATATGTGTAAAAGAGAATTGCTTAGTGTATGTACTATTTCCTGCTTTAGGTTTCAGAAATATTATAGAGTCAACAAAAGTGCTTTTAGTTATTTATTAAGACTACTTACATTATACTCTCAGCCGATTAAGAATCAATCGGCTGTTAGCCCTATAGTGAAACTTGGTTGTTTGAGATTTTTCGCCGAATCAGACGGGAATTGCAAAAGATTTCGAAGTTTCGTTGGCCCAACCAACTTTAAGTAAAGTGCTCGCGGAAGTTCTTGATATTTTTGAAGCGCACATTTGCCCAACGTGAATAAAAATGCCAACACCAGAGGAAAAAAGGAAAATTGCTTTAGCTTTTTATAGAAAATATAAAATCCCAGGAGTTACTGGGTGTGTTGACGGAAATAAACATTTGTTCTACAACAGAAAAGGAAAATACCATTTGAATGCCATGCTGGTAAATATGCTTTAAAATTTAATATGGCTCTATAGAAAAATAAATTGTTTAATTTTGTAGATTTGCGATGACGAATTAAGGATCCGGTTTGTTAATGCATGTCATTCTGGTGCTTGCCACGATTCTTTTATATGGGCTACCGGCGACGTTAGAGCTCACTTAGAAGAAAAATATTTGGAAGGTGTAAGCAACTTTTGGCTTTTAGGTAAGTAAAACCAGTCACAGGATTGAGACGCAATACCAAAATTAATGTTTTCTCAATTTATAAGGTGACGCTGGTTATCTTTTAGAGGCATGGCTGTTAACACCTCATCGTGTTCCAGAAGATGGTTCCCAAGAAATGAGGTTCTATGAGGTCCATTCAAAGTGTCGCAACATTATCGAGAGAGCAAACGGCGTATTGAAAAATAGATGGAGATGTCTCCTCGGTGCAAGGGAACTTAACTACTGTCCGAAAAAGGCAGTTAAAATCATTAATGTGTGCTGTGCCTTGCACAACATATGTATTCATTTTAAAGTGCGGGAAGAGCCCTGCGATTCTTTAAGTGAAATGATCACCGAAGAGGATCATATTAGTTTACCAAGTTCCACAAGATATCTTACCGCAGCTCAATTAATTAGAAATAATATTGGATGCGCACTTTGAAATAGTATTTAAAACATGTTTTTAAAGTTTTTTGAAATGCATTTATTTATATTAATAATTTAATTAAATTCATGTACATATTTACTAATGCTTATTAGATTTTTATTATAAAAAGGAAAAAAGCCACTTTTTGTAATGAAATAAAAACTTACTTGCTACTTATGAAATTAATGAAAAAATAAAAACAATCTTTAATTCAATTTGGCTTGTAACTGAGATCATTGAACTGAAGCTGCAAATTATTTTTATCTAATTTATATTGAACCTCTCTAGTTCTCATTTTTCCTATGAAGGAGTGGTGGCGCCGCATCTCTTGTAGCTTTTCGTTTTCAGTGTTTGCCATTTGTTGAAACTGTTTTTTTTTTGAGGTCGTACATCTTGTCAATGGACCTGTAAATCTTTTTTAAACTCTGCTTTTGTTCCTTAATGTCTACCACTACTTCTTTCAATGTACCCACTAAATCATTTTGTACGGCAAGTTCTGCTTGCAATATATCGTATGACGATCTTACGTTTTATTTTGAATCATTTGTTTTTAACTTGGAAGAAGAGTTCGATATGTGGGTAGTTTTAGGTGCTGGCACGCCTTCAACGCTGATATTTTGGTTTTGTTCTGTCATAGAAACGTTAACGCATACTGAATCCAACGTTATGTTTACAGGATCTTCAAAGTTTTTGGGGATCCTAGGCCGAACACATTTCCAGGCACGCCTTCAACGAAAGTTTTCATGGCAATTAAATTGTATATACTTTCCTCCGTTGCTGAGAACTTATATTCCCTAATAGGCCCTCCACCTGTGCCCTTTTGATGTTGCAAATTTTGGGATGCCTTCTGACGCACATATATCTTTTGGTCACACCATACCTGAATATAACAGAATTGCATGTACATATTTATATACATAATAACATTTTTGAATACCTTTTTCCATTCAGTAAAATGTTTGCTTGGAGGACTTAGAGAATTTAATTCATCCTCTGCTCTTTGCCAGAACCGTTGAACCTCTTGACGGTCTCCTTTAAAAAACCCCCGTGCAATTTCTGGATTCTCCTGCATAAGCGTCAATAAATGCTGCAGCTGCTGTTTTTTTGAGCTTTTGGACCTAAAAAAATTTTAACAAATATTTTATTTATTTTTTATTTACTTTTTTTAATACTTACATTTTTCTTTATCTCCCTTCAAAATAGCTGGTGAAAAAACTCGAATAAAATAACAACCGTTTTTCCTTTTTATTATTGTAGAATTCCTACTTTTTTCCCTGGGGGAAAATCCGGGGGAAATTGTAATTCACAATAGGAGGAATGAGAAAAGGGAAAAATTTCTCCCGGAATTTCTATTCATAATTGGGCTGAGTATCTTCCTTCATAAAATGAAGATGCAGACGTCGAACAACTGCTAGACAAAGCGAGAGTTTTTGTTAACTAAACTAAATTGCACATCATCTCATTCACAACAATTCATTTTTTCTTTCGTAAAAGAAAACAATTAAATAAGAAAATAAAGGCATCATAAACAATTGATTAGCAAAAGCGTCGCAAAATAATCATTAGGCAGTGATGCACTTGAGAGCACGCCAATGCATTACCTAAACTTGTTGTTTTACTCAAAATGTATCCCTCGCATTTACTAACTTGTAGAGCACGGACGCAAATAAAAATGTCAGTTAATGCAATACATAAACTGTCATTTTTTTCAACTAATAAACAAACTGCAAAAAAATTGTGCAACCAAACCGAAAACTCTAATGGAAATCGATAGATTCCCATACATTGCTGTACTAAAACAGGATGCTTCCAAAATATTCGCAAGAAACAAGCAAACACCTACAGAAACTAATCGTAAAGTTCGCAAAACTATAAATATAAATGACATAAAATACAGGTAAAGTAGTGAAAAGGATTTTCGTAAAATAATTGCCATATTTGACTCACACACAGAAAAAATAAAAGTTTACCTTTAAACAAACTCGATTTAAAGTATAATGTGTAACTAACCTAAGAAATTGCATCTATTTACCTCTGTTTCGTATTGAATTGAAACCTCGAGACATAAAATTAAAAAAGGATTAAACGCAACTTTAACCTCAAATGTTTATTGCACCGCAAAATTGACTTAAAGAACCGCACCTCCTAATATTTACCTTCAAGAATTTCATAATTTCAATTTATCCACCTTTTAAATTTCCAACTTTAAAGTTTCAATACATCATACAACAATTAAATCACTGGGTCCACGTTTTTTAGCAGCTAGTGTCTACAGTGTAAAACATTAACTAGAGAAGTAAGAGCACTTTATTCTAAATACCGATTTGTGTTCGACGCAATTATTAAAGTAGGTCCTGGAAAACCAGAAGAAGTAGAGTTGTGCCTAATTAATTTTAATAAAAACTTCAAATTAATCACACAAATTCCCTAACCTAAAAAACGCATTAACAGAGTGCACAAAACGACAAAGAATAGCAGATTATTCATAATAGTATGCATGCAGAAACCTCAAGCCTTTTTAATGGAGGCATACACCATTAAAAATAAACTGAAATTATTTTGAAGAGCAATTAGTTCCCAAATAAAACACTGTAACAGACATTCCTAAATCAGCCCTAACACGCCTAACCTAACAACCATCTTCATTACCTAACGCGCCAACAAAATTGGATTATCCAATTGATTTGCCTTTTACATTTTCTATAATATTCGACAGATAGATTTCGCTTAGCGTATTACTTTAGGCTGGTCTGTAAGCAAATCAAAAGGAAGCACAGAAAATCTTTAATAGAGACAACCAAGCCTAAAGAAACCATAACAAGGACCAAACTCACTCTATCACTCCACCTAATCTACTATGGTATTATGCTGGACTCCCTCCGTTTTAAATTAAGAAAAATTCAAAATCACTAAAATTAAAATTGAACACAGAAGCCTTTCCCATAATTGAGATTCTAAACTTCCCAAAGATTTAAAACTTCCACCCATTTAAATGACCACCGTGTTTTACGTATGACTCAGAAATCAGATAAAGCCAATTTTTTATTTAGCAATTACAATATCCCCATTATTAAGCATGTTTGAAAATGCAAGTGAAACAATATTTTGTTATTTAAAGATATAAATTTCGTATTTCATTTAATCAGAATACAATGTATTAAAATGTTTTTGAAGTGATCATAATGTAAGTATGTCATAAGTAAAATTTTTTTTTACCTGTAGTAATTGTTTTTAGTGGTTTTAAATTAGGAACACAGGAGAAGTTTATTAAGTTTAAATATACAGTGCAAGCTCGATTTTCGCGAATAATTAAAGGGCAGAACCCAAAATTTCATAGAAAAATTTTATGCAATTTTTAAAATTAGAATTGTTTATATTTACATTTGAAACATTTTTAAGAAATTGGAGATTTCAAGTTGCCTATTTGGCAAATTATTTTTTAAAATATGAGCTGAATCCCGTATTTCACATAGTGCTGCTGTCGACATAATTTTCCAAAGCCCATTCTATGTATGCATATGTTAATCGATGTTAGAGTCCACAATAGTCCAGTTTTTTTGATGACCACTAACGCATATATCATCCGATTCCGTGTCTGGTAATTCCATTTGCTCCTCATTAATTTCCACATGAAATTCTTCGTGAATCTTGGCTTTATCAGCATTCGTAAAAGGATACCAATTTTAGCTACAGCTAGTCAAAAGATCTTCTTTTCTTTCTGAATTATATTTTTAAAATATTTAAGGTCTGTGATCCTCTTTACTCCGTTTCCTACCAAATTCGAGAGCATTTCACGATTTTAGGACTTTAAACACTGATATTTTATCCCAGCTAGTATCGGAACTACATTTTTGAGGTTGAAATTTTTAGTTTGAACCCCAAATTTGTTCCCGCTCAGCAATCACGTGGGCGCGCTAAGTGGGTGAAACAAATTCTTGATGGAATCGGTTCTTTAATATAAATGATATCATCCAGGCGTTATTACTGGAATTGTATATTTCGATTTTCCAACAACCAACCATTTCAGTTTTTCTGTATTCGAGTTATTTGTGCTATCTGCCACTCTTATAAAACGTTTGTCATTAAAAATTGAACTACTAAATAGATTACTGTGGAGTAGCATATTGAGATGTTTATATAAGATTTAGCTAACTTACAGTTTATTTGACGGTTAATATTGCTGTCAAAGCCAAAAAGATGATTTACTAAAAATTGCTTTCTTATTTTTTCCCTTCTTTTCTTTGTTAATGTCGAATAATTCATACAATTTGATTATCAAAGACACTATTTAGTGCATGCATTTTTTATAAGATCTATTGTATACGCGAAACAATAGATCTTATATATATATATCGTTTTTGGACCATAGTTATATATTGCTTAGTCATATAGCGACTTATGACCTCAAGCAGTTTAATTTTTGTTTTAGCATTGCTTTTGCAATAAAAGTGCACATTTTTTATGTTAGCTTTGTTTAAAATATTCTGGGTCTAAGAGATGTCAAGTTGCATACTTATTTAGAATGTTGCCGAAACTTTTTCGAAAAAGAAGTTAAAGTACCTCTTGAAAAAGATTAATAAATGCTGTTATTTTTTTAAGCGAAAATAATATATGACTAAATTTAGAATTTATTACTTTTGGTACTTTATTTACAATGTACATATATAATGATTACTCACCATATAGATGAAAAAAGGCGTAATTTCACCATTCCGAATTCTCAAAATTCTTCAATCTATGCAGAAAACTACGATTTTTTTGCCTGTTTGACCGTAACACCTGAACGACTAATTCGTATCATACGATTTATACATCAGCTTAATGGTAATGATCTTTCTTTAATTTTTATATGGTCAGTATTGCTATGACTTTAAGTCCAACTGAGATATTTGAGACATTATAGTAAAAAGCGTGAGTCTAGTGCCTTTACGAACATACTTCCGAAATTATTCAATAATTTTGTTTTATTTATTTATTTATTCATTTATTAACAGTAAATAAATTTACAAATAAATAATTATAATTATTGAAACTGGCAACAGTGGCCTTCGTCCTTATCATTTAGTTGTAGTGGGACAAACTACTGGTTCGATTTTAATAATCGAAAGCTCATTTCACTACAAATTATCCTTATTCGATTGAGCGCAAATAACTACCTATGCCACCTACAAAAAATAACTCAGTCAACCAATACTGTAAAATTAATTTGATGGATAGATCGTATGATAAGTATTGGTCGTTCAAGTGTTACAGCCAAAAGACGCCGCCAAACGGTCAAAATATTTATCATAGTTTTCGAAACTTCGACCGGCACGTGTTCACATATTCCGATCTTGCTAATACTTCGGCTATCATATTTTCTACATATATTAAACAATTTGGAGTTTTTGGATGGACAAAATTTCGACATCGACTTTTGATGGGCACCCTAATATATATAGACGACATTTATGTCGTCTCAATTATTCAGTTTTAAGCGATAAATCTATTTGTATAACAGTATATATAGAAGTAAATATAAGATAATATTCGGCGAAACTAGTCTATGTACTTTAGACGTCTTATGCTACCCGCGGCAAATTGGAAGAATTTTAACTGTAAGAATTGTAGTTAAATATTTTTAAAATATCATTTTACCGCTTGAAACGTTAATAGTTAGGATAGAGATTTTTATTATTTTATTTAAAGAATATTTATATCACAGTTTAAAATGGAAGATTAATATTAAAGTCACACATCAATGCTACGAAACAGCAATTATATATTAAAACCAAACGATTATATTAGAAATTAGGGTCGAAATCAAAACAGTTTTGACATTTTTCATTACACTTTGAAACAGATGAATGTATGACATTGCTATATCTTAGCATAAGAGGATGAAGACTAGACATTATTGAAAATATGAAAATCTACAAAACACAAACTTTTAACACTGACATCTTTCACATCACAAAAACTACTCATGAAACTACTCTGAAAACACCCTTCGACGGACACATCTGCCTGAATAATAATGAAAGACGGAAATATTGAAAATTAGCCCCACATAAAATGGCGAGTAGCGGTCATTCTACCTAAATGAGCAGATACGACTTTAATAAAATAACTACCTAAACTTATCACTGACTCACCAGTATACTTTAGAACACGGCTTGCGAATGATGTCTTCATATCGAAAGCTATCGCCGTTCATACCAAACAAATAGCCAGCAAGGATTTTTTTTAAAAGAGAAGTAGCACTTCAGGCAACGATGCCTATTTAGTCAAGTACTCTTTACATATTTTTCTTCCGGGAGCCGCTTTTTCATTTCATGTGAAAAGAGGGTGATTTCGAAGCATTTATTTATTTATAAGTATTATCCCACACACAAGACCTTTAGTCTTATTTTTCAGTGTGAAACTGAATTAATTACAAAATTACACATTGGTTAAAATAAATATATTAAAATAGAACATAGAAATTAATACTTCAATAACATCCATGAAATATTATTACATTAAAATAGAGAACTATTATATACAAAATAAGTAATTGTCATTGTAATAAGGAAATTAATTAATTAAAAAGTAAAAAAGAAATTTAATTAAAAAAAAGTATGTAAGCCGAAAGCTCCCAAATATATTCAAAATAAGTTTTATGATGACAGGAATTAAGATAATTTGAGTATAAAGTAAAATAGGATATATATGTATATATCTATAAAATAAAATATAATAATTCAATACGAATAACGTTAAATAATTATACATTAATAAAATAATAAATAAAATCTAAGCTGAAACATAATTTTACAAAGCTACTCAAAAAAAAATTCAAAATATCATTTTTAAATTTTTGTGACCTATGAGGGAACGAATTCCAGAGAGATATTGCAAAAATAAAAAATACGATTTTGACACTAAGCAACTGTATTTAAGTGTCCTTATTCTTCTACCTCTACAACCTTCTACAAAACTTAATCTTCCATAAAGATAACCCGGCTGGTGTGTGTATATAATTTTATGCAAAAAAACTAATACTCTAACACTAAGCAAATTGCAAAAGGAGACGCCATACAATTCTTTCAAAAACAGTGAAACTCTAGAATGTCTGTCCAAACAATACACATATCGAACAACGTTGTTAAAGGCGACTATTAACTTCCTTTTACTGACTGAGTCGCAGCTGGAAAAAAGTTCACATCCGTATAACAATACAGGGATCAAATACGTTATAGAAATGTCAGGTCTAATTATGAGTCGTGAAAGTCTATTCTGCATAACGATGCATCTAAACTTGAAGGGATTTATAGTCAAGCCGTTTGCAGAAGCCCATGTATTAATACCATGTAATTGTCGATTCAGTGAAGTTATGCACTTATCTACCATGTTAATATTACAACATGTATATAGTTGGACATCGTCAGCGTATATTCTGATTTTACAATCCGTCAATATGGGAAGATGATTAGAATACATAGAAAATGGTAACGGTCCAACAATTGACCCCTCCGGAAAATCTCTGGACAAAGGCTTAGAGCTTGATTTTTTATCAAGTATTTGCGTATATTGGAATCTGTTGGATATAGATAAGTTGATATTAACCTAAGAGCGGAGGATGAGAAATGGAAGAAGGTATGGAGTTTATAGCAGAGAAGTTTATGCTCGACGATGATCCAGGGAGTGATCCAGAAGAACCAAAAACGCCATATTACCTTTATCAATTTCCATCCGTATATCCTCATAGACATCCAATAATGCAGAAACACACCCGTGATTCCTTCTAAAACCAGACTGCCTGTCCGTTATCAAATTATTCCCATCGAGAAACCAAGTTGTTTGGTTATGCATAATTCTCCCAAAGACTTAATTAGACTTAATCGACAATAGGCTGGCAACTACATCGCACTCGTCAATAACCTCAAAGGAGAAAGAAGAAGAAAAGTGATTATTGATCCGATTGCTATAATATTGCAGATCAGCATTCACCAATGGAACACCCAAAAACTTATCGTTAAGAACATCAACATTAATTGCGCTGATTACACATGTTCCCGCTTTACCAGTACCCATTTCTAGAGTCAAGGGCCGTTGAGCATCATGCAATATAAACCGGATTCGTCAGCATGGTAGATTTGGTAGAGGCAACCTATGCTCATCAACATTATCCTTAAACCCTTTCACAAATGAAGACAATGAGTTTGAAGGCAATTTCATCTCGTAATTTTTAAAATCTAACTCCACGTCGACGCTCAGATTTCTTCAATACTAAATTGATTTGATATACATTGCAATATAAGTGACTTGTTTTTGATCGTAAAATCAATGGTGCATTTTTTCATTGGTATATAAAGCACGTATAAAGCATTTTTTCTATTCTTGCGTACTCGCTTCTTTAACGGTTCAGTTCTACTTTAAAATTTTTTTAAATCTATAATTTCTGAGAAATTGTTGATTTCAAAATTGTTGGTTTAAAAATAAGTTAAGAGAGATGTATATACACAACAAATGACACGAGTAGACTGTCAAAATTTAAGAACAAAATCATCCAAAAAGGTTAATATATCGAAAGACGAAGACTTTCCTTTTTTTGGTTATAGAAATTGTAATCAAATGTAAAAACTAATTTGCAGTTGCGAATACCGAGCTGGCACTGTATTTTGTATAATTTTTAAATTAGGGACATTTCATATATATATATATATATGCAGATATATTGCGTACTTACAGTCTTTCTAGAGATATTAAATCCTGCAGCGACCCCTTATCAATTGTGTGTATTTTATTGTCAGTGAGTTGCCTAAAAATAAACTTGTAATTACTTGTGAATAAATAATTATTTATAATAATTATGGTTATTTGACCTTTTTAATATTTTATAATTAATTAATTAATTAAGCACTAGGTCTTTATATAAAAAATGGAGTTAATCTTTATCTTTTATTTTAGTTCTCAGTATTTAGCCAAACAATTGACGAAAAAAAAAATTGTTTGTACACTTTTTTTTGCCTGAAGATGTTAAACAATGGTTTGGCGAAATATCGAGAACTAAAATAAAAAATAAAGATTAACTAAATTTTTTATATAAAGACCTAGTGCTTAATTAATAAATTACTGAAAAAATAAATAATAATTAATATAGAGTTGAATAATGTGCAACAGTTTTAATACAAGCGCCTCACTTTATAGTCTAGAGAATTTTTCTAAACATTTTGCAAAAACGTTTCATTTCAACTACAATATTGCAGTTATTTATGCAATGAAAATTAAATATATACGTCTGTATATACACAATGTCAAACAAAACAAAACGATTACACGACACTACAAAGGAGTCTTTAGTAGCCCTATCCAACATGGGCCTTCAAGTATCATCGTGGGATCCACTTCTAGTCCATCTTCTCATTAAGAAGGTGGACAAACCTGTTCATACTCAATATGAACAATCGATCTCGAATCCGAAGGAGCTGCAATCATTCAACCACTTTCTCGCCTTTCTTGAAAACTAATTTCTGACACTTGAAGCTATGGGTGATAAGGAGAAACCCTCCTCTAGCAACAAAACCTGTGGTCTGACAGCACAACCCCATCATGAAATCCGCAAATGCATAATTTGCAATCGAGAATCACATCCCTTCTATCGATGCCATGAATTCATACAACTGAAACCGGCAATTCGGCTCAACCTTGTACAGAAGCACAAGTTATGTGTGAACTGTTTCAACCCAACTCACTCCACTAAGCAGTGCACCATTTTGGGCCGCTGCCAATGATGCAAGAAACGACATCATACCCTAGTTCATTTGGAGCCAATCTCACATTCTAAAACATCTTGGCCAAGGGGAGACAAATGTTTTAATAAAGGGTCAACTGTACTCACGGAAGAACGCAACGGAATCAATACCGACAACCTCTCCGTCAACACGGCAAGCAACATCTCTGGTTGCTACACCAGGGGCTGAAGCTAAAGGGAAAGCAGTAATTCGAACAAATCAGAATCAGTAAGTTCTACTGGGCACATCATTGGTTAAAGTCAGAGCGAATGATTTAAAAGTCCTATGCAAGGCAATTCTGTATTCAGGATCACAAGTCAATTTGATTACAGAAGGACTGGTTGCCCGACTGGGACTTGCTGCAAAATCATCATCTATATCCATCAATGGCAGTGGGGAAAACAAAACCAAGGTGCAGAAGCGAATCAATGTCGAACTTCAGTCGCGACTCAACAACTTCTCAACACGTCTAGAGGCATTTGTTCTACCACAAATCATTGCTCCACAGCCCACTCAACTCATTAATCTCGAGAGCTGGTCCATTCCTAACAACGTGATCATAGCAGATCCAAACTTTAATCGCCCTAGAAACATTGACATTCTGCTAGGTGCAGAATACTATCACCAATTACTTACTATAGGGCAAATAAAACTAACCAAGGATCTGCCAATCTTACAAAATACAATCTTTGGTTGGATAGTATCAGGAAGGGTTTCTGGAGACCAGCTATCAAGAGCAACATGCGGTATTTGCACTGAAGATGACCAACTGAATTCTGCTTTTGAACGTTTTTGGAAACTGGAGGAAATTGAAATCGGACAACAACCACTATCTTCTCATGATGCTCAGTGTGAAACACACTTTAACCAACATACGGTACGCGATAACGATGGAAGATTTGTCCTACGTCTTCCTTTTTGTGACGAAAAAACATCTTTAAGAGATTCGCATGGCATAGCTTTTAACCCATTCCTCTCGGTAGAACGTCGCCTCGCAAAGAACTTTTCACTAAAACAACTATACGTCCAATTTATGAATGAGATCCGAGATTGTAGGCTCTAAATATTTTATCCCGCACCACTGCGTGTTGCGCCCTGACAGCAGCACCACTACACTTCGAGTAGTGTTTGATGCCTCTGCAAAAACATCATCAGGAAAGGCCTTGAATGATATCCTGCACACAGGCCCACCTCTACAGACAGAACTATTTACTATTCTACTTCGCTTTCGACTACCACGTTTCGTGTTTACCACGGACATAGAAAAAATGTACCGCCAAATATTGGTCCATCCCCAGGACCGAAAATACCACAAATCCTTTGGCGAGATAATACTGCCGAGCCTATTAGTTATTTCAAATTAACACTGTTACATACGGTACCAGATCGGCACCATACCTGGCGGTCAGATGCTTACGGGAAATCAGCCATAACGTCAAGACACGATTCCCCTTAGCTGCTTCATTTTTGGAAAACAACTTTTATGTTGATGATTGCTTGGGTGGAGCTAACAGCTTACTCACAGCACTAGACACTGAGCGTCAGCTTCTACACGCATTGGGGGAGTACGGGTTCAAACTACAGAAATGGTGTGCCAACCATCCTCAACTACTCACCGGCATACCAGAGCACGATCAGGAAGTCAGTTTAGACTTGACGAAAGAAGTTGAGAACTATACAAAAACATTAGGGTTGGCATGGTCTCCCAAAGATGACCTACTTAAAATTAAAGTCAATCTTTAAGAATAAAGACCGTAACAAAAACAGTAGTCCAGTAGTCGTAAAGGCGAAAATGTCCATTCAGGAATTGTGGTCATTAAAGCTTTCCTGGGATGAAGCAGTGCCTTTGGAATTTGACACCCGTTGGCGACGCTTTCGAGAAAACCTTAGCGAGCTCGAGAACTTTAGAAGCGAAACTCCCATTGTTTATCTCCTGTGTGCAAAATCTCGTATAGCTCTACTTAAACAACAAACATTACCTTGGTTGGAGTTGTGTACTGCTCACTTAGGAACAAAGGTTAAAACCAACTTAAACATTGGCACAGTGCCAACCTTCTACTGGTCCGACTCAGAAATAGTCCTAACATGGAGAAACTCAAGATCGTCCTCCCTGCATACAATCGTCGCAAATCGAATAGCTTCAATTCATGAAACCACAACGGCCGAACAGTGGCGACATGTAAAATCCCAAAATAATCCAGCAGACATGATATCCCGAGGATTAGACCCATTGCAGTTGCAGCAAGCCCCACAATGGATGTACGGGCCATTTTTTTTTTCATGGAAGTGAAAACCATTGGCCACCCACCTTTAGCGTAAACTCTGATGCAACCATCTCCGAACAAAGGCAGCACGTTCACAACGTGCTTATATCAACTAGAAGTGAAAACCCTTTGCATACCATAAACCACAGGAATACGATCAAAATACTTCAACGGATTGTAGGATATGTCTTTAGGTTTATAAAAAATGCCAAAACCCTCAAGACAGAGCGACAATTTCAAAGAATTCTTACGCCCTTCGACTTCACGATGCACTTCTCATCATTGTAAGAACAACTCAATCCCATACCTTTTCAGAAAGCATTCAACAGCTGCAGGAGCAGAAGAAACTCGATGCATCTATCCCGCTCAAAAGCCTTACACCGTTTCTTGACGAAAACAACATTTTAAGAGTAGGAGGACGGCTTAAGGCTTCCCCATTATTGTTTAATGCCAAAAACCCAATGCTACTTCCGTATAATGACATCATCAGTAGACTAATTTTTGAAGCAATGCACAAGGAAAATAAACATTGTGGAGCGCAAGCGCTGTTAGCAAGCGTTCGGCAACGATTTTGGCCTATTAAAGGAAAGCATTTGGCACAGGAAACTATCCATAAGTGCATCTTCTGCGCAAGATCAAAACCAAGGCTTCTTCAACAAATAATGGGCAATGTCCCAGCAACAAGAGTTACTCCAGCAAGACCTTTCATCAATGCCGGTGTAGATAATTGCGGTCCAATATGGGTGCATTTCAAAATAAGAGGAAAAAGACCCCAAAAATCGTATATAGCAGTTTTCTGTTGCTTTGTTACGAAGGCAGTTCATCTAGAACTGGTAGCAGATCTGACAACAGAGGCATTCATCGGGGCACTTAAACGATTCATCAGCCGGAGAGGACACTGCCAGAATCTATATTGTGATAGCGTCACGAATTTCGTCGAAGCTCGGAACCAACTGACGGAGTTATTGACTGCAATATTCTCTCCAATTGCTCAGGAAGCAATCCAAAAGGTTTGCTCGGACAAAAACATTTCGTTCCACTTTATTCCACCCCGAGCTCCTCATTTCGAGGACTATGGGAAGATGCAGTAAAATCCGCCAAAAAGGAGCTATCAAACGCATCCCTAACATATGAAGAAATGGAAACTGTGGTCATAGATGTTGAAGCCATCCTCAACTCAAGAATAATTACGCCCTTTTCAAATGACCCTAATGATGAAATGGCATTAACCCCCGGACATTTCTTGATTGGGACACCGCTTACGGCATAAGTTGACGTTACAGCGCAATCAAGGTCAGCACCATTAGTAAAACGATGGGAATTGGTATCCAGAATCAAGCATTTATTCTGGACACGCTGGTCCTAGGAATATCTGAATGAACTCCAGCAACGGAACAAATGGCAAAACACGTCTCAAAACTTGAAGGTAGGCACCATTGTCATAATTAAAGAAAATTCCCCAGTTACGTCATGGCGGCTTGGCAAGGTGATTGAAACACACCACGGAGCAGACGGTATAGTTAGGACAGCATCAGTCAGAACATTTGCTGGCATCATTAAGCGGGCAATTCATTCACTAGCTCCGCTTCCTTTAGACGAACCCGCCACTACAGTTGACAATGAACAGCAAGAGTATAATTCTCTAATCAAAAGGAAATGCCCATCCAACTATAACTCCTGAGCTTCATCACCTTCAAAACGGTGTAATCTAGCTACAAGTCTGCTAGTACTCTTCGCAATACTTTTTCCATTAGTGTTGTGTCAAAAGGTCACATATAGGAGGCTCAATAGCAACCCAGGCCTACACTTTGAACAGATTGGCAGGGTTAAACCGATTGTCTCAGAATGGAACCTTCTTATATATTTTGAGCTACGACCTTTTTACAAGGAATTACAGCTTTTGGCAACTGGCACTGACACACTTAAGAATTCCTGCAATAATCCAGACACCAATCCACTATGCGATGAACTTGCTACCCATTTCAGAAAAATCCAAAAAAAAAATGGAGGCCAGTTTAGCCAATCTTTCAAGACGGAAAAAACGGGGAGCAATTAACATCGTTGGAAATGTGGCGAATTCATTATTTGGTGTTCTCGACTCACAATATGCTGAAAATATGACTAAAACGATAAACATGGCTCACGCCGTCAATTCAAATCAACACATCATTTGTACCTTATCCATCCCACTCACCCATCAAAAGGAGTATGAACTATTTTATGTAACACCCGTTCCACAGCTAACAAATAATTCATTGATCGCAATTATGCCAACGACCAAAATGGTGGCTATCAACGCTCAAAGGGACGAATATTTGCCCTTCAATGACAACGAATTTCGCGCCTGCAATACTCTGGAACATGACATCTTTCTCTGCCCAAAGCTACAAGCCATCTACACTAAGAGTGCTTCAGTATGTACCTGTGAGATCCATTTATTCAACAACGAATCTCAATATAGAACAATTATCCAACGATAACGTATGGTACCAGCTATACAACAAAAACCAATGGCTGTTTGCAACACAACATGAGCTTAAACTAAGTACTGTATGTGGTTACCAGCTTCTTCAAGCTACCGGAGTGCTCTCACTTCCACCAGGATGTTCAATAAAAAATGAGGTAATTACCATCTACGGACATCAGATTCTCACATCAGTTCTGCACTCCTCGTATACGACCACTGGGATGTCCTTCTCGCAATTACAACAGAATATGCAGAATTTAAACCAGACACTCCCACAGCTGCTGAATATTGAAAATATAACCCGACTACAAGAAGAAGTACGGACCCAGCTACGTGACCTGTCGTCACCCGTACCAATGAAGGGGTTCACAGCGTAGCTATTGGCTATGGAGGGCTTGCCAGTCATTAGGCCATTACTAACGCGAAGACCCAATACAGCGCAAGATCTGCAACCACCACAACCACAACCGCAACCAAGATCAACCTGGAACATTTCTTTGGACCCATTAGCTTAGAAGTATAGTGTTAGCACCAATCGTTCTTTAGTGCTACTTAATTCATGGTAAACATTTCCGGGGGGTCGCAATATATAATTCTTATGATTGACTTCCTTTACAAACTGAAGCCAATGTTTGTAAGAATTAAATTGTGCTGAAACATTTTTTCGCACGCTTAAACCAAAATTGCTGTCTGGTAACATGATAGCTAATTTTGTTTTATTTAACACAAACCAATATTTGTGAGAAATTAAATTGTGCTGAAACATTAATTCGCACGCTTAAACCGGAATTGCTGTCTGGTAACATCAAACTAATTTTATTTAACACAAGTCAATATTAGTGAGAAATTAATTGTGCTGGGACATTAATTGGCATGCTTAAACCAGAATTGCTGTCTGGTAACACGATAGCTAATTTGGTTTATTTAACACAAATTTTGTAATGGAAATCCTCAAACAATTGTGCTGGGAAATCAATTCGCACGCGTAAATCAAAATTACTGTCTGGTAACATGAGAGCTAATTATGTTTGTCAATTTTGACAATCCGTGGGAATTGTTATTTTGGCATAATTATTATTGAAAGATTAAACGCGTAATTTTTTGTTACCATAGGCATGGGAAAGAACGATTGCTGGAATACAATTTCCGTTTATTTTATTTTGTATTCTTTTTCTTTTTTTTTATTATTAGTAATATGTTATTAATTTTAAGTATAAATATGCAATTAATTTTTAAATAAACATGTCAGTACAATTTCTGATCAATTTGCATTCTCTTGCTTTGAATACTTGCCCGAACTTATCCTTCTGCAACTACTTGGTTAACCTAAGTACAAATTCTGATCAACTTGCGTTCTCTTGCTGCATACGTCTCCTAACTTATCCTTGTGCCAACATTTGGTTAAGTTAACCCACAACAACTGAACAATAGCTTGGTGAACTACCAAGTTAACCTCCAACCATTTTCTATCTCTTCGTTGGCAAGGCAAACGAGCCTTAGTTCTAACATACACTGTATTGACTATGTGCTTTAGTTTTGTTCCTTGAAAA
Organism: Trichopoda pennipes; assembly: GCA_030448955.1. NCBI lineage: Eukaryota > Metazoa > Arthropoda > Insecta > Diptera > Tachinidae > Trichopoda > Trichopoda pennipes. Next base: position 3,526,020 of record JASKUP010000019.1, on the reverse strand, counting down.
TTATGCGTTTTACTGATTTTCTTTGTTCACATCCATTGCTTTTTTCTTTCTACTAACCGTCGTTTTAGGAACGACAATTAATTAAGAAAGTGGCACAATCTTCTGGCTAGATGACATTTAACCATTAGTTTACGGCTTCATAAGGAAATATTGCTAGATCTAGCCGCCCGAAACATGGCTTAAACAGAAACCTTTGTAGCATTTTGTTGCATAGTGAGTGTTATGACGAAAGTATAAATGCGCGTTGTCTTTAAAATTTTGATTAAAATGTATTAATTTTAAATTAATTAAAATTTTAACGTGAAAATATATGTATAATAAAAAATTAATTATTGTCGTCTCGAGTTCCCTGCCAAACAAATCTCAACTCTGTCAGGTCTTGATTCAGTTTTCATATATTAAGATAAATCACAACTTATGTGCAAAATGCAACTATTGGTTGTTTGGATCGAACATTTGTTTATTTCCGTATATGAAAATAAGTATCGTTTTAAATTTTTGATGACAATCATGTCCAAAAACTATTAAAAAAACTGAAAAGCAGTCTTTTTGTAGGCATACAACTATAATCAAATTCCTGTAATATTTTAAATAATGTAAAATACAAATCGCCACAAATGTTTAAAGTTCCCCCCACAAAAAATCCTCAACCAGATTATTTGTCCCCATTTTCAGACAAAAATCTTCAGCATAGTAATAAATCCTCTTATCTAAAAAAACTTCAGGCTACTGGAGCGCTCGGAGATGTCTGAAAATAAAAGATAAGGAAGAAAACAAGACTGCTAAACTTGTAGATTACTCGGGCTGTGACTACTAAAACAAAATGGGTTTTAGGATGGTTTAGCAGTAGAACTATTGTGGATTTGTAATAACCCTAGATGCTTAATTAACCACACAACCCAAACGAACCATTAAGCCCCAAGAAAACCAATTTCGTACATACGGTCATTGCAACCTGTAGAAATCTAAGATTGCATATTTGCGAAGGCATAAAATTATTTCATTTTTTTTTAACAATGCTTTTATTTAAAAAATTAATTGCGTTGTTATTTATATTTTAAAATTGGATAGTACATTTTTAAAACTGGTGTGCAATACTTACAAAACTCTTAGTTTAGTTAGCCTCTGAAAGTCAGACTCAAAAATCACAGTTATATTATTTCCTTGAAGATCTCTGTAAAAAAGAAAACATTAACATGGTTTTTTTCTTATAATCGGAAACATCTCAGAAATAAGCAGCCGCTAAATAAAAATATTAATCAGAACATAATTTGTAACTCATCTAATCTTCATATGTTTCACTATTACATATTGCATTATGTAAAATATATAATTTTTAATTTTTTTCCTAATAATGTTTTTGGCACTAACTCTGTAGTTTTTTTTAGGGTAAATAAATTTTTAGTTCACTTTAGTATGCACTTGCGTTTTGAACTCGGCATTCTTCCTAAGATTTACAGAACAATTTTAGTACATACCAGAATAGTTAGTACAGTGCATTTAGTTTAATAACTTTTAAAAAATGCTTATTGGGTACAAAATTTGTCCAACATATATAATTTATTTATTTATTCATTCACTAATAACTATCCAAGGTTTAGGGTCATTTTTTGTTCTCTTAAAAAAATATTAAAAGGTATCAAGTAACGTTTTCGGCTAATACTTTATCTCTGCATACTACAATCACCAAAACGTGGCATTTGGATCGAAGACACCAGTGGAACGGCATCAATATGGGTACCGACGCTGAGCAGCCTGGATATTGGAGACAAAAACTGCGGAAACGAACTCGTTTAGCTTAATGGGCTCACGCTCTTCAGCTGCTGTTTGTTTATTTTTAAATAGAAGTAGCACTTCAGGCAACAATGGCTATTCAGTCAAGTACCGTGTTATATTCTTTAGGAAAGGGAAAGAGGAGAGATGAAACAGGTGGTGAAAGTAAGATAGTCAGAAATTTACTGTAAGACTGTAATGCTATGTAACTACAAGACAGCACAGCGATCAGTGACCATGCCTTCATCACTGAGTAGCCTCACCGACAGTCAATTTTTATTTTTGTAGTGAAAAAAACCAAGGTCTTCGTTGGGAATCGAACCCACAACCCCCAGACTGACAAGCTAGTACACTACCTACTAGCCTACAGTAGCACACCGAACAGGAAGCAGGAGGCTTTCCGGGCAAAGCTGTGCAGAGTATACAGGATAAGGCGATAGAGATTAGAAGGTCTTTCGTAACTGGGGGATTTTCAACTCCCGCGCATACGAATGGAAATCGCGACAACGAACCGGCAGGTTTGTTTTGAAATGGCGGCCAGAATGGAAGTAGTCATTATGAACAGAGGAAATGTGACCACTTTCAAAAGACCGAGATGAGAGGGGACTATACCAGACATGACATTGGCATCGGAGAAGAGAGTCGCAAGCAAGGTGGTAAGCTGGATAGTCCTTGAAGATTACAAAGGAAGTGTTCACCAGTACAGTATGTACAGCGTTGGAGATAGCAGAACACCAAACCAGACCAACACTGGATAGTAGTTGTGCAGAAATCCTAAGATAATCGTTGACAAGCCACGGGTACTCCTTAAATGTACAATAGGTGTCTACGGGAAGAAATTTTGCCAGTAATATGGAAACGGCGGGTTGTACTGATAAGGGATAATAAGATCCTGGCTCTCCATCAGCGTATCGATCCTTGTGTATGATTGACACCGCGGGGATACTTCTTGAAAAGCTGCTTTAACCCGGAATACCTTACAATAGGCACTATCGAAAACGTTATAGAGAAAGCCAGAAAGGCACAAATGGGAAACAATTTTTCGAAACGCATTGTCCTATTGGACGTCAGAAATGCCTGTAACAGCGAAACGTAAACCGACATGTTAGGTGCTCTAGAGACACGGTTTGGAGCACCGGCTTACAATATGAGAATGGTCAGCAGCTGCTGACCATCTCATCGTGTACTGATATACGAAAATGCTGGCAGGACACACGAAAAGCAGATTAAAGCAGGGGCAGCACGGGACTCAATCTTAGGCCCTGAAGTTTGGAAGTTATTAGTTATGATGATATTCTCCTTACGGAGATCCCAAGCGATACGTACCTGGTTGATTATGTGCCCGATATTGCAGCCGTCTTTGGCGCCCGTAACATGGAAGAAGGACAGAGTTAGCTAAAACAGGTCATGCTTAAAACAAAGTTGTAGCTGCATTCTCACAACCTCAGCCTGGCCACGGAAAAGACTGAACTGCTCATAATCACATGAAAGCACATTCTACTGAACACAGACACTAGGGTCTCGGCTGAGACAACAAGGACGAATATCTCGGACTGAGACTAGATCCTAGGCTTAATTTCAGAGCCCAGCTCGAACATACTGCAACAAGGGCAGCTCAAACATCGGCATTTTTCAGCAAACTAACGGCGAAGATCGAAAGGCCATACCATACAAGGTTGATGATAGCAACAGCGCAGTCGATCTTATTATACGTATGCAAAATTTGAGCCTACGCCTGTCGGAAAAACTGCCGAAGGAGGATGTTGGCGACTGTACAACGTACTGCTACTTTAAGAGTAGCCCGCAGTTCTCATTATAAGCAGGACAATTCCAATTGAGCTTTTGGCAGGGGAACGTAAGGCCCTATGAACCACACGGAGGCGAATCAGAGGAACAAACGGAGAGACAGCAAGAGAGATACGAGCGCGGACCATGCAAAGGCGGCGGAATAAATGGAACTACGAATCACGAGGGAGGACAGCAAGGCTGATAACTAGCCTGGATAAGTAGATGAATAACGCAGATGCTCTCTGGACATGGTTACTTCCTGTAATACCTACATAGGATGGGAAAGGTGGAAGGGGATATATGTGTCTATGGAGACAATTGTGTAGATGAGGTGGAGCACACCTCCTTCAGATATGCGAGATGGATAATGAAACGACAGTCTTTGGAGGAAATCGTTGGCGAAATATCTTCGGAAAATATTGTTAAGCTAATGCTGGAGATCGAGAACACCTGGAAACACGACGTTCATAAGAAAAGTGCTACATGTCAAAGAGCGGGACCTAGACGTTGAATTGACGATGGCTGTTCGCAACAGAACAGGAGACCCACCCCAAAGCAATTGGAAAGTAGTTCCAGGCTAAAAACACAACTCGGAAAATGGTATGTTTTTAGTGGATGCTAGCTCCACATACACAAGCTGTGATGCGATAGGCATTTTCCTTCTTAGCCGAAAAAATATAACATCTACAACATACCTAGAGGGCCTTCCAACTTTGGGAAAAACTGTTTTATTATACTTCAGATTCGATAATCCCTAAACATGAAAGAACTAAATATAAAAATACAACACAATTTCTCCAATTGGCCAAGTTTCAAAAACGCAGCTCAAGATTATATAATCAAGCAAATAGAGCGAATAGAACTTATCAGCAAAGAAGTTACATCTACACCCCAGCTACGTGATGAAAAACTGGGGGGTTACTCTCTATTACGATAAGAACGAAAAATAGTACGAAATCGAACGATTTGTACTCTCTAATGCGTTTGCGCATTTGTCTTTCGCATCTCTTTTGTTCTCTTTCGTAAATTTGGCATCACCGCACTCTGTAATGCAAAAGCGTTTGTCAAATTCGTTCAAAAAACACAAATATCTTGCAATAGTAAAAGAGCAAACGCAAAGGAAGAAAGACATGTAAGTAATTAAAAACCGTTTTATATTTGATATTAAAAATTTTAATTTTCAGGGATATCAAAGCGAAAAAATTACATACAAAGCAACGACAATTTGAAATTTTAGTGAATTTTATGATGCAACATAGCGATTTGGCCAAGAGACAATTGCAGTCAGTAATTGCAAAATAAGCCGCTAATAAATTGTGGAAAAAATTATCGGACGACCTTAACGCTAACGGACCTCCTGTAAGGGATGTTGCTGGATGGAAAAAAGTATAATAATGTGCTATCATTTATATAAAATGTTTGACTAATAATATAAAATCATAAAGGTTTGGGCGGATTTTAAAAATCACACAAAGAGGAAGATGCGTACAAATAAAGTAAGCATTTCGAGCACAGGTGGTGGTCCTTCACAGTTTTGCCCGCTTTCTCCCATGGAGGAACAAATCATACGCTTGCTTGATATAGAAGAAGCTATTAACGGCCTGCCAACGGCTATGTGTTTTGGTGCAAGCGATGATAGCAGTAGCCGTGTTACGCTAGTAAATAAGAATGTGTCTGGGGTAATTTTGAAATCTCCATAAAACGAAAATAGCAGTCTGGAAGAAAATATGCGCGCTGCAAAACGTCCACGACTATCAAACGTAAAAACCCAAGTGGAAAATCAAGCGAAGTTTCACAAGAAAACATCTATAGTACTTGGTGAAATAAGGAATGGTATAAAGGACTTAGTTAGATATAATAGAAAATCTTTCGAACTGAAGGAAAAAAAGCTGGCTTTTCTTAAAGAAAAATTTAAATTTGAAAAAGAGAGCAAAATTCAAAAACAAAAAATTGTATTAGAAAATTTAGAAGTGAAAAAGAAAATTTTGGAATTGAAGATAGAAAAAGTAAACATGTGATAGTTATACTGCTTGTGAAATTTTTATTTATATGTATTTTTAATGAATTGAACTGAATGTTTTTTTTAAGATTATAGACATAAGTTTATTATTAATATTTTTTTATAACAATGAAGTACCTTTTTTAGTTTAAAACTTAGATTATAAGTTAAAAAGAACTATTTTAAAATACCACTGAAGTATCATATTTAGTAACAATATATATTATAGAATAAGAATAACTTAATATTTACACGTTGTTATGAAGTGATATATATTATTTAATTAAATTTTATTATATCAAACTCAAATTATCTTTAATATCATCCCTTATTTCTCTAGCAATACTTATTTGATCCCTGTTGGTCGCATTGCTCTGAACTGCATATTCAATTTTATTTGGGCTATGGAATCCATCACTATTTATTTTATATTAATTAAAAAAAGCGTTGAGCAGGAAAACTTTCTGTTTAAAAAATTTTTTGTTTTTAATATGTATTTTGAAACTTCACTAATGTCAATCTTTGCCATCTGTCATTTTGTAATGCCAGTGTTGCTTCATTTTCAAATAATATTGCGAAAGGTCTTACGAAAGCGATAGAGAGTCCCAAATTGATTTGCTATCGCATTTACCTTTCGCATCGAACTTGCTTTCGTATCGTAATAGAGAGTAATCCCCCCGCTTTCATTGGTAAACAACAAACACACTTCTTAAAAATGTTTCACTCCAAGGAACTGATTAAGCTATGCACAATTCAATGTAAGCTGCATAAAAATCTAATAGTCGGTGTCCGAAATCATCAAGGAACTTTCCAACCAAGGTTAATTGGGCATCCACAAACTCCAAAAAGCAACAGATAATGAAACTGATTATACATTCGATATTGCATTGCAAAAAGTGTGGGAATTGCCTTTAAGAGCATGCAGCTTCATCAAATATATATTCTAAATTTATTCAACAAAACTAAATTTTATAAATTAAAATATCCCAATGCCCCATAACCAAAACTTAGCATATTCTAAGAACTTCCGAAATATTGTTCCTTCAAATACTACATTATTCTCAATTATAGCAAATAATTTATCCAAAACAAATACAAAACATATCAGACACAAATTACAGAAACAAAAGATCTCGAAAACTTCATCAGTAAGCAATAAAAAATAAATATTAATCAATCCTGCACCAGCATCAAAAATAGAGAGTTAAGTACTACAAAATCTAATATAAAATTAAGACAAAGTAAACTATGAACTGCAATAAATAAATCTAACAAACTAGTATTTTGAACAAAACATCATCATTTTACCAAGTCTAGCGACAAAGACTAATATTAATTATAATACTATTCTCGCACCTTACAAATTTCGCATTCACTTCACCGCTATGATCGAAATAATTTAATGAGCTATCTCTTTTCATACATGACTACAGCCCTAACATTATATTCATACAATAAGCTCATAAACGTCATAATACTTCAATTATAAAAATTCATAGATTATATATTATAGCTTAGGTAACAACATCAAAACAAGGTACAGTCAAGCTCAAAAATTTAATGTAATTTTTAAAATTAGAATGGTTTTTATTTACTTTTTAAACATTTTAAAAGAAATTGGAGAACAATTTTTTTAAACAGCAGCTAAATAATTTCTTACATTTTCTAAGTAAGAAAAAGATCCTCTGTGTTTTTCCTAGTCGTTAAGAAGACTGTGAATGAGAGACTGTGTTTATTAAGCATCCTTAGAAAATAGATAACAGGGTAATTACACACAAAATATTCATTAAGCAACAAAAAATAGATAATAAGCGATAAATAACTAGATGTAAAACTTGAATTGGTTTAGTTTAAGGTATATTAAGATACGAAAAATAAACAATCAGTATTCAAGTTGTGTTCAAAGAATGAAGTAGTGTTTTTTTAATTAATATATAGAGAAAAATTATTTATTTACTTTTCTTATATATAATAGTTATAGTTTTTTGACCTTTTTAATATTTTTTAGTAGTTTTTTAAAAATTTTTATTTAATTGACCTAGTGCTTTATAATTAACTACTAAAAAATATTTACTTTTCCTTTTTAAAAAAGGAAAATTCAATCCGCTCGAGAAACGTAATTTACGTGATATATCGTGATGTTGCCGACTTGTCACATATTTATCGTTGTTATACAATCGTTCACTTTAATTTTGTTTTCTGCATGACCACTACCGTACAAATCATCCGATTCCGTATCTGATAAGTACATTTGCTTTTCATGACTTTTCACAATTATCGGCGAAATAGTAAAGGCAGAACATACTCTAAAAAGGTATTGACAGCCCTTTAGTTAACAAAGCCAGAGTGGCAAGTTTTATAAAGCAAACTAATTTTTTTTAACATTTTTATCCGTTTAAGGAATTTATGTGTTAATATAAAAAAATTAATTAATTCATTACAGCCCTTTTTTACATGTTTGTTCAAAATTTTGTAAGAATATCTCAATCCGTTTAGATTCTGTAGCAAATACTATATTTTATTTTTCAAATAACCACTTTAACATGAAATTGGCAGTTTTAAACTTAAATGACATCTAAAAAATGCGACGCAAAAAAATAAAAAAAATTTTTATAAATTGTTAATCTAGAAGTCATAAGCTTTCCGCTGATGCCATGATACTTATACAAAGAGCATATACTTAAATTGTAGGAACATTGCAAACCTCGCCTTCTAATGTAGTATTTCTCTTTTTTATGTAAAAATAAAACGCGTTTTGTATAAAACCATTTTTATAGACATTGTAATCATATTTAAAAAACTGGTCAAGTTCACGATAATGGGTAGATACTGAACTGTACCACATTAGAAAGTAATATTTCACTACACAAAAATGTGATCAATGGATTTTATATTATGAATATTATGTTACAATGCTTAAAGCTTGGCCGTTTTACAGAAAAAGACATAAAAAATTTATTATTTTGGTAGGACCCATCCAAATTGTCTACCTCTAGGCGACTGCAGCCCCTGGAGTACAATCTGGGGTTTCAAATAACCAGCCAAACGGAAAAGCCTTAGAGAACTTAATGTATTATAACAAGCTTATATTATTAAGCGATGGCTCAGCAGTACACTTATTTACTCACAACACGTTTTCAACGTTGATTTATCACTTAAAAACCCTTAAATTTATATATATATATAGTACCGTTCGGGCTATAGTTAATGGAAAAATACCTGAACAAGCGATTGCAGAGGTAAAGAATGGATTTCCTTGGATGCAAAAGCTCAGAGAATGTTGGTCGTGTCTATGGGTGAAGAGCCAACGCTTCACGTTATGAATTCTAAGTACCTGAAATTTGGTCTGTTCTTGAAAACGTATATGAGAAGTCAGAAACATCAATTCATTTAGAACAGCAACAATTTTTCGAATATCAAAAAAAAAAAAAAATATATATATATATATATCAGTGACCACCTACCCATTCTTTGTAGCATTGGTTACGACTCCAACTCAACAAAATATAAACAAAATGTCTGAAGCAGCATCTCATCAAATTTATCTTTCCGCAAACTTCATATATTTTGCATATGACAGGTATCCTGGTGAAACTGTACCTTTGTGATAATTCCAGGTAAATGTGGACTGCGAGGTAGTACCGTTCGGGCTATAGTAAATGGAAAAATACCTGAACAAGCGATTGCAGAGGTAAAGAATGGATTTCCTTGGATGCAAAAGCTCATCTATTCTTGAAAACGTATATGAGCAGAAGTCAGAAACATCAATTCATTTACAACAGCAACAATTTTTCGAATATCAAAAAAATTATAAAGATGCAATATCTCTACATTTTTTTTTTACACTCGGGCCAGTACCCAGGAGATGACCCCTACTTATACAGTGCATTTTACCAGTGGTGCAATTCACTATTATATTATAACGACAATTGTTATTGCTTTAAATTGTAACCACAAAATTGTCGATTTTGCTATTCAGTAACTTTTAAAACAACATTCGTTACTGTTAAGTTGTAAAAGTATGACAGGATTGTCATGTAAAGGTATAACATTGGATGTTTAGGTATGTTGTTACAGGAACAGGAGCTCAGGATTCATTGATCGTTCGCAGGATCGTCCGCAGGATCGCCATGTAAAGGTATGACAGGATCGCCATGTAAAGGTGGTTGGTTAGGATGATAGCAAGATGGCAGGATCTTATTGTAGTTATTGTCCCTATAGCCCTTTCTATATTTTAATAGCTGTATAGGGTGTCAGCTAGTGGGTTAGGCGTTCAAAGGAACTGCCAAAAGACTGAAACTATAAATGAAACAAGGCATATACTGCCAGCTAAAGTTATCAAGTAATAGTCTATCTTTATTTAATTTTCTATGGCTTATATACTACTTATGAAAATCTAACTTATAATCTAGAATTGAGTGTTTACAAAGTCACTCAATTTTATCATTAACATATTAAAACTATTGAAATTGTGTCAAGTGATCAAGTGTCCGACACATGCCAAACACAAGGTGTTGATGTAAATTGACACCCAAAAATGTGTTGGCATATTTACAATAGAACTGCATGTAGATACTCTACATGAGTTGTGTCGGCTCGCATACACTATGTATGCTGTATGAATACTGTAGTACACTACAAAGTGACTGTTGTTAACGATAAATTTTGTTAGCTAACTCACATTCAATTTTGGTTGTTAAAACAGCCGACAACACTAAAAAATAAATTAATTTTCAATTTAAAATAAAAGTAAACAAAAGAAGGTAGTACGAAACCAAATAAGAAAATTTGTAGCAATTCTACCAAAAAATATTTTGTGCACATTTTTTACTTACCTTGTATAAAAAACTTAAAAACTTGAAAAATTTTGATAAATAATATATGATAAATTTTCTTCGGCAATTGTTCTGTTTTTTATTTACAGGGATGCCACTTGTTTTCAATGTTTGTCGACTAGCAATAGCCAAGCAATTACTGAATCCCATTATCGTTATTGCAAGCAATTAAATGTGTAGAAAAACATGGTATCGAATCGTTAAAAGTTACTGAATCGCACTACAGAACTGGGAAAATAGGTTATGGGGAGAAGGAAAGAGGGAGTAGTGTTTGTAGACATTCAATTTGAATTTTTCCCACAGTGAAAGTGACAGGAAAGACCTCTTGACGAAGTTTATTCGACATACGAAATGTTCTGCTAAAACATGAATTTTCCCTGTAATGCGAAGTGTGCTTCACTGGGCAATCTACCACAAATGGATTTGCTCTCCCTAATTTCGTTAGAGCACTTACCATTGTAGTAACGATAGAAAAGTGATGCTCTAGGGAACCAATATAGTTGGATACCCTACCGACCCCAATGAGCCTCTTAGCTCTCTCCTGTACGCGGTCGAGCAATTCTAAGACAGACTTTGGGCGCCGGCCCATACATGAGAGTTGTATTCCATCTTTGGATGGATATAGGTGATATAAATAGTACGAAGATCGGATGGAGTGAAGTATCTCTTACACCGTTTTAGAAAACTGAGGCACTTGAAAGCTTCTTTAGAAACCTGAAAAATGTGTTTATTCCATCGAACATCACACGGAATTTTCATGCCAACAACATCAAGAGCTTCCGATTCCGTAATACCTATGTCACCCATAGTAACCAGCACATTTCCGAATACACATCAGAGCATAATCCCATCAGTGATCACCGCAAGATCGTGATTGAGCGTACCATATATGTTCCGCCTTTTGGAACTCACCTCCAACTGGTTCAGTCGATTACCAAATGAATGACTAATGGTGTTGTCATCATCCCACACTCTATAAAACGCTTTGGAAATATCTAGAGCCACCACCTTACTCTCTCCGAAATGATGTATAGAGTTGCATGTTTCGATAGGAAAGCCAGTAAGTCGCCCGTAGAGTGCCCCCTACGGAAACCATACTGTCGATTGCTAAGTAAGCTGTTCCAGGCACAACATGAAAATTAATCATTCTTCCCATCACCTTAAGTGCTGCTTCAGGACCAGTGTTAGTATCCCATCCGACCCAGGAGACCTGTTGACGTTAAGATCTGCTAAAACAATTTTAAACGGCCCAAGCTCGAAAGAATATCTTTGGCATAGTAACGGGTACTCTGTCGAGCATGGCCGGTGATTAACTATTTTGCGGCTAATAGGACTTATTTGCAAATATACCAGCCAAAACGTTAGCTTTATCAACCGGGTCAGTGAATATTTGATCATTCCTTAAAAGAGTCGGAATTGAGGAACTAGCATTATCCCTTACTCTTTTAACAAATGATCAAAAATTCTTTACAGTTGGACATTATTGTCCAAGAAACACAGTTTCTAATTAAATTGCCTAAAAAATTCGTTGAGCTCAGCAACGAGCCTTCTTATAAATATATTTTAAACGTTTGGTAGCTGGTTTCGAAACATTGTGAAGATGATGCAGTGATCGAATTTGCCAAAAAGTGCACAAACACTAACTTCATGGTTTTAGGCAGTGATGGGCGAACTTTTTGGGTGGCGGACCAATAAATTAAAAAATATCTTGCGGCGGACCATTAAATTAAAAAAACAAAGAGGGTCATTCGTTAAAAAATTATGGGGTTGCTGTTCAATTAAAAGTTCGGTTTAAGCTATATATTTATTAGTTATATTACGTAATATTTTAAAACAACATACAAATTTTATAAGATACGGTTTATTATGATTTTAAGATTTTCCAGATGTATGGGAAGCATGGACCTGTTTCTGACTTGACATAATTTCCTCAAAATCTAGTTCCAGCTGGGGGGATGCGGCTATTAATAAATTAAATAGACTCTCGTCTGACAATCGGTTCCTTATTGAATTTTTTCTGCATTTCATTACTGAAAAGACCTGTTCACATAAATATGAGGCAGCAAACATTGCCATAATTTTCTGCGCATGATTAATTAGCTTTGGAAATTCATCTTTTGGTAAGGATTTATAGAAATTAAGCTTATCTGTATTTAAAAATAGCTGTTTTAAATTATTATGGAACATTCTCAGGATTAACATTAAAAGGCACTAAAAAAATATCTAAACATGGTTGGATTTTTGTAAAAACAGCAAATCTGGTCTCAAATTCTGAATACAGTTTTAATAAGGATTGTGAAAAGACTTTTAACTTCTCTTCACTCACAGGCCTCAAAGAATTAAGTCTTGGAAAATGAGTCAAATAATTTTTTCCCAAAAATTTAGAAAATATAAACAATTGAGTTTTAAAAGACCACAAACTGCCCCAAGTTTCATCTATAAATTGATTTCTTCCCTGTAACTTCTTGTTCAGTTTATTATAGTGCCTGAGTAAATCCGTGAAAAAAGCAAACTCGATGCACCAATTCTTATCCTCCAATATTTCCCACTCATCCCAAATTTAAGTTTTGGTTTTTAGAAAAACTTTAATTTCTTCTAGAAGACTCCAAACGCTCGAAAAGGCATGTCCACAACTCAGCCACCTGATCTTTGTGTAATAAAATACATCTGAAAATTCTGCATCAACTTCCGATAAAAACTCTTGAAATTGCAGCCTTGCAAAGAACATCTTGGTGGATTATACAATGTAAAAAAATTGTTTCGCTTTCAGGATTCTAACTTTTATAAACTTCAAACCCCGTATTTTTTCCCACCATTTTAGGTGCTCCATCAGTTGTTAAATTAATTAATTTCGAAATTGGGGCATTAAGAGATTCCACCCCCTCTCTACATTGATCATAAATTATTTTTCCTGTTGTCTTTCCTTTCAAAGATCTCAAACAAGCAAGTTCTTCGGTTATTACAAAGTTTTCATCGACTCCTCTGATAAAAATTAGAAGTTGGGCTGTATCACTCCTGTCAACACTCTCGTCCATAGTGACTGAAAAATACTTAAACTTTTTAAGACGTCCATCGAGTTGATTGGTTAAATTAGTAGAAATCGCATCAATTCTTTTTGTGACCGTTCTACGTGACAGCCCTATAGATTCGAAATCTTTTACCTTTTCTGGGCATAATACTTTTCCAATGCTAATTAACACATCCTTAATAAATTCTCCTTCAGAAAACGGTTTGTTACTTTTTGCTATTTTATAGGTAACAATGTGACCAGCTAACGTGGAGGATCGCTGGACACTTCTTTGATTTTTAAAAAACAATTTCAATTCTTCTGAATGACTTTTTTGTCTTCATCTGTCATTTTATAGTACTTCGACCCAAGATGTTTTGAATTAAAGTGCCTAGCGAGATTATAATCTTTTAGTACAGCTACCGGTTCTTGGCAGATAAGACAAATAGGTTTTTGGTTATATTCCATAAAGAAGTACTTCCATGTCCACTCTTCTTGAAATACTCGACATTCCGAATCAATTTTTCTCTTTCTATTTTCGTTATTTACAATACACTTTATTACTTTATTTAAACAAATAAAACTGTACGTTGGCAACTTTATAATTTTACTTCCCAATTTATCCTTTACGTCACGAGATTTACACTTTTACTGATTGCTGATTAATCCATCGCTTGGCCTTTTATATTTGTTGCGCATGTTGTCTCGAACATTCAAGAATCTTCTAGATCTCACATATAATAGTTGTTGTTATGTTATACGTTCAGTTTTCTATATTAGTTGTTAGTGTTTTATGATGTTTATGTTTCTTCTTGGAATATTGCATCAGAAAGTTGTTGTTCTCTTGTGTGTACAATATTTCCTAGAAAACTATGCAGTTTGGACACAATACAATAGGTCTATATAAGTTGTTTTTGTTTCATGCATTTTAAGTTTCTTCTTGGAATATTGTATAAGAAAGTTGTTGTTGTCTTGTGTGTACAATATTTCCCAGAAAACTACGCAGTTTGTACACAATATAATATGAAAACATCGCATTTTTTTGCTAAAATTGTCAATTTATATCTTTTTTAAAACATAATGTAAATTTATTTTTTGGGCATAATTTTTTAATAGGTGATTAATTTTTTTTTGAAAAACGCTCGGCGGGCCGGATTAAAACCTCTCCCAGGCCGGATGTGGCCCGCGGGCTGTAGTTCGCCCATCACTGGTTTTAGGGATGTGAATGTTCACTAATTGCACAAGGTGGTTGTGCGCGGCAACATACTGGTCTTCAGCAGTTGTATGGCTTGAATGGCGAAGCCAAGAACAGTTGTGGACAGTGAAATGTTTAACAACTGTCGAGAATCTTCGATATGGAGTCGGAAAGACTAAGGTTTTATCCCTTCCCGCGGTTGGACTTATGTAGAGAAACCCGAAATGCAAAAGATGTGTCCTGATCATGAATTTAACCCAGAGGCAGCTAAATTCAGGGTTATATGTCCCCAGTGGTTGCTGGCACTTCACTGCGTATATACAATGCAAGGCCCCGATGGAAATTAGAAAGCGGCAGTAGGTGAAATTAAAAAGCGACAGTAAGTGAAAACCCTGTGGATCAGCATTTTCAGACACCTGAGTCTCACATAAGCCTGAAATATCTGGCCGATGGAGACAATTGTCAGCATATACAGAGAAAAAATTCGCCTTGCAGAAGTCGTCCTGTCGTAACAATAAAAGAAATCCAAATCCGACCGTCTAATTAGCTATATGCTTTTCAAACTACTTAGAGACCAGTGCTAGGCCTTCATCACAAATAATTCAGCAAAGGTTAAAAAGCAGTGGTATCATTAAATCACAATTGAAATTTCAAGAAAAAAAGGTACTAATTGCACTCAAAAGAGCCATAAAATCCCCGATCTGATCCCTTCCTCTGTTCAAGCGGCCTGTTGTGTCATCACTTCTTCTTCTCTTTTCTCTTGTTTTTTCCACCGCTTTGTTTTTGTTAAAAAATCCGTTTTCTTTTTATTTGTCTTTTTTTTCCTTTTTCGCCCTTTTTATTTTACATAAAACAGTCAGCACATTATTTTCATATGTTTAAAATTTTAAAACACGAAAACTGTTGTATTCTTTTTTTCTCTTATTTTCACACAAAAGAAATGTTTATTGGCATTCAAAAAAATAAAAACACGAAAACAACAAAAAAGAAAACAAAACGCGTCCAAAGGTAAAGAGAAACCGAGCACTACTCAATTGCACAAATTAGCCAAGCAGTTGAAGGATTTTGGTGACACTGTAACAGATGACATGTTTTTAATAAAAGTTTTAAGCATTTTATTTTCTTCCATGTATTGGAATAAAAGGTTCACAGATATTTAAAAAAATTAAATTGACATTTAATTTGCCAAGAATCAACAGTTTCAAGAGTGAACTAAGCACATAAAAGTTAAATTATGTAAAAAAATAAATGAAAATAATGATGTTTGAATAACAATAATTTGTGAATCTACTTGTTCTTAAAAGACTTGTTACATTTGTAACTAAAACACTTTTTTTCATACGATAACATTAGTTTAGAATAAATCGGCTACATAAATGGAAAACAAAATAAGTCTTTTAGAATTTGAACATGCAAAACTACTGATATCCAGTTATAAGAAAATGCTAGCAATCTGCTTTTAAAGTATGCCTACGCAATATTATTTTTTATTCGGGAATTTACCCTTTACACTTGCTCAGTGGTATTACAAGACATTAGAAAATATCAACAACTACAGGCCAATATCGCTCTTACCATGTATAGGTAAGATATTAGAAAAAATCATACCTTGATTTCACAAGGCATATAATTTACCCGTTTTAAGAGAACGTTTGATCATATAAGTGCTTACATCGCATTGCAAGAACTAATAAATTAAGAAACCACAATATATTATATAGCCAAATAATTTCTAATAAGTCGTATCTTTAAGGTTCAAATCCATTTAACCTTCTCAATAAAATATTGTCATTTTAAGGATATTTTTTAAAAGTCTCCCCTCTTACTTATGCCTTTTTAATGGCCTTCAATGCCATCAGTAAAATGGCCTTGAAATACAATACCATTCAAACCACCTGAGAGATATCAACCACGAATCTAAAACCTCCGGCACTTCGCTCTTTCTCTCTCTCTCTCTCTTAGTTAATGTAATATACATGATAGCAAATCACAATTTCAGAAATTTTCAATTATATTTTGGTGGAAGCATTTAAAATTTATATCCCGATCTGTCCGCAATATTTAAAATAAAAACCGGAATAAAATGCACATAGTGTCCGTCCCAGGTCATGCTAACATACTTTTAATACTACCATGGCAAAAGATCTTGTAACACTTACTTCCAAGCACCTTGAGAACAACAAATTAAATCTGTGGGGAAAACTCTCGTTACCTGTACAAATCTACCTAGTCTAAGTCCTGACAAGAACTACCAGTTAAGTGTGAGTCATGCCAAACTGGAAAAAGAAGCGGCCCAACCTGCCATAAGTGTAACTTACGAATGACTGTAAACTATATACAGGGTGCTCTCTTTCAAGAGAAGGACTACTGGACTGACGTGTTTGCCCGTTTATGAGAGAAACACAAGAAGAATAATTAGCAACCTGAAATATATTAAAACACTTACTTCCAGAACAAAAACGTACAGAATTTTTTTTGTGTATATTTAAAAAAAAAAGGAAAAAATGGAAAATTTAGGCAAAGTGAAGAAAAATGTAATGGTATTTCAAGTGTATAATAAGAATAGAATTTTTACTTTTCGGGATTCCCCCTGTTACACTCACGTTTCATGGAATAATCAACCTAACGAATAAAGAACAAAAATACGAAGTGTGAGCTAGAATACGTCGCGTGAAAAGTGTCCTGTACTTAAAGTGTACTGTACTTGATCAATGCCAAGTATATTCAACAGAAAAGAAGAGGTGTTGTGTTAAATAAAGCTAGATATTTAACACAACACCTCCGATCTCAAATCGTAGCCATTATAACATCTTATTTTTAATTTATAAAACAGTATTTAACACGCAAAGATATTTTCATAAATAAAAGTCCGCTCGTTATTACTCCGTACTCCCGTAAATAAGTATAAGTATAACCAGTGGTGCGTTTCACTATTATGTTATAACGACAATTTTAATTGCTAAAAAAAATTTTAACCGCAAAATTGGCGATTTGGCTATTCAGTAACTTTTAAAACAACATTCGTTATTGTTAAGTTACTGTTGACGATAAAAATTGTTAGCTAACTCACATTCAATTTTGGTTGTGATAATGGTCGTCAAAAGTAAAAAATAAATTAATTTTCAATTTAAAATAAAAGTAAACAAAAAAAGGTAATACGAAACCAAATAAAATTTGTAGCAATTCAACTAAAAAAATATTTTGTGCAATTATGGCTTTTGATTATTTATCTTACGAGCTATCGCAAAGTGATCAATCAAAGCAATCCAATAGTGAATAGTCGTTTTCTAAGAGAAATAGATAATCCAATTATTTCATTTGTCACCTACACATTTTCAACTTCTTTACCGGTTAACTCCAGACTTAGCTGAAGATTTAGTTGTTCGCCTTGACAGCCAATTAAGAGGATCAAGAGTAACATCAATATCCACCGCAAAACAGGTTAATTTTTTAAGCATATAAGCACATTACTTTGATAACGTTTATTTTATTAGGTCCTAGCTACTTTGCGATTCTTTGCAACTGGATGCTACTAACGGTCGGTAGGTGAGCAATGGGGAATTTCAATGAGTCAATCTTCAATAAGCCGATGCATACATCGTGTGACCACTGCGATCAACAGTTCCATGTTCCATAAAGAGGTGTGATTTCCGATGAGTAAAGTGGAGAGGCAAGCCGCGAAAGCAATTTTTGCTTCATCGCCATCAGCTTTTGTGGGAAGTACTATCGAGGCTATCGACTGTACGCATGTATCGATTTTGGCTCCAATAAATAATGAGGAGGCGTATGTTTACCATCATGGTTACCACTCTCTTAATGTACAAATGGTAAAACCAAAACTTTTATCGAAATTTAATATTAACTTGTGCTATAGATTTGTGATCCAAACCTGAAAATTTTAAACGTAAATGCAAAATATCCGGGAGCACGACACGATTCATATATATGGAGCTGCTCTGCAATTCGTAGGGTTATGCAGGAAGCTTTGAAAATGGACAGAATAACATATTTTTGATCGGTAAGTTAAAAAAAAATAGGAAACTGCTTAAAGAAAGCTATATTAATATAAATAAAAAAACATGTCTACAGGTGATTCTGGCTACTTGTTGAAGACATGGCTAATGACTCCGCAGCAAATCAACTGGAAGGCAGACCTAAATTCTGCCTCAATGAGGCATTGTGCAAATCTCACAATTTAGAGGCTTTTTGGTGTCCTTAAGGGAACGTGGCGGTGTTTATCTAGAAAAAGGACTCTTCTTTATGATCCCGAATTTACTGGTAAAATTGTTAATGCGTGCGAATTTTTGCACAATATCTATATGGCTGAATAAGGAAACGAGCTCGATCATATTTTGGAAGTTGAAACAAGCGAAAATCTAGTAAGCCAGGGTGCTTCAACAGCAACAGCTAAACGTGTTCAAAACCGTTTAATTTCAAATTTTTTTAATTAAATGTAGCTATACCATGTGCAAAAACTGAAATAATATGCAATGACTTTTACATTTCATTGTTGTTATTACAATTATTATGTATAACATACATAGAAATTTGTGTAAAATATATAATATATGTATATAATACATAAAGAATTCATTCTTTTTAATTGTGTTTGTTTTTTATGCATTCTTCTTTGTGCGTTTCGTATATATTTACAGAGATGCCACTTGTTTTCTTGTCGACTAGCAATAACAAACAGTTACTGAATCGCAATATCGTTACTGCAAGCAATCAAATGTGTAGAAAGCATTAACATGGTATCGAATCGTTAAAAGTTACTGAATCGCACTACAGGAGGGTTTAGAAGAATTACTTAGAGAAGAGATATTATCTGACGACGACATTAATTTATTAATTACTTCAATTAATGGCGGTGAATATTGCGAAACTGACTGTGAGGATGTCAAGAGGTGTCTAAACAACATCCGATAACAATATAACAATAACAATTACTTCGCACGAAAGGATAATTCTATGACGGTTAGTTCTAATGAAAGTTCTAGTGATGGAAGTGACTTAGAATACTTTCTTTAATAACTTTGTTATGCGATTTTATTCTACTAAAGAATGCATCCTTAGGTTTTATAAGACATTAGTGTATCGTTTTATGAGAATTTGGTTTGTGCGATTTGTTGCGGAACGGATCAATCTCGTAAATAAAATAAAATATTTGGTTATTGCTAAAATATAGATAAATAAAAATAAAGTCAAGAGCCTAAAATATGTTTAAAATAAATAAGAGTATGGGAAACCGAATACTGAAAAGATTGTGGGAAATGTTGATATTAAGAACTTTGTTTAAAATGCACCCTCAACAAGTGCTTAAATAAATAATTTAAAACGAAAATAACTTAAATTTTCTTTAAAAAGAAGTACAAACTCTATTACCTTTGACCAGCAACGAGCTTTTATTAATAGACAAAATGGTAGAAACCACATTTCCGGGCGTTTACTTGATTAAGAGTATTGAAGACTGTTCACTGTATTCAGTGAACAATCCGTCGTTATTACCTTTCAAAATAATAATGTTTTTAATACACTAACATTTTCAGAAGAAGCACAAATAACTTATACAGCATTTTTAACTACCGTTATGCGTTAGGCAAAAGGTCAGCATCGTAATATTTTGGAAATAAATTTATCAAATGATAGATTTATTTTTTTTTTTCTGTGAGGCGTACTTCTCTGGACAGTTTAAAAATAGAATAATTTTGGTCACAGGTTTAAAAGCATATTGCAACTTTAAACTTTTAAGGCGTTAAAGTTTAAAAAATCACTGTATTTCATTTTGTATGGAAGAATCGAAACATTCTAAAATTATAAAAAAACCAGTCACGATAGATTTTGTTCTTATTTTATATTCTTTAGTGTTTAAGAGCATAAAAATACATAGTATACATATTACACAAAATTTTCAAGTAATCGGATTCAACAAATGTAACAAAGTCATTTCAGTTTAAATGAGTAAAAGGTTATTAATCGTTTTAAATTTTATGTACATATAAAAAATTTTAAAAGCTATTAAAATTGTGAAAGAATGAATACTTACAATCTTTCAACATCGGCTGATATTTTACGCGGCACCTGCGTAAGACCCCTATGCGAACAGTCGACGGTCAATCCATTGCACGCACACACGCGCGGACAACGGGATTCACTAATAGCGCCTAAATTACCGCCTGGTATATGAATTCCAACCGAAGGACCTCCAAAAGGTTCTGCTGATATCATTGATTTAATGCATGATAGGGCTCCAAAGACACATAGTGTTTGAATTAATAACCATTCTGTATTTGATTTTGAAAGCTTACTCCGTGTTCTTCTATCTTTGAAGTGTAATGAGGATGGATGTGCCATTTTTTCTCATGTGCTAATCTTATATCGATCGTGCTAATCTTATATCAATCGACATTTGTAAACTTTTATATTTGATTATTTACATGCTCTTAACTCAAGAAATCATTTTAGTTATTCACTTTAATTGAATTTTACCACATATTTTAAAAATATCATGAAAAATCGTTTTGTTACACTACATAATAAATTCGGCAGCCATTTAAGGATATAGATGTACTTTAACAAAATTATTTTTACAGGTAGAATTCACTTTCATTTAACAAATTTGGTAAAATTTTATTAAAATGACATCCGATAGAACTACACACATAATGAACACTGATTTAAAATATTATTCTTATTCTTATTATTATCTAGTGATACGAAGTCTATAATACATATGCTCTCGTTAGAGTTTCTTTGTAAGAAAGTTCAAGTTAAGGTGCCAAATTGAGAGTAAATGAATAAGAGAAATTTAAAAAATTTGTGATAGAGAAAGAAAGATGAGCGTAAGAGAAAAAAAGTCACTACACTTAAGCCATAGGAATATAAAGATCTGTTG
This sequence comes from Trichopoda pennipes, assembly GCA_030448955.1. NCBI lineage: Eukaryota > Metazoa > Arthropoda > Insecta > Diptera > Tachinidae > Trichopoda > Trichopoda pennipes. The sequence goes on along the minus strand of JASKUP010000019.1, from coordinate 3,504,528 downwards.
AATATTTTGGAATTTTTCGTAATTATTATTTGTATCGTTTTTTTTAAATGCCCTTAGGTACGCATTCGTTGAACATCTGAAATAAACAGATAATATAAGTTTATTTTAAAGAATGTAATTCTGTAAGTTATTTGTTTTTTAGAGCATACAACTTAAGGTACACATACTAAATATTACTATATACATATGTGTGTATATGTGATGCAATAAAAATATGCATATACATAGTCGTGTAGTCAAATTATGAAATTAAATTAAAATATCTTGATTTTTTGGGAAAATCAGAACAGAACAAATTAGTCAAAAAAGTAAAACTTTTAATAAAAAAATGTTTGCTGTCCGTTTTTTTGTATCAAATAAAAAATTCGATTGGGTATATAAATAAGAAACAAAGACTTAACTTGTTTGTTTTACGTTTAAAAGAAACAAATGAATTTTTTATATTAAATAAAAAACAGGCAGTCACAAGTTATGCATGTTCTCATTTCTTGATTTTTCATATTCATAAATTGAATATTAAAGATGATAAAAAGGTGTAAAGATAAATACGGCGTTAAATATCTCCTACAAACATTTTAAATACATGTTTAAAAAAAAATCTGCAAATTATAAAATATTTATTAAACACAAAAACACATTTAAGCATTTTACAAAAAAACTTGGTTCCATTAAAAATTTTAGCACATAATAACTTAACAAAAGCCGACAAACTTTTTTTAAAGAAAGATAGGATAATATATGATATTTTAAGGCTGATCTAGTGGGTATCAGGATAAAGCATGAATCGTCATCTTACTGGCATATAAGGAGTATGCTCGGAATAGGAGATTCCAACGGTGTTAAATCTACATCTGAATTCAACCCGAAATCGAAGATATGAACAGAACATACTATGATATAAAGAAACACTGCAACGATGTATAGACGCATTTTGGTGATCGCTCTTGGAAAAAAATTTTATATAATAATTAAAATACTTTGAAAAATTTTTAAATAATCTGAATTTATTTTGGGATAAGTTATAACCAAAAGTTAGTAGATAAATCTGTGAAAACTACGAAAATAACAAGATGCCTAATTTCAGTAAATGCAAGACTGTAATACATGGTGAGGTGCATGGGAGTATGTAATAGAGAATACCATTGCACAAATAAATGGGCGGGAATAGATCAATACTCCGCAAAAGTATTGGAGGCGGGAAATTACGTGCACTTTATATGCGATGACTGTATACAATACATACAGAATGTTGATATAGTGCTAAAAAATCCAAGAGGATGTGAATAGGAATAAACAAGATTTAAAGGACTATAAGTATGAATTTAAAATGTCATTGAAAGAAAATAAATTTGAAATAAAGCAGCTTCTTGAGGCCATTAAATTAAGATATGAAGAAGGATTAAAAAAATAGGTAAAGCCCAAAAATATTTGGAGAAAAATGCGGGGGAAATAAAAAAGCTGTACGAAAATATGAACCAATTTAAAAACAGAAACAATGAAATATGTAAAAAAAATTAGAGAACAATTGAAAATGTGTAATAATATAAAACAGGCGACAACAGAAATTAACACTAAACGGAGGCAATACAATCTGGAATAGTGTTGCCAGATGCAAATAATCCAATGAAATGGTAAAAATAGTATTAAATAGAAAAGTAAACCCGATTGATTTGAAAATTATTAATGTGGAGAATAGAAGGAATGGAGCTATAGTAATGTAAAGCGAAAACAAAGCAGGGAAAATATAAAAACTGTTTTACAAAGTAAATTGAGTGAAGATTACGAAATAAAGGTGCCCAACCCGACAAAATTTTATACAGATATAACGGATATTTCGTTAAATATTCAGAGAAGGAAATAACTGAGCAGATAAAGAAACAAAATCCAAGTATGGAAAATTGTAAAATAAAGGTGGTGAGAATATATGAGTATAGAAGGAATAACAGGAGAATACACAATGTTAAGATAAAAACGAATAATGGTCTTTGACGACACTGAAGTAAGACGATATTTTAAATGTAAAGGATTCAATAGCACGTGAATGTAAAAACCAGGAAATGTTTGTTAAATGCCATGGAGATCACAAAACAAAAGAATGTGATAAGGAACCAATAGATAAATACATAAATTGTATTAGAATGAATAGGAAATTGAGCATGGGATTGGATGACGACCATAATACTTATAATGCCGTGTATATCAAAATAAACTTAAAGTGAGTAAGAACAAACGTACAAGGCCTTACAAATAATATCAAACAGGTAGAGATAACAGTTGCAACCGAAACACCATATTTTATCATATTATCGGAAACACATATGACAGAATACATTACTGGAGGTGAAATAACTTTATAAGGATATAATCCACTAATATCATAATCAAATTCTACGAAAACTGGAGAAGTGCTAATATATTACAGAAAGAAATAGAAGGCCATAATAAGATTCGAAAAATGGCAGATTCGCAATATGTATTGGATTATGGCATGCACGGCAATTCAGGAAAATATGCTGCACCCAGTGGTTATGAATCGGATTTCTGTGATGCTTTCAATAAAACATTAGATGATATATGTGAGGGGAATATGGATATAATTATTGTGGGAGATTTTAACATAGATTGGACGGAAAATAACTTTTATAGAAATAAAATCGAAAGACAATTGAATGATAATGGTATGAAACAGGTAATGCATGAATATACTCCAGTGACGGACACTTCAAGAACGTTAATTAATTATGTTATTACGAACAATTCTAAAATAACCGCGCGAAATTGTAGTCGGAATAAAATATCAGACTTCAAAATGATTAAAATTCTAATGAAGCATGCTGAAAAAAAACCACAGGAGGTGATAACACTCTGGACATTTTTAAATATAATAGAGAAAAATTTAGAACTAGGTGAGAGAATATGCTTTCGGGGGAATATAGATATCAATCGAAATGTAATAATGTTTGATAAATGCATGGAAGACACAACACAAAACTTTAATTTTAGAAGAACATGGAATAATCAAAATGCAGTCAATAGATGGCTTAATGATGAATTGTATTATATGAAAAGGGAAAAAATTGGATATTATGAAATTGCTAGGTTGGAAAACACTACCGAATCATGGGCAGCATATAGATTAATAAGAAATCTATACAAGGTGAAAATAGAAAATGAAAAATGGGGAAATATTAACGGCAAAATAAACAAGCAAAGGACCAAAAACGAATGTGGAGGGAAATAAAAGCATTAGTGTCAAGGAAAAGCACAAGGGTGATAAAATCTGCGATATTTAATATAGTACAATTTGATGAGAATAATAATAGTCCATACGGTTGTATTTTACCGACACCATGTCTAATCTCATGTATATCTGAGAGTGTTAAAAATTCGAGTCGGTGTCTAATATTCATCCATTTAAGTGTATTAAGCATAGCTTGTATTGATGTATATCTGCTGCATTTTAATATAGTCCACATTGCCTTGCTCTGTAATCTTTGTAGTCTTTCCAATTGTAATTCGTTGCAGCATGTATGTATATATTATTGTCGATCCGTATTCAAAGTAAGGTTTTATCATCGTAATGTAAATATTCACCGCTGTCATTGTAAACACTTTGTTTATAATTCTCCTGAGAAATCCATTTTGTTTTTACCAATTTTTCTACATATCTATTCTATTTGATCCTTGAACTTCATTTCTCGGCCTATTATTACAAACCCCAGATATTTTATACTTTCAACTTTTTCTAAAATTTTATTATTAATTTTAAACGTTATTCATATCATGTCTCATATTGTTCCAACACTCTTCTCCTGAAGATCCTTTTGCGTATATGAGTGTGTCGTCCGCATATAATAAAACCTCATATTTATCTAGTATTATTGACATATCGTTTATGTATATCATAAACAGTAAGTAGCGCACCTAATATTGACTCCTGCGGAAGTCCGAAATCGTTAATTATCGTATCAGATTGTATTCTGTTAACCTTAGTGATCTGCCTTTTTTTCAGGTATGATATAAACCATTCGAGATATACTTCTCTGATGCCATACATGTACAGTTTATGAATCAATATTTTCCTGTCAATAGTCTCAAAAGCTCCTTTAAAGTCCAAAAGAATAACCATTATCTTTCTAAGGTATGATTTGACGCAGGGTGACGTAAAATGATACCCAATTAATTCAAACCCTCTCGGACAATATACGCATCATTATTTTTCTATTTTTCTCAATTTATAACATAATTTTCAGCCGTTTCATTTTTTTTATTTTCAAGTTTATTTAGTCAATATTAAACTATCTGATTACAATAAATTGATATTAAAATTTATCTATAACATATGCTATAGTTAATTTTTTTAATCGATTAAAATTCAGTTCCCTTTTTATATTATTTGGTAATTCATTAAATAAAGCAAATCCCTTGTAAATTAAACTATTCTGTATTGCTGCGCTTCTAAATGAGGCTAATAGTTATATGTATAATTTAGTCTTTACACATGTAATATATGTATTAACACTTTTATAGAAACCCAATTTATTTACTTGTTTATGAAAACCCTATTTTTATTGTTAAACTTGTTAATGAAATACTTTGTTTGTAAAATGTTTTGTTTATCATAGTATCGTAAGAAATTGAATACATTTTTGTGACAATTGTTTTTATGTAAGTTTTAAAACTGAAATTCAAATGGAACATTTGAATCAAATAAAAAATAAAATATTAAAATTAAAGTAATTTTAATTTAATTGGCGCAGTCGGTAGGATCCTTTTATTTAAAAAGGATCAGCGATTCGTTCATTTCTTTACGGAAAGGAATTTGTTTTAAATAGTAAATTATTAATCCTGCGAATCCTACGGGACCCTCCAGGATTAAAAAATATAATTTGATAAGAAATTTAAAATAATTGCATATTGTGAAAAAGATTATAAAATATAATTTAACAAAAAAAATTCAAAATAATTGCATATTGTGAAAAAAGATTATAAAATATAATTTGATAAGAAATTTAAAATAATTACATATTGTGGAAAAAAGAATATAAAATATAATTTGACAAAAATTTAAAATGATTACATACTGTGGAAAAAAATTATAAAAAAAATTTAAAATAATTACATATTGTAAAAAGAAAAGAAATAAAATGAATCAATGAGAAATTATCATTAAAAATGAATAAAAAATAATAATCTTTAAAAAAATGAAAAATTAAATAAACAGATGTTATTTATTATTATTATTATTATTATTTGATATTATTTTCAGTTTTATTCGACCTTTTTTTTTAATTTCTATTAAATTTTAATCTTTTCACTAGGTCTTTTAAATTATAACGATTTCTTTTTCTTTTTTTCAATATTTCGCTTTCCAAAGGAAAGGAAAGCGAAATATTGAAAAAAAGAAAAAGAAATCGTTATAATTTAAAAGACCTAGTGAAAAGATTAAAATTTAATAGTATTATTATTATTATTAATTTTATTATTATTATTATTATTATTATTTATTAGTAGTATTTTTTAATACTTTCATATAGCAATATACATTCTTTCGCAAGTTACATCAAATCTGCTCCAAATTAAATATTTTTTACAAAGGTTACAATTTTTCTTCTAAATACATTTGGATTAATTTCATTCTTAATATTATTTGGCACCATGTTGTATAGCTTTAATCCTTTGTATAACAGTGATCTTCGCATTGTATTATTATCTGGTCGTTGTAGTCTAAAATTTGTTGCATTTCTCAAGTTGTATGGTTGAATATCACCAACGTATCTGAGTTGTTCCACTAAATAATCAGGCGCCTCTCCCGTTTTTATTTTCTGAATAAAATGAATTGTGTTCAATTCTAATCTTTGTCTTATATTAAGCCATTTGAGCGTATTCAACATATGTCCCACTGAGGTAAATCGATTGCATTTGATTATTGCGCGCATTGCCTTATTTTGTAGTTTCTGCATCCTTGAATTGTATTGCATCCTTGTATTGTATATGTTTATTGCCGTTATAATTGATATTTTGTTCCTTATACGTTTAAAAAACCCAATTTTTCTACCAATTTGTTTGCATATGTATTCTATATGTTCTTTGACTTTTAAGTCCTTATCTATCAGAAAACCTAGATATTTTATATTACTAGCGTGCCCGTGACTGCTTTGCAAGTCATTTCTTCGACATTTTTTGATCGATTTTGGTTCGCGGTATTGAAAAACAAAGCACGTGAACGTGATACATATAACTGAAAGTGCAAAAAACAGGGATCATTGAAAAGCAACAGGTATGGGGAACTGAAGCCATTTAAAATCAAACGGCAAATCTGGAGGAATCATAGGAATGCGTGGTTTCAACACATCGCCCTTATATTTTTCTTTTAAAATTTTTGCTTCAATCACATTTTTCATGACTTTTTTGACTACTAACATATGTCATTGCATCTGCCAAGTGTGCATACAACGCCATCTACTGGCAATATAGCATTTACAATCATGTTTTTTTATGGGTTCTTGAGTTAAGATAGCGTTGTAAAAAAAATGTATGTGAAAATGAATTTTCTTCATAATTTTTTTTTTTGGGAAATTTTCCAAAATTTTCTTGTGTATTCTTCTTATTTGGCCGGAGACCTGTCCGAATTGGTGCTAATCACCGAAATCGGTCCAGGCATTCTCGAGTTATAAGCGTAGTAACTAACATCACTTTCTTTTATATATATAGATTAACTTTCTCTATTATTATATCATTAATTTTAAATATTATATTAGTATTCATATTTATTTCCATTATTTTAGTTTTGTTCTCGTTTAACTTTAGTTTATTCATTCTCAACCATTTCATAATGTTATCCATATCATCAGATAAATTAGCGTGACATATCTCCTCCGTTGCCGCTTCAGTAAAAATCATCGTATCGTCTGCATATAAAACAATTTCACATTTTTTCAAAACTTTTTCCATATCATTTATGTATATAATAAACAGCAGCGCTCCTAAAATTGAGCCTTGTGGTACTCCGAAGTCATTTCTCGTAGTATTTGATAAAGTGCCATTCACCTTCGTAAATTGTCTGCGATATGTTAAATATGACTCAAACCATTTCAATTCAGTATCCTAAATTCCATATTTATAAAGTTTCCGTAATAAAATATCTCTATCAATCGTCTCAAACGCTCTTTTAAAATCTAAGAAAATTGCTATTATTTTGTTTTTCCTCTTCATAAATTTCCACTTATTTATGACATAGTTGACTGCTGTTTCACAAGAGTACTTTTTTCTGAAACCCGACTGATACTTTGAAAGTAACTTGTGTTGTTCAATATAACATTCTAATTGAATTTCAATTATTTTCTCAAACGTTTTTAACATGTTTATTGGACGGTATTCCTCACATTTGTTAGTATTTTTAACTTTTTCAATAGGTGTAATCATAGATTCTTTCCAATTAATTGGAAATATTCCAGTTTCTAGTGATTTGTTTATAATATTTAGCATAATATTTCCTATTGTGTTCCAGTTATCCAAAATCATATTGATTGATACTCTATTGTAGTCAGGTTTTTTCTTAATATTCTTACATATTATTTTAAGTTCTTGTAAAGATATTGCACGGAATTTCAATTTTAAATTTATTGCAGGTATTATATTTTTATATTGCACATATTCAATGGAGTTTCTAATTTCCTTAATGCTATTGATGAAATAGTTATTAAAATTTTCGGCTATTTGAAATTTATCCTTATATTCTATTTGTCTAAATATCACAGTTTCTATCATATTTCTGGGTCTTTTTAATACTAGATCTTTTATTTTTCTCCACATTTCCTTCTGGTCTTGAGCATTATTTATCTGATGATTTATGTATTTATTTTTCTCGTTTTCGATTTTACCCTTGTACTCATTTCTAATTATTTTATAGTTATTCCATGCTTCGCTGGTGTTTTCAACAATTGCAGTTTGATATTTAAAGATCTTTTCCCTTTTCAACATACTGAGGTCTATCTTCGTATAGTATTTTCAAAGACATTACCAAAGTTGTAAACATTATCGTTAAGGTATTTCTGTTCATCATATTGTAACATTGCACTTATTTCATTAAAAAATCCTAAAATGTCTTCCGTGCTCTATATTTTCGCATCCGATACAAATGTCTATAGATTCATGATCTGATATTTTGTTATTTATATTATTTTTCGCTGTGATCCATTCATTATTTGTTATTATATAGTCTATTAACGTTTTTGATCTTCGTGTTATTCTAGTATATTCATACATTACATGTTTAAGACCATTATCATTAAATATACTCTCTAATTTACTTGTATAAAAATCCTGATTCCAGTCAATATTAAAGTCTCTGGCTATTAAAACATCAAAATTCGTATCACATATTTCTTCCATAAATTCTTGAAAAATATCACAGAATTCTGCTTTCGAGGCACTTGGTGATCTATATATTATTAGTTTTTCCATATTTTGCCATATATGCACTAATCCAGTATTCTGAGTCTTTAACATTGTCTTTAACTTTATTGACCTTCCAATGTTTTTTTAAAATATATTATTACTCCACCGGATCTTGATGAATTTGACAATGTGCTATAATGGTTATATTGTTCCATTCGTATTTCAGTTTCATCTATTTCGCTAGTTTGATGTGTTTCCGTCAGTATTATGAACTCGGGTTTTTCAGTTTCTGCTATTATTTCCAGTTGGTTAAAGTTATTAATTAATCCCATCCTTCTCTTTTTTAAATTTACCTTATTCCGATACACTGGACATTCACGGTTGTTGGTGACGTGATTTTCATCAAGTCCTAAATGTAATCTGGTGTTTTCCTTCATGCAGTTGACACACTGCACTACTATGTCCTTATTACATTCTCTACTCTTATGGTTTCCATGACATTTGTAGCATACATCCTCATTTCTGCATTCCACCGATTTATGGTTATATCCCTGACATTTATAGCATTGTATTACATTCGTACCATCGTATACCCTGCATCTATCCCATCCAACATTAAGTCTTTGAGCTGCTATTACTTTCGGATACGATTGATTGTCTATGTTCATTTTTGCATTAAATATTGTTTTATTATTCCTCTTTTTTTTAAATATTTTAACTACTCTTAATTCACTATTTTTTTATGTTTCATTCTGTTTTTTCAGTTTTTCAATTATTTCTTTATCAGGCCATTTAAAGTTTAAATCAGTAATTATAATTTGCATATTAATTTCTTTTGGTACTTTTACTTCATAGTCTGCACTTATTTCGCTTTGTATGGCTTCTTTAATTTTTTCACGTTCCTTGATATTTTCACTCTGGATCACTAATGTACCATTTTTTCTGTTCTCCACATTTGTAATTTTAAAGTTGATTGCATCAACTTTTCTGTTCAGTTCAGCTTTGGTTTTTTCCACACCTTGTTTTTCCTTTGGTTTAATAATTAAGGGTACATTTTTCGATAGATCTGGCATCATCATATTATTAGCCAAATATTTGTATTTGTTTCCTTATAACCTTTTTTATTTCGTTGCATATTTTTACATTGTTTTTTTCGATCGTATCTTTGTTTTTGTTTTTAACTTCCGTTATATTTCCATACACTTTTTTTATTTCTTGGAAATTTTTTTCACATAGTTTTTGTATATTATCTATTTTTTTAAATCTATCATCATACCGTCTTTCTATTGCTTTCAGCAATGCCTAATAGTGATCTATGCCGGCACATTTTTTTGTATAATGGTACACTTTTTTACATATTCCATCACATCTAATACCACTTTCACCTCTTATTCCTAGTTCGCATTTGCTACACTCAGCCATTGCATTTGCACACAAACAAAGAGAAGAAAAAATTGAAAAATGTATTGTATTTCACCTTTTTGATGAGAGAATACACTTTATTTATTACTTTGAAATATTTCGGACTTTTTTAAACCACTTTATTAATTTTAAATATTTTTTTACGACCGATCACCAAAAGCTATTAGTTAAAAAAAATAAAAAAAAGTAAATTAAATACTATCAATCAAAAGATTTAAAAAACAATTTTAAAAAATAAATAGAAGATTATAAATACTATCAATTAAAAGATTTAAAGAAAAACAATTTAAAAAAAAATAAATAAAAGATTATAAATCTAGTTAAAAACGAGTGCAAAAGTTAAATGTGTAGAAAAATATTTTATGTTAACTAACTGAAGTATTGGAATTATCAGTGTAAATTTAATCCAAGCGAAAAACGGAATTAAATTTTAAGCATTAATTTAAATAAAATTTAACAATTTAAAGGAGGTTTCCTAGAATCAGGCAATAATATTGATGATTCAACAAACTGTTGCTGTAAACTGCGTTGTTTTTCGGTGGTCGAAAAAATGCTAGCGTAAATATGTAATCTTAATTCAACAAATTGGCAATAATTGTGAAAATTGAAAAAAAACTAAAAAATAAACAATTTTAGTTGGAAAATAATATAAAAATAAGAATAATTTTAGAAAATAAAACTTTCTGCAGTAAATAAGAAATACTGAAATAATACTGTGTATGTGCATCTGAAAAAAAGCTAAAGAAATAAACAATTTTAATTGGAAAATTTAAATAAATACAATTCTAATTTAAAAAAAAATCTTACGATGCTGAATGAACTCTCCAAGTTATATTAGCAAAAACTATTTGAACAAAAATTAAAATAAAAAAATATATAAACATATAAATTTGAAGATTAAAAACTGAAACATTGAAAAAGAAACAACATGTTTATTTAAGTGAATGTTACTAATACTACATATCTAAGAACGAACATAATATATAAACTCAGAAAAAGGAAAGCATTTTTAAAAAGGAAGCAATTAAAAGGAAAATTTTAAAAGAAATTATGAAAGAAGATGATAAAGCAAAAACAAATACAAAGGTAGAAAAATCAGTGAAGTCAAATATCAAAAAGCTAATGAATGGGTGTTCGTGAAGAAGAAGAGGTATATTCGTGCAAATTATTCCCTGTGAAGACGTAATATCATCCTAAAAAGGGAAGTGCATTTTTATTAAAACAATTATTTTTTTTTTATTACTATTATTGTTATGTTATTATTATAATTATGTTTATTATTATTTTAAATGAAAGTGGTTATTTTTATCTTCAAATAGTTATAGGTATTTGTTTGTTTGTATAAAAATATTGTTAATATATGAAGTAATTGTTTGAATTACTTTTTTTCGCATTTATAGATGCATATAAATTATTATTTTGTTATTTCTTGTTAATATCTCAGTTTTCTCTTTCTTTTAATTATATAATTTTCTAAAATATTTATTGATTTAAAACTGGCACATATTCTAGACCCTGTAAAGTTTTTGGGACGATTACCAGAATTTTTTGGGGAGAGTAAGGATTTATATACCTTCATATCACTTGTTGATAAAATTAACCCCCTCTTTTTACAGTATGATGAACCTTCTCAACTTTTATTTCTCGATTTGATTAAAAGTAAAATTAAAGGTAAAGCCAAAGAGGCAATTGAAATTAATTTTCATGTGCGTACGTGGTCGGAGATTAAAACAGTTCTGGTGAATTATTTTGGGGAGAATCGAAGTGTAGAGGAGCTTTATGACCAACTTTGTTCTGTGATTTTTCGAACGAATGTGGTTGATTTTTATAATGAAATTAAGGAAAAACTTAGAAGTTTAAATAATAAGGTAGCTTCAGATTTCGGAGTAGATGCAAATAGTGAGCAAATCGCTAAAAATGATTTGAGAACTTCTCTGGATACTTTTAAACAAAAAATTCCCGAACCAATGAAGACCATACTAGCATGTAGGAATCCTGATACTCTTGAGGGTGCAATGAATATCCTTTTTGCATCGGGATATGCTAATTATGGAAGTAATGAAAGAGAAAATGTTTTTGATAATAGAAATAAGAATTATTTAGGTACTAATAATAATTACAGCAATAGATTGCAAGATAATGGAGGCAGTCGTAGCAACATAAACCATAAGTCAAACAGATATAACAATAAGCCGTTCATTGTGGGTAATCAGGTTAATTCTAATAAATCTTTTAATAACAATAAGTATCAACACAATAATAACCATTTTCAAAATAATTCAAATTATAGTCGTAATGGGAAAAATTATGTTTCTAATCCAAATTATAATCATAATAGGGAGACTTTTAGCTATAATTTTGATCCAAATTCTTTTTCAAAACAACAGCATCCTGAACCAATGGATGTTAATATGATTCAAAATTGTAATACTGAAAGTTATTTACGGAAAGTACCAGTTTCTCAAAATGTGTTACAGAATAATTCTTCTTCTGAACTATTAAAGCAAAATTGTTACTTTTCTAATCAATTTCGGAATTTAGGTAATTCAGTTAAAATGTGGCAACAGAAAATTTTCGTTTTCCAGCCTCTCCAAAGAATTACCGTATATAGTAGTAAAAGGAAGTCTTAAATTTATAGTAGATAATGGTGCGACTCATTCACTTGTAAATCCGGGTTTATGTAATCCAAAGTGGAGAGTTAATTCAGCAAAGGTGATCTTGAAAGCCGTTCAAAATCAGATCATTTCGGACACAATTTATCAGGTACCCATGTTTTCAGAGTTAGGTGATACAAATCAAAAAATAAGAATGTAGGTTTTATAATTATTATGATGGAATCATTGGAAATGATGTGTTACGAAGATACAAAGCTGTGATAGATTATAAAAGTAGTGAACTTAGGATAAAAAAAAAATTGTGCCTTTATTATTTCTAAAATTACGGAAAGTTGAGTTAATTACTAATATTGAATGTGGATTGGTCAATATCAAAGAACATCGGAATCATTTTGGCGAAACAATTTTTAATGAAGGGGTATATAATGCAGAAAATTTTAAAGTGGAAGTTGAAACTATTGCTAAAAGTCCAAATATAATGTATATTAGCGGAAAAAATGCATGGCCAGTTACCTCGGAAAATTATCATTTGGTTAGTGATGTTTTGCTGCAGGAATATAATGGTGAGATATCCATATTTGACAGGATTAGAATGGATCATTTAGATAAGGAGGAGGAGAATAATCTTAAGCTTATTTTGAAAGATTTTTTTGATTTGTTTTATAAAACAAATTCTAATCTTTCTTTTACTAACGCTATCAAACACAGAATTATTACGAAAGATGATATTCCCGTTTTCTCGAAAACATACAGGTATCCATGTATACATAAAGATGAAGTGAGAAGACAAGTTCAGGAAATGCTAGATAGTAAGATAATTAGACCGTCCAACTCGCCGTATTCTGCTCCTATATGGATCGTACCAAAAAAGGAAGATGCAAGTGGGTCAAAAAAGTGGAGATTAGTTGTCGATTATAGAAAGCTTAATGAAAAGACGGTATATGATCGTTTCCCTATTCCAAATATTGAGGAAATTTTAGAAAAACTTGGTAGGTGTATGTATTTTACTATTTTGGATTTAGCGAAAGGGTTTCACCAGGTTGAAATAGACAAAAAAGAGATGTTCATAAGACGGCATTTTCAGTTGAAGGTGGTCACTATGAATTTCTTAGAGTGTCCTTTGGCGTCAAAACAGCACCAGCTACTTTTCAAAGGCTTATGAATAACATTATAGGTGAATTAGTGAACAAAATTTGTTTGATATATATGGATGACGTAATTATCTATTCTACTTCCCTTCAGGAGCATATAAATTCACTTCGGCTCGTATTTAATAAATTAAGAAATGCAAATTTGAAGATACAAATAGATAAATGCGAATTTTTAAAAAGAGAGAGAATTTTTAGGTCATGTAGTAACACAGAAGGGTATAAAGCCTAATCCAAAAAAAGTCCAGTGTGTAGTGGATTATCCTTTACTAAGGACACAGAAACAAATTACCGGAAATTTATAAAAGATTTTTCGAGGAATGCAAGGCCGATAACGAAATATCTTAAAAAAGAAGCTAAAATAGATGTAAATGATCGCGACTACATAGATAGTTTCAGAACGTTAAAAAAGCTTCTTATCAGTGATCCAATTTTAGTTTATCCTAATTTTAATAAAAAGTTTGTTTTAAATACTGATGCGAGCAACTTCGCTTTGGGAGCCGTGCTGTCGCAGGACGACCATCCCATTTCCTATGCAAGCAGGACTCTCAACCAACAGTGGAAAAGGAACTTTTGGCAGTAGTTTGGGCTGTTACGTATTTTCGCCCATATTTATTCGGGAGGAAGTTTGTTATACAAACAGACCATCAGCCTTTGCAGTGGCTTTTTTCAATTAAAGAGCCAAATTCAGAATTAGATCGATGGAGATTAAAATTAGAAGAGTTTGATTATGAAATTTCATATAAACGTGGCATAAAAAATGGAAATGCGGATGCACTGTCCCGTATTGAACCCGAGATAAATTTGATTCACCAACCTCGAACAGGTATTATATCGGAAAGCAATTCTCCAATTAATGTTTATAGAAATCAGTTTATCATAGAAAAGTCAGATTTTGCATCACTTAAACTAACAACTCAATCGATATTTAAAAATTCTAGGAAAATAATAACGGTGAATAGAATCATTTTCATCCAACAAAAGTTAATGCAATTTTAATCAAGGATAATTTAATATATGATGTTTTTAAAGCGACAATTTTAAAATATTTTCTAGGCTCTAATTTAAAAATCGCAAGGTGCAATAACTGTCTTGATGATATTTTGGATGAGAATGATCTTCATGGAATTATTCAAAATGAACATAAGAGAAATAATCATCGTGGTATAAACGAAAATTTCGAACAATTAAGAAGGAAAATATATCATCCCAAATTAAAGTTAAGAATTCAACAATCTATAAATAATTGTCATATTTGTAATGTAGAAAAGTATGACCGCAAGCCGGTAAAACAAATATTTAAGGTAACTGAAACCCCTGATAGACCTGGTCAAATTGTACAGGTAGATGTTTTTTATAGTCTTGAAAAGACATTATTTTTAACGATAATCGATAAATTTTCTAAATTCGCACAAGCAATTAAAATTCGGAGCAGATAATGGGTAGAGTTTAAAAGGGCCCTGGTTCAATATTTGAGTATTGTAGGTAATATTGATAAAATAATAACTGACAATGAGTTAGGTTTTAAAGCGTTAACATTAACTGAATTTTTAAGGGAGAACCAAATTGAAGTACATTTTACTTCAAATAATAGGCATACTGCATATGTAGAACGTCTTCATAACACTTTGAATGAATATATTCGTTTACTCAGCACGATCCCGGAAAGGATAGTGATACGGTTGAGGAGAAAGTTTATAAAGTAATCATTTATAACAACACAATTCACTCTACCACAAAATGTAAACCTACTGATTTTCAAAGCGGTTTAATAAGAGCTGAGGATTATCCGAAAATTAAGGAAAGAATTTTGAAATTGAAAGAAAAATCAATAAAAAATTTAAATCATAATCGAGAAGATTGTGAGATTCAAACTGGGGATGTGTACTTAAAAAGTAATCGAGGTGGAAAAAATCATGCTAAATTTCGTAAAATTAAAGTAAAAAGGCTTGATAGTGACCATGTTATAACTCAAACAGGTCACAAGTATTATAAGTCGGATATTAGAAGAGAGAAAACTGCAGAATTGAATTTTTGTAGTAATTGTTAAATAATTTTTTTTTCATATATATGTAAATCCGTATGTATTCTTATTACTATGTTTATGAATCTTTAAACTTAAAAGCTGAATATCAATAGATGTTATTAAAGGTATATGTAAATTTAGTTATTTTTGTCAATTTATGTAAACTTTCCTCGGAGCGTCAATCTAATGATGGGGGAGTTATATGTATAATTTAGTCTTTACACATGTAATATATGTGTTTACACTTTTATAGAAACCCAATTTATTTACTTGTTTATGAAAACCCTATTTTTATTGTTAAACTTGTTAATGAAATACTTTGTTTGTAAAATGTTTTGTTTATCATAGTATCGTAAGAAATTGAATACATTTTTGTGACAATTGTTTTTATGTTAGTTTTAAAACTGAAATTCAAATGGAACATTTGAATCAAATAAAAAATAAAATATTAAAATTAAAGTAATTTTAATTTAATTGCTAGTCTCAAGTCCATTGTTTCTTAAATTATAAGGCTGAACATCTCTTATTATCCTTATATATCTAGACAAATACGAGGGTAATACATTATTTTTAATTTTGAATATAAATACTAATACATAAATACTAATACAACAAATTTAGCATTTCTCTAATAGGTGTCAAAATATTACATTTCAAAATAATTCTCATCGCTCTTTTTTGTATTTTTGTATGATCCCTATGGCTCTTTGAATAGCTAAAAACAAAATTGTCGAACAATATTCAAAATGTGGCTTAATCATTACATTATAAACTTTTATCGATGTATCATAACTAATAAACTTCCTAATTCTTTTAAAAAAATCACACTTTTCTTTTAACCTTTTTTACTACATATTGAGTAAATATGGGACTAGATGAAAACCACGACACAAATAATATAGAGTGCCCTGTATATTTAAATAAATTAAAAATCAAAAATAAAGAGATTGGGTCTAATTGATTAACAACCAAAGTATGTGCACGGAATATATATGAATATACAAGGATTAACTAATAATTTCAATCAACTGGAGATCTAAGCATGCGAAGAAAAACCAGACTATATAGTACTATCGGAAACTCATTTAACCTCGGATATAGAGGAACAAGAGATAAAACTACAGCAGTACAATGAATATATTACTTTATCAAATTATACAAGAACTGGTGGAGTGACTGTGTACTTTAAAAAGAAATGGCATATAACCAAAATAAAATAAATAATTGTGGACTCCAAATTCTGGATAAGTGCATATATAGCAAAATGGAAAAAAGTGTGCATTTTAGTAATGGCCGTGTATAGATCGCCAAGTAGCCAAGTTGCTGAGTTTTGTGAAGTATTTAAAGAATGTATAGAAGAAATAAGCGAACAAAATTTTAACATAATAATAGGCGATTTTAATGTGGATTGGAATAAAGATGAGTTCTGCAAAGATAAACTGAAGAGTATAATTAGTGACAATGGTATGGTGCAAGTGATGAACGAATATACAAGAAATACTGCAAGTTCAAACACTATTATTGATTATGTGATTACTAATAACCAGATGTCAGAGGCAAAAACAAACATAAAGAATAAAATATCCGATCACGACTCAATTGACATAAAATTAGAAATTCAAAATTACTGCAATACAGAAGAAATAAGCAATGAAATAGAAATATTTAAATACAAAAAATAATTATTCAATAATGCATTATCTGAAATGTTGGTCTCAGCAAATACAAGTGATGTAAATAATGAAGCGATGTTGTTAGATCAAAGTATTGAAAATGTAGTTAAAAAATTTACAAACAAAAAAATCATAAAACAAAAAAATAACACAAAAAAATGGTTCACAAATGAAATAAAAATAATAAAAAGAGAAAAACTGAAAAGTATCGAATAGCAAAAAAGACAAAATACTTGCAGTGCATGAACTGATTATAAAAAAATTCGAAATTTGTATAAATTAAAAATAGAAAAAGCCAAGGATAAGTACGTTAATGATAAGATAAACCAAACTAATGATCAAAAACAAATGTGGAAGGAAATTAAAAACTTAATCCTTAATAAACGTCAAAATGTGATAAAATCTGTGATATTTAACCATGTAAACATACGGATAATTATATTATAGCAAATGAGTTTAACGAGTATTTTATAAATAGTATTAGATTAATTCGAGAATCGATTAGAAACGTGAAATATACAATATACCTATTATTAACTCTAAATTTAAATTTCGTGCAATAAATTGAACTTAAGGATTTATGTAAAACGTTGAAAAATAAACCTGACTACAATAAAATTTCAATTGAAATAACTCTTGACAACTGGAACAATATTGGAAAAATATTACATAACATTATAAATAAATCGCTGGAAACAGGCATTTTTCCGGAAAGTTGGAAAGAAACAATGGTGACACCTGAAAATAATAAATACTAGGAAATGTGAAGAATATCGTCCCATAAATACATTAAAGACAGTTGAAAAAATTATTGAAAAAGTGGTAAACGAACAATTGGAAAAATATATAGAACATAATAAAATTCTATCAAAGTACCAATCCGGTTTTAGAAAAAATTTTTCGTGTGAGACAGCTGTTAATTATATAATAAATAGATGGAAATATACAGAAAAAAATACGAAAATAACGGCAATATTTTTAGATTTTAAAAGAGCCTTTGAAACTATAGACAGGAATATATTAACACAGAAACTATACAAATACGGGATCCAGGATAATGAGTTAAAATGGTTTGAATCGTATCTAACGAATAATAAACAAATAACAAAAGTGAACAATGTAAAATCTTCTTCAATGAATAATGAATTTGGAGTACCCCAGGGTTCGATTCTGGGAGCATTATTGTTTTCGATTTATATAAATGATATGCCGAAAATATTAGAAAAGTGTGAAACAGTGTTATATGCAGACGATACACTTATATTTACTGAAGCAGAAACAGAAGGAGAATGTCAGGAAAATTTAAGGCACGATATAAATAATATAAATACATGGTTGAAAATGAACAAGTTAACACTAAATTAATGGAAATGAATATGAACAATAGGTCTATATTTAAAATCAATAATGAAGAAATTGAAAAAGTAAAAACTGTAAAATATCTTGGTTTCATAATCGATAAAGATTTAAAATTTAAAGAGCATATTGACTATATGTGTAAAAAAATCGGCAAAAAAATAGGATTTTTGAAAAGAATACGGAGGAAAATATCAATTTTAACGGCAATAAATGTATATAATACGATTATAAAACCGCATTTTGAATATGGGTCCACTATTATATATACATGTTGCACAAAAACTCAAATAGAGAGACTTCAAAAACTACAAAATAAAGCAATGCGCTCAATTCTTAAATGCAATCGGTATACATCAATACAATACATGCTAGATTCGCTAAAATGGTTGTATATTCAGCAAAGAATTAAATTCAACACGCTTTTTCTTATCCAAAAAATTAAAATGGGAAATGCACCACAGTATATGATAGACCAAATACAATATGTTGGAGACACGCAACCATATCAACTTAGGAATACTCAAGATTTTAGATTAAAACGTGTAGCAACAAGTGCTATGCAGAAATCACTGTACTATAAGGGGCTTCAGCTTTACAATGGGATGCCAAATGAAATTAGAAATGAATTTAATATTATTATATTAGAAATATTAATAAAAATTTATTATAACTAATTGTAAAAGATTTGATTTGTGGAATAAAAGTATTTAATAATACTACTAAAAAAAAAAAAAAAAAAAAAAAAAAAAAAAAAAAAAACATGTTTATCGAAACTTAATTTATTATTATATTTTATTTCACATACATTCTCTATTTCCTTCTTCGATAATTATGCTATCACTAGTATTTTCATTTATAAACATACATTTTGTTTTGCAAACATTTAATTTTAATTTATTTCCCTTAAGCCATCTATCTACTCTTTCTAAGTCACTCTGCATCAGTCTTCTGCACTCATTAGCCGTGCCAGCTTCCACAAACAAATAGAGACAGCTTTTCATACGTTACACATATCATTAATGTATATTGCAAAAAGTAAAGGTCCCATATTGAACCCTAAGGAACACCAAAAGATCGACTGACTACAACGGTGAAAAAAATTGTGTATTCTTGTTTTTTGTGTCCTTCCGCAAAGGTAGCTCTTAAACCAATGTGCAGCATTCTGCCCAACACCATATTCTTGTAGCTTCATAATCAATATATTCCTATCTATAGTTTCGAAGGCAGTTTCAAATCCAAGAAAACGCACAATACAACTTTTTTTCCGCTACTGATTCTTTCCACGATGTTATGACCATATTTTCTAAGCCCCGATTGATTCTCATATAGTAAATTGTTTTCTTCAAAGTATGCTTCTATTTGATTGTGCGCCATCGTCTCCAACAATTTCATATGTACCGGCAACATGTTAATTGGTCTAAAATCTTCACATTTTTTTGAATTTTTTACTTTTTGTATTGGTATAACTACCGAATACTTCCAACTGTCTGGTAAGATTCCCGTTTGGAATGACTTATTTATTATTGTCAATAAATTGTTGCCTATTACATTGAAGCAGTCCATTATCAAGTTCGGACTGAAGAAGTTAAAGTCTTGTTTATTTTTCACTTTACACAGCGCGATTTTTAAATCATTTAAGGTTATATGCTCAAACTCAAAATTAAGTGTAGTTTCAGTTATTATATTTGTATATGGCACTAAAGCAATTGTATTATGTATTAACTGGACACTATCTATAAAAAACATATTAAATCTGTTTGCTATCATCACAGTATCCATTTCATGTCTGTTGTTAAAAATTACATCTTTAATATCTTCTCTGCCTTTTTTTAGTACAACATTTTTCATTTCCTTCCACATTTCTGTTTGATCATTACACCGTAATATTCTATTCTGAATTTATGTTCTTTTAGCTTTTCATATCGCGTTTTTATATTTGTTTCTTTCTAAAGCCCGATTAATATTCTGACAAAAATTTATTATCTTCCATATATTTTTCTAACTGCCCTTTTACTATTCTTTGCAATATTTTCTCGCATGTCTTTAACATATTTATGGGGCAATATTCTTATATTCTTCGTATTTCCTCGCCTCCTTCACTTTTTCAACCGGGTTAACCATGGTTTACTTTTAGTTTTCTGGAAACTGTTCCGTTACCATTGATCCATTCACAAACCCAAATAAAATCTGCCCTATTATGTGCCAATTATCAAGAATAATTTTATTACCTATTTTATAGTAATCAGGTTTGTTCTTCAAACTTTTCACCATATCCTTAACGTCTAAAATCGTCACCGTATTAAATTTGAATCGCCGGTTAACCATAGCCATTCGACTAGTGTATCGCAAATCCTCAATTGAGTCCGTTATCGCACGAATACTCTCCTCAAAATATTTGTTAAATTTATTAGCTATATCATTATCCCCATCAAATTCTATATTATCAAATAATACAGATTTTATCGCATTCCTGCTTTTTCTTAACACTAAAGTTTTCATTTCCCTCCACATTTGTTTTCGGTCCTTTGCATTGTTTATTTTGCCGTTAACATATCTGCATTTTTCATTTTCTGTTTTCATCTTATATAGATTTCTTTTTAATTTATATGCTGCCCCATGATTCGGTAGTGTTCTCCAACCTAGCGATTTCATCATATTTTACAATTTTCTCCCTTTTCATATAATACAATTCATCATTAAATGTTGGTAATAACATAATCAATTAACGTTCTTGATGTTCCCGTCACTCGAGTACATTCACGCATTATCTGTTTCACACTATTATCATTCAATTGTCCTTCGATTTTATTTCTATAAAAGTTATTTCCCGTTTAATCTGTTAAATATCCCGTCATTTCCCTAATGAACGTGCATGCTGTTTAATTTAAATTTTCCATTATCTTCTTTGATTTTGAACCTACTATTTGTTTGATTAATACCTTGTCATAATTTATAAAAATGCCTTTTTATACACCCTTGGATGGGAGGTTTTACATAAATTATGACGAGTAAAACCGCTAACGGTTTTTAGTTAAACTTTGCTCGTCGCCTTTTGTAAGTTGAGTTATAGTAACTAATTAGTTTTTGAACGCCATTGAGTGAACACTTACATATATTCTTATATTCTTGGAACAAAAAAGGTAATATCAAAAAAAATTGAGAAATTTCTCTAGTTTTAAAAATTAACAAAAAAGTCTTTTATTTCTTTATTTCACGCAAACACATGCCATAATCCACTATGGCGAATCTGCCTTTTTTCGAATCTTCTTGTGACTTTCCATTCCTTTCTGTAATATATTATCACTCCTCCAGTTCTCGTAGAATTTTAATATATTAGTTGATTATATCCTTGTAAAGTTATTTCACTTTCAATGATGTATTCCGTCATATGTGTTTCCGATAATATAATAAAATCTGGTGTTTCGGCTGCAGCTATTATTTCTACCTGATTGATATTATTTGTAAGGCCTTGTACGTTTGTGTATAAATAGTTAACACGATAAACCCATTTTATTCTTTCGCAAGTTTATTTTGATAATGGCCATTCTATACTACTAGTATTATGGTTTTGATCCAATCCCATGTACAATTTCTTCTTCATTCTAATACAATTTATGCACTTAGCCATTTAACAATTTTCCATACTTGGATTTTACTTCCTTATCTTCTCAGTTATTTCTTCCTCTGAATATTTGAACGAAATATCTGTTATATCTATATAAAATGTCGTAATCTTCACCCAATTCGCCTTGCAAAACATTTTGTATCATTTCCCTTTCTTCTTTGTTTTCGATTTGTATTACTATAGCTCCATTCCTTTTATTTTCCACATTAATAATTTTCAAATCAATTGGGTTTACTTTTTTATTTAATTCTTCTATTGTCTTTTCAACACTTTGTTTTCCTCTTGGTTTTATTATTAATGGTATTTACTTATTCGCATCTGGTATCACTATTCCAGATTGTATAGCCTTCGCATATGACATCTTGCCATGTTTACTCTTTATTCCCGTTATCGCATTTTTTCAAAAGATTTTTGAGCACTATCTTTTCTTTTAAACTTTCTTCAAATCTTTTTTCAATCGTTTCAAGAAACTGCTTTATTTCATTTTTATTCTCTTTCAGTGACATTTCAAAGTCATATTTATAGTCCTTTAAATTGTGTTTATTCCTATTCACATCCTCTTGGATATATTTTAGCACTATATCAACATACTGTATTTTTGTATACAATCATCGCATATAAAGCGCACGTAATTGTCCGCCTCCAATACCTTTGCGGAGTATTGGTCTATTCCCGCGCATTTGTTAGTGCAATGGTATTCTCTAATATATACTCCCATGCACCTCACCCCCATTTCACCATGTATTGCAATCTTGCATTTACTGCAATCAGGCATCTTGTTATTTTCACAGTTTTCACAAATTTACCTGCTGACTTTTGCTTATAACGTTATCCGAAAATTAATTTAAATCACTTTAAGTTATTTTTTTCACTTTTCAAAATATTTTATCTATTATATTAAATTTTCTGCAAGATCGATCACCAAAATACGTCTATAGAGCGTTGCGGTGTTCAAAATACAAATTAAAAATGTTAATGTAAAATTATTTTTTAAAATATCAACGACATAAAGAATGTTTTATATGCACACAATGCAAAAATCTCTATCTCTAAATATTATAATATAAATAAATGACTGGTTGAAAAGGCAAATATTTAAGTTAAATGAAACAACATAAAATAAAAATAAAACAATATATTGTTATTGAAAAAGTGAATATAATTAAATACGTATGTATGTAAGTTTCATAATTTTAAGCATTAAAATTCAATTTGAGTACATATGCAAAAAACAACACATGTATATAAAAAGATTGAATATATTCAGATTAAGAAATAAAATATCATCTAGGTATAACATCAATAAATATGTACAATACTATTTCATAATCACATGGATCCAGTGACATACATATACGTGCTGCATAATCATACTAATAAATAGACTATAAGTAATTATATGTGCAATAGTTATAGATTGACAAACAAAATTTATGCCAAACATTTTGAAATAAACTTTAAATAATTTAATATATAAAATGGAAATTTTGGAAGGAAGTATCTGGCGGAACAGTTACAATATGTTGGTAATATACAACCAAACCAGGCCATATAACCTAAGGAATGCGTTTAACCTTAGGCCTCAACGAACAACTGTGGGTTCCTTGCAGAGATCTCTTTTCATTAAAAAAAACTGATCATGTACAAGAATATACTAAATAACATAAAAAATGAAACAAACAAATATATTTTTAGAAAGCAGTTTAAAAATTTTATAAAACATTTTAAGAGCCATATTAATTTATTTATTTCAATTGTCGTTAAAAGTATAAATAAAATCCTACTTAATAGTAATAAAAAAACATAAAATTGCCTTTTCGTATAGAGATACATTTTTTAATATCATACTGATATCAAAACTCATTAAAAGTGCGACATGTCTTATCTTGTTCCCCAAAATTTTAGGTTTCTCAAGTTTTTATTTTTGTTTTGAAATTCTGAAATTTTGTAAACTTTCAGAAAAAATTTTGACTTCACGTACCATTATATATAGTTGATTAGTTAAAAATGTAAATTACTTATTTGCGGCACTCGTTCTAAGTAAGGATTACAAAAAATTTTAGCAAGTTATCGGTTTCACTGAGATTGTTTGATTACGCTATAAGGAAAATCGGATATTAGGGTTTCACAGAAATAGAGTCCCTCACAGAACTAAAGTACAATGAGAATGCAATAAGTCGAATTTCTAAGTTTTATACAAAACTTCTCAAATTTATATTTAATATACTGTGTATACAGTTTAACAGCACAATAATAATTTTACAATAGATTTATTCCTTCCTTTGAGACCGAAGGATTTGTCACAATAACAGAATGGCTCCCATAAAACGTTAGTAAATAAGACATAAACTTGTATTGCTCGTGTTTTCGAACAAATTTCTCAAATTCAATTTAAATGAACTGTATTTATAGATAAAAAGATTAATTTCCCAAATTAATTTATTTTATTTTTCGACATTACAGTTTGGACACACTGATTGAATTGTTTAACAAAACGAAAGGAAATTACACTCAAAATTGGGAATTTATCTCATGATATAATTGTAATGGACAAATTTATGGCATGCTACCGTAAAAACTCATAATTGGAGATTTTTCTGCTTTAAACCCATATACACACATACATTTATGTTAACATGATATTTAAATTTTATTATTTTTAAGACTTACTACAATTTATGAATTAGTATCCAGGAAAATATCCAATATTTATAAAAGGTGAATTATCTGTAATGTAAATATGTATTTTATACAGGATGAGAAGCGACAGTAATTTGTTTATACTCTGTTAAAATAAAATTCCAAATGTCCAAAATTTTAAATTATTTTCCATCTTCAGTCTCTTCTTTGTCTTCTGTAGTAAATAGGTATAATGATGGGTGTGTAAAATTCGAATTTTTATATTCGTATGTATTGTTTTACACATTACTTTTAAAGTGGTAATCTTAATCTTCTGGTCTTTTTTAATCCAAAACAAAAATAATTTTTCTACTTTTATACAGCCAGGTAATTTTTATACGCACTAATACATACATACATACACACATAGTATGTTAGAAACTTCTTAGAGCCTTGCATTTATCAAATGTTAAAAAGTATACACATCATTCTCCTTTACATTTCCAAATACAGTAAGACTCAGGGGAATTTTTTATTTTTGTTTTTATCGCAACACACTTAAAATCATTTGTTATTTTTTGTAAATTTCCAGAAATTGTTTAAAACTAATTAAATCTTTTATAGCAAAAAAATTCAAGTTTGTCAAGTTGAAAGCGAAAAATGTATACAGGCTTTCTTTCACACTTACACCTTATAAAGTCAGAGAATAAACTAATATAATTTAGAGTTTCAGTCAGGCATGGACATTTTTAGTTTAGAAATGGTACATTAGTCCACGAAAGTGTACTTTAACGATTACATTTTGCTGAGTTGTTTTTGTTTTTGTTGTATTATGACAGGATTGTGGCAGTTAAAAATTCCCCTTCATAATATGTATACATACATTTAAAATTGTAGGAAAGTTCTATTTAATGCTTAAGCGATTCAGATAACTTAAAGCTGATTATAAATACATGCCTGTACTTTAAATTTTATATGCAGCTTTAAATTGATTTTAGACTTTTAAAATATTAAAATAATTTAAATTAAAATTTCTAAATAAAATAAATTTGACTTGAAATTAAATTTATTATATATTTCTAATAAATAAAATTTTAACATTACATATTTGAATATATGTACATATGCACAGCGAAATTATGTGATATTTGCCGCAACGCCAAATGAAATATTTTGACAATAATGAGAAAAATATTTATTTACAACAAATTCTGTTGAATGAAGACAAGATGTTAAAACATTTAGTTTACTTGCTACATCGCATGATTACTGATTGATTATTCTCGAAAAATGTTCAGGATTATTTAGGACTAGTATCAGATAACCAAAAAATATAAGGAAGTGATCCCAATATTAATTTCTTTAACAATTTGAAAGTTAAATAGTTCAAGCGTAATTAATAAATAACTAAATTTGAATATTAATTTATTTCAATTTAATTTTTTTAAGTAAATCAAATCAGTTTCATTGGAAAGTATTGTGTTTTTAATATAAATGTCTTTTAAATAACTTTTATTATTTATTAATGGAATCAAGCAGAAATTAACAAATTAAAAGATAATTAAAATTTTTTTCCATTGCATGCGCTCTGCGTTTTTGTGAGGGATTTTTCTTTAATTTTCAAGTTGCATATGAATGGGTTCCAAAGGAAACCCTTGTATAGAAAGATTGAAAATAAAGTGTTTTTGTTTTTGAAATGTTTGCTGTGTGTTTATAACGAAACGTTTTTGAGTTTTTTTGTTTGCTGTGTTGTTTAAATGAGAACTCTCATTTAATCAATTTTGCTTACGATATAAGACTCTTGAATTTTGTATACAGAATTTGGAGTAAAATCCACTGATGATCTGTAGTGAAATGGCCATATGGATATGCTTTCCCCCGCAGTATACATTTCAGAATTTTTTTTAATAATAAATATATTTTAAGAATATCAAAATATTTATTAAAGAATCAAGCACAAATTAACGCAGATTAAATTTTATTTTTATTTATCTTTTACCTAAATAAATTCTTTACACAATGTATTATGCACGTTCTTATTAAATCGTAATCCGGAAATACGCCCAACAAAAAAACTCGTTTAGCTTGAATGTTAAGCAAGACGCTTAATGGCGCACATGATCTACATGGACTGAGGGGTTCTGACTTTCTTGAGCATCATTTTCTCTACTGGTTTTTTCAAAGGTCGGTCATTATGCTGTTCTAAGCTAGAATTAGTGGCGCAAGTAAATCTGCATTCGATTTGCACTTCCTCGACCCGATGCCTATGCTTTAGAAGTGGTTTCAAGAAGATTACTGATATTTTTCAGATTGAGTATGCCTGATTTCACCATTTGGCTTTGTCCCGTTTTGATTCGTTTCAATTATCAAGCTTTACTCTAAAATGAAAACGACAAAACTTTTCATTAACAGTTCCAAATTTCCATGTTGGTTTCTTTTTGCCATAACATCGCACCTGCACACTAAGCTTATTTGGCGAATATTTAGAGGGAACACTGGACGCAAAGCATCTAATTTGATTTTCAAATCACGACCTTGGTACGTTTCGTTAGTCTTTGTCCATTTGCTAATGGGGTTGCTCTATTATAAAAAATGATCTGCAGAACTTTAACTGTTAACGGCTTATTATGATCTTTCAAAGCATTTAATTTTGATATCAATGAGCCAGTTCACATTGGATTAGTTGTGCTGGTCTAACATGGCAGTTTGTGGGCATTTTCGGTGAGGAGGGTAGTTTTTGGTTGGCACAATTTTTCTACCAGCTTCAACCCCGCACAACGAGAACGAAACTAATACACATGCATTTATGAAAACACAGGTCAAAGTAGACAAATAGATTTTATGATATTTATTTTTATCTTTTTTACCTAAATATGTTTTAATCTTTGAAACAGTCTTTTTAATTAAATTTTAACGATATATTTTTTCAATATTTAGCATTCCTATGGAAAGCTTCTTTAGGAAAAATAAATTTTTGATAACAAATTGAAAAAAAATTTTTTATTTAATTAAAATAAAAAAGTTCGAATAAGAATAATTTTACAGAAAATAAAATTAGAAAGAAACTTTTCATCATCACTTAATCCAGCCATATTTATTTTGTAATGCGTATAGTGTGGTGTATACCGAACGAAAAACAAACGTGAAATGAATAAAAAACAGTAACATACACAAAGCTGTGTATACGTATACAATTTTGTGTTAGAATAATTAGTCTAGTGTGTTTTGGAAAGAACAAAAGTTGTGCGGCACAAATATTAATTCAATGTGAACTGGCTCAATATCTACACATATCTTTCTGCTAATTAAGTAGTTGTAGGATGTGCGGGAGCCATGAACTTTTGTATAATACCATTATTATTGCAAACAGTTTTAAAGTCGCACTTCGAAAAACAGTTGCATTGTCTGAAACAATCTTTTCGGGTATTCCATTGGAAACATGAACGCAATTTCTTTCTGAACAAATTTCTGGCCACTTTGACTTTGCGTTAATTGAATATTTAGTGTCTGCATCTATAACCTTACAAAAACAAAATACTCTTTGTGGTGTATTAGTCGTAACATATTATATTATTAATACATGGCCACTCTATATATTTTATTCTTGCATTCTATGATATCTCTTTATCCCTGATAGAATCCGGAAACCACATATTTTGTATTCGCCTTAGTGTGGAGGGAATAAATGTGGTGTGTTAGTTGTAACATAACATATTAAATTATTAATACATGGTCACTCTATATATTTTATTCTTGCATTCTATGACATTCTGATATCCCTTTATGTTATTATTACTATCTTGAGCTGAAAAACCAGAAAATTAAACCTTTATATGATTCATGTTTGGAGAATTTATTAAATAACCAATTATCTAATTGTACTTTTAACACAAATGAAGAAACAAGTATATCTTTTATACCACCCAATATGGTGTTAACCAAAAACTTGCAAAAAACAACTATAATCCAGAATTATAAATGGTTTAAATATATCAATTATTGAAAATAATTTATTAACTTTTAGTAACTGTAAACTTAAAACAGGATCTTTTGAATCCGAGAGCAGAATACCTAATCCTTAAACAAACATTATCCCATTTGTAAAAACACCTGAAAATTTAATTAAAAATAATAAAGATTATATAACTAAAATGGAGTTAAGAAACAATTATCATAAAAATTATGCAGTAAAGGAAACGAACTATATTATCTTTGCTATTATTGTAATAATCCTAGAAATACTGATACTACAAAAAACAAAGTTCCTCAATGTTATTAAAAATAAATATACGAAAAAGATGAATGAGGACACTGAAATTTCTTATAAAGGGATGAGTGACATACATAACATACCGTAATTAAATGTGTAGCGCATTCATTTGGTGCTGACGTATGCACACGCAACCACTTTTGTTGGAGTTGTTATGTGACACTCTTTCTTTACATTTTTTTATTTTTATTTTAATAAAATGCAAACATTGCATTATTCTACCTTATAGTTTTAAGCAAAATATATTTTTTGATAAAAATAAAAATTTTTTGGTAAAAATAAATATTCATTATCATTCACAAAGCTCAACTAAAGAGTTCATATTTTATTTATATATATATATATATACATTATTATATTTTGGTTTAATTTTTATTTTAATATAAAAAATAGAAAAGTAGCTTATTTAGTCTTTACAATAAGACGTTCACAACAAGAATGCGAATGCATAAGGCAATAATTTAAAGCAACAGCATACATATTGTACAGGACTTGCTACATATTTTATCACTCCTCCTTAACATGGATGTTGTTTTACAAAAGAAAAATTAGTATTTATTTTAAATGCATTAAATTCTTGAAATTATTGTGTTTTATTTTCTCCAAATTTTTTGTCATCACATTAGCAAACATATTAGTAGTTGAGCAATATTCCAATTTTATTTCCTTGTCTGGCACCAAAATGTGGTGGAATTTTATATCTATATGTTTACTTCTTTTATGATGAATTGGATTTTCGCCCTTGGTTATCGACGTAAATAACTACCACGTCTTCTGTTATTGCATAAATTTCAAGTAAAAGCCGTTTTAAATAAATTGCTCCTTTGCCTTATCCGAAATCGCCATATACTCGCCCTCTGTACTGCTTAGAGCGACTGATGTTTCCTTTCTGGACTCCCAGGTAATAAGACAGCCATAAAAGTAAAATGTAAAACCTGTGAACGATTTTCTGTCAACGTGATTTCCACCCCAATCAGCATCCACAAATCCTTCGAGTTTCCTGCTTCCTCCATTAAATTGCAGCTTTAAATCGACAGTTCCAGCCAAATATCGAAGTATATGTTTTAGTCTAATCATATGCTCCTTATGTGGATCCGTGTTTTGTTGGGCCATCTTACATACCGAGTGTAAAATGTCAGAGCGTGTTGAAATTGCAAGATACATCAATGTTCCCACCAATGGCTGATATGCTTCTTGATCAGCCTTTATCATTGCAATAAGCTTGATACCCTGCTTCTTAAGGAACGGCTAGTGGTTTGTAGTTTTTCATTCCATATTGCCTTAAGGTATCACGAATATATTGGTTTTGAGAAAGCTTTATTGGACCAACTTCACCTTCGCGCTCAACCTGCATACCCAGAAAGTGTTGAAGTTGACCTTTGTCGTTGACATCAAATGCTTTAAAAATGTTCTTCTTTATGTCAACAACTATAGTCTTATCAGCGCAACCCACTATCAAGTCATCTGCATAAACTGCAAGTAGAACGATTTTTCCACTTTGTTCTCACTTGTATAGGCAAGGCTCATTGGAGCATGGTACTAAATTCAATTTGTGAAATATTGTGTCAAGTTTTGCGCGTCATTCTTTTTCGCTTTGTTTTGTCCTTGTTCATCTTATCTTCAAAGTGGGGTGGTTGTTGTTGTTGTTTTGTCTTGTAAATCGCTATTTAAATAAGCTGTGCTAATGCCAAGTTGATGAAGGTGCATTTTCTCATTCGCTGCTAAGGCCAAGAGAATGCGAATTGTTGAGTATCGTCCAACCGGAGAAAATGTCTCTTTAAAGTCTACACCAAAACGTTGCCTATACCCCTTTGCTACCAAACGCGCCTAGTACCTTTCAATTTTTCCGGTAGCATCTCTTTTAATGGTATAAACCCATCTGCACCGAATAATTTTGTGACCATTAGGTAAATCAACCAAAGACTATGTTTTATTTTTCCGAAAAGCATCCATTTCAGCATCCACTGCGCTAATCCATTTATCACGAGTTTTGCTAAAAAGTCTAGCTTCGATCGATTGTGGTATATTCTCATTTACACAATTCATTGTACATCTTTTTAGGTTTTCTTGGCTTACCGCTTCTTATAATTTTCCGCCTACCTGGTCCTTTATTTTTTCCCGTTTGATGTTTTGATCTTCTTTATCATCGTCATCAGCCGTACTAAAACTTTCATCATGGTTGTCATCCTCACTATTGTCAAACCATTGGGTGTTATTATCTTCATCAATTGTTGGCTCATTTTGATAATCAAACGTAACACTAAATAAGTCCTTTGCATAAGCTTCTTTCGCATTGCTTGATGCGTCCTCTCTTAAAAAGTACATCGCGATGCTCAAACACTTTGTGTTTCTTAGGGTCATATAAACGTTAAGCTTTTGCAACATTATGCATTCGTTACCTTTGCAATCAAACTTCGATTTAGCACACACACACACACACACGCACACACACACACACCCACACACGCACGCACGAGGGAGAACAAGTGATGATGCGAAATTTCCAAGCACATGGTGAGTATTATGTCGATGATTTCGCCATCTTGGCATTACGACCGAGACCAGTAAGGTCGTAATTATGCTATACTGGAAACAACATTTTGGATTTTTTTGATAAATGGGCTGACGTTTGTGGTATTCTGTGACCTCAGTAGGTAGAAGTGAAATTCTACTGAAATGGCTTACAGGGTAATGCTACAACCGCCTCCGTCCCGTTAAAACCTGGCAAATCTCGGAGAACACTCTTGGTGTCGTACTATTGAGTTAGGGTGTAGGGGCAGTTAAGTTTTAACTTCTGTTCAGCTCCCGGTCTGGCTCTGAACGCATGTCCCCATAAGGGCTTGCGTCAACCCTCGCATGGCCTCCCTGCCTGGCATAGATAACCATGGGACCACATAACAGGGTAACCACACTACGATAACAGGATAGCGGCTTCGAGTTAGGACCCAAGAAAATGAATACTGAACAACAACAACAACAACAAAAACAAAACTCGGATGTGGATAGACTCCAACAGCTGCAGCAAAAGACTGATGGAGATATTAGTGGGGACAACCCATTTAAAAAGAGCAGCAAGCTGCAGAGGTCACCTACTGGCCAAGCAGCAGATCAAAGAAAGAGCCCGTTGGTTGACAGGGCTCATCAAGACAACGAGGGTTCGACCATTGGAAAAGGACCAAGATCAGCCTTCCACAAGCTGGGAGAACGGATTAGGTCACTGGTGGAAATGCTGGAGGATGGCAAAAGGCGTTCTATTCACCAACCGATGAGAGACGCCATAGAGGGCATCAAGGCGTTGTATGAGTTATCTGCAATTGAAATGCACGATGACCAGGCAAAGGAGGTGATAAGGGACAATAAGTCTTCGCAAACTTCCCCTTGGCTAAGGTCTGTAACTGGACCCAAGAGGAAACAGGAGACAAATGGAGAAGCTCCCTCCTCAAAGCGACAACAGAAGGCTATTGTAAGCGCAGGAGCAGGGTTAACACCTGTTCCGATTTCGGGAAGACAGATGCAGGGAGCGGCGACGACGAAGATGGCACGGGAAATGAGGAAAGGAGAGAACAACAAATGGACAAAAGTTGTAAGAAAACAGAATATGGTCCCCAAGCAGGAAAAGGCTCTAAGGAAGAAACCACGACCGGACGCAGTTGTGGTTTCAAAGAAAGGGGATTTAACGTATGTCGATATCCTTACGAAATTAAGAGCAGACCCAAAGCTCTGCAAATTAGGAGAATCAACGTCCAGAATACGGCGGACACAAAAAGGAGCCCTGCTCTTTCAACTGAAGACAACAGGAGATCAGACCCAAGAGTTCAAGGATAAGGTTGGAGAAAGCCTTGTTGGAGAAGTGGAGATTCGAGCACTTACACAGAGGACATTGATTCAGATCAGGGACATTGATGAAATCACCAACAAGCAGGATATATGTGAAGCTATAAAAATCCAACATGGCCTGACGATGAGTGAGTCCGAGATACTCGGCTTACGAAAGGCCTATGGGTGTACACAAACAGCAATCCTGAGTATTGCTGCGAAAGATGCGAATAAGCTTCTAAGGTCCGGCAAGGTAAAAATCGGATGGGTTAACTGTCGCATCCGGGCTCGAGACGGAGTAACGAGATGCTTCCGATGCTTGGATTTTGGCCATACTGCTAGTCAGTGTAAGGGCGAGCATGACAGGTCCAAACAATGCAGGAGATGTGGAGAAGAGGGGCATATAGCCAAGCAGTGTTCCAAGGAACCTATGTGTTTCTGGTGTAAGTTGGACAGACCGGATAGTGCTGCCCATGTAGCGGGTAGTGGTAAATGCCCAGTATACCGGAAAGCACTTAAAAAGAGATCACTATGAGGGCAATCCAGATTAACCTTAACCATTGCGCGGCCGCACAGGACCTGCTGGCACAAACGATACGAGAGGAGTACGTGGACGTCGCCATAATTAATGAACCGTATAAATCCATGGAGGGAAACAATTGGATCAAGGATACCACGGGAACGGCTACTATTTGGGCCTGTGGAACACGGCTCATACAGGAGATTGGTGCTAGAGCAAACCACTTCGTAACGGCCAGGATAAATGGAATCCATTTTTACAGCTGCTACGCGCCTCCAAGTTTGCAGCATCAGGGGTTTCAGGATATGCTCGATGCTGTCGTTTCCGATGCAGGGGGAAAACATCCTATTATTATAGCTGGGGACTTCAATACCTGGGCTATGGAATGGGGAAGCAGGTTAACCGACGCAAGGGGAAGGGCTCTTCTGGAAACGTTTGCGAGGCTGAACGTGTGTCTACTCAATACGGGGACAGCTAGTACGTATCGCAAAGCGGGAAGATCATCCATCGTCGATATTACCTTTGCGAGTGATTCAATGGCAACGACAATAGAATGGAGAGTTAGTGAGGGTTATACTCATAGCGACCATCAGGCGATAGTGATAAATCTAGTTGGAAGAGCGACTGGAAAACTTCAACGTCGAATCGGACCACGATGGAAGGACTCCGTTTTTGATAAGGATGTGTTTGAAGTGGTTCTTGCTTCTACTACCTTGGAAGAAGGGGCAACGGCTGAGATACTCTCACAGCAGCTACGAAGGATGATTACTACGGCGTGTCATGCAGCAATGCCTAGAAGGAGGACTGGTCGAAGTAGATCCCCTTGCTACTGGTGGAAAGACGAGATCCAAAGGCTTAGGATGAAGTGCCTAAGAGCACGACGGAAACCCCAACGATCCAGGGGTAGTACTGAATTCCAGGTTCTACTCCTAGCATTCAAATTGGCTAGACGGGAACTGGCAAGGGCCATCAAGGAGAGCAAAGCGAGGTGTTTTAAAAAGCTTTGCGAAGAGGCTGATGTGGATCCTTGGGGAAAAGCATATAGGGTGGTAACCAAAAAACTGGGGAATAGTTCATGCCCACAGCTGACATGCCCCCGAATACTCGCCTCAATAGTGTAACAGCTCTTTCCACGTCGTCAACTTTTGACTGCCGTGGCTACGGGGGACGGAAATGCGGAGCGGATACCTCCAATTACAATCGGGGAAATGCATACAGCCTCCTCGAGGGTAAGAATCGGTAAAGCCCCCGGCCCGGATGGAATACCGAACAAAGCGATCAAAGCGGCCTTCAAGATACTTGAACGTGTAATCTATGGAAGACTATTGGCGGTGACAGAGTCCAATGACACATTATCGGAGCATCAGTATGGGTTCAGAAAAGAATGATCGACCATCGACGCCATTAAAAAGGTAGTAGATCTGGCAACAGAGGCCATCCACGGAAAAAGATGGAGATGGGGAACCAAGGAGTATTGCGCAGTAGTCACGCTGGACGTCAGAAATGCTTTTAATTCAGCGGACTGGATACACATACGGAGATGCCTCATCGACATTGGTACGCCTTTCTACCTATTGAGGATAGTTATGGACTACTTGGACAATAGGAAACTCCAGTATTACACTCATGGTGGCATGAGAGAGTACAACATCACGGCGGGAGTTCCCCAGGGATCAGTTCTCGAACCACTTCTGTGGAACATAATGTATGACGGGGTTCTACGACTGAACCAACCTGGCGGGGTGCATGTGATTGGCTTCGCCGACGATATTGCAATCGTCACGGTTGCCAAACACATAACAGAGGTCGAGACTTCCACGAACATTGCTGTGGCTAACATAAGGGCCTGGCTGGATGCCGCCGGCTTGGAGTTGGCCGATCATAAGACGTAGGCCGTCCTTATAACGAGTCGGAAGAAGCTGGAGTATGCAACTTTCCGGATAGGAAACCAGCTGATAATAAAAGGAATCGGTGAAGTTGTGTTGGATAATAGGCTTTCTTTCAGGACGCACATCAAGTATGCGGTCGGGAAAGCATCAAGGACACAAGGGGCATTGTCCCGAATGCTTCCAAATATCGGTGGTCCTGGATATGGGCGCATCGTGGATATCGCGGCCGATAGGAGACTGTGGTTATCACGTTACGCAGTTACAATCGGGTCATGGAGGCTATCGTCAGTACCTCCACAGGCAAGGGCACGACAGCTCACCTCTTTGTCCGGTGTGTCCAGGGGTGAATGAAGATGCGGAACATGCAGTTTTTCACTGTGGACGCTTTTCAGAGCAGAGACAGTCGGCGAATATACCAAGCCCAGAGGACCTTATTTACCATATGACAGCTTCGGAGAGAAGATGGCAGGGAATCGTCTCATTTGTGATAGCTGTTCAGGCAAGCCTCCGAAGAGCAGAGGCACAGAGAAAGGCCCATAGGCCCAGAACCGAGTATTTGGGTGCGGATCGTGCATGCTGTTATCCATTGATATCAGTATCTTAAGAAGATTCCCACATCCTTGGTGCGGCCGAAAAAAATAAAACACGCACGCACGCACACACACACACACATATATATATATATATAACTATAACTAACTAATTTCTATATCACATTTGTTCTAGGTTTAGTTTTTATTACTTTTCTTTATTTTTCCTTTATCACTTTTTAACCGATTCTTATGAATTCTATTTGTAAACTGTCTCTATTTTCCATTTGCCTGAGTATTTATAAGAACAAATTAATACGGGATTTGTTTACCAATTAGAATTTATATACAGATTCTCCCTCCAAATCCTCCATCCTTTTCTCTTTTTTCAAATCTGGAAAAATCCTATTAATTTTAAATTTTGACGTTATCCTGTTTACTAACTTATTCTATATGCTGATTCTTTCAACATTTTTCTATATCCTATTCCTTTCTGCAACCAGGGTCACAGCAATTTTAAAAACATTAAATTTTCATTCAATGTATTCAAAAATAATTTTTTTGTATTACACATGTACATGTTACATTTTACGTACATGTTACACTTTACACCAACTATAGACTTACTCTTAATACATTATTTATTTATTTATTGTCAAAAGTGCAATATTTACATGTTCACTTAAAACTTATTTTGATTATTATTATCATTATTGTTCCTTACATACTATTGTATTATTTTTAATTTAATTTAATGAAAATAATATATGACAACATATATTATTTTAATTAAATGTCTACAGAATGACTGCTTACAGGATATTTAAGGTAATTTTTTACAAAACAACTTTAGTTAATAATTTCTCCTCAAAAATTTAAAAAGGGAGTACCTATTGAGGCCTCCTGAGCGGTGTTATATACCGTGTTACCTATATTCATTGAGTTAATTCTCCAGCTCCGGGTAAGGTGAGTAGGTCTGCTGGAGATACATACTTTGACACCCGAATGTTATCTTAGCTGTTAGCCACTTCAAAGCACTATTCGACAAGCCTATTTTCCAGGAAACGAGCTTTCCCGATAAATTTTAGACACGATGCCACCATATAAGCATTGATTCTATAAAAGCCTATTGCCCTATATATCGACCTACAAGAGGGCCTGCGATAAACTCCGTTAGGTCCCTGTACACATAGTTCGAATAGTCCTATAATACGTGAGAGGTTGAGTGTCCCCTTTTAAAGCCAAATTGACAGCTCGAAAGTTATTCGATCAGTTCTTCTGTCCCTGATCCTTGAAAGTATAAAGAATTCTAGTAGTTTGCCAAAGAGTGATAAGAGAGAGATCGGTCTGCAGCTGTCGGTCCACCTTGGATCTGATCTGTGCTTCAGTATTGGGACTATAAGTGCCCCCTTCCATGCTCTCGGAAAGTATCCCACGTTTATACAATGGTTCATTAATATTGCTAGAAATCTTCATGCGTCCCAGCGAGTTCTTTTCAATACTGAGTCGGAAACTTCATCGAAACCAGTCGATTTACTGTTTGGTCTCAAAGTATTGCCAATAGTTTCCGCCGTAATTAGTCCATGGCTATGCATCCCGTTACCATCAGCAGTAGCAGTCTCATTCTTAATACGCAATACAGTCTACATATATATAGAAAAAAAAACGTAAACGATTAACTTATATATATTGCATCTTATACTTTCATTATCTTCCTCTAGAGATTTGCTGGATAATTCCACTTTGAATATTAGGCAATTTTATTCCTAAACAGGATAAATCAGGTATTTATAAGTACCGTTCCATTCTCATTAGACTTTTCTTGCATTCACGTGCTTCTTCTCTATAATTTTTAGGTAAACAAAACAACACTGGCAAACAAAAGAAAAACAATATTTCAACAGAAATTCAACAAAAGGAAAAAGAATCAACAGATATGGGAATACAAGAACGCCATTAATGAGGGTTTCTCCGTTCAGTAACTACGCACCTCGCGAGAAACCAACAATAACAAATCATATCTGTCGTTTGATAAGCAAAATTTTAAATAATTAAACAAGCGTGAAGCCTAACAATATATTTCTTGATTCTGCACAATAGCAGTTAACTATGGAAAATTGTTCTCGTCTAGTATAAATGTATAAAAATACAAGTTTCAGATAACCTAATATACATCCAATTAATAGAATAGCTCCAGCAATTATTTCAATTATTTAAAACTTTTTTATTACATGATTCCTTAATATAATACTCACAACGCTATTATAAATAAAACATCTAAATTAGCGTTGCTAAAGGTATGTTCCCAATTTAATTTTCGAATATGATAATGAAATTCGTCACAAATTTAAAATACTACTGGAGTATATATGGCACCCTGTCTTTTTATACATTTAACATTTTTAAAAAGAAAATGTCGAAAACAATAACCCTACCAACCTCCGAGCAGCGATGCAAAAACTTTCACCAACCGAAACCGCCCATCAGCATTCATTTTGAGAAATTTACTTACGTTTTCCAGCGAGACGATTCGATCCATCCATCTGAACCCTATAAAAATTTTTTTATAATTTCAGTAAAAGTTCGTCATGCAAATAGAAGTATCAATCGTCTAAAACCAGTTTTTAATAAATACCAACCTCAATGAAAACCCAGAAACACAAAATACACCATCAAAATAGTCGAAACCACTAAAAACCGTCATCAACGCAGCAACAATCCAAACCCGTTGACATACTGCCAAGACAACTTGAAAACTCGGTTAACCAGCAGTAAGATTCTAACATGCAGAAAACTCATTCGAATTGCTGCCAGATTAAGGTAAGCGGGGGAGTTGATGTGGTGCCTTGTCAATCTATACGACCATATAGCAATGAACGTACATTTGGTTACGCTAAAAATTAGAACCAAAGAATACCAACTTACTTGATCAGGTATATTTGTCTCTGACGTCGCAGAGTGGGGCCTTTTGACTTCTTACGTTGCAAAAATCATAAGTAATAAAGATATTTAAAAATTTTTAAAAATATATTAAAGAAAACTTCTCGTTCTTTAATATTGGTTTGCACGGCCATAGACTAGGCGCGGCACTGTGCACAGTGTCAACTTTTGGCTGTTTTCGTTACAAATATCATAACTTTTAAAGTAATAAGGTATTTTAAAGGTGTATTAAACATTAGAAAGATAACCTCTTCCGCTTACAAATAAGTAACCTGCATCTCCACAGCCCCACAGCCCCACAGCGCCACTATGCACAGTGGTTTTGTCGTTCCAAAAATAATAATTTTACCAATATATTTCTTAAGGTTAAAAATCACTTAAATTTTAAATCCTTTAGCTTCAAAGTAAGTGCTCCCGCATTTTGACAGACACTGTAAACGGTGACAACTTTTGACCTTTTTTGCCACAAAAATCAATTTTTTGAAATAATGTTATTTTAAAAATTTAAAACACAACTTCTTGTGCCACTTGATATAACAAGTTCAAATAATATTTTATTTTTATTTATATTACAGATACACATATTGTAATATTTACTTATTAATGATATATAATATATATTAATATTAAGTTGCTTAGAAGATATTTTTTTTATTAACTAGTCCTCTTTAAAATAGTCATTAACATTGGGAGCGATATCTAATGTACTAACATGTCGAAGCTATAGTTTTGTTCTTCCAAACCCTCTCGAGATCTTACATGTCTTCGTGATGAATTTATTGGGCCTGAAGAAGCCACTACCATATTAAAAAATTCTATATAATTCAACAAAATCTTTCAAATATTTGTATGTCTAAAGTGTTTACAGTCTTTGTTTTTGCATTCCTGGACTTCTTCTGATGAGCCCCAATTGGTAAGCATTGATATTCAATTCATTTTTTATCAATTGTCAAAAGTTGGGCAGTTTTTGCTGCATAGCGATCATCAAACCTTGGTCCATTTAGCATTTCTCTCTCTTTTTATAATATGATTGTCGACGCCAGTAATTCCTGAAGTTAGCTCATCATTGTCATTTTTTTCTTTGACGTTTTTAAAAGTTACTCCATTCAGCCAGTTCTTTTCCATAAAGGTTGTTGTCGTACAAAAAAAGTTTCAACTACCTGATTTGAGAAACAGAAATCCAGACTTCAATTATTAGGATAACATAACTGCAGGTTATATTTTACTCAGCATAAAAAAGTTTTAAAACTACCTACCTTTTTGTAATAAGTGTTTCTAAATATAAATATATAAACAAATTGTAATACTTATGCCTACCTGTTTGATAAAGCAAAATAATGTTTATTATTTAACGAGATGCAATAAAAAATATGTAACAAGTTACTTGATTTTACACTAAGATTGTTGCAGTGGAAACAACTTTATTTCTTTTCACTTTTTGAAAAACAATTTTTTCTCGTTTTCGTTATGAGATTCCACCAGATTTCTTCACATTTCAAGAAAATCTGCCATTTTTAGTATAAATAGTTTAGTATAAAAATTACCATAAGGTAAGGTGTCTGAAAAACCGCAACTGCCAAAAAAGTTGGGAATCTGATGAACATTTTGTTACTTTTTTGATATTAAAAAAAAACAAACTTTTAAATCAATACAAAAAAAAGGAATGATCAAGCGGCAATATTTTAGACACTTCAATTCAATTTGTATTTTTTTTTCTAGATCCACTTTTTGCGTTCATAATTTGTCGACTGTAGGCGGCTTCACCAGCTATAATTTTTATATAATTAAGAAAAACGTTTTTGATTTAGGATCAGTAAGGAGCTTTTTATGAAATGTGTTCATTCATTTAAAAAAATTTTGACATCACATTTTTGCCGCGGGGTTTGTAAAAAGGCAACACAGTGCGTCGTTGACATCTTTACCGTTCTTCAGCTTTATTATAAAAGTTTACCGTTATTAAAGAAATTCTAAATGTTTGGTAATATGAACTGGACACCAAATATTTGTAATAATGCTTATTTGAAAGCTGATTTCGCGACTCAATAAAGGACACGGCGAAGTCAATAAAACGGTATAAAATATATAGAAATGACAGAGAGAACGGATATGAGGGTATTGCAATATACTTTTAATCTGAATTGGAAAAAATCATTTAAAAATTGTAAGTAAACGAAAAATAATAAGACACCCAATGATATTTCTAAAGAGATTGTCGTGATAAGATTAACATCTGCACCTGGCCGTGGGCCTTAATCAGATGGTGGTCAAACCACTGTGAATGAAAACCTACGTCATTTACGACCTAGGAAGCCAAAGACTAATTCTAGCAACAGGTCTTTCCTAGTTGCGATTTCAGCGGTTCCATAGCAGGGCTGCAAACCACTACTCCTTGCTGAAGAGCTGGAGGCTATCCAACTCCTGTCCAGAACACATGACTAGTATGCTCACTGGATCTGGATCATTCACCAGGCAGGTGTTATTAAAGGTGAGATAATTCTGGCTACCATAAAAACAAACCTGTCTGGGGCCGCAAAACCACAGGCACCACGATACTCCCGAAGGGCCAATTTCAATAATCAGTCAGGGAAACAGCTAAATGCCTAAAGAGACAAATAGCGGAAACTCTGCGAGCTACTGATTCCCGTGAAAAGACCGTGGAGCTTCCAGTTGACTCCTGCTACCTTCAGGGGCTGGGCTCCCTTATACCCCCAGCAGCACAGGTCTACATAGTCAAATATTCTATAAAGACCGATAAATGTGCCGCCGGGGGGATTTATAAAGAGATGTTGTGAGAATATAAATTGGAAGCCTTTGTAAAACAAAAAACCATATTGATTTAAGTCAATTTCTTTAACAATTGAAGAATTAACGCCGCGTTATACAGAAATAATAATATCAGGTGGTATCAATTCAAGCGGTTTATTATCTGACACAAGTTTTATTACAAATTTGAAATTTCTTAGCCTTAGTCCAACTAATTTAATCTTCTAATAACGCTATAAGTTATCGTAACTTTAAGCGCTTTAATTAATAGTTGCTGGAAGAAAAGATTTTAAATACAGATTGTAGACAACTATGTTATTTTCTAACGGCAGACGAGCAGTAAGCTTTTTTGGATCAACATGTTTATGCCTTGTATGTCATTGGTATATAAATGGTTTAATTAAACAACGTAGAAAAATACCAAAGTATGCATTATATATAAATTAACGTTTGGCTACGAAAAATACTACTAAAGCAATCTGACAAGCGAAGTTACCGTTTAATGAAGACAGATTTAAGAACTCGCAAAATTTAAAGAGCACCTGGAAAGACAGTAGAGAAATTGTAATTGTTCAGAAGAAGCACCTTAGCGTAACAACCAGGTTTTCGCGATGGATACAGCAGCCATATGTTTGGTCTTACTTGGTCATTGGAATTAATGATATAGTTTTCTTCTGCTTCTACCATGCTGACACGCACTTAACCCGAATAAATGAAAATGCATTCTGTTCCACAAAAGAACCCAACAAATAATTAAGAATTCAATTGCTAATGCAGACAATGATATAATTGAAACGGCGAAAAAGTTAAGAATGTAGGAGTTATGTCAGAAATTGTTCAGATCACGTCTCAGCTGCTTGTAGAAAAACATTTTCGATACTCCGAACACAATGTACTACATAATATTGCATGTCTTTAAGAGACATGCGAAACTTTCGCAAATTTTGATTTTAAAAGCAAGTTAAGGCTTACTGTTACGTTATTATACTACCATATATATTTTTGGACTTAAGTCATAGGGAAATCAGCATCACATAAACTTTGTTTAATGAGTTAATATTTGTGCATAAAACTTCTTGCCAACCTGTTGAATTATATCGGCTGCTTTTTATACAGGTATATTCTGTCAGTTGTGATTTATGTTAAGTTTGGGTTGTCATTTCCCCATAAATATACTGACGTCTGAACAACGCTTTTAAATTGTTCAAAAAGCTGTTGATCCCAATTTTTATAAGCGAATTTTGTTTTGCGATGAATCTCATTTTTGTTTGAATGAATACGTCAATAAGCAAAATTGCCAAATTTGGGGTGATAATAATTCTCGAGCGTATTTTGAGACACCGTTGTATTCAGAAAATCTGGAGCTTTGTTTTCAACAAGACGGTTTAACATGTAACATGGCGTACCACAATTGATTTATTGAAGTAAACTTTTGGTAACACCACAGTTTCACCTTTCGACCCCCAAGATCGTGCAATGTAGCACCGCTAGACTATTTTTTGTGGAGATGTGGGACGCCGCTAATTGGCCCGAAACAATTGGCGAGTGTGAGAGCAACATTCCCTGTATTATTACAGACATACGGCCACAAATATTGGAAAAAGTCATCTATAATTGAACCCCAGATTGGACTAATTTTGAGTCAGCCGGGCAGGTCATATGCCAGGTGTCACTTTTGAATTATAATGCCGGAAGGTTATCATTTGAATAAAGTAAATGTCATGTCAATTAAAAAATTGTCTTTATTTTATCAATAGTTGTTTAAAGGTCTATAATTAACACCCTATATAAGCGTTTTAGTTTTAAATTAACAGTTTTTATATACAGGATACGTATTTGGAATACTATTTCACCAGATATTAGGAGAATTAGCACCGTCTTATTTTTTTGAAAACAAATTTTTCAATACAGCTACAATTTAATAACAGTATTATAATAAAAAATGAAAGCTATGATAAACAAGTTTTATTTTTTATATTTAAATTGATATTGTTGAAACTGAAATTCCTGCTACGTAAAGACTTGACGTCACTTGAGTCAAACATTGCGCCTGACATTCTCGAAAGACGAGGACCTCAAGTATAAAGCATTGTGAAATCAGTAAAATTAC
Organism: Trichopoda pennipes; assembly: GCA_030448955.1. Lineage (NCBI taxonomy): Eukaryota > Metazoa > Arthropoda > Insecta > Diptera > Tachinidae > Trichopoda > Trichopoda pennipes. The sequence goes on along the minus strand of JASKUP010000019.1, from coordinate 3,460,803 downwards.
CAGTAAAAGAGTTAGATATTAAAAACTTAAGAGCTCAACAAACTTCCAATGAGTTGTAACGTAAACAAAATGCTAATAAAAGAAATAAAATAATATCTTGAACCTTGATCTCGATATTAAGCAACTCGAAAGACTCTGGTTTTAGATCATAAGTTTCGGGGCTTGTGAGAACTTGACAGTAAATTGTTTTAAAAGAGTCGCACCCGAAAATAATTTCATATACAGTGAGTAAATGAAGATTTATAACCATAGTGCCGATATCAATATCTGTACAACGATGATTTTCAAATGTCGCATACAGATACGACCCAGCCACGCTGCATGTTCTGATGCCTATAATTTACATGTACTCATTTGATACCTTATTTTGATATTTTACGTTGACGCTAACCATTCTTTCTGTGATAGTAAAATACACGCATCTTTATTTTTTGGATAATAATTATAATGTGAATGGTGTCTTTCAAATGTTTTAGAGATATTTTAAAAACAATACCCAAAACAATAGTGCAGATAACAGTGAAAATTTGTTAAACTAAAATAAATAAACTAAAATAAACTAGTGAACAAATATAATAAAATATAAATAGAGTCAGAAGAAAAAAAACAAAATCAATAACAGAGACAAGAACAATAACAAAGGCAATGGGATATCATAAAACGTGAATAAATAAATAATAATAAAATAATAAAACTAAAACAAAAAAATCGACAGAACAGCAACAAAACAATATTAAAAGAGCAGCGACATAACGAGAGTGTGAAAAGAGAAAAGTGAAAGAAAATAAAAAAGATAAAAAGGTCAATAGTGATGGCACAATAGGCCGCTTTGGAGCCTTTTTCCGTCCCTATTTTATTTAGAAATATTTTTACTTTACTGTTAACATTGCATTGACTTTTGCTGAACTACTTGTGATGAAAGCCCAGCACTGGTCACAAAGAAGTTCAAAAAGCTAAAGTTAGTGCATTGGTCACAGTATAGCATGTTGGATGGTCAGTTTTGAATTTCCTTCATTGTCATGACGGCAAAATTCAAAATTGACTTCTGTAACATACGCGGGCTGAGGGCGAATATTTTCTCCGTATATGCTCACATTTGTCTCCATCGTCCGAACATTTTAGCATTGTGTGAGACTCAGGAAGATGCTGAACCACAGGGTTTTCAGCTACCTGGGTATCACCTTCTGTCGCTATTTAATTTTTACCGCAGTCTTGCAATTTATATTCGCAATAAAGTTGTGTACCAGTGCCAGCAATCGTTGGGCACAAATGATCCTGAATTTAGCTGTCTCCGGGTTAAATTCAGGATCAGGTCACACCCCTTGCATTTCGGGTTTCTCTACAGAAGTCCAAATACCGGAAAGGATAAAATCAGCTGGCTTCGATTTTCTTTCCGACTCCATATCGAAGATTCTCGACAGTTGCCCGAACAGTGAAATTGTTATTGCTGGTGCTTTTAATGTTCACAACTGTTCTTGGCTTCGCCATTCAGACCATACAACTACAGAGGGCCTATATGTTGAGCTATTTGCCGCGCACAATCACCTTGCGCAATTAGTGAATTAACCAACACACATTTCTTGTGTTGATGGGCACCATAGTAATACACTCGACCTTTTTCTAACTTCACACCCCCAAAATTATGAAGTTAATGTTTGTGCACCTCTCGGCAACTCCGATCATTGTATCATCTCCGCCTCCTTTTCATATTCGAAGCTTCGCGACGTTACGAAATCAGCTACCAAACGTCTAAAATATATTTATGAGAAGGTTCGTTGGGTTGAGTTTAACGAATTTTTTAGGCAATTTAATTGGAAACTATGTTTCTTGGACAATAATGTCAATGCCATGGCGGAAATGGTTATAAACATAATTTTGTTCGGAATGTAAACCTTTATTCCATACAAAACAATTTCTATTAAAACCAGATCAAAGTCTTGGTTTAATCAGACGTGCAAAATGCAGTCAGATCAAGAGAGGAAGCATTCAATATCTGGCGTAGAAACAATAACGCAGAAACTGACTCGCTACGCAAAAGAGAGAGATCTTCGTGTGCCAACGTACTAAGGCGCTAAAAACATCTATACGAAGAGCGTCTTCGTACTAAGCTTCTTGCTACTTCTAGGGGTAGTAAGAACTTTTGGTTATTTGTTAAAAGAATACGGGATAATGCTAGTTCTTCAATTCCGACTCTTTTAAATAATGATCAAATATTCACTGACCCGGTTGACAAAGCTAACCTTTTAGCTGGTATATTTGCAAATAATTCTTATTTGCCAGAAAGCAGTCAACTACCGTCAGAGCTCGACAGAGTATCCGTTACTATGCCAAAGATATTTTTTTGATCGCGAGCGGTTAAAAAGGTTTTAGCTGATCTCAACGTCAACAAGTCCCCTTGGCCGGATGGGGTACCAGCACTAGTCTTGAAACAGTGCTCTTCGACGCTAGCGCGTCCGTTAGCAACCCTTTTCAGCACATTGTACCAAGTCGGGCAATTTCCGAAGTGCTGGAAGGTAGCTAATGTAACGCCGATCCCCAAAAAGGGGGAGGCTACCAACCCTGAAAATTACCGCCCAATTGCAATTTGTTCTGCACTTTCTAAAGTGTTTGAAAGTATGATCAATTTTCATCTTGTGAGGTACTTTTTTTTTTTATAAAGAGAAGTAGCAATTCAGGCAACAATGCCTATATAGTCAAGTACCGTGCTACATTCTTTAGGAAAGGGATAGAGAAGAGGTGAAACAGGTGGTGAAAGTAGATGGATAGTCGGAAATTAACTGCCGTATAAAGACAGCAGAGCGACCAGTGACTATGCCTTCATCGCTGAGCAGCCCCACCGAGAGTCAATTTTTAATTTTGTAGTGAAAAAATCCAAGGTCTTCGTTGGGAATCGAACCCACAACCCCCATACTGACAAGCTAGTACACTACCTACTAGCCTACAGGGGTACCTGGAGTCCAACAGCTTACTTAGCGATCGACAGTATGGTTTCCGAAAGGGGCGCTCTACGGGCGACTTGTTAGCCTTTCTGTCTGAACAATGGTGTAATTCCATTCATCACTTCGGTGAAAGTAAGGTGGTGGCTTTAGATATTTCCAAAGCATTCGATAGAGTGTGGTATAACGCACTTCTATCAAAACTTGCCGCTTTTGGTGTCGGTGATAATTTCTCTTGATTCATATCTTGTTTTCTCAGGAATCGCACTATACGAGTTGTTATAGATGGGATTTCATCAGACGAATTCATGATTAATTCAGAGGTACTGTAAGGGTCCGTTCTTTCTCCTATTCTATTTCTTATTATTATTTAACCGACCTTCTTTGTGGAACTTTCAACCCTATATATTCTTTGCCGATGATAGCGCTATTTGTCACTCGTATTCATTTCGTAATAGACCAGGCCATTTGGAGGTTAGTTCCAAAAGGCTGAACATGAATGATACCCTTAATCACAATCTCGCGACAATCTTGGAATGGGGTCATGTGAATAAAGTAGATTTTAATGCTCGTAAGACGCAATGCTGTTCTATCGTTACTACAATGGAAAGTGCTCTAATGAAATTAGGGAACTTGTTCCTGATACTCACTCGTTTTCGCGTTCAATACGATTTCCGTTGAAAGCGCATCCATTTGTGGTTGATTGGCCAGTAAATCGCACTACGCATTACAGAGAAAATTCATTTTTTAGCAGAACAGTCCGTATGTGGAATAAGATACCTCCGGAGGTCTTTCCTATCACTTTCAATCTGGGAAAATTCAAACTGAATGTCCACAGACACTAGTCCCTCTTTTCTCCTTCCCGTAACCTAATTTCTTAGTTCTAGCACAATGCTTTGCATATGTAGGCGTCATCCCCTGAGTGCTGGTACGAAAAAAAAATCTACCCTAAAATCTTTATAAAAAAGTTTGTTGTATCGATAATTGGAATTATTTTCCTATTAATATCGATAATTTGGTTAAAGTTGGTTATCAGCTGCATCATTTACGTTCGTTTCAATAGAGTTTGATGTGTTCTTGTAAATTTTGTTTGTTTTATTTTCCATTTTGCTTTGTATACATACATACATATGCAAGTTCTGCTGATATATGGTTGTTGCTGCCATATATAAGACATACTTAGGTTTTCATCACCAAGTTCTTTGTAGTTTACTTCTAGTTTTACGTGGAGCATGAGAAATTATTGCTAAATATTTTGTTTTCATTTTTGCATTTGACTAAATGTTGTTTTTCTGTTTTGTAACAGCTGTTCATGGATGAAACTACTGTGTACCCTTCTAATGAGAAAAATGTCTGCGACTGGCTTTTGCACAAACAGAAAAACTCACAATTAGTTTTTTTTGTAAAATAGTCAAAAAGTCTAAAATGGACTGACTGGCTTTCCAATAAACCATTTTTTAGAACTGAAGTGCGCTTTTACAGTTTGAAACAATATCATCGTATTCTAATTGATTTATGTTTTTAAGTGCTGCTAGAGTAGATAACAGTGAAAAAGTTGATGAACCAACATACGAAGTAGCAATTTTGCACACATTGCCTTGCCGTAAAAAATGTTTTTTTTATTTAAGATACTTTCCAGACGTTTCCTGTAAACCTTGAATTACTCGACTTTTGGATCAAAATAGTCAAAGTTTGAGATGATATTCACATTATTGTTGGTCGGTTGTTTATTTTGTTAGATTTTGGTCATAACCATGATGGCTTCTAAAATTGTTGCACTTGAATTTATATTTTGTGAGGTTTTGTATGTTACGCTGCTCTCTTTCCTTTTTTTCACCGTATTTGAAATAACTTTGTAAGTTTTATTTCTTCTGTTTAACTAAAATCTAAATAAATTCTTTACAGAATGTATTACGTACGTATTTCGAAAATGCACACGATAGAAAAACAAAACTCATTGAGCTTAAAAGTTAAGCGAGATGATGTCAAAATAGTAGGGTTACTAAATCCTATTATATGACGTTACACATAGTACATTGAAATTGAAATTTAACTAATGCCTCCAATAATTTCTCTTTTATATTCATACTTCCTAAATCTTTTGCATTTGCTTTGAATACATGAAATTTTTTTCGTCATAATCAATCTTAATGGTGACCTTATTAATGTTGCAGTGATATAAAAATGCGATTGTTTTTTCTATTTGTTGTATAGGTCTTCACACAATTTGTCACTGAAATCGTGATATTTTTGAAAAATCTGCTCTGTCCTTTTTTAGGAAAGATCTGGTGTCTGTGATAAGTTGGAGCAATAACTTGGAATTTATATGAGGAAGCATTCCTGTATTACGATCTTTGGTTTCTATGTTGAGGAGCAGCTGTCGAGTCAAATTTGCTTATCTCTTGTGTATGTGTAGATAATGCGTCCGCCAACGAGTAAAATCTTCCAGGCTTATGTTCCAGTACATAGTTATACTGTTCTAGCATTTCTTTTCAATTCCAAGCTTGTTATTAGCTATGCTATTTGAAAGGGCAAGCGTTAATGGTTGATGGTCAATGAATACTTTTACTCGTGCTAGTCCACCTCTATGGTTATCGAACTCATTCATAGAATACTGTTCTTTAGTTCTACTCAAGGGTCACGAAATACACGTATTTGATTACATTCTTATTCTAACATAGCACCAAATAATTTCTCAATAAATTGCCTTAAGATATCGTTTAAGCATTTTTGGTATATAGATGGCGTATTTTTCAACTTAAATAGGCATCGAGTAAACTGTTAATGGAAAATCAGTTTTGGCAATATCCTTTGCTGATAATTATTTTATACCAACTGTGATCGAATTTTATCCATCTCAGGTTTTAAGTACTGATCTGGTACAATTACTTTATTAAGTTTTCTGTAAACTATGGTCTTTAAAAAACAAATTAAAGATTGTTTATTGAAAAAACTAATATAGGGTCGCAACATAATGGTTATTTATATCTCTGCTCGTAATATACATACATCTGGGGCGAATTACCGCATACGTGATCGAATATTATTATGAAAAATTTCATAATAAAAATGAGTGAAAATAAAGTCTAAAAATAATGGCTGCATTTGTTTTACTATATTTATCGTCGTCTGACTGCGAAGACGATTATAATAATAAACTTGTAAGGAAGGAGTTGCCGGATAAAAGTGTCCACTGTCATTGCCGGCTAATGCGTGAGTAGATAAAGTAGTTAGATTGGAAGTTGCCAATTGTATTAAAAAAATAAACTTGTTTTAGATTTATTAAAAGGTTTCGGCTTTCAAAAGAAGCTTTCAATTTCCTCCTTTTCGAGCTATGTTTTGAAGGGCATTTGTCTACAGTTCTACCACCAGAGCTGCAGCTGGCTCCTACAATTAAATGAATAGATCCATTGATCGACCCATCTAGCTCATATGTGTTTGATGAATTTGGTATGCCATAACTTCTAACCCCTGCAAGTCCTTCCACATGAAGATCTACTCCAGTGGCCTGAATAATTTGTTCTTCTGCAGCAGTCAATGTAATTTCTATGTAAGGGCCACCTCCTGTTTTCTGTTTCGATGCTTTGCTGTAGGAAATTTTTTTTTGTTTGAAACCTTTGTCAGCGAAAACCTTAAATCCAAGTAATTTTTTATATACATATTATTTTACATTTCTCCACGATCTTACGTCTTTTATTAGTGGACCATATGAATTTAATATAACAGACAGGTCATCCCATAATCTTTTTGCTGTTGCCTTTCCCTGACTGCAATTTGGTAACATATGTATTTTTGGCTAAGTTGGGATGCTCTACCATGTATTGAGCCGAAGCATCCTTTTGTTTCCCATTTATTTTTTTGATATTGATCCTGCAATAATTGTCGTATTATTTTATTTTAAATTTTTATTAAATAGTGTTGCAAACTTACGTTTTAATTATTTTTGCACGTGCAAGTAAAAACAAATTATCTTTCGATCGCTGTAGAGCTGATGGGTGAATTTTTAAGTTATCCTATACTATTATCCCAAATTACGATTGCACTTGTACGATAAAGAATGCGATAATCTCAAAAAGAAAAATTACGAACAATTTTGTTCGATCACGTATGCGGTAATTCGGTCACTGGTGTTTTTTTATACAATTATAGAATCTTAAGCTAGCAGCACAGCAGCAGCTACTGTATAAATTGGGCCCAAGCCAAGGTTGTTGTTGATCCCAATTTTGGATGAATGGATACGTCATAAAAAAAAAAACTGCCATATTTGGAGTGATGATAATCCTCTAACTGTTCAGTGTGCTTTATAATATAAAGGATGCTGGTGAATACGTTAGCCACGATAATTTACCATTTCTTTCATCAGTTGAACGACCATGATGTGCAGGAGCTGTGGTTTTAACAAGACGGCAGGACATGTCGCACAACTCGTGCCGTAATTAATTTCTAGAACATAAATTATAATGGCAAAATAATAAGTTAATTTCGTGTCAATTTTAACTATTTATCTTTGTTTTATTCTATTTTGAATTTCTGTACCTCTGTGAAAGCACTCTTTAAAAACATGAATTTGAAACTATTTGGCTTTCACTATATATATTATAGTTAACCTGATTAGCCTAGCTAGTTTTTATTTAAAAATTAATCCAAGATTAGTCACCGAGTTACCAACTTTAATACTATTTATTGCTTTATTGAAAGGAATCCAAACGTTTCTTAGATTTTGAGAGTAAAATACATTTAAATTTTAAAGGATTTATATACAACATTATGACATAAGCTCAATCGGGAACCTTAGTTATGTCATTAATAATATTTTTCACGCAAGAGGTAAGATTGGGATATCAGATAAATTATTGATATATTGAATTGTTTGCAACTCCTGTTTTTATATTAATTTCTTTGGCGCTTATGTTACCTATGTGAACCGTATGTAATCTATTATTATATATCAAACCTATTATAAATTACAGTAATGCAACTTTCGGCCAGATTGCCGTTCAGATAACAGACTATTCATTGGTATTTTGTTGTAAATTTGTTTTCTCATAAATGGGGAAAATAGCTACTAACTTGCGCTTTTTCGGGAAAGAAGATTTTGTTAGGATTGTGTTAAATATATATGTATGTATATGTAAAATAGGCTAAAATCTAAGAGATATAGTTTGATAGCTGAAAAACTTTAAGTTGGTAGACAAAACCAGGGAACAACATAGATCACTAAAAACGTTGTATTTTAGTGATGGGGTATCAGCATTTATAAACTTATCCTTAAAAAGTTACCGTCAACATCAAAATGCTATTAAAGTGTCACAATTATTGGAAGACAATCATAAGTCAAAAATAGAGAACATAAATGCGTACATGGTTAAATAAAATGACAGGGCGGCACGTATATATATTAAATATTATGTTTATATTGTTTCATCCCATTATTAAATAGAATCAGTATTCAACAACTATATGACTCGTATATTACATAACTCTTTCTAAACTGAAATATACCCGAGTTAGCGAATGTTCAACATAACAACATGATAATAATTGAACTTCTGGATTTAAAATTCTTCTATGCGATACATATTAAATAGATTTTGAAGAAGCGTTCTCCGATGTGCTCAATGCATTCTACAAATACCATCCCAGGCTATACCTTTGAAAAAATAATAGTCGATAATCAAATTAGAAAACTTTTAAATAACCCACAGCTCTAGAAAATTATAGTAAACCCCTTCAAATTATCCATAATGGTACAAGCTTAAGAAGTGTCTATAGAAGGATAAGACAACATTGCAGTTAAGCTAAATTATTCTGTACTTTCGCACCTTAAAATTTTGGCTCCATGAGAATAATAACTTGTCGTGAGCCAACACAAGAACCTCAGAGAGTTAGCAACTGTGGTATCAGCTTCACATTTCGTATCCACATTTTCCGAAGACCCGTCTGATTAAACGGTGCGTACTTCTGGACAGCTTCTTCTTAATAGTCACATATAATAAACCACTGGGAAAAACCTGAAGGCTATTCACCAATAGTCTGCCAAAAAATGGAAAGAAGAAGACTAAGAAGTGATCCATAAAAGATGTAAGCGGAAGCTTTTAATACCCAATTTGAAAGCAAGCGCTTTTGTGGCGGTAAATGGCAATCTTTTTGTTTGGGTAGAGCAGCTGGTATCATAACTTGGCCTATGGCTAATGACAGGAAAATTTTTAGCATCGAAACCAGAATTTAAAGTATTAACTGCAAATAAAAATATTAAATTTGTTTTATTTTTGATTTTTGTGTTATATCTTTCAAAAACTTTTATTTTTAATACCTTTGTACTCTTCTTTAACCTTAATTAGCATTCAAAATTGTAAACACATTTTGTTTAGATTCCTGTAAGTGCACATTTTATTTTCAGGTAATACTTAAAAGTTTTTGGCAAATTTTACAATTATCCAAATTTTGTAGGTGCCGCTAAGCAACAATGTTGCAACAATTGCGTTTCAAATAATAATAGGTGCAGAAATTACATATATAAATTGAAGTTTTTATGCTTATTATTACACATGGTACAGACTCAGCGTTAATATCAACTATCTGACTGTAATGTTTTCAAACATGAGACTATATACACGAAAATCACGCCTGTAATTAAAGTATGCCACGTTAATTTTCCACTTCATATAATTATTTAGCATCACATCCCATCCCAAGAAATCTTATCTCTACAACATACACATACATAATTTAAAGAATTGATTTTTCTACTAGAATACTTAGAGAAGATGTGCAGCGACTCTTCCGGTGGATATACTTTAATCTAAAATTTAAAAAGACATGTTAACATTACTTAAAAATTTCTTAATTTTGAAATACCTGAAATGTAAACATAATAAACGTTTAGTTATTTGAGTTCTTCCACTGCAGAAGTCGATTTACAATCGTCCTGCCATAACAATAGGTAAGTCCCAAATTACATTGTACAATTTTTGTCGTTGCAGTTTTTGTCGTTTTTTCTTAAAGTTCCATTCGCGTATACATTTGACGATTTTGTATTCATATACACACAAACTTCACATTTAAAATTACGAATTGTGGACAAAACGAATTGCAAGAATACACTCGCATATGTACTTTTTTTAGTTCCTCTCTTCCCCTATTCTTTCTACACCCCTTATTTACCAACAAACTAAGAATTGAAGCCACAAAAATCGTACAATGTAAATTCGGTCTAAAAAATTATAATCCAATTGCCTATTTTACTATATTGCAACTAATGCAATAAGTTCTGCTTCTTTGAGTACTCAGTGATCAGTACTTTTCATCACAAAGAGTTCAACAAGAGTTAAAACAATATCATCAGTAAAGTTATATTTAAATTTCTATGGAAAACGAAAAAGATTTTAAATTGCATTAAAAAATAGATTTGGTCATTTCATTTGCTGAAGCGGCCAGTTGTGTCATCACTGTTATATAAACCGCACTTTTATTGTAATTGCTTTTTTCTCCTTTGTCTGTTTAGTTTTCCTTTTTTGATTTTTTCTTAAGACTATTGTTATTCATTTTCACTGATTAAACATATTTTGTTTTATTTAGTTTTATTTTGTTATTTTTATAGTTTTATTTGTATTTTAATTTTGAGACTCACATTTAGGTCTTGTTTCTCTCTTTAAGTTAGATTTTAAAAACATCAAAAACATTTAAACGTTTAAAACATTAAAGCACAACGACAAAAAAATAAAACGCATGTTAGCATAATGAAAGACAACACTACTCACTACTCCTTTTGGAACAATGGTGCAACTTCATATATGGTTGCTTTTGGTGTCGGTAATGATTTCTCCATATTTATATGGAGTTTTCTCAGGAATCGTGCTATTCGAGTTTTTATAGATAGGATTTCATCTATCGAGTTCAAGATTTATTCAGGGGTGCCGCAAGGCTCCGTCCTTTCTCCTACCATATTTCTTATTTTCCTGAATGACCTTCTTTGTCAAACTTTCAACCCAATATACTCTTTTGCAGATGACAGCACCATTTGTCATTCGTATTCATTCAGTAATAGATCGAACCAGTTGGAGGTGGGTTCCAAAAGGCAGAATAAATTCCGAATGGATGTGTGTTTGGTAATTATAATGCATCTGCTATTATGTATTAAGGAGTCGGAAGCTCTTGATGTTCTTGGCATGAAAATCCAGTGTGATGTTTGATGGACTAAGCACAGTTTTCAGGTTTCTAAAGAAGCCTATAGCTTTTTAAAATCGGTGTAAAAGATACTTCACTCCATCCGATCTTTATACTATTTATACAACCATCATTCAACCATTACATCTAAAAAAATCACACTTATTTTCGAATGTAAAACACGTTTAATTTTTCATGTCCCACTAATTTTATATATTGGGTCGAGCCGTTTCTGTGAACAGCTATTGAACATGAAAATCGACCGATAATAAAAAAAGTTATAATTTTTAGATGAATTTTGATATAAAATTAGAGTCAACAAATGCTGAATTAGTTTACAAAATGCCAAATTTTGGCCATCTTAAACTTTTTAACATTAATAATAACAAAGACGAAGGGTTGGTCGCTTTGAAACAACACGGGTTCAAATAAGTAGCGAATGAAAAAGTTACCTGAAATTGGTTCCAAATTACCTCAGATGGAGAAGCTTTAATGTTAAAGCCGAATGTTTCTCTTTCAGTTTTAGTTTTCATATTAAATGTTATTATAAAGTTATGAAATAAACGCACTTCTTCTTCTTAAATGGCCATATAAAACCCTGGTGAGTCTTAGGCCGAAGAGAGGATAGCAGTCCAAGCGCTTTGGTCTTCTGTGCTTCTTCTCCAATTTCAAACATTTCGGTCTGAGAGATGTCGTTTGACCTGATCGTTCCATCGGAGTTTTGGTCGTCCTCTCCTCCGGACGACTTGGGTATCATATTCAAAAATTCTTCTTACCGGAGCTTCTTTACTCATTTACACAACATGTCCTAGCCGCGCAGCCTTTGCAGTTTTATGCGCCTTCGTTTTGCTTTCATTGACCGCCAAGCCCATTTTAAAGGATTGCCTCTCAATGCCCGCGAAGGACATCTCGCAATGATGTCGATGTCATCAGCATATGCAAGGAGCATGTGGCCCTTGGTGAAAATAGTGCCTCATCGCGTATGACTTTTTCCAAAACAATCTTAAATAGGTCGCACGATAACCACTCGCCCTGTCTGATTCCTTTAAACACAAATAATTTATGATACAAGCATATGAATATATTAAATTATAATAAAAACAAAAATATATGCAACATACAATAACAATAATTAATCAATCAACTAATCAAAGATAATCTTAGGCGAAGACGGTATATAAACATATCCTTAAAAGAAAACCACAATTTAAATTGTAATCATATTTTGTCATAAAACATATTTTATCATAGGTCTAGTAATAAAATCATGCCTAAGCAACAACGGATCCCAATATTTGCGTGAGACTGCTTAATTTGCATGGTCACAAAAAATTAACATGTACATTGTAAGAATTGTATTCCTAAAGAATAATTGCGAGAAGCTATATGAAGCGGTCGATCGGTTTGGCTGTATTTTATATTTACCAAGAAAATGACCCGAATTATCTATAGTGCATCATAATATTTTTCACACAGCGTGCCAAGGAAAAATCTGAGTTAATCTAAGTTTTGCTGGATCAAATAAAATATTTCGAGTTCTGGTGTCTTTCTGCTGTGTTGGTTAAATATAATGTTTATTCAATTAATTAGGCTTAAAATATAAATTGAAATTTGGAAAAATTTGGACATATTGATATGCTTTCCCATAGAAAAACATTTTAACTTTGGATTAATAGAAATTTTATGAGAATATCATAAATTATTTATGTTTAAATGAATCTAGCATAATTAACATAGATTAATTTAAAAATGATTCCAAAATAATAATTTTTTTATTGATTAAGTAACATAAATTTTTAGCAACAACAAGAACAACTGTTATGTATATAAAAACGAGTATAACTAAGTGAACTGAAATTTTACTAAAATCAATTAATCTCAGTAAAGATTTTTGCTAAATAACTTGATTTTTACCTTCTAGAAGTTTTTAAGCTTCTTCGTCTAATTCAATAGAAGTGTATTTGTTGGATATTGGACATTTATGGATTTGAAGCATACAACAAAACAATAACAAGGTCTTCTTTAGTACAGTACCTAAACATTTTTCTTGTGTTGTGCTTGTGAACGAATCTGTAGTCTTTGTTCCTCTTTTCTTGTGTGTTGTGTCGAATAACTTCCCAGCTGTAAAAGTAAACATTACATAAGCGATTACATAAGCTATACTAAGTGGTAGTCAGTGGTGATGCGTTCGCTTATTTCGCCACTTACATGTAACATAGAAGTGTCATAGGCTGTTTAATCGGTGCGCTCTCGCTTAGAAAGTAAGCGACGACGTCATCAAGTGCCACTACAATTCAGTTTACATCGTAAGTGGAGTAGTAAGCAACGTTGATTACAAATTTACTTGCGCATGTAAGGTATGGTTAACGTGTGGTGCCACTTTTGCAATGATTTTGTAATTAAAAGAATAATTCATGGTTCGCTTTGAAGTCTATATGTATAAATAAAGAATGTATGTGACCTAATAACATTTGTTATTATTTTACTGTTAATGCATTTTATCATTAGGGTGCATTTAATTTCTTAAATTTCAGTAATACTTACCATAAAATTGCCCACATTACAAACCGAAATGCACCGCAAACTTTTACACGAACATCCAAGAAAAGGAAATATTATTTTTTGATGCTTCGCTTACGAAGTCATATGTGCGTCATCGGTTATTGTCTAAGTACTTCGTTTCATTTACAGCTGCGTTGTTCCCCATCGTACAAAAGTTTATAAATTGTGGATGGCGTATACCTACCAGAGTATTTTTCGTTCTAAATTACAGCTGTTTTATTTGCGTGCTCCGCACTTTTTTTGTATTTATCTTCCTGCTACATGCTAAAACTTGTAAAATGATTTTAAATCGTCTTATTAATTCATGCTCTACACCTGTGATAGGCGGAACAGTTTCCTTTTCGGAAATAATCTCCTATCTCGTTTCAGATTTCTCCCCCTTGTTTTGGTTGAACGATTAAGGCTTGAAATTTTTCTTAAATTTGTTTTTTTTATTTTTTTTTCATTTTTTTTAACTTTCCTTACAGTTTTCCCTAAGGGAGCAAATTCCAAATCATTACCCAATTTGAAGATTTCATTAGTTAATTGACGAAATTAAGTTGATATTCTCGACTTTGTATGTTCGAGATCTTTCACTGCATTCTTCAATTGGTTTTTCTGATCGATCCGTTTTCCTACTGTAGATGAACTTTTAAGACTAAATTCCTTCGATAACCTATTCCCATACCCAATGGGTATGTTGCACTGTTTTTTTTTATTATTTTTATGTCATTTAAATGTTTTTCACATTTTATAAGCTATTAATACTGTGTTATAGGCATTTGAAAATTAAAATTTGCAAAAATGTTTAAAATTTAACAAATGCAGAGAAAGTACACTTTGATTCACTCTGTTCGCCGCACAGTGGCACATTTGAAAAGATGGTGGCAAAAAACCCTAAAAAAATTTTTTTGTGTCACCGATTTAATTTTTTTTTATATAAAAGGAAACACATAGGAACTCAAAATCCAGAAATGTAAGTTTTTATTTCGATTATTTCTCCTTAAATAGAGTGAAAAAAACCCGTTGTTTTAGGAGAATTGGGCATAACCTTTTTGGTTTTATATATTTTTTTTATTTCACACAACATGATTTCTTAACTTATGAAATGGTTAAAAAATCGTGCCTTAATTTGCTTGAGTCCCCGATTTGGGCATTGCAATAAAGGTCTAAAATATAACCAAATCTCGATGTTCATTGGAACGCAATTTTTTTCTGCGAAAAACTTCGTAAAATGACTTTTTTAAATTATATTTGCGTCTCTAGAAACTAGAATGATTTTAGTGCTTGCATGTCGGGTATTTTAGGTATGGGAGTGCGGTATATCTACATGTGTTTGTGTGTATGTTTATTATTTTTTTCGAATAATTTTTATGAAAAAGGTATAATAAACGACTGTTATTATAATGTATTAAATGCATTTTTGTAAGGCCATTAAAAACAAGGTACAATTAAAAAAAGGTAAAGTTATTATAACTTTGTTGTGTACACAGGTAGCTGCTGCCATATATAGGTTAAAATACGATAGTTGTGCATAAACAGACAAAATTAATAAAGATGATCAGTATTGTCAAAACGATGGCCAAGTTCAGTTATAACGATCTTGCTAGAATTTATTTTGAATAAAAAAACGAAAACAATGTTATATTATTTTATATTTGGAGTTCTGCGACCATTTAAAAAATTAATAATTTCTTAACGCGATTAAATAAACGGTATAATGAATTGTTGGGTTCTGGGAGGATACGGACTGCGTCAATTTAATGTGTCTTACTTAAGTAAGTTTAAAATTAATGCTAAGTAAGTTAAAGAGAAACCAGATTATTAAAGTAGGCTAAAATAAAAACAGAAATATTAAAGCTTAACATAAAATTAATTTAAGCAATTTCATTTCGTGCTTGATTCCCTTTAAATAAATATTTCATGATATTCTCATAAAATATTTATTACAAAAATTTTTATTAAAAAATAAACATCTTATGATATTCTCATAAAATTTTTGTAATAAATATTTTATGAGAATATCATGAAATATTTATTTAAAAGAAATCAAGCACGAAATAAAATTTGCTTATATTAAAAAAGATTCCACATAATTGTAAATTACTTATTTCCATTGCATGTGCCCGTTGCTTTTTTAGAATTTTGTAAAATTATTTACAAATATTTTTTATTTTCTGGTATTTTCACATTACATATGAATGGTTTCCAATGGAAACCCTTATGTAGAAATGATTGAAAATAAACAATGTTTTTTGTTGTTTTGAAATGTTTTGTAGTGTTTGTATGGAAGTGTCTTTTAGTCTTGCTGTCTATGCTATGTTGATTTTATGAAAAATTCTCATAAAATCAGTTTGGCTTTGGATATAAGACTCTTAGGTTTGTCTATACAATATTGGGGTAAAATTCACTGATGAGCTACTTGAGCATTACAATACATTTCAAATATTTTTATTTGAATAAATGTTTTATGAGAATATCATAAGATGTTTATTTTTTAATAAAAATTTTTGTAATAAATATTTTATGAGAATATCATGAAATATTTATTTAAAAGGAATCAAGCACGAAATGAAATTGCTTATATTAAAAAAGATTCCGAATAATTGTAAATTACTCATAAAATTAATTATAAATAAAGTAAAAACTATAATGAGAACAACTCGTAACAGTCCTCCCCTCTCAAGAAAAGAAAACACGCAGAGTTTTCTGTTTGTTATATTGTTAACGGCTGTGATCTTGCAGACAGTTACCAACAATTCTATTCATAGCTGCGCTCTGGGAACTCGCTCCGGCTTTTATATAGCAGGAATACGATTATAGTTACTGCTATTCCCGTGATAGTTATAGCCAAATATAATATCCCAATTGATACAGTCTTGTAGTGTACCCAAGTGGTCATACGATATGTATAGTGTGTATAAGCCAGCACACCTCATGTAGGGTGCTTACAATAATTTTATTGTAAATATGCTGACATATCATAAGATATCATATTCGACAATACAATGTGTTTGGCATGTGCCATTGACCATTTGTTTATTGTTATTTTTTAATTTTGTAATTAATATAGTGGAAATAAGATTGAGTGACTTTGGAAAACGTTCAATTCTAGATTGTAAAATAAATATTCATAAGTAGTATATAAGCAGCATGAAAATGTAAATAAATCAGACTTTAATTTGATAACACAATTCGGCAATATCTGCCTGGTTTTTATTTTAAAGTTTTTAACATTTTGGAAGTTCTTTTGAACGCCTAGTTATAAGCTGAAACCCTCTACAGCTGTATATAAATAGAAAGGGCTATAGGAGCCAAAACAACAATAAACCAGTACACAAAACACATTACATGGCGTGGGTTTTATTGCCGTTGTTAAACTCCTGTTGCTTCCAACCATTAGAAACTTCTGAGTTACATCGATTAGCTGGCTGACGAAATCTTGTTCTCTGATTTTAATGGTGCAATGGTAAAAGGAAATCATGTAGTTTCCTGTGAGGTTTAGACCACGGTCATCACAACTCGTTGTCATTGGAGCTTTGTTGGCGTTTGTTATTATAACTGTGCCTTCTTCAGTTAGTTCCACTGCCTCTGTTCTATGTGAGATTAGGTTGCATTTCTCACAAAAAACACAATTCTGTGATTTCTCCAAACTTTTAAAGTCTTTCTCGCCATTGTAACTGAATATACCTTTGTTGGACTATTCTCTTGCGATGTCTATTTGATGAAAACTTCTGGTTGGTATAATAATTATTAACGATTTTTCCAGTGTAATGGTTTCAATTGGTATCTCGATCACGGACATCAGGTTACTATGCCTATGTAGAGCTACTCCCATCTGCATGTCTTGCACTGCTTCCACGTTTATTTTGTAATTTTCAATTTCTGTAGTAGTTAGTAGAGCTGGATTAAAAATTTTCATCTTTGCAAGAGCTATGGATTCTTGTAGGATTCTGACTTAACTTTTCATATCCATGAGTTTGAAAAGATGAAAGATCGCTACGTCTCA
Source organism: Trichopoda pennipes (assembly GCA_030448955.1). Lineage (NCBI taxonomy): Eukaryota > Metazoa > Arthropoda > Insecta > Diptera > Tachinidae > Trichopoda > Trichopoda pennipes. The sequence continues at coordinate 3,443,151 of JASKUP010000019.1, read as the reverse complement.
GTGTTTCTGGTCTTCTGATGCCTGCTTGGCTGTAGTCAAGCTGTTCAGAGCCTTGCGGTTTTCGTTAATTGCTTCTACCAGTTTATTGATAGAAGAATTAAATCTGTCGTTAATGTAGACTTGATGGTTTGATTGTTCAATGATTTGGTGATTGTTTGAATCGGCAACTTCAAAATGCTGGTTTATTTGTTATCTACCGTCATCGTCTAGTGTTCCGTAGAACCAATTCATCAGCTTTCCGCCGATATTTAATAAGCCTCGCTCGATGCGGCCTGGTAAAAGCGTATGAAGGCCGTCCTTGATTTCGTTTATCTCCGTTATTATTATTTCTCCGTAGGAAGGAGGTATTAATCTCGGTATGTTATGCGCGAATTCATTGACCGAATTACCTATGTCTTTAATGTTAATCTGATGGAGAATATATTGGAATCTCGTTGCTACTACTGCAGTGCCCATGTGTAGTTCAGCGTATCCGTCATCTACTTCTAATTTCTCCATGTGCATTTCTCCCGTGATGATCGAGCTTTCCATCAGAAGGAATCCTGAAAACTAAATCAAATTGTCACCTTTGCCGGTTATTGTTGTAAACGCTTGTTTTTAAATATTTTAAGTAAATTGTTGTGGAATATTTTCTCTTTCCCCTTTATCAATATCTTTGTTGTTACTGTGCTGTTAGGTTCTTTCACTAAATATGGTCCAATCCAGATTGGGGAGAACTTGTTTTTTCTATTTTGATCTCTAAGCCAGACTTTCTCTCCGCTTTTGAAGATTTTAGTGGCTGTGTTGTTGTTGTAATAGTTTTTTGAATTCAGTTTAGCTCTTTTTAAATTCTCTCTTACAAGTTCGTGTGATCTTTGCAACTGAAACTTTAGGATGTTGAGATATTCATTTTCATTATAGAGGGGCTCGGTTTTTCTCTTTAATTTCATCGGAATTTGTGACTTAAATCCAAAGAGAGTTTTCTGTGGTGTTTGTTTAGTGGCGGCATGTATCGTATTATTGTATACATGCATCGCGTGTTGGAGCCACTCATCCCAATTAGAACCGTCTTCTCTTACGAAATTTCTCAAAAACTCCGCTAGTGGCCTGTAACTTCTCTCTAGTGAATTAATTTTTTAGCAAATTCCTGATGTCCTCCCATTGGTGAGTCGTGAAAAGCGTTCAGGACGTTATTTACATCCTCTTTGCTTTTCAATGCTATTATTTTGTCTTGATAGACAATTCTTTGGCTTATCTCGTCTGCTGACTGTACAATATTGTCACTGCTTTCTGGCTGTTGTTGCTTAGTCCTTGAACGAGTGACCACTGCAAAGGAAGTTTCGTAAGTGTGTAGTCTGCTAAGTGCATCGGCGTTTTGATTTTTCTTACCCGGCTTGTATTGTATATCAAAATTAAAGTCTGACAGCTTATGTCGAAACCGCGATAGGCGTGAAGTTGGGTCTTTTAGATTCGCAATACCTTTTAGAGGTCTGTGATCGGTGAAAACTGTAAAATGTCTACCAAAAAGGTATGATCGGAAAGTCCTCGTAGCCCAAACAATTGCTAGGAATTCTCTTTCTATAGTTGAGTACCGCCGCTCAGAATTGTTCAAAGCTCTACTAGCAAAACAGATAGGGTGGTCCTATTCCTGGCTCTCCCTGTAAGAGTGTAGCGCCTAGAGCCTCTCCACTGACGTCAGTTGTTAGCAGAAAATCCTTTGAAAAATCAACGTATTTAAGAATTAGGGTGTTGATTATGGAATTTTTCAATTTTTCCATTGATCGTTGACATTCGTAAGTCCATTTGAATTTTACGTCTTTTCTTAGCAGCTTTGTAAGTGGTAGAAGATGTTCCGCTGCATTAGGAATAAATTTCCTATGATAGTTCACAAAACCCAAAAATGCCTGTAGTTCTTTGATGTTTGTAGGTGCTCTGATCTTTCTTACACTTTCCACTCTAGATGGGTCTGGCTCAACTTCTTTTTCCGAGCATTTGTGTCAAAGATACCAAATTTCTCTTTTTAGAAATTGACTTTTTTTTGTGTTCAGATTACTCGCTCTTAGATTTCTTGCATAAATAACGATATCGTCAAGATACACGAAACATTCAATTCCTTGTAGGCTAGTTAATATGTAGTTCATGATGCGTTGGAAAGTTGCTGCGGCTCCTGTTAAACCCAAAGGCATCCTTTTGAATTCATAACATCCGAGTCCCGTACTAAATGCTGTTTTTTCGCGGCCAGGTTTATCTAACAGGACCTGGTCATATCCACTTGCAAGATCCAATGTTAAGAAATATCAACTGCATCCTAGCTGATCAAGAATTTCGTCTACCCTTGGAATTGGAAAAACGGTCTTTATTGTTTTTTCTTTTAGTTGTCTAAAATTCACTACTAGCCTCCAATTATCTTCTGCACCACCGTCCTAATTCTAAGGAACTAGAATTACTGGTGAGTTCCAGGGCGACTTGCTGTCTCGAATGATGTCTTAGTCAAGCAGTTTCTGCACTTGCCTATTTATTTCACTTCTGTGCGCCTCAGGAAGACGGTACTGTCTCCTATTTATAGGGCTAGTTCCAGGTATTGTTGGTATCTCATGTTTTAATACCGTTGTATATGTCAGTTGGTCTTCAGGACGATAAAATACAGCCTTGAATTTTTGCAAAATTCTCTCCATCGATTTTCTCTCCTCTTGATTGAGATCGTCATCCACTTTTGTCATCTCCTATATTTTATTACATCGTTGATTTGCTTCCTGCTCACTTTTAGGCAACCTTTGTTCTGTCTTCAAGAATTTGACGCCGTCAGTGTACTCGAAATTTAGTTGGTTATTTGAATTTAAAATAACTTCTTTCTCACTGGTGTTTATGATGTTAACTAGTCCTTTTCCATTGGTTATAGTAGTCAATGTGTTCCCCGTAAGTACATTATCTTCAATTTTCGACTTCTTAATTAGAATATCCTGGTCTGGCATCGTCGCTTTGACGCAAACTATTGATCGAGCTTTGGCTGGAAGTACTGTGCCTTTTTCAACGTAAACTTTGTACAGTTTGTCTTCTCTCACTAGTGGTATGCTTATGCGATGTTTGTTGTTTATAAAGGTGACATTTTTGTTGATTGCATCTATAATAGTTCTGTTCTACAACGAATATCGGCTTAGTATTCCATCTGCAAGTAACTGACATGCCGAAGGAACTACTTCAACACGGAAGTTTAGTTTCGGTATTGCCAAATGATTCACCTCGATTACTCCCTCAAAATCTACGCTGCCCCCGAACGCTCCTTTTAGTTTTGTTGTTATGTGGTCCCTCAGTTTTACATCTGGTAATAATGAGCTTCTTTCCACTACACTCACATCTGCGCCGGAATCCACAAGTAATAAAAGAATACCATTCTTTGCCTGGTTACAGGGCAATCTAATGAACGCGTCATCATTTGTAATAGTTTTTCGTAGAAAAGTTGTATAGTTGAAAGAACACTCGTACGTTTTACTTATCGTCGATTTTAAAAATATTTTAATTTTTTCTTTGCCATTATCGTAGATTTCTACTATTGTATTAATACATTGGAAAAATATCTTGGTTGTCCATATCAGTAAAACGTAGAGCAAACTTTCCGCTTGTACGCCTTGTGGTTTTGAAAACACAACGTTTTCTTCTGTTTCAATAATATTAATGCTGACATTACAATCTTCTAACTGCCCTTTTTTATTTTCGCTCGTACTTTCCAACCATCAGGGCATGATTGGGCCATTAATGTTTTCCCGGGCGGGGGACGTCGTTTAACTGTCTTCTCATGTTGTTATTGTTTCTAAATAGCTTATTTTGGCCGCAAGTGCTTGCGAAATGTCTCATTTGATTGCATTTGAAACATACAATATTATTTCGTGCTGTGCCTGTAAATTGCCCTCTAGAATCTTTGTCTAAATCCTGTGTTGTTCCTTTCGCAAAATCTGTTCTGTTGATGTCCTGGGATGTTACAAGCTCTGCAAAACAAACCTTTTAATCGCTTTCGACATTCAGAAAAATTGTGTCCAAGATTTCCGCAAAATCCACACGTCTGTTTTCGCATCGAAATTTGCTTATATTGTGTATACTCCTTAGAGTCCTTTTGCAACTGCCATGAATTATCATCTCGGACCAGTTCATGGCTATATTTTAGGCACATGTTACAAATTGGTGTATTCATTCCTGTTAAACTCCGTTCGCCCGTGGCATGTCCTTCATGACAAAATGAGCCCTGATATACCGTGTTGACTATTCTTGCCTGTGGTTCTTCATAGAAACGATATGCCTTTTCTACTTCCTCCACCAGTTGGGCTAACGTATTTCCTTCCTTGCTAATCAACCTATTTGTCATAGCTTATGTTATGAAACTTCTTACTGCCAATTTTTCGATTTCTATTTTAGCTCCTTGTGCGTTTCCGTATTTAGAATCTATTACTAGGTATTCTAAGCGTCCACCAGAAGCGTTTGCTGGTTCATTGATGCCTTGTTTGCAATATCTAAGTTCATCCCTCAGTTGTTCTATATTGCGATATGTCTTCCGTATTTCCTCGCGGAGATCCTTGATTGTTGCGAATTGCCTATTGCTGAAATGTTCAAATGATTTGCCAAGCAACCTCTGCTTTATACATGTTATCGCTGTCTGGATTTGGTCAGGTGGAAGTTCAGTTTCGATTAGTTTACATCCCATTATTAATTTGTGCACCTAGGATTTCCGGTCCTGGCTAGGTGCCCCTGTGAAAACGGGTACTACTAATTCGATCTGTTTCATGACTTCGTGTAAGTGCGGCATTGTTATATTCTTGCTATTTGTACTAGTGTTGTATGTGTTAGACGTTTGCTTCGACTCGTTTTCCAGCTATCGTAATTTGGATTGTAGTGATTTGATTTGTTGGTTCTTCTCTTCGAGTATTTCTCTATTATCGATGATTTGTTGTAATTGTTCCGGAGTTAAGCTAGAGTTGATACGCCCTGCTAAATCTCTGAATGCTTCGGCTTCTTGTTCGCTCTCATTTATTTGTTGTTCGGCTTCCGTAAGAGTTTTCCTTAGGCTTTCGTTTTGCTTCTTAAGGATCCTGTTGACCTTCATATATTCGTCCAATTCTGCTTTTATCGCCGGTTCTTGATGTTTTTGCAACTCTAAAAGAATATCAATTTTTTCGAACTCAGTAATTTTCCCCTGGCTTTTTATTTTCTCCTTCAAAAGCTCTTTATACTCGTTGCTGTTGTTAAGATATTTAACGACGAGTGTGGGACACTCGTTCTGAAATTTCTTTGGCCTCTTCTTGTGTCCTTTGTAACTTTCTTTCTAAATTTTCCATTGAAATAGACTTACCAATAGGATTATGGTGCCAAAAACTACCATGTCACGAATATTTATGAAGGATCTTTCCTTTTCTGTCTAAGAAAAAATACCGGCTGCGCCTATTTAATGTTGGGTTCTGGGAGGATACGGACTGCGTGAATTTAATGTGACTTTTTATTATTGAAAAATAAATGTTTAACTTTTATCGACTCTCTTTGAATTTTAATTGTATCACTTTATTTTAGTTTGCCTTTTTATATACAAACAAAACTAGTGCAAAAACTTAAATTTAGGTGAAAAATACAAAAAATTTAATAAATACAATTATATGATAAATGACAAATTTGCAGTAATAATAAATTCAATAAAAGTGATAAATATGAGTAATAGTAACCTAAATAACATGGTTTAATAAAAATCATGAGTAATGTTAGCCAACTTACTTAAGTAAGTTTAAAATTAAAATTAATGCTAAGTAAGTTAAAGAGAAACCAGGTTATTAAAGTAGGCTAAAATAAAAACAGAAATATTAAAGCTTAACATAAAATTAGTTATAAATAAAGTAAAAACTATAATGAGAACAACTCGTAACAGAATGTTATAAAAATAAGGAAAACATGTTTAACTGCAGCAAGCAATGGCTTACAACCGAACTTGTATTTGAAAGCCAACTTAAACCAGCAAATGTGGGCCGAGCTGCCAGACGAAGAAGAATTTTCTCAAGAAATAATTAAAGATACGTTTTTCCAAAAAATAAAAAATTATATAATAGAAAATGTAATGAAGGCGAGTCCCAAGCGCGCTAAAAGGAGCATTCCACCACCAACCGATGTTAAAAATTTTACATCTGAAGAAGCATTTTCAATATTTTTGGACTAACAAACTATAAGTATATGGAATTGCGAAAACGGGCAGTTGGTAAAAATTTACCCAGAATATAGAGATTCGGTTTTAATTAATGCTCCTATTGCGGTTCTCCACTTTTGCGGCAGTTTAATCGTCTTTGGTGATTTGGCATTGTCCTTCTCAACTAAACTGCCTGTTGGCTATTCAGTTGTGTATCTGTTTTTTCATGGTATTGGCGTTCTCAACTTTGTAAAAGCTTGTTCGAAAAAACGTTGAATACACACAATTGCTTAACTGTAGTTGAGTCATTATCAGTTAGAGTAAAATTTTTTTTAAAACGGTGAAGATTGAAATCAAAATGGAGAGATCGTATGTATCACTTTTTGTAATAAATTTTACGCAATTTTTAAACACTTTTATTAGTTCGAAAATACCAACGAGAGCGAAACTTGAGTGGCTTATCCAGATTATTGAGAGGTCTCCGAAAATTGCTCGTGGAAAACCGAACTTTGGTGCAACGAAGAATACGTGCAAGGTGTTATGGTAAGTGTTTGCTTTAGAATTAAATAGTTTGGGACCACCAACAAGAACATCTCAAGAATAGCAACGTGTAAGTGTTTCAATAAAATATTATTGAACAATTATAATATTTTTAATATATTGTTACGTTTATACCTTTATAAACGTTATGTTGTGAGTTCTTAGTCGTAAAATAAATAACTCCAGTTTTAAGAGTTTTTAAGTTAATAACAATTTTAATAACTTTAACTACACAAAGTTGACACTACAGAACAATTTACTTAAGATGCACGTCTTTAGCTTACGAGGTTTATTTTTACACTGACTGACTATCCACTCAGACGATGCTCTTTTACATTTGTCCATTAAAAGTCTAGAAAATTTAAGGATCTTCTACTCCCTTTGTATCACATTTTTCTGTTGTATGTTGTTTGTTCAATGTATATGCGCCTGAATGTCTGTGTATTTTTGTTTTTATACTGATAAAGTTTCTCTTGGAATTTATTTGAAGATATTTGTTGTTGCCTCGTATAGATAAGTTTTCTTAGAAAACTACGCAGATGGTAAACAGCATACATGTTTGTTGTTGTCTTGCGCGTATATCCGCTATAAATCAAGCATCAAGAAAAAACTTACAAACAATAAAAGAAACACTCAAGTGACAGGGGGAGACCCTACACAAGAAATCGCATTAAATAGCCTTGAGGATATTGTTTCACAACTCTTGTCTTTGCAAGAGCAAGTGGCACCATCTGGCCAAGTGTTTAGCGTTACAAACACAGTAGCAACAACTGACAATTCTACTGAGTCAGTTGAACAAACAATACAACCAGCAGATCTACCAACACTCAGAAGAAGAAGAAGTAATCAGGTACAAAAAAGCGAACGCCTTGAGTTATTAAGTAAACAGGCGGTAACTCAGAATGGAATTCTGCAAACATTAAAAAAATTAGAAAAAACCAGCTACAGAAACTACAAGATCAACAAAAAGAGGTTTGAAATTAAGGAAAAAAGTTGCATTTTTGGAACGACAAGCAAATGAGGCTACTGATCTCCGCAATCTTAAGGTCGAGTACGAAAAATTAAAAATAGAAAAACTTAAGAATGAATGAAAAATAATAGTTTATAACTATGTATATAGATAAATTTCATTTTAGTTTTTTATATATTAAAATTCACAAGAAGTGGTATTAATTTTTTTAAGAATTCAAATTTTTAAGTAAGTATATGTACAGATATCTTTTTTTAACCTTTTAAGACTGAATTAACTAATTGTTTCACAATAAATAAAATATTTTATAACGTTTAAAATGATTGCATAATATTCTTATTCCAACTTCAGTGTCTTCCATCTTCACTTTCCGTTATTATTTCTTGTTCTGGAATTTCACCCTGAAACTGAAGGTTAATATTGTGCCAAATCACAGCAAACGTTTACAATTTGTGTTGATTTTTCTTTATGGCGTGCTACAAAAAACCTTAAAAGGCCCGTTGAGTACAAGCCACCCCTACGTAATATCAGTGGAGATTGGGCAAGAAGGGACGCTGAAAAAGGTGACTTATTTGCCGATTACTTGAAAGATGTATTCACCCCACACATATGTACTGATGATGTTAGTTTGCCAAGCGTAGTTGGATTACCCCCTCGACCCTTAAAGTTTAAGTTGCGTGAGGTACAAAAGCTAATTTCTGAAGTAAATCCGAAAAAAGCTCCTGGTATGGACGGCATAAGTAACAAAATGTTGAAGGAGCTCCCCAATATTGCAGTCAGAATCATGCTATTCATTTTTAATGCCATTTTACGGCTTGAATATTATCCTGACCACTGGAAGATTTCTAAAGTTAAAATGATTCCAAAACCGGGTAAAGACCTAACCAAAACCGAGTCATATAGACCCATAAGTCTATTACCAACTATTTCAAAGGTTTTCGAAAAGTTGCTTATGGATAAATTGTCTCCAATGCTAAGGGATAGTGGGTGTATCCCAAACCATCAATTTGGTTTTAGAAGTAGACATAGCACAATTGAGCAAACCCATAGATTGGTTCAGGTGATAAGAAGGACTTTTGAAGAGAAGAAGTATTGTTCAGCTATTTTTATTAATGTTTCACAGGCTTTTGACAAAGTTTGGCATGAAGGTCTATTTCTAAAACTGACCGCTCACTTGCCTTGTAATATGAGCAACCTACTGAAAAGCTACATAATTGGACGAAAATTTGCTGTTGTTGAAGGAGACTTCGTAAGTGTATCCAAACCAATTTCCTCAGGTGTACCACAAGGTAGCATTCTTGGACCAGTTTTATATTTGATATATACCTGCGATATGCCTGTAAGTGAAACTGTCCACACTTCTACGTTTGCTGATGATACAGCGTGTCTAAGTTCGCACGAAAACTCCTATCAAGCCTCAATAAATCTTCAGCAACATATAACTCAGTTGGAGTTGTGGTTAAAATTATGGAGAATTAAAGTGAACGTTCAGAAGTGCATTCATGTGACTTTCACCCTGCGAAGAGATAATTGTTCACCCGTTCGAATCAATAATCACATTGTTCCTCACCATAATTATGTGAGATATCTTGGTATATATCTTGATCGTCGCCTTACATGGAAACATCATATTGACTCAAAGCTAACACAAATGAAACTTAAACTAACACAATTACACTGGCTCATTGGCAGGAACTCGAGACTTAGCCTAGATTGCAAACTTCTAATTTACAAGAGTATTCTGAAACCAATATGGTCTTATGGAATCCAACTTTGGGGCACTGCCTCAGCTTCAAACGTGGATAGAATCCAACGTATGCAAAATAAAATTTTACGGTTGATAACTTCCGCCCCATGGTACATCAGAAATTCACACATACATTGTGACTTAGACATACCGCTGGTGACTACAGAAATCATCAAATACGCAGGCAAATACTTGATGAAGCTCGAAGACCATCCAAATCCCCTTGCTCGCAATATCTTGGATTATAGTGGACATAGCCGATTAAAAAAGAGGGATACCGCAGCTTTAATCCTCAATGCTACAGATGACACATCTTAGAAACATTTGTTTTGTTTTTTTTTTAATGTCAATTTTTTTTTTACCCAAAAGGTTAGTTCTGACATGGTCGGGACTAATGTAACTTTTTTTAGAATTTAAGATTTTAAAACTCATTGTTAGTTCTTTTTATAGAAGATACAATAAATAATTTTTGAGAGTTAAAAAAAAAAAAAAAAAAAAAATTTTCAGGTGGATAATGTAAACCTCTAACGAAAAGGAGACATCGAAATCTGCTTTTTAAAATTCCAATCGTGCGCTCGACGATATTGCGAGCCTTGGCGTGCACAGCATTATATCGCGCTTGCGGAGAACCGGCGTCTGTTATACAAAATTGTGTCATTAAGTAAGAATGGAGGGTATATCCTGCATCATCAAAATAAAAAATTAACTAAAATTTTCTTTCTAAAAAAATCATATAATTTGCCTAATATCCATGTATTTTGTTGAACATTTGTTTGCAAATGAATATTTAAGTCACATAAACTAAAAACTAGTTGCGTCTACATACCGTATGTTTATTTTGTAATCACACATCTGGAAACGATAAGTATAAATAAAAAAAAAAAAACAAATATTTTCTCGTAGTAAGCTTACAATCATAACTCTTCGATTTAGGTAAAGATGTTACACATCTTTCCTTAGAGCCACACTGTCACTTTTAAAACTAGAGACATTGTAGATTGAGCTATTCCACCATTGAAGTCGTTTCCAGACCAATTTTGGTAGCTTCCGTCAGCGAAAAGTCTAAGAGCAGCACATAGCTTTAATATAGTAGGAATAGCCACCACGCGAGAAGGTGCTTTGAAGTGATCTTTGATTTCATCCAGCAAATAACAAAACGATTCCTTGTTTAGTCGGAAAAAACTTATAAATCTATAAACATAAAATTAAAAACACTTTTAGTAAATTTTTCTTCAAATTTCACTTATCAAACGTGATATTTAAAGTTGGCAGTTCGATATTTTAGGTTGGCAATTTTATACAAACTAAAATGAGTTCGGTAAGTTGGGTTTACTCTCACACGACCAAACTGAGTTGAGTGCAGAAACGCAATTGGGGCATAAAAGAGATTGTTTACACTCACAAAATTTTATTAACATTACAGAAAGTGCAGCAGACATATTGGTATTGCAAGACATATTAAATCATACGGCGGAAAGATTGTTGAAATACATTGGACGCAGATAATATTAAAAAGCTTGGTGACTGTAGCCTAACATTAATTTATAAATGGGGATGCGATGGATCTTCTAGACAAAAGCGATATAAGCAGTATAATGCAGAAAAAATATCAGATTCTGAGTTATTTGTAATATCTTTTGTTCCGTTAAGACTAAAAACAAATAACATTAATTTTGAGCCATGTACTAGAAAAAAAAAACGATATTGGCACATGGAAAAACGAAATACCTTCCTCAAAAAAATACTACAGAGCAATTAAATTTGCTTTTAAGAAGGAAACGAATGATGTAATATTAGAAGAAGTATCTAAACTTAAACAACAAATAGATAAACTTCAACCGATAACTTTGGTGCTTAACGATCAAGAGATTCAAATAAAATATCAAATGTTACTTACGATGACTGATGGAAAAGATGCATAAATCATAACTAAAACAAAATCATCTTCGAGCTGTTTTATTTGCAAAAAAACTGAAAGCCAATTAAGTCAACTTCCAACAGAAGACACTACTTTCCAAGAAGCCTATGAGTTTGGGTTTTCCCCACTCCATGCTAAAATTCGATTTATGGAACACATATCTAAGCTAAGCTATGATTTAAATTTTAAAGGAACAGTACGAAATAGTGATGAAAATAAAGCCGAAAGAGAGGCAAAAGAGAAATACGTACAAGAAAAATGTTTACAATTGGGTTTACTGATCGATCAGCCAAAGCTAGGAAAAGAAAATACAAATGACGGCAACACAGCAAACCTATTACAGGAGTAGATGTTGAATTAATAAAACGCTGCAAAATCGTACTGCAAGTAATATCATGCAATAAAAAGGTAAATGCAAGATTAGAGATATGCCATCGACAGTCCATAAAATACTATATCATGGGAAAAATATTATTCAACACAGTATGCTGCCAATTGGAGATCTTTCTTAAGAAGCCGAAGAAAAAAGGAACAAGATTTTAGATATTTTCGCGAGCAAAGCATAAGAAAGATATCTAGATAAATATCTCCAGCCCCTGTAGACTAGTAGGTAGTGTACTAGCTTATCAGTGTGGGGGTTGTGGGTTCGATTTCCAACGAAGACCTTGTCTGTTTTTTCACTAAAAAAATTAACTGTCGCAGCCCCATGCTCAGTGATGAAGGCATGGTCACTGGTCGCTGTGCTGTCTTATACAACAGTTAATTTCAGCAACTGTCCTTCTACTTTCACCACCTGTCTCATCTCTTCTCTATTCCTTTCCTAAAGAATGTATCACGGTACTTGACTAAATAGGCATTGTTGCCTGAAGTGCTACTTCTCTTAAAAAAAAATGGAATTCCACCCCAAATGGAATTCCAACAAAAAAATTTTCATTAAAAAATTTCAACCCAGTCAAAAGTTATAGAATTTTTACCGCCAACTCAGAATGTGCCACTGTGCGCCGATCAGAACTCTTTTAGCCGCCGTGGTACTCTAGTATTCACTTTCAAGTGAGTAACATAGTTTTGAAATGGAAAACATAAGTAGAAAGAATTACCATAGATAATTAATGAATTACTCTTGCTTCACTTTCTTAAGGGTCGGCTTAAATAATTGATTTCCAATTCAGGTTGTCCGTTAGTCTCCCTAACATTCATTTTAATTAGGGTTTTTTTGTTAAAAGAGTCCTATACAATTTATGGTAATCATTAGTTAATTTGTTTCATAGGTACAATTAAAGTTTTTGAGTGATATTATTCATACGATTTTTTCACAAATTTGTGAATAAGCTTTTTTGAAATTATTTTACTTTATCAGTAAAGTTCATATAAAGATATTTAAAAATTATTTAAATCAGCGTAATTTTCATTGCTCGAGGAACCTTTTTTCCTGTTAAACTAATAAAATAATTAATTGGTTTCCCATTTTTAGGTTTAAGCCTGTTAAAACACAAGTGGCTGCTGTCTTTTCTAACTGGATGAATGAAATTGCGTTATAAGAAGTGTGTTAATTATTTTTATATTTCTCTCTGCAGGAGTTTAGAGTGTCTAAAGATACCGATAAAAAATTAATGCTGCTTTTAATATTTGACATTGAAAACTGTTTCGTTTCCATTGGGTAAAGCAGGGAGGATGCTTCTCTAGAAAACGTTGGGTTACTTCACGAAATCAAGTCTCTTAACCTAATACGTCATTAATATGCATTCGGCTTTTCAATATTTCAATAGTGAAACATTTTATAAACATTCGCTTTAAAAACATAATGGAAGAGCTGCCCTTCCTAAATCTGAATTGTAAGATCTTCTTTTATAATAAATATAAATACATCGTAAATGCAACGTTGTGCGGTAAAGAAAAGATAGTTCTTATAATCATATTATTATATTGCTACCTTTTACAAGTTATTTTAAGAATGTCACAAGAAAATGAGAGCAATCCAACAGAGCGAACATCGGGGCTTCTATATGTGGTACTTCGTTAAAATTTTCCGTAATGGTCTTTATCCTCGGAAAGTCGAGTAGTTTTTTTTTCGGACCAGCACTCAGGGGATGACCATTATACATGCTATGCATTATGCCAGAACTAGGAAATTAGATTATGGAGAGGAAGAAAGAGGAAGTAGTGTGTGTGGACATTAAATTTGAACTTTCTTCGGACCGTTCAATGGATGCGCTCTCAATGAAAATCGAGTAAAACTCGATAATGTTCGAATAACGGGAACAAGTTCCCTAAATTCATTAGAGCCATCCTAGTAACGATAAAACGGTGAAATACGCCCCACATTGCGTTGATGCTCTAGAGAATTAATAAAGTTGGATAGCCTACTATCCGCAATGAGTTTCTTGGCCCTCTCCCTTACGTGGTTGAACAACTCCAAAATAGGCTTTGGCGCGCCGGCCGATTCAGGAGAGTTGTATTCCATTTTTGGGCGGATATTGGTGGTGTCGGATCGGATGGATTGAAGTATCACCTACACCGTCTTAGAAAAATGGGGCGCTTGAAAGCCTCTTTAGAAACTTGAAAAATGTGTTAAGTCCATCGAGCGTCCGATTCCGTGATATCCATATCACCCATAGTAACAGATGCAGCACCATTTCCGAACACAGATCTATGCGTCAGCATGCAACATTGCGTCTTACGGACATTAAAACCGAGATTGTTGTGAGATCGTGATTGAGCGTATTATTCATGTTCTACTTTTGGAACTCACCTCCAACTGGTCCGGTCTATTACCAAATGAATACGAATTACAAATGATGCTGTAATCTTTGTTTGTAAAATTCAAATTTTCAAAAATTAGCGAGTTAAGTATTTAACCCACCATGATTATAAAATGAATAAAATAAAGTAGTTCCGATCGAAAAACTACAGCTGTAATTAGCCAACCTAAAACGGTTCTCTATGCGATCAGTATGCCACCAAAATATATATTGACACCCATAATACTAGTGATATTTGTCGATGGCATAGAAAATCTCTTTTGTTTGAGTACGATTTTCCGTCGACCCTCGTCAAATTTGGTTTGTGAACAAACCGGTTTCGGCTGTTTGCCATCTTCAGTGTTCTTTTCGTCGAAAAGAGGGTCGACGGAAAACCGTACCCAAAGAAAAGAAATTTTTACCCCGTCGGAGAATCCAAACACATATGGCATAGAAAATAATACAAGTGCAAGTATAAATTTATTGATAGGGTAACTTGCGAACGAAATATATAAAAATACAAACATTTGAATAAGATTGAAAACTAATTTTGCGTAACTGCAATCCTGTTGAAAGGAAAGTTGAACCAATTCGAATTGAAAATAGGAGTTGCAAAGAGATTAGCGGAATCACGATTCAATTTTTCAACTAGAGGTCTTAAGCAACCATATTTGGGTACATCTTTAATATTCCGAAAGTTTCCAAAGGTCTCAAGCAGCTCCACTTCTTACTCGTTGAAAGATCGTGAAAAAGCTAGATCGAAATCCGGTGAAATTATAAGTAACATGCCACAAAAATTGCCCAAACAAGCTGCAATTAACGACATTAAGTGCTTAATAAAATTAAGCAGTAACAAAAATTAACATTAAACATTGTATTTTTCAGTTGCACGCGTGGAGAAATACTGTTTGCTCAAACAATGGCAAATAATTAATGAAAAATTTTTCGATTTTCTACGGATCCCAGGATTAGTCAGGAAAACCTTGCAGAATGAGGAGAATGTGGCATATTTGATCAAGTTTGTAAAGCAGGATTATCCTGTATAACATACACCTATTCTACCAGGAGGGCATACGGGGTCACTTAAGATTGAAACTGTATGAATGTGGGTTTAAAAACCAATATATACCAGGAGAAAGAAATTAAAATGGCCACAGGTTATCGGTTAACACTGGACAGAGAATACAGTGACGAAAACAGGTTGCATGATTAAAGGCGAATATAGAACAAAAGAAGAAGAAAAGGAATATTCATAATCCGTTACAAACGATATAAGAAGAACTTTGGAGACCTTTTACAACAAACCTATTTGGGGACAGATCGTGATACAGATTAACGTCAGTACCTGGCCGTGTGGCCCTAAACTAACGTGGTCTTACCACTGGGTGAATACATGCGTCTACCAACACCGCCGAGACGCATAACATACCTGAGTGGCAATTTCAGAAGCACATCAAGCAGAGCCGCCATACCAGTTGGTAACTCACTGATCGGACTTCGAAAGTCTTTTTCTTCCAGTTTAAGGCTCCTGCCAGCCTACGCGGGTGGTGGCGTCTTTTACTCCTACAAACTACACTGTCAAGGTGTGAAGCTAATCACCAAGACTGCATACTCGCGGGGGACCCTATTGGAGGACATCAGGGAGAACTTAAAATATATTACCGCACCAATATTTTATATTTATTTATAGTTGTTTCTTACCGTTTTTTTAAATAGGTGTTTTTTACAGAAGTAAAGAATTTTTAAATTGCTGAATTTTTTAAATTTAAATTTAATGTCTTCGAGAGATAATCTTTTGTCATTATAAATTAAATATGACTTCTCGCATATGACCGTCACAGCTGGTTCAGAAGTAGACTAATCTGGAGGCCCACTTTTCTATGACTTTTTCAATATTTCTGACTATTTATCGGTAAAAACGCTGCGAATGTGGTCTTCCAATTGTTTTGGCATTATCGACGTAGACTAGCGACTTCACATTAGTTAAGAGGTGTTAAATCGCTATGTAGTAAGTACCAAATGTTTCCTTCAACAAATCAATTATGGTACGATCTGTGTGACATGCTGTGTCGCACTGTGGCATCTTTTTCCAAAACCTGTGGCAAAAATACAAAATTTGATGACAAAATTTTGTAAAATTAATGAACACATCATATAAGGAGCTTCTTATTGATCCCAATTTAGCTGGTGAAGCTGCTTAAAGTCGTCAATTTTTTAAAAAGCAAAAAAACATGATCTCGAAAAAAATATACTTTAGAATTGAAGTGTCAGAAACTTTGCGTTTGATCATTACTTTCTTGGTATTGAAGGTATGATTGTTTTTTTTTTTATCAAAAAAGGAACAAAATGCTTATCAAATTCCCAACATTTTCGGCAGTTGCCGTTTTTCAGACACCCTAAAAAAAGGATCTGGAAAAACATAAATGTAGCTCCGATATATTAGGTATTTTAGATATCGCTTCCAATGTTAATGACTATTTTAAAGAGAACTAGCTAATAAAAAAAATTTTAAAATACGCTAAATAACTTATCATCATTATATATTATATACCAATAATATTGTAAATATTTAAAAAATGTGTTTCTGTAATATAAATAAATAATATAATATTAGTTTAACTTGTTCTCTTTTTTTTCTAGACTTCCTTAGGAGAATATAATTTAAAGCGTAAGAAGTTGTGTTTTAAGTGCTTTTTAAATTTTAAAAATATTATTACTACAAAGATATGATTTTTGTGACAAAAAGGTTAAAAGGTGCCACCATTCACAGTGCCTATCAAAATGCGGGCGCACTAATTTTAGAGATTTTTAACCTTTAGAAATATTTTGGTAACTTCAAAAATTATAATTTTTGCAAAGAAAAAACCACTGTGCATAATGCTTCCATGGGGCTTACACATTTTTTAAATATTTTTATTACTTTAAAAGCTATGTTATTTGTAAGGAAGACAGTCAAAAACACAAAAACACTGTGCACAGTGTCGCGGCTAACCTATGACGGTGCAAATCATGTGTATTCAAACTTGGGGAGTCTTCATTGAAATGCTTTTGATTTTTGCAACGCACAGTGGAGCGCCGTCAAAACCATTACTCCTGCACATCATAGTTGTTCAATTAATGAACGAGAGGGTCAATAATCATGGCTCTATTACGGTCACCATCAACGGTAATATTATGGATAATGATTCCAGCATCCTATAAAGCACACCAAACAGTCAGTGTTCCTATTTGCAGATACTGTTGTTAATCACTTTTGTACCAAGCATTCATTCATTTTGTTCAACATCGTTGTTGCTAAATTATCAATGTTAAATATTAGCCTGAAGAGACTTTGATCGTATTTTATTTTCTATGTTCCTTTGTAAGAACACCATTCTTTAATATTGTAAAAGAGCTTTCGTGCGTTATCTGCTGGACTCTTTACCACCTGATCTGATAATTTTATATAGGTTGTCGGTATTAGTATGTAACCAATAGAATCTGTTGTATGCAAAAAAAAAAATAATACAACTACCGATAATGGTAATTCCTAAGAATACCAATTAAAAAATAAACATTCATTTACAGTAATTTTTGCCTTACCTTACAATAATTTTTTGTTGGTCCTAAAATTTTTTATAAAACATAAATTTAGTTTAAAAATTTTTTCAAATTCGAAGTCTTAATATTAATGTTATGTAGCTTTTTAAGGACAGGCAGTTTGCAATATGAGCTGGGTTCGATAGAAAAGGTTGTTGATGAAACAAGCCACCATAGCCAGTTTGCTTTACTTTTGCTCATAATTTTTTATTCAGATATACATATTTGATGACATTAATCGGTAGGAATTTTATAGCGGTCTTATGGCATGTGTCCAGTGGAATATGTTTTATTTGGTGACATTAATCGGTAGGAGTTTTATAGCGGTCTTATGCCATGTGTCCAGTGGAATGTGTTTTAGTGAATATGAATTCCTGTAGGAATTTACTGTTTGATGAACTATTAGGCGTGTGAATACGTGTAATGTGCCCGCAATTAACTGCCGTATAAAACAGTACAGCGACAAGTGACGATGCCTTCATCACTGAGCGAAGCAGCCACACCGACAGTCATTTTTTAGTTTTTGTAGTGATAAAAACCCAAGGTCTTCGTTGGGAATCGAACTCACAACCCCCTGACTAACAACCTAGTACACTACCTACTAGCCAACAGGCGCACCAAAAAGTTATGTGAACATAATAGTGGAGAAATTTCTTAATTATTTCCTTAAATATTTTAATTATTCCCTTAATAAGGGCTTTAAAGTACCTACTAATAGGCCAATCACTTAATTGAAGGTGGCTTACCCAAGAGTATGATGAGTACTTTAAAGGACTTAGGGGCAATATTATGGTTCTTATTCTTAATTTATGATAAATTATTTAAAATATCAGAATTTAACTTTTCCTTTTGTCTTGTTACCTGCAAAAATCATAAGAAAAATTAAACTCTGTATTATTTAAAATTCTGAGTTTAAATTTACCAGTTAAAGAATGAGGCACATCTTCTAAATCACGAGTAATATCTACTAAGATTCGTTCGTTGTACCCTACAATATTTTTAAATTTTTGATAGGAATGATCTACGCATTCTAAAAAATATGCGAGAACATCCTAAATTAGACGATACGTTAAGATATAATCAGTATTGTAACGATTTTAAGTTTCATGCATTATTTAATTGAGAAATGTCTGTTAAGTAAATGAATTTCATTCTAATAAAATTAAATTGTATACATTTTTGAAATCGCCAAAGTAAATTTCTTCCAATCACACGTATATCTGATTCTTGGTGGATACATATTTTGTAATTAGTTTTCTATCTAGAAAGAGTGTGTTTATAATCCATATAGGTTTAGTTAAAGTAAAATCATATAAAACAGTTGTTTACCTTTTTCTTCTTTCTTTAATCCTGCTTAGTTTTTGGCTTTAACTCGGCCAGGGGGAACGTAATGGACCGCAATACGGTATTTGAAAATTATTGGCAAATGGTACAGAATGTTAAGTCGATGAAAAATAATATACATAGCAAACTGCGATACTATTCATAAACAAAATCCCAAAACTGTTTTTCGTCTTTTCTCCATAAAGTCCACATATTGCGTAGGAATCATGAATAACATTCATAGATTATTGACTGTGGACGTAGATTTTGTATACCAGTCTACCTTGTTAAAGTATATTTTCTAAACTAAAAGTTTTTATCGAATAAGATATATTTTACTTTCATGCAAAAAGATGATGATCCAAAAGTGTAAAATTTTACAATCTCCCGTTCTTAAGAAAAATATTTTTATTAAAACAAAAGCTGTAATTTAGGAATTTTTAAAATTAAAATCGTCTAGTTTTGAATTCAGAAAAGATATTACTTTCAATTTTTGTTTAGAGTATTTTAAATATATTACTTACTACTTAAAAAAGTCAATTAAAGTTTTTGATATTTTTTTAGGAACTGGGTATTGAATATTGTAAATATTGAATACTTATAGCTCGTTCATTTTAACACAAAATTTACACATAGACTTTGCACATAACTTTGAAACCATAACACAATAACATTGCTGGTACCCATTGCATATTGACTAGGGTCATTACTTAAGCTTAATAGGTAAAAAGGATAACAAGATATTTGCATTAAAAATAACGTTGTTGCACTTTAAATTTCGAATTTACTGTTTTGAATAGAAAGTAAACTTGAAAGTGATTTAATAATTTTTTTTATTACAATCTCAAGTAATCCTGATTACCCTTAAATTATAATTATAATTAAATTATAATCTCAATAAAGAAATAATTAAAAACTTTTCACCAGAAATATGTACAGTTACGGAACGGTAGAGGAAATGTGTGGGGCAGCTAAAGCCAAATATGTAGACATGGATTTCCATAGATGAACCCACGGACAGCAAACAAAGATATGTTGCGAATTTTTGTTTTTTGAATTTTAAAAAACTTTAAAGCAATAAATATTTTTTTTCGAACTTGTAACTATTTAAAACTATTGCGGGATTTTGTAATGATTTATTACAAATATTGCCGCCTGGTATTAATTTTCTGTATTTATGAACAAAATATTCTACTTGCAGTAACGGATGCAGCTGTATGTATTTTAAAGTGGAAAATCTTTTATAAAATAAAAATTTGCAAACATTTTAGTTGCTATAATAAAAATTGCAAACTGCAGGATTATTACATTCAGAGAGCACTAACGCAGCATCAATAGTTTTTGACGGACTATGAAAGACAGAGTATAAAACAGTATAAAAATAAATTTAAGGCAATATTAAAAAGCAATCCCGGATATCAGCAGTTATGGTAACAAAATATATTTTAGAGTTTGGTACCGTTTTAAAAGGTGATATGCAAAAAATTTATCCGTGAATGAAATTGTCAAATTTAAATTTGCTTCGTTAATCTCCGTCGATGTAGAAAGAAGCTTCTCCCATTTTATAAAACTCTTTTACTCTGTTAAACAAAGAAAAAAATACTATTAAAAAGAAAATGATTATTTATTTTATGTGTTGACATGCTGAACATTTATACTTAATACATATGTATAAAATTAAATCCTCTAAAACCTCTAGCGAACACGATCTTAATAAAAAATACATATGTACGTGATTTTATTATTAGTATTGTTATTATCGTTTACTGCATATATAATATGAGAAAAAATGTCCGCTAAATAACGGAAATCAATTGTAAGATATTTACATATTTTCATATTGGACAAGATGAGAAGATTTATTTTATGTTACATTTAATTCACACAGTTGGTCCAAGAAAATCTAAACACGTTGTCGTTTGCATTATTTAAAATTTTTTTACTGTCTCTTAAAAAATGTTTCAGAAAATTAATTTGCATACACAAAGAGATTTCATAATAAGAATACTTTTTAATTTTATTTGAAAGAAAATTTCGTTTCTGCAAAAAGAAAAAAAATATTTGAAAATTTGTGTTTTTAATTTTTTATACAAAAATGTATATACATATGTATATAGTGCTTGGAATTTAAAATAGGCCAGTATAAAACTACACAAAGTAATTAAGTAAATTTCTAATTTATAATTTTCACTTCTAAACTATGTTTAAATTTTAAACTAAAAGCTATTTTGTTATTAATTTATGGCATTAACATTAAATCTATTAAAAAGCTATGAAAAACTGTACTAGTTGTTTCACTACAACATTGGCCTTTTCCAATTTTTTAATGTAAATTCCTAACCCGTTCATCAGGTAAGAAATGATATGCTATCCTTGCCATATAACGAACGCTGCCAGCTGCTTCTGTGGTCAAAAATCCGCCCAATGACTATAACTTTTCTAAGAAAAGATATTTAAATACTTACTTAAGTAATGCAAAATTATTAAACGTAAATATCTTTGTTTTAGCTTTTTTGGGCTTCCCTTCTATATTTGTTACAATACAAGAAATTTACATAATTCCTACATATGTATGCAGGAAAATGTAAATTAAAAGATGTTTTATTTTGTAATTGTAGTTAGATTAAGATTTATTAGTATTCATTAGTAGTTTATAATCTGAACAGAAACAATAATAGTGTATTTAAATGAGAAAAGGTATGACTAAGTAATTTAAGTAAGAAACGATTTTGTTCAACTTTAACAACCACTTTTGTGCTCCTGAGGAAGGAAAAGACGTTAGAAGTCTTCTTTAAATTGCTTCGACTGCTTCCAATGGCGATAGTTGTTCCGTAACTATATCGGAGATCGTTCACGCAGTATTTCGGCTAGTTCGTGTCTATGTGGTACTTCAACACATACTATGAATAAATTGTATAGATATATAAATACATGTTACGGTTTTCTTTCCACAGTTGATCTCTTTTATTATGCAAGTATGTGGAAGCCCATGTGCTCACGTACAAGAATTGAAAAAAGCACATTTTTATTATAAGGTTTCTCAAATAAATTACTCTTTTATAGTTTGGTTTGGAATATATTCCAACCAGATAAAGAGCGTTATGATATTATAAATACGACTACATTCCAGGATGGGAATTCTCTTTATCAGATATTTGTATGATTGCTCCAGTCTTTTGCTTTTTATGCTTTTTTTAGATATTTAACCGATATAATTTAAAAGTGATAGTACTCGTATACAGCATAACTTTAACGTAATTAATTAATTGTAAATTAGTTTTAAAAAAGTTTAAATACGTTAAAAAAAATTAGTAAGAAATTTAGTTTAAGATACAATAAATGTAAAGGTAAGAAAACAATTTTTTTATTTTCAGGAAAATTGCAATTGTTTCGCTATCCGTTTATTGCCTGTTATCTTTACACCTGTAACCTTTGCCACCCAGCCAACTTTTCGACGATGCTCTTTGTCACTGCAGCTTCGTCTATTGATCGGCTACCGCAACTGCTGCTCCTACGTGCCAGATCTGCCGTTGGTTATGTTAAAAAGTTTATTAATTTATAAAAAAAAATTTTATCTACGTCATGGCTAGGTATCGAACCCAAGCTCCCAAAAATACATATTTGTGTACAGAGGAGTGTTAATACTTTTTTTGGTATAAATATGTTTATTCTATTTTTAAATTTTTGTAACAATTTGATTCATCGATAGTTTTTAGCTTGTTTTGTGCAGTTTTTGCTTTTAATTAAAGTTGAATTTTTCCAACGAAAATCATTTTTTTTTTGGTAAATTAAAAATTTTTTTACAAAATTTGGTGTATATATATTACAAGTAATTTTCGATTGCAAATGAAATTCTGATTTCATGGTAGGTTAGCGCTTCTTTCTGACTTTCACTACGAAGTAAAACGAAGCAAAACATAACAACAATAATAAACTATAAAGTAAGATAACAAATTTTAAATTGAGAAACTGGCTTTTTTCCAATTTATATCCACCATTAATTTTCAAAAGAAAAATTTTTGAAACTATATGCGATATTACGTGATACACCTGCACCTGGCCGTGAACCGTAATCAGATGGTGATTAAACCACTGGGAATGAAAAGCAACGTCATTCACGCCCTAGGAAAGCGAGGACTAATTCTAGCAACAGGTCATACCTAGTTGCAATTTCAGCGGTTCCAAAGCAAGGCTGCAAACCACTACTCCTTGCTCAAGAGCTGGAGACTATCCAACTCCTGGTCCAGAACGCATAAAGCTTAATATAATTAAGAACACGACGGCATTCGTACTTACTGGACCTGGACCAGACATTGTGTTCATTGTGAATGATCCGACCCACAAACTCAAACGACGGCCTTGAAACACACAGTCACCACGATACTCCCGAAGGGCCTACCTCAATAATCAGCCAGAGAACAGCTAAATGGCTAAAGAGACAAATAGCGCAACTCACCGGGCTCACTGATTCCCGTGAAAATATTGTGGATTTTCCTGTTGGCTCCTTGCTAGCCTAAGGGGACTGAGCTCCCTTTTACCACCGCAATACACAAGTCTAGATGGTTGTCTGATCCATAAAGACTTATAAATGTGCCACCGGGGAGGGAACTATATGCAATATATTGGTAGGCCTAAATTCTCTACATGTCTTCTGGGCACTCGTGTATTTTTGTCTCCAGCTCAAAGCGGACAGACAGACGAGCATCGCTTAATCGACTTCCTTATGTTTAAAGAACTATTACTTAGTACGGACGGAAATGAATATTATAGAAATTACATTATAAATTATTAGAATCACAAATTTATATATAACTTCTCTACCTCTGAAAACAGATATAAAATTAATGGTTTCAAAATGGCACAATCCCTGCAGTAATTATTGGCGTACATGATCCGTTTTAAGTAAAAAGAGGTAGTTACAACATGGTCCGATGTAATGCAAACATGGACCATGATCACTAAAAAAAAGATATTTGGCAGTACTCACAAAAAATTATTAAAAAAAATACAACTATGGTAGCACTGTTATGTCATTTTTTGTTCATGTGTTTTCTGATAAGCCGAATGATTAAAAGTGAAAAAGTTTCTTCTGTTGTAAGTAAAAATTAAATAATTAAGAAAAGTTCAATAATAAAGAAATAAAATGAAGTGCAGTGCACGTCATCAAAGAAGAATTCTTAAAAAGAGAAAGATTATTATTTAAATAAATTAAATAACGCAAACGCGTTCAATGAGTGCAAAAAAGATTCCATTAAAATAGAATCTACAGGTGGAGACGATTTTTTGAAATTAGGGGTGTTCCGTGATATTTTTCACTTCTAAATATGACCGAATTTATTAAAAATTTTAAATTATATCGCCACGAAAATATTATAGAGTTGGTACGCTATGTTGTGTGTTCGGTGTTCAAAACGAAAATGTTTATTTTTAAAAAATGGAGTCTTATTACAAAGTATAACACTTAATACAAAAATTTCCCAAGCCAAGACCCTACTAATTTTTTACAACGTACTAAATTTAATGCATAATATTAAGGGTGTTCAATTCATTTCAATTCAATTACATAAATTTAATATTATAATCCAGCAAAATTGTTAAAGCCAAACAAGGGGATTCACCTGTAGAAGTAAATAACTTAAAATGCGAAAGTAATTTAATTAGTGATTTAGGGCTATGGCAGTAGAACTTCCCGTAAACACATGCGAGATTTGTTGTGTATATTGAAAAACAATGAAATTGATGTACCGATTTCTCCAGCTATTTAAACGAATGGACTCGGAAATAAATATAGTGACAGTGCATCCTGGGCAATATGTGTATTTTGGTTTTAAAATTAATCTAATGAAAGTAGCACATTTATTTGAAATGTATGACGGAATTATTTGTGATTTAACGCAGACGGTTTACCAATTTTTAAAATTTCACATGCACAACTTCGGCCAATACTAATTAAAGTAATTAATATTAAAAATATAAAGGTTTTTGCTGTTGGCATATATTTTGGAAAACAAACGCCATATGATGTAATCGAATTTTTCGAAAAATTTATAGAAGAAATTTCTGATTTTCCAAAAAATAATTTAAAATTTGGCGCAAAAGAAATAGTTTTTAAAATTAGGGCTGTAATTTGTGATGCAACCGCAAATTTATTAGTTTGTGGCATTGCCTATCACTCGTCATCTAATGGATGCTCAAAGTGTACCAAAAATGCGAAAAAAATATGCAATGTTTTATCTTATAGCACTGAAATTGCGGAATATGCTGAAGACTTTGCTAACAGTTTCTTAATGCTAAAACGCCTTTGGAGAAGATAGGTTTAAATATGGTCAGCCAAGTTCTCCTAGATACTAGAAAAATGCTGAAAAAACTTATGAAAAATAAATTAAATGAACATAGTTCTAATTTGGAAAAGGTAAACGTATCTACTTTATTGGTTTCTCTAAAGCAGTGATGGGCGAACTTATTGGGTGGCGGGTTAATAAATAAAAAAAATCTTGCGGCGAGCTATTAAATTAAAAAAAAACATAGAGGGTCATTCATTAAAAAATTATGGGGTTGCTGTTCAATTAAGAGCTCGGTTTAAGCTATATATTTATTAGTTATATTACGTAATATTTTAAAACAACATAAAAATTTTATAAGATACGGTTTATTATAATTTTAAGATTTTCCAGATGTATGGGAAGCATGGATCTGTTTCTGACTTGACATAATTTCCTCAAAATCTGGTTCCAGCTGGGAGGATGCGACTTTTAATAAATTAAATAGACTCTCGTCTGACAATCGGTTTCTTATTGAATTTTTTCTGCATTTCATTACTGAAAAGGCCTGTTCACATAAATATGAGGAAGCAAACATTGCCATAATTTTCTGCGCATGATTAATTAGCTTTGGAAATTCATCTTTTGGTAAGGATTTTTAGAAATTAAGCTTATCTGTATTTAAAAATAGCAGTTTTAAATTATTATTACATTGCAATTCAATAATTTCCAATTGTAGATCAGATGGAACATTATCAGGATTAACATTAAAAGACATTGAAAAAATATCTAAACATGGTTGGATTTTTTTAAAATCAGCAAATCTGGCCTCAAATTCTGAATACAGTTTTAATAAAGATTGTGAAAAGACTTTTAACTTCTCTTCACCCACAGGCCTCAAAGAATTAAATCTTGGAAAATGAGTCAAATCATTTTTCCCAAAAATTTAGAAAATATAAACAATTGAGTTTTAAAAGACCTCAAACTGCCCCAAGTTTCATCTATAAATTGATTTCTTCCCTGTAACTTCTTGTTCAGTTTATTATAGTGCTCGAGTAAATCCGTGAAAAAAGCAAACTCGATGCACCAATTCTAATCCTCCAATATTTCCCACTCATCCCAAATTTCAGTTTTGGTTTTTAGAAAAACTTTAATTTCTTCGAGAAGACTCCAAACTCTCGATCTGATCTTTGTGTAATAAAGTACATTTGAAAATTCTGCATCAACTTCCGATAAAAACTCTTGAAATTGTCGATGTAACAAACCACGGGCTCGAATGGTATTAATTAATTTTAAAATAATATTAAGTACGTGGTTATTATCCAAGGCAGCCTTGCAAAGAACATCTTGATGGATTATACAATGTAAAAAAATTTTTTCACTTTCAAACAAGCAAGTTCTTCGGTTATTACAAACTTTTCATCAACTCCTCTGATAAAAATTTGAAGTTGGGCTGTATCACTCCTGTCAACACTCCCGTCCATAGTGACTGAAAAATACTTAAAGTTTTTAAGACATCCAGCGGATTAATTGGTTAAATTAGAAGAAATCGCTTCAATTCTTTTTGTGACCGTTCCACGTGACAGCCCTATAGATTTGAAATCTTTTACCTTCTCTGGGCATAATACTTTTCCAATGCTAATTAACACATCCTTAATAAATTCTACTTCAGAAAACGGTTTGCTACTTTTTGCTATTTTATAGGCAACAATGTGACCAACTAACTTGGAGGATCGCTGGACACTTCTTTGATTTTTAAAAAACATTTGCTGACTAGATATTTTTCTGTTTCAATTCCGACCGGTTCTTGGCAGATAACACAAATAGGTTTTTGGTTATATTCCATAAAGAAGTACTTCCATGTCCACTCTTCTTGAAATACTCGACATTCTGAATCAATTTTTCTCTTTTTATTTTCGATTGACATTTATGGGGGTATTTACAATACACTTTATTATTTTAATTACACAAATAAAACTGTACGTTGGCAACTTTATAATTTTACTTCACAATTTATTCTTTACTCACGAGATTTACACTTTTACTGATTGCTGATTAATCCATCGCTGGCCCTTTTATATTTGTTGCGCATGTTGTCTCGAATATTCAAGAATCTTCTAGATCTCACATATAATAGTTGTTGTTATGTTATACGTTCAGTTTTCTATGTTAATTGTTAGTGTTTTATGATGTTTATGTTTCTTCTTGGAATATTGCATCAGAAAGTTGTTGTTCTCTTGTGTGTACAATATTTCCTAGAAAACTACGCAGTTTGGACACAATACAATAGGTCTATATTAGTTATTTTTGTTTCATGCTTTTTAAGTTTCTTCTTGGAATATTTTATAAAAAAGTTGTTGTTGTCTTGTGTGTACAATATTTCCCAGAAAACTACGCAGTTTGTACACAATATAATATGAAAACATCGCATTTTTTTGCTAAAATTGTCAATTTATATCTTTTTTAAAACATAATGTAAATTTTTTAGTAGTTAGTTATAAAGCACTAGGTCAATTTAATAAAATATTTTTAAAAAACTTCTATTTTTATTATTGTTTCGATATTTCGCCACACCGTTGGTTGGCATCATCAGGAAAACAAAAATAATGAACAAACAAATTGAAAAAAATTTTTGATTAACAAATTCAAAATAATCAAAAAAATTTTTCAAAAAAATAAAACAAACAAAAACAATAAAAAACGACGAATTGAAAAATTTTTTTGTTTTACATACATACAAACAAATTTTCAATATTAAAAAATTTTTAAATGAAAAACAATGTTGAAAATACGCAACAAATTTACAAAACAATAGTATTTTACACATATATTCTAAAACATAAATTTAATGACCAAACGTTACAAAAAATTAAAGTATTAATTATTAATATTATGCAGATACAGAGTTTTGTTTTATAATTTTATGCACTAAATGTCTATAATTTTGTGCAACATTCTCTGTATCTGCTTTAAAATTTATTCTTTCGGTTAACCAAAAGAATGCACTTCAAGTTGTATAGAGACGACACTTCCGGTTCTTTTGTCCAAAAAAGAAGTCAAATCAGCAAATCAATTCAAGTTCTTTGTCTTGAGTTTACAGAAAAAATTAACTTAAAATATTCATTGCCTTATTAGTATACTATACACTAAGTATGATATGTTTAAATGTTTATTATTATTAGTAGTAGCCTCGTTTTTACTTAAATGTTTTTATTGGATATTACAAATTTTACTGAATTTCATTTTTTTATAGACTTTTGGATAAATTAATTTATTAATTTGGATAAATTAATAACCAATGTATGAAATTAATTAATTATTGGAACATAAACAAAAAAAAATAAAATATAATTCGGTTTGAAGTACGCAAGTACATAAGTATATATTCTATAAATACAATTGTTATGTTTGCAATTATTATTATTTCTTTAATTATAGTTCATTTATTATCATAGTTGTTTAATAAATGAAGAAAAAATTTTGTACACAAAATTTTGTAATTATATTTTTCATTTTTTTTTTTGGCAAAAACATTTTTTGGGGTGCTCCAAGAAATTTTACCAAAGGACAGTTTTCAAACTAGTCTCTTGCGGTGTTCCATGGAGTATTCACATTAAAATAATTTAAAAACTAGTCCTTTGTTTATATTCCGCGTTTAATAGTACAAAATGGTTTCCAAACTAGAGTTCTGTGGTAATGCATGGAGTACTGGAGTACTGACATGAAGTAATTTCAAGACTAGCCCTGTGTTAATAATTTGCGGAGTAGTTACTTTGAGTAGTTTTTGGACTACTCTGACGTAATGGGTTTTTGGATTACCTGGTCCTCTCCTAGGACATTGTAATTTAAAACAGGGCATGTTTTTGCCATGTATTTGGATTACTTTTGGACCAGTCCTGGTCCCTTATATGTATTCTTACATTCTGCAGGGATGTAGCCGAGTTTTTAGAGAATTTTAAATCTTTAAATTAAACAAAAAAAAAAAATAATTGAATTAGGCTGAAGCCAGTTATCGATGTTAGTTTCGATTTCTTGATCTTTTGCACCTATTGAAAACTCTATATCAGTTAAATTAGTTTTTTTATTATTTTTGAATCTGTTAATTTATTTAAAAATTTATTAGGAATTAATACGAAGTTCGCACTTGTCTTTTTGAACGCGCTTAAGCAAAGTGTTTTAATAATTAAACACAGCCGTTCACACTATAATTGAGATGTTTAAGGCTGACGTTTTATCATCTGATTAATGTTGTTGAACAAAGTTATGAAAAAGTTTGAGAAAATTAAAAATATAAGAAAAATGGAAAAAAATACAATTATGAAATTATCAGTGGCATATTTTAGTATTGTTAATGATGGAATTATAAATATCGATGAATTGTTTAAGGGTGAAATAAAGGAATATAAAAAGAAACGGCGCGTCCAAAGAAAGCATATAAAGACTAATGATCTTGTCAGTGGCGGTTCATTCCATTGAATTAAGTAACGAAAAGAGATTGTGGCAAATGGTATAAAAATTAACTCGATACAAACACACAACTTTAAACATTTCTCCTTATAGGAACGCTGTAAATCGATCAAGATATTTACTCGCAAGTATTTGAACTTCTTTCCACTAAGTAAAGATAAAATCATTGAGTGCATGCGAGGTTTTGAAGAAATTGGATTTCCTCAATGCTTGGTAAGTACAAATGAAAGCCGAGTATTTAAAAGAAAAAAATTAATACGTATATGTATATGTACATATTCAAATTATAGGTGGATGGCATGTTGAAGTGCACCCTAATACATCGGATGCTGTTGATTATTTCAATTATAAGGGATGGTATTCAATTTGATATGGTTGACTATAGGTTTGTAAAAGCTGTGTAACTGTTGACCTTTTATCTTCAAATCTATTTATTTCAGATACCGCTTCCAATACATCAATGTTGTAACGACTCACAAATCTTTGAGAAGTCGTTGTTAAAAAAATATTTAAACCAGTGGCCCTTATTCGAAAAAATGTCAAAAATTCTATCCGGTGTTGACGTTCCAGTGTTACTTTTAGGAGATTCATTTAATATTGATAGCGATATAAGTGAAAAACCATTTAATTATTCGTTGTCAAGATGCCAGGAAGTTGTGGAAAATGCCTTCGGCCATTTAAAAGCCCGCTTTCGAAGAGTCGGCAAAGGCATCGGCAACAAAATTGAAAATGCACAACTTTTTAAACGATAGAAATGACGCAATAAATTCCATATGGTTACAAGACATTCAAAATTCACAAATCACACAACCTCAGCCGCAGCAGATAACATACTTGAGTAGAGACAGAAATGGAAAATTTATATGAAAAGCAATTGCAGTATATTTAGGTAAGTTATTTATTAAAAAAGTTCAAATTTGATACAAAACAAGAAAAATTCCTTTTTATATATTAAAACAAAACAATTCAAACAAAAAAATAAAAACAAATTCAACAACTTATAATATTGTTACGAATGTGTCTTGCTTAAGTTTTAGAATAAAATAATTAAGCAATAAAGCGAACTACTGGTTACAAACTGCGTAAAAGTTTACACACACCAAACAACAATTTGATATGATGTTTACTAACTGCCTGGCATGCAAGAAAAAAAAATACATGCCTATACATCGAATATACAACAACAAAATGCATACAAAGGGAGTAGAAGGTTCTTAAATCTTTTAGACTTTAAATGGACAAATATAAATAGGGCAGCGTCTGAGTGGATAGTCAGTGTAAAATTAAACCTCATCAAGTAAAGACGTGCATTTTAAGTAAATTGTTCTGAAGTGTCAACTTTGTGTAGTTAAATTAAATAAATTGTTATAAATTTAACAATTCTAAAAACTGGTGTTATTTATTTTGCAATAAAGAGCTCACAACAAAACGTTTATAAAAGATATAAACGTAACAATATTAATTTGTGTTAAAACTAAAGTTTCGAGATAAAAAAAAATAAAAAAACAAATCAACAACTGATATTAATTTGAGGAAGAAGGCCTGGACAGCGCAGTAGGAAGAGTGTTAATAGACATTTGGAGCCAACGTATACACGAATTACGTGAAGGGTGTCTTTACTGAAGATAACAAATTTGTATCTAATTCTTATTTAAAAAGTTTAAAAATGCATTTTTGTATTCTTCTGCACGTGTCACGAATTTTTCCATTAGTTGAGTTTTTTTAATCTCAAGCTCGTACATTTTCGTTTCTTCATGCTGCATATTAATTGCTTTCCCTATTTTGTCAATTCGACTCAAACGCTCTCGTTGACAATCATTTTTTCTTCTTTTCTTTTCAGGTAAACAAGGCGAAAAAAGTGGCGCTGATATGATGGTAGATGACGAACAACTTGGACTTTCCTCAGAATAAGTCATTTGAGCAAGTTCAATGTCGAAAGTTATGTTTTGCGACAACTCATTTTCAGAATCTTCTAGCAAGGTTTCAACATTACTGCAAATATATTCTGTAAAATATAAATTCATGTGTAATAAATATACATAATAATAATATAATAAATATGTGTATTAATTTTCCAATTCTACAAAAATTCAATTGAGACTCATGAAACTTATAAACTTAACACTTCACTTTCTTCGATTGAATTAGGTATATTATTTAATTTGTGGCTGCCCAATGTACTATGTGTTCGATAGTATAAAGACTAAGTTGATGGCGAACCGCCACTTGGTCCAATTAAATCCTTTTCTAAAAATTTATATACCAAAAAAATACACCATTATTTTATTATCTTTAGAAAACCTTGTTGTGGAGTTTGGATTTTATCTCCAGTAAAGACATCTTCCAGCCATGTGATTGAAGGTCGCTTTTCATTTCTTCATACATATGGCTATTTTTGCGAGCTCCACGTAATTCCTGTATATGTTGGCTCCAATTCTTTATTAAACTCTCTTCTTCCTGCTCTGTTCAGGCCTTCATCCTCTTTCTTTTCTCCACGGAATTTGATTTTATTATGTATTTTTCGTTGTGGTTTAGTGACCATAAAAAAGTGGCAGATTCACCAAAACACACTAAACACATCCCACAACCCTGCCATTTAATTGTTTAACAAAGTGTTTAAACTTACAACAACTCATTTGAGATGTTTAACAAAACACGTCGTTTGTAATGCTTAAACACGATTGAGATGTTAAACACACTAGGTGTGAACTTAGTATAAACCCAAGTCTGAAAATATTTTTAATAATAATTTCAATGTTTAATTTCAATGTTCGGTATTTTTTTAATGAAAATATATTTTTATTGAAACATCTCACTTTTCTGAAAGGATCTAAACGTGGTAAAAAAAGTCCTTAAAGTCTTTAAATCTAATAAACCTGAAAAATAAAGCTTTCCATTATACCAACTGTGAATAACTATGCAAATACTTATAAATTGTAAATATTCAAAGCAATTGATTCCGAGCTATGGAAAGTAGTTTTCAGAAGCAATGATAAGAAATTTAAACATTCTCTATCATTACCTATGCTCAATCGGTTTGCTTTATTATATGATAAGCGTGTATGTAAAGTTCCAATAATATTAAAAGTCGCGTAATCCAAAACAACTATTAACACTTAATGTTAATTTTATCAATATAAAGCAATAGGTATGGTAGATTTTCCCATTTGAGTAAAGTTATTACTCGCAAGATCCACACTACTTTAAGACAACAATTTTCTTGGAAAAGAGTTGTTGTCAACATTTCTTAAAGTTGTTGTAACGTTTAGAAAGTATACAATTGCATCCTCGAGCTCGGCAGTTATTATGTTTCCACAATTGTTTTTTGCTAAAACAATCTTAAAATTTTATATTCCTTTGACGGCTGCAAGTCTTTAGGCGATATATACGATTTTGCTTTTGATTTGTTATATGAATCAATAATTTCAGCGCGAGTTAGCGACGTTCGAAAATAATGAACATATTTTCTTTTAATAAAAAGTATTAAATATTTAATAACAATATTAAAGATAAAAAAACTGACCTTGATAACAAAGCAATAAAAATTAGAATATAAGTACCAAGGTTGTGAGGGACAAAGAATATTATACAGAAACTAGCATTATTACTAAGAATAAAGAAACGTAGCATAAATATGACAATCGTAATTAGTAACAAATAACAAATAAACATACATTAGGTAGACGAACTAAAGATAAGTAATTAAAGAGTTTAGGATGATAATAAAAGCAAAAAGGATCAACGAATTGCAACCAACCTAAATAATCATTTATATAAATGCTGTTCCTTCTTAGTATTAAAGTGAACACTCAATAAATTGCGAAAATAATTTTTTAAACTCCATATGCAGTTAAAGTAATTTAAGAACTCTAAAATCTGGTGTTATTTATTTTGCAATAAAAAATTCACAACACAACGTTTATAAAAGGTATAAACGTAACAACTGGTGTCAGAAGTGAAATTGCAAAAAAAAAAATAATGTTACGTTTATACCTTTTATAAACGTTTTGTTGTGAGTTCTTTATTGCAAAATGATTAACACCAGTTTTTAGAGTTTTTAAATAATAACAATTTTCTTTACTTAACTACACAAAGTTGACACGATGAGGTTAAATTTTACACTGATTGATTATCCACTCAGACGCTTCCCCTATTTATACTTGTCCAATTAGAATCTAGGAGATGTAAGAGTATTATACTCCCTTTGAATCGCATTTTGTTGTTGTATGTTGTTTATTCGTTGTATAGGCGCCTGTATGTCTGTGTGTATAGTTGTTTTTGTTTTTATGCTGATAAGGTTTCTGCTTGGGATTTATTTCTGTCAGGATGGCCTGGAGAGAAAAATGGACGGAGAATTGCATGAACTAAAAACGAAAATGGATGACCTCCATATTCGCGAAGGACCGGTGAGAGTCGTCTCTGAGCACTCCAGCATGATAAATACCCCGAGATATGACGGTAGCGCACCGTTTAATGTATTCAAGTTCCAGTTCGAAACAGTGACCAGCAAAAATAGATGGAACAACGAAGAGAAAGCTATTGAGCTAATTCTGGTCTTAAAAGGTGCAGCCGCCGAAATCCTCGAAAGCCTACCAGGAGCCTGCAGGAATAATTATTCAACTCAAGTACAGCGGCGAGCATAAGAGAGAACTATACAGAATGGAGTTACGAGCCAGGGTGCAGAAGGCAAATGAAACGCTGCAAGATTTTGCCATGGAGATTGAACGTTTGGTACAGCTTACTTATCCAGGTGAACATCATCCATTCCTGGATCAGTTTAAAATAGAAGCATTTGTGAATGACATAAGAGATCCAGATATTAAATATGCAGTTTGTGCCGCGCAAAAAGCATCCTTTACCGAAACAATCTCGTACACGCTATCCCAGGAGACCGCCAAAGTTATCTCAAAGCCACAAGTCTACAAGGTACGACGTCTGGAGGCTAATACGGAAAGTTAAGGAGACAAGAGAATCGAGGTGAAAGACATGATTGAGAAAATACTGCAAGAAAGAAGTAAGTCGCGCCGGACATTTTCAGCGCAACTGCAGGTCCGTTAAGAAAAGATCAAGATCTGCTTCACCTCCAAGGGACAACAAACGTGCAAATAATACCAAATCGCACGAGTCATCGTTAAACTAAAACGAGCTAGCACTGAGGGGCAAGAGCTAGCTCCCACAACCGATGGCCCCGCAATCTACATTTCCATCATACAACAGAAAAATAATGTCCTTACTGTCTGCGGGTTGATCAACGGAAAGAAGCAAGTCCTTACCATAGCATCTCAGTCCGTAATAAGGCCCGATTTAGTTAAAGGGGCAGTGGAACCGTTAAAGAATATACAACTGCGCACTGCTACTGGGGATTCAGCCATCGTCTATGGAAGAGCCAGGGTACGATTGACTATCGGAAACATCAGCGCAGATTACATGTTTGTTGCCGCTGATATAGTCGATGAAGTTATTATCGGTGCGGACTTCATGATAGCTCACGATATTAATCTGGGCATGGGGCAGCAGATAATGATTTGACGCAACGTGGAGATCCCCTTAAATGTTGGATAGGGGAGCAGGGATGCAGTAACGAAACTATTTGTGGTCGAACGCCGAAAACTACCATCTCTGACGGAAACTATAGTTTGGGCACTTGTGGAGGCAGATTGTGTGGACAACCGGTTGTGGGTAGTAGAACCAGAAGACGTAAGGAATAATGTGATAACAGCTAAAGCTCTCGTGAAAAGCTGGAAGAATGGGAAATTTTCTGTGAGAGTACTTAATCTGTCCAGCAGCGAAAAGACAATTGGCGAAAATGCTGAAATTGGTCGATGTGAGCCGGCAGGAGCCGTAATTAATTGTGCGACATATCCAGAATGCCCCAAAATAACTGCTAAAGAGCAGGAATTGCTAGCAGAGCAGATGGATTCATAGGTAGCAGAACTAAAACCACCCGACAGAAATAAAGCAAAGCAGTTGCTAAGAAAACATACCGCCATCTTCGCTCTAAATAACAAAAGACAAATTAGAACTGCAGTGGTGAAACATGAAATAAATACTGGCGAAGTGAGGCCCAAAAAACAAGCACCCAGGAGTGTTCCCCTTGCAAACGAAGCGAGGTGAAGGAACTGATTAACGAAATGGAGCGGAACGGAGTGATTGAGCCATCTTCAAGCTCATGGAGCTCGCCGATAGTGCTAGTAAAGAAGAAAGATGGCAGCACTAGATTTTGCGTCGACTATAGAAAACTTAATGATGTCACTAAGAAAGACAGTTATCCGCTACCCGGAATTGACGATACCTTAGACACATTGTCCAAAACGAAATGGTTCTCTACCTTAGACTTGCAGACTGGTTACTGGCAAGTGGAGATAACCGATAAAGAAAACTGCCTTTACCGCGATCAATGGTTTGTGGCAGTTTAAAGTGATGCCATTTGAGCTCTGCAATGCTCCAGCTACTTTTGAGCGCTTAAAGGAACGTGTGTTTAAGAGGCTTAACTGGAAGCCTTGTTTAGTATATCTGGATGACATAATCGTGATGGGAAAAAATTTTGATGAATACCTCAAAAACCTGGATGAAGGTCTCAAGCGTATAGTTGCTGCAGGACTTAAATTAAGTGTTAACAAATGCGCGCTGTTTTAAAAAGAGGTCAAATACTTCGGGCATCGTGTAACAGCAGAGGGCATATGACCTGACGAGGATAAAATATGAGTAGTAAAGAATTGGCCTCGTCTACAAAATCTTCATAAGCTACGTAGTTTCCTGGGGCTTTGCACATACTACAGGCGATTCCTGCCGAATTTTGCTCAAGTGGCTGCCAGCTTGTATGAGTTCACCAGAAAACGCAACCATACCACTGAAATGGGGCAGCAGGAAAGGCGTTTCAGAGGCTAAGGGAGTTTTTGTGCGCATCAGGTATCTTCGCTTATCTGGTAGCTGGACATGAATTTATATTGGATACATTTGTCCACGCCCGAAAAAAATAAGCCGTACTGGAGTGTGTTTAACATTACCACGAAAACTTATATGGCGAACCCTTTACCATAAAGACGGATCACTCCGCATTACGATGGTTGCTGCAGTTTAAAAATCCCGAAGGGTATCTTTCGCGCTGGATTGAACGTTTGCAGAGCTATGACTTCAGCATTGTGCACAGGAAAGACGGAAAACACAATAATGCAGATGCCCTTTTTAGACGCCCATGCAACGTAGAATGCAGACACTGCACGAAAGTCGAGGAGAAGGAATCTGCTGACACACCAACATAATTATTGGGTTCAACAACATTGTTTTTATTTACAATTTTCCAAATATTACTATTTAAGTTAAATGTCCATAACTTGCTAAATAGGCATTTACCTGTTATTTACAACTTGCTAACTAAACATTTATATTTTATACAACTGACCCAATTATACTTTAAGTTCAATGAACACAAATTAATAATGTTATGAGTTGTTCTTATTTTCGTTTTTGCTTTATAATTAATTCTATGTTTAGCATTAATATTTTTATTTTATTATTATTTTTTAGCCTACTTCAATAACCTGGTTTCTCTTTAACTTACTTAGCATTAATTTTAATTTTTAAATTACTTAAGTAAGTTGGCTAACATTACTCATCATTTTTATTTAACAATGTTATTTAGGTTAATATTGCTCGTATTTATTAAACCATGTTAATATTACTATTTAGGTTAATATTACGCATATTCATCATTTATACTAAACCATGTTATTTAGGTTATTATTACTCATATTCAACATTTTTATTAAATTTATTATAACTGCAAATTTGTCATTTATCAATAATTGTATTTATTACATTTTTTGTATTTTTCGCCTAAATTTAAGTTTTTGCACTAGTTTTGGCAAACTAAAATAAAGTGATACAATTCGAATTAAAAGAGAGTCCGTAAAAGTAAAAGATTTATTTCTCAATAATAAAAGTTACATTAAATTGGCGCAGCTCGTATCCTCCCAGAACCCAACATTAAATTGGCGCAGCCGGTATTTTTTCTTTGGAAAGAAAAGGAAAGATCCTACATAAATATTCGAGACATGGTAGTTTTTGGCATCATGATATTGGTAAGTCTATTTCAATGGAAAATTTAGAAAGAAAGTAACAAAAGACACAAGAAGAGGCCAAAGAAATTTCAGAACGACAGCAACGAGTATAAAGAGCTTTTGAAGGAGAAAATAAGAAGCTAGGGGGAAATTACTGAGTTCGAAAAAATTTATATTCTATTAGAGGAACTACATACGTTGCAAAAACATCAAGAACCGGCGATAAAAGCAGAATTGGACGAATATTTGAAGGTCAACAGGATCCTTAAGCAGCAAAACGAAAGCCTAAGGAAAACTATTACGGAAGCCGAACAACAAATAAAGGAGAGCGAACAAGAAGCCAAAGCATTCAGAGATTTAGCAGGAAGCATCAACCCTAACTTAACTCCGGAACAATTACAACAAGTCATCGATAACAGAGAAATACTCGAAGAGAAGAACCAACAAATCAAATCACTACAATCGAAGAAAACGTCTAACACATACAACACTAGTAAAAATAGCAAGAATATAACAATGCCGCACTTACACGAAGTTATGAAACAGATCGAATTAGTAGTACACGTATTCACAGGGGCACCTAGCCAGGACCTGAAATCCGAGGTGCACAGGTTTATAATGAGATGTAAACTAATAGAAACTGAACTTCCACCTGACCAAATCCAGACAGCAATAAAATGTATAAAACAGAGTTGCTTGGCAGAGCATTTGAACGTTTCAGCAATAGGCAATCCGCAACAATCAAAGAGCTGCGCGAGGAAATACGGAAGACATATCTCAACTATCGCAGTATAGAACAACTAAGGGATGAACTTAAATGTTGCAAACAAGGCATCAATGAACCAGCAAACGTTTTTGGTGGACGCTTAGAATCCCTAGTAATAGAAGCGAAGGAAGTTCTAGATTCTGAATACGGCATCGCACAAGGAGCTAAAATAGAAATCGAAAAATTGGCAGTAAGAAGTTTCATAACATAAGTTATGACAAATAGGTTGATTAGCAAGGAAGGAAATACGTTAGACCAACTGGTGGAGGAAGAAGAAAAGGCATATCGTTTCTATGAAGAACCACAGGCAAGAATAGTCAACACGGTATATCAGGGCTCATTTTGTCATGAAGGACATGCCACGGACGAACGGAGTTTAACAGGAATGAATACACCAATTTGTAGCATGTGCCTAAAAGATGGCCATGAACTAGGCCGAGATAATAATTCGAGGCAATTGCAAAAGGACTGTAAGGAGTATACACAATATAGGCAAATTTCGATGCGCAGACAGACGTGTGGATTTTGCGGAAATCTTGGACACAGTTTTTCTGAATGTCGAAAGTGGTTAAAAGGGTTGTTTTGTAGGACTTGTAACATCCTAAGACATCAACAGAACAGATTTTCCGAAAGGACTTAGACAAAAAATAGCTCATTGATACAAGATTCTAGAGGGCAATATACAGGCACAGAATGAATAATGTTGTACATTTCGCAAGCACTTGCGGCCAAAATAAGCAATTTTGAAACAATAACAACATGAGAAGACAGTTAAACGACGTAAACAACATCCCACGCCCAGGAAACTAATAATGGCCCAAACATGCCCTAATGGTTGGAACGCCGAAAGTACGAGCAAAAATAAAAAAAGGCAGTTAGAAGATTGTAATGTCAGCATTAATATTATTGATACAGAAGAAAACGTTGTGATTTCAAAACCACAAGGTGTACAAAAAGAAAGTTTGCTCTACGTTTTACGGATATGGACAATCAAGGTATTTTTTCAATGTATTAATACAATAGTAGAAACCTACGATAATTGCAAAGAAAAAATTAAAATATTTTTAAAATCAACGATAAGTAAAACGTACGAGTATTCTTCAAACTATACAACTTTTCTACGAAAAACTATTACAAGTGGCGATGCGTTCATTAGATTGCTCTGTAAACAGGCACATAACAACAAAACTAAAAGGAGCGTTCGGGGTCAGCGTAGATACTGAGGGAGTAAACGAGGTGAATCATTTGGCAATACCGAAACTAAACGTCCGTTTTGAAGTAGTTCCTTCGGCATGTCAGTTACTTGCAGATGGAATACTAAGCCGATATTCGTTATGGAACAGAACTATTATAGATGCAATCAACAAAAACGTCACCTTTATAAACAACAAACATTGCATTAGCATACCACTAGTGAGAGAAGACAACCTGTACGAAGTTTACGTTGAAAAAGGCACAGTACTCTCAGCCAGAGCTCGATCAATAGTATGCGTCAATGCGACGATGCCAGACCAGGATAATCTAATTAAGAAGTCGAAAATTGAAGATAATGTACTTACGGGGAACACATTAACTACTATAACCAATGGAAAAGGACTAGTTAACATCATAAACACCAGTGAGAAAAAAATTATTATAAGTTCAAATAACCAACTGAATTTAGAGTACACTGACGACGTCAAATTCTTCAAGACAGAACAAAGGTTGCCTAAAAGTGAGCAGGAAGCAGATCAACGATGTAATAAAATATGGGAGATGACAAAATTGGATGACGATCTCAATCAAGAAGAGAAAAAATTGATGGAGAGAATTTTGCAAAAATTCAAGGATGTATTTTATCTTCCTGAAGACCAACTGACATATACAACGGTATTAAAACATGAGATACCAACAATACCTGGAACTAGCCCTATAAATAGGAGACAGTACCGTCTTCCTGAGGCGCACAAATGTGAAATTAATAGGCAAGTGCAGGAACTGCTTGATCATTCAACACAGCAAGTCGCCCTGAAACTCACCAGTAATTCTAGTTCCTTAGAAGTCGGACGGTGGTGCAGAAGATAAGTGGAGGCTAGTAGTGGATTTGAGACAACTAAACGAAAAAACAATAAAGACCGTTTTTCCAATTTCAAGGGTAGACGAAATTCTTGATCAGTTAGGATGCAGTAGATATTTCTCAACATTGGATCTTGCAAGTGGATATCACCAAGTCCTGATAGATAGACCTGACCGAGAAAAAACTGCATTTAGTACGGGACTCGGACATTATGAATTCAAAAGGATGCCTTTCGGTTTAACAGGAGCCGCAGCAACTTTCCAACGCATCACGAACAACATATTAACTGGCCTACAAGGAATTGAATGTTTCGTGTATTTTGAAAGTATCGTTATTTATGCAAGAAATCTAGAAGACCACGAAGAAACACTAGAAAAGGATCTTAGCGCAATCAGAGCGAGTAATCTTAAGCTGAACACGAACAAATTTTAATTTCTATCTATGACACAAATGCTCAGAAAAAGAAGTTGAGCCAGACCCATCTAGAGTGGAAAGTGTAAGAAAGATCAGAGCACCTACAAACATCAAAGAACTACAGGCATTTTTGGGTTTTGTGAACTATTATAGGAAATTTATTCCTAATGCAGCAGAACATCTTCTACTACTTACAAAGCTGCTAAGAAAAGACGTAAAATGCAAATGGACTTACTAATGTCAACGATCAATGGAAAAATTAAAAAATGTCATCATCAACCCCCTAATTCTTAAATACGTCGATTTTTCAAAGGATTTACTGCTAACAACTGACGCCAGTACTCTCACAGGGAGAGCCACGAAAGGACCACCCTATCTGTTTTGCTAGTAGAGCTTTGAACAATTCTGAGCGGCGGTACTTAACTACAGAAAGCGAATTCCTAGCAATTGTTTGGGCTACGAGGACTTTCCGATCATACCTTTTAGGTAGACATTTTACAGTTTTCACCGATTACAGACCTCTAAAAGGAATTGCGAATCTAAAAGACCCAACTTCACGCCCAGCGCGGTTTCGACGTAAGCTGTCAGACTTTAATTTTGATATACAATACAAGCCGGGTAAAAAAATTCAAAACACCGATGCACTTAACAGACTACCCACTTACGAAACTTCCTTAGCAGTGGTCACTCGTTCAAGGACTAAGCAACAACAGCCAGAAAGCAGTGACAATTTGGTAGAGCCAGCAGACGAAATAAACCAAAGAATTGTGTATCAAGACAACATAATTGCATTGAGAACCAAAAAGGATATAGATAATGTCCTTAAAGCTTTTCATGACTCACCAATGGGAAGACATCAGGGATTTGCTAAAACATACGGGAGGATAAGAAATCAGTACCAATAGAAAGGAATACAGGACGATATAAAACGTTACATTGCAAACTGCGTACAATTCCAGCAAAATAAGAGTGGTAAGCGGAATAAAATGCCTATGGTGATTACTGACACATCAAATAAACCATTCGATAAAGTGTAAATGGACATGGTTGGACCTTTACCAACAACAACGAGAGGAAAATAATTTATTCTGACATTCCAGGACGATTTCTCGAAGTATATGGCTTGCGTTGCCATTCCTGATCGCGAAGCTCAGACGATTGGCAAAGCTTTCTTTAAGGAAATTATTATTTTAAGGTACACTACCCCGAAAGTTCTGGTTACTGACAATGGGACTAATTTTACATCACGAATATTCAAGGAAGTCTGCAAATTAATTGAAATAAAACAAATAAACACAAGTCCTTACCATCCTCAATCAAATGGTTCACTAGAGAAAAGTCACAGGCCACTAGCGGAGTTTTTGGAAAATTTCGTAAAAGAAGACGGTTCTAATTGGGATGAGTGGCTCTAACACACGATGCATGTACACAATAATTCGATACACGCCGCCACTAAACAAACACCACAGAAAACTCTGCTTGGATTTGAGTCACAAATTATGATGAAATTAAAGAGAAAAACCGAGCCCCTCTATAATGAAAATGAATTTCCCAACATCCCAACAAAACAAGTTCTCCCCAATCTGGAGTGGACCATATTTAGTGAAAGAACCTAACAGCACAGTAACAACAAAGATATTGATAAAAGGGAAAGAGAAAATATTCCACAACTATTTACTTAAAATATTTAAAAACAAGCGCTTACAACAATAACCGACTAATGCGACAATTTGATTTAGTTTTTAGGACTCCTTCTGATGGAAAGCTCAATCATCACGGGAGAAATGAACATGGAGAAATTAGAAGTAGATGACGGATACACTGAACTACACATGGGCACTGCAGTAGTAGCAACGAGATTCCAATATATTCTCCATCAGATTAACATTAAAGACATAGGAGATTCGGTCAATGAATTCGCGCATAACATACCGAGATTTATACCTCCTTCCTACGGAGAAATAATGATAACGTAGATAAACGAAATCAAGGACGGCCTTCATACGCTTTTACCAGGCCGCATCAAGCGAGGCTTATTAAATATCGGCGGAAAGCTGATGAATTTTCTCTACGGAACACTAGACGATGACGGTAGACAACAAATAAACCAGCATTTTGAAGTTGTCGATTCAAACAATCACCATCAACAATCAAACATCAAACCATCAAGTCTATATTAATGACAGATTTAATTCTTCTTTCAATAAACTGGTAGAAGCAATTAACGAAAACCGCAAGGCTCTGAACATCTTGACTACAGCCAAGCAGGCATCAGAAGACCAGAAACACTGAGACGTAGCGATCTTTCAAGAATTACAAAATAAACGTGGAAACAGTGCAAGACATGCAGATGGGAGTAGCTCTACATAGACATAGTAACTTGATGTTCGTGGTCAAGATACCAATTGAAACCATTACACTGGAAAAATCGTTAATAATTCCTATACCAACCAGAAGTTTTCATCAAATAGACATCGCAAGAGAATACATAGTGAAGTCCAACAAAGGTATATTCAGTTACAGTGGCGAGAAAGACTTGCAACCTAATCTCACATGAAACAGAGACAGTGGAACTAATTGAAGAAGGCACATTTATAATAACAAACACCAACAAAGCTCCAATGACAACGAGTTGTGATGACCGGCGCCTAAACCTCACAGGGAACTACATGATTTCCTTTTACCATTGCACCATTAAAATCAGAGAACAATATTTCGTCAGCCAGCTAATCGATGTAACCCAGAAGTTTCTAATGGTTGGAAGCAACAGGAGTTTAACAACGGCAATAAAACCCACGCTAGAAAAACTCCACATCACCCAGATAAGTAATATTAAAACTATTGAAGAACTGAGATTTCAGCAGATTGTATCAAATGGTATATTATATTTGGCTATAACTATCACAGGAATAGCAGTAACTATAATCATATTCCTGCTATGTAAAAGCCAACGGGAAGTAAAAGTTAAAATACAGAACGAGACCCCAGAGCGCAGCTCTAATTTGAATAGAATTGTTGGTAATTGTCTGCAAGATCACAGCCGTTAACAATATAACAAACAGAAAACTCTGCGTGTTTTTTTTCTCGAGAGGGGAGGAATGTTATGAGTTGTTCTTATTTTCGTTTTATTATTATTTTTTAGCCTACTTTAACAACCTGGTGTCTCTTTGACTTACTTAGCATTAATTTTAATTTTAAACTTACTTAAGTAAGTTGGCTAACATTACTCATCATTTTTATTAAACCATGTTATTTAGGTTAATTTATTTGTTAAACCATGTTAATATTACTATTTAGGTTAATATTACGCATATTCATCATTTTTATTAAATTTATTAAACTGCAAATTTGTCATTTATCATATAATTGTATTTATTACATTTTTTCACCTTTTTTCACCTAAATTTAAGTTTTTGCACTAGTTTTGTTTGCATATAAAAAGGCAAACTAAAATAAAGTGATACAATTCGAATTAAAAGAGAGTCGGTAAAAGTAAAAGATTTATTTCTCAATAATAAAAGTTACATTAAATTGGCGCAGCTCGTAGCCTTCCAGAACCCAACAATAACTAAACATTAATATACGTTTTGTTAACTTAAAAAAGAATATTATGGAATTATAATCAATAATTATAACTGCGTCAGCATATGTAAACCTGTAGTTTTAAGCAATGAAAT
The DNA here is from genome assembly GCA_030448955.1 of Trichopoda pennipes. Classification (NCBI taxonomy): domain Eukaryota; kingdom Metazoa; phylum Arthropoda; class Insecta; order Diptera; family Tachinidae; genus Trichopoda; species Trichopoda pennipes. The sequence goes on along the minus strand of JASKUP010000019.1, from coordinate 3,398,503 downwards.
TTATATATAAGAAAGAAAAAAGATGAATAAAGTGTTCAATAATTATAACTGTGTTTTAATAACTGAACCCATCATTGTCCTTTTTGTTAAAACGATGAAAGGACAAACTAAGGCAAATAGAAGCAGTTCTAATTTATGTGTTAGAATTGTAATTATCTATAGTCGGACTTATGTACACATTTGTTGACCCCGACGTTTCAACAACTCATAAAAACATTTGGAACATTTGAGGAAAAATTGCAACCCAGCAGACCCTCTACACCACAGCACTCCATCAACATTTATATAAATGACCTAATAAATCTTTAAGTTCAATAATTCTTAAGTAAGGAACACAAATCAATATTGTGTCAAATAGAGTAATAAATCGATTATCTATCAAACCAACAGATTCATCCCTTTGCATCGAAGGAATCGGCAATCAAATACGAAAAGCAACTCAACGCATTAACCTATGCTATCAATTCACAACAAACAATTTTAACTCAAGACTAGAACCCTTCTCTCCAGCATCATTCCGTCCCAGCCCTCTGGTCAGTTCCCGAAAACATACAACTGGCTGATCCTAATTTTTACAAACCCGCTAACATTGACATTTTACTAGGAGCTAAATAGTATTATGAACTAATGATTTCTGGCAAAATAAATTTATCACCTGAACTACCAACTGTAAAGCATACGAAACTAAGTTGGATCATAAGCGGAAAAATAGCAAAAGGTTCCACTATCTCAGCGACTTGTGCAGTTCACAGCGAAGACAACACAAACGAATTTTTTGAACTTTTTTGGAGACTGGATGATTTTACATAAGACAACAATCTCTCTTCAGAAGAAAAACGATGCGGAACACATTTTGTCTAAACAACCAAAAGAAACTCCGAAGGTCGATTCATAGTGCGATTGCCATTTCAGAAAACCCAAATTGCTTAGGCAGCACTAAGAATATGGCGATGTCAAGATTCATGGCATTAGAACAGAGATTAGCAAAAGATACAGACATTAAAACCCAATACGTTGACTTTATGGATCAATATGAAAAACTGGATCACATGACCCTCATAGATAACTCTGTGGAGATTGATCCCCATTTCTCCATCTCTGATCATTGCGTACTCAAACTAGAAAGTAAAACCACCGAGCTCCGAGTAATTTTTGATGCTTCTGCGAAATCATCGACAATCATTTCTCTCAACAATTTATTATGCATCGGACCCCCAACTTAAGGAGACCTCTTTGGCCTCCTTCTACGATTTCGGATGCCACGTTTCGTATTCTGTACAGACATTGAAAAAATGTGCCGGCAAGTATTGATAGACCCCGCAGACGGAAATATGCAACTAATATTTTGGAGGAAGAGTTCATCAGAAGCAATACAAATATATAAGCTCAACACAGTAACCTATGGCACTTCTGCAGCTCCATATTTAGCAACAAAATGCTTGCAACAATTAGCAAAAAAGAAAATGGAAAAATATCCACAGGGTTCTAAAACATTACGGTACGACTTTTATGTGGACGATGGCATGAGCGGTTCTGATAGTTTGATCACGGTAGTCGAAATGCAACAACAACTGACGAAGCTGCTACATGAGGCTGGCTTCAAACTAAGAAAATGTTGCGCAAATCACCCTCAGCTATCATCTGGAATTTCCCAGGAAGATGTAGAACTGAATTTAGTTTTTGACAGCCAATGCACCAAGATACTAGGATTTACATGGAATCCAAAGACAGATATCTTTTGTCTCAACGCAGATATTCAATTAACGCAAACAATTACAAAGCGAACTGTAACTTCAGATGTGGCTCGAATCTTTGATCCACTGGGTATCGCTGGTCCGGTGGTGTTTTCCGCAAAAATGTTCATACAAAATTTATGGCGGCTGCTACTGTTATGGGATGAGTCACTGCCAGCAAACCTTAACAAATCCTGGTCGTCATTTCCTGAAATTCTAACACATCTTAAATTATTTGTTAAAAGACGGACAAACTTCAAACACGCAAATACACACTTTTGTGGATGCGTCAGAAAAGGCATATGTAGCCGTGGTTTACTTACGTTCCAAATTAAGGGATAGACAAATATAAATAGGCAGCGTCTGAGTGGAGAGTTAGTTAGTTAAAAAATAAACCTCGTGAAATAAAGACATACATCTTAAGGCAATTGTTCTGTTGTGTCAACTTTGTGTATAGTTAAAGTAAATAAACCTGTAATTAATTCAAAAACTCTAAAATCTGGTGTTATTTATTTTGCAATAAAGAACTCACAACAAAACGTTTATAAAAGGTATAAACGTAACAATATAAAGAATTTTGACTTCATTCTGGAATAGAAAGAAATAAACAATTTAGGAGCAGTAATAGATCCACGAAAATTAACATTTACAATAGAGAAACAAACTGAAATAAAGGAAAAAATAAATTATTTATCAGGCGAAAACAATTGTAAAGACAGAAAAGAAGTTGATGAAGGAGAATAATGTCGTAGGACAATTGCCTTTCACTGGAACAATTGAGGCTACGATTAGGACAAAAACAGATACACCCATCTGTACTAAGCACTAGTAATAGTAACAGTTATTACAATTCACACATTTGGACTGTTCCCAAAAAAGGAATAGACGAAACAGGTAAACCAAGGCGATGCATGGTCGTTGATTTTCTAAAACTAAACTCGAACACAATGACGGATAGATACATTACACCAGACGTAAACTTGATGATTCAAAATCTTGGGAAAGCCAAATATTTCGGAACTCTAGACTTAGAGCCAGGCTTTCATCAAATAAAAATGAAAGAAGAGGACAGAAAAAAAACTACTTTTTGCATAAATGGTCGGAAGAACGAATTCGTACGTATGCTATTCGGAATAAGAAATTACCCCCCAATATTTCAAAGATGTGTCGACGACATCCCTCGGGAGTACATCGGTAATTTGCATATGTTTATTTTGACGATCTTTTTATATATTCTTCGTCAGTTGAAGAACATATGAAACACATCGAAATAATATTCGAGGTATTGAGCAGAGGTATCTGATGAGAAATCAAAATATTTTCAGAGAAGCGAAATACCTGGGACATATTATAAAACATAACAGGATATTCACAAACCCTGAAAAGGCAGAGACAACAGACAAATACCCAGTACCTACGACACAAAAAGACTTTAGAGGATTCTTAGGCATGACGGGCTTCTCACGTAAGTTTATAAAATAATATGCAAGTATAGCAAAACCACTGAACATACATTTACGGGGAGACAGCGGATCGATAGAAAGAACAAAAGTAAAACAACGAAAGTCGAATTTGTTGACACAGCCATCAGAGCATTCGAAGTTGAAAGGTTGCTTAAAGGAAAAAGTTGAACTATTCCAACCCGATTACACTAAACTATTTGAGATGACTACAGACGCTGCCAATATAGCTTTTGGAGATCTACTTAACCAAAACAGAAATCCTTTATTTTTCCTTAGTATAAAGATGAGTAAGACTGAAGAAAATTATTTCACAAATAAAAAAGGGTTACTAGTTACTAGAAATTGCATATACGGAACGATGGACTTAACGATCTACACTGACTACCAATCTTTAACATACGCAATATCACAGAAAAATTCCAATTCAAAACTTAAACGTTTGAAAGCGGTGATGGAAGATTTTGGTGCCAAGCTCGTGTTCACACCAGGTCACCAGAACGTAGTTCCTGACGCACTTTCCCGACAACAAATAAATACGTTACCTATAGATACGACACACTCAACAGAGAGTTCACCAACAGAGATTATAAAAACAGTTCCGCAACCATTTAATTCTTACGCCATACAAATTGAGCTAGTCGCGAATATGGACAAAATCGAAACACGAACATTCACAGTCGTTGAAAACAAAGTTAGACGCGTTATAAACTTTACCACGGAACAAAATCTAGTTACCGAATTATAAAAGGTACTGCAACCACAGAAAATAACTGCATTACACACTACGAGTGAGACTGCTTATGCCTTACAATAAAAAATGTGTAGCATGTCTCTTTGGCAAATACGAAAGACGACCAATAAGAGAACCACTCAGAGACACAACTATACCAACCGTACCAGGCGAATTCATACATTTGGATCTATATTGTAACGAAGGTAAAACATATTTAGTCGCTATTGACAAATACTCAAAATATGTTACAGCAAGATAAATCGAATCAAGAGAAAGAATGAACAAGAAATGGAAGAAATAATTGTGAAAACTAAGCTGAGTGCAATCGCTTCATGACAGATTACGAACGCTGTTTTACGAACCCACTCGTGGAACAAATGTGTATAAACTACAATATAAATAAAATCCAAACACCAGCAAACGGTCAAGTTGAACGCGCTCATGGCACAATATCAAAATTAACACGCATTCTAAAAATAAGAAATTCAACGAGTGCTACAAATGAAATATTTAAAGCAATCAAGGAAATAAATAATTCACTACAATCAGTAACAGGACTTAGAACCAAGGACATCCACTTTGTAACCCTCGAATACGACAAGTGATCCAAAACACAGAACCTTTGAGAAAGGAGAACAAATACTATTGCGTACAAAAGGATTACGAAAAAAAGGGGACATTACTCAGGGTGGTGTGGCAAACAGGCATGGAGTTAAAAATCTTCGAAAAGCAAAAGTCCGTGCTGACTAGATCAGACGATTTTTTTAGTTTTGATGACTACTCTTACTTATTTCATATTACAAACCTCCCAAAAATACTCACCGCGTACAAACAAACATTCACAGAAAAAAACAATACGTTTGGATAAAAAATAATAAAACATTGGCAGATCAGCTAAACGAACATAGAATTAACAGAAGATCCATAAACTTCTTGGGATCTGCATTAAAATTCGGTGCAGGAAACTCAGGGCATGATGACCTCATTGACAACCGTAATTAGTAAGAAGTTAGTCGAACTAAAGATAAGTATTTAAATAGTTTAGGATGATAATAAAAACAAGAAGGATCAAAGAATTGCAAACAACCCTAAATAATTAGTAATATGAATATTGTTAGTTCTTAGTATTTAAATGAACATATTGTAAATTGTAAGTTAGTTAAGAAAATATAATAAAGTGAAAAACGCGAAAAAATATTTTTAAAAACTCCGTGTAAAACGTAAAACATTAATTGGCGCTAATAATTCTTAAAGACATAATTTAGCATAAAAATCTGCAATGAATGAATAAATGCAAACTTTGTTTCGAAACTATATTAGGTCTTATTAACAAGTTCTTACATTTAATGCAAACTTCTATACAAAATTTATTTGTTATCCGTTTTGCGAACTTCTTTAAAGTTTTTAATATTGAATTTTTTTTAATTCGAGAAATTATTCTGTTATTATTATTGTGGTTGGATATTGTAGTAATCTATAGAACTATTTATTTTTTATTGAACTAAAAAAACATATTTTAAACGAATAAAATAATAAAAATAATTAACATCTTGTTTAACAAAACAAGGTTTTTTTTTTAAAGCAACTTTTTTAGAAACCAAAAAACAGCACGAACATAACACAAAAAAGATATGAATAATAATAAAAGACAAACAAATATTATATTCAAGAGATATGAAGTAGCTTAGGCACTCATTCATTATTCTCTCACCTTTACAAAAGTGGTAAAACCAATTGCCGGCCTAAAAATGGTCTAGGTTCAATTTATCATCAAGCTCGTCATAACTTTTATATACATATAACGTAATTTTATACATAACGTAAATATATGGAGCATTCGTCAACTTCCCCTTTTGTGCAATTAAAGTCTGCTAATATTGCCGGTTTTGCAGCTCTGTTTTTATGAAGTATATATGATAAAATCACAACGTCCACCAGGTCTGTTTGTATTGGGCTGAAATGCATTGAAGAAAACCAGTCGTCAGCAGTACTGTTTCTATTACTTCCTTCTCAAATTTTGCATAGCCTTAATACTGCTTGTGTTGGTATTGATAGAAGTATATATCACAGTCTAAGCAGACATGAAGAAATTGGCACATAGAAAAAATTAAATCAAGTTTTCTCTACGTTCTCAAGAAAGAGACAAATATAGTGTGTTGCTTTTTAAGAAAATGGAAAAATAAACAAAACAAAAACTTGAAGAACAACAAGTATTAAGAAACAATTAACAAGTATAAGAAACATTTGACATGTTTTATCGATTTTTAGCCCATAGAGGTAGAACGTTCCCTTGCACACTTGGGTTTTCACTGATTCTTTGCCCAAATAGAATCTTTTCTAAAATTAAAAATCAGTGAATTATTAATCGTGAATTTTTTAATAAGTTCAATTTAGTTTTTTACCGTGATGGTGCTTAAACTGTGACAGCAAGTTTTTGCTTTGGTTAATTTGGATTTGGCAGTATTACATGCTTGAAGAAAATTTACTACACTTACTTTTTATAATGTGTGCGGCTGCTTAGGTTGAAGTGGTTGTGGTTGCAAATTACTAATTGGATTCCTGTTTTGGGAAAAGTAAAATTGCTTGCATTCATCATTTGCAAATTCCGCTTCAAACACATAGTTATCAGCTTTCGTAAGATCAGCCAACCTAATAGCCACAAGAGCAAACAAATTGCGTACTTGCGATTATTTAAAATAATTTCACCAGATAAATACAAGCTTTTTTTCTAATTTTTCTCTTATATTGTTTGTTAACCCACAATGTATTTCCGCCACAGTGCACCATTTCTGCGTTCATCAAATGCTGCATGTTTCATGATATTGTTACTTTTAACTGTTTTACTTCACTCATGAAGCCAATTAAAATCATATTTTCACTTAATTTAATTAATTAATAAATATTAATACAAATTTAAGAATGAAAATTAATTTTTTTTTTGGAAAAATTGTTTAATACTTGTTGTTCTTCAAGTTTTTGTTTTGTTTATTTTCCCATTTTCTTAAAAAGCAACACACTATATTTGTCTCTTTCTTGAGAACGTAGAGAAAACTTGATTTAGTTTTTTCTATGTGCCAATTTCTTCATGTCTGCTTAGACTGTGACCACGATCTTAATACCGTGTTTTGCAGGGTTTTTCATCATGTTTATTTTGAACCTGTACCTACCGCGGAACAGCACATTCTTTATCGATGCAACTATGGGTACAAATTTTATAATATTGTTGCAGTTTTCTAGAAACTTCTTAAATAGTTCAGAAACCGCAGCCAATTTTAGGTTCTGCACATTTTTATCGAAGAGTCTTGACCAATATCCCATTATTCCATCGTCAGGATTCTGCAAAGCTTTTACGCACGATGTTATGTAGTGGAGTTTCAATGCATCGTGATGAATTAAATTATATTGAACGCTGACAAGGGGTATAAGATTGTCGCAATGAGTAGAAATGACTATATCTCGAAGATGAAGAATATTATTGGAGATATATGCACATACAGACGACTAAAGAGAGATCCTACTTTAAGTTTACAAAATAAGTGTAGAATTTCCTCTTTTAAACTTCTCAAATAAAACAAGTACTTTCCCTTTATGTATTCTTCTTTTATATAATAGTTATAGTTTTTTGACCTTTTTAATATTTTTTAGTAGTTAATTGTAAAGCACTAGGTCACTATTTAATAAAAAATTTTTAAAAACTATTTTTTATTATTTTTCGATATTTCGCCACACCGTTGGTTGGCACCATCAGGAAAACGAAAATAATGAACAAACAAATTGAAAAAATTTTTTTTAACAAATTCAAAATAATCAAAAAATTTTTCAAAAAACAAAACAAACAAAAACAAACATTTGTTAATTCACCATCTTACGAATTGTGTAAATATGTTACTAACATATTAAAGAAGATCACTGAGGGTTCTAAGTATAATATAAAAGATTTAATTGAATTTTAAGGAAAAATTAAAAACCTTCATGTGCAGCATCATGAAAAGCTAATTTCTTTTGATGTAGTATCATTATTTCCAAGTATTCCTGTTGATTTGGCGATCAACACAATAGAAGAGAAATGGGATGTTTTGGAAAATTTTACAAAGATAGAGAAAGCTTTATTTTTTCGTATTCTCAAGTTTTGTAAAGAAGATAATAGATATTTTCAGTACAATGAAAAGATATATATCCAGCAAAAATAACTTCCGATGGGCTCTCCAGCTTCTCCAATTGTGACAGATATTGTTATGGACAAATTGTTAGATAATGTTATTGAAAAATTAAATGTTAAACCAAAAAATATGGCAAAATATGTAGATGATTTGTTTTGTATTATATCTGAATCTGCCATTAACAAAATGTTAGAAACATTAAATGAATTTGACCCTTCAATAAAATTTACAACTGAAAGGGAATGTGATGCTAAACTTCCATATTTAGACACTTTAATAATAAGAAGTAATAAAGAATTTTGGTTTTTGGTACCAATCTATAACTATTGGTACCAAAAACCAACTGCTTCAAGTAGAATTATTAATTATTATTCTAAACAAAATAAAAGAATTATTATTAACACGGCCAATAATTTAATAGAGAGAATTTTAACAATTAGTGACAAAGAATTCCTTAGAAAGAACAAAGAAAAGATTAGAAATATTTTAACTGAGAACAATTTTCCAATACGATTAACTAATAGGTTAATTAATCAATTTAATAATAGGAGGAAAAGAGTTATAAGTAGTGGAACGGAACCCGAAATATATAAATCGATAACTTATATACCTGTCTTCTCTGAAAGAATAGAGAATTCAAAAATTTATGATACAAATAAATAGAAAATGGCAAATAAGAATACAAACACATTAAATAGGTTGTTTAGTAAAACTAAGGATAAAATTCAAAAAGTAAATATGTCCAATGTAGTGTACAAAATTCTTTACAACGGTAATGATAAGGAGGATTGTAATAAGGTTTATGTAGGCACAACAAAAAATAAATTGAAAACTAGAATCGCAGGGCTTAGGTCAGACCAGAAATACTGGAATAATATTAGTTTACAAAAAACAGCATTATTTTCGCATTGCTCTAAAGTTAATCACAATCCTAATTTTTAAAATGTTTCTATTTTAAAAATAGAAAATAATTATAAACGTCGTTATATGTTAGAGATGTTACAAATAATTAAAGTACCATTAACCAAAAGAATAAATTTTAAAGCAGATACGGAGAATGTTGCACAAAATTATAGACATTTAGACATAAAATTATAAAACAAAACTCTGTCTCTGCATAATATTAATAATTAATACTTTAATTTTTTGTAACGTTTGGTCATTAAATTTATGTTTTTAGAATATATGTGTAAAATAATTGTTTTGTAATTTGTTACGTATTTTCAAAATTGTTTTTCATTTAAAAATTTTTTAATATTGAAAATTTGTTTGTATGTAAAAAAAATTTTTTGATTATTGTGAATTTGTTAATCAAAAAATTTTTTTCAATTTGTTTGTTCATAATTTTTGTTTTCCTGATGATGCCAACTAATAATAATAATAATAAAAAATAAGTTTTTTAAAATTTTTATTAAATAGTGACCTAGTGCTATATAATTAACTACTAAAAAATATTCTTCTTTTATTTTATTGTTTATTAAACACGTCTTGTCACCTGTAATACACAGAAAGGAAAATTACGAACGGAAAAAACAAAAAGAAAAGACAACAATACACAGAAATCAAGTAGGCTTTGTAAAAAACGCCTAGTTTGATTTTCCAACAATAAGAATAATAATCTAGTGGGCTAATTATATTGCTTAAAGCTTAAAAATCAATTTACTACTTACTATATGGCAGTCTCACCAAGAATTTACGGATTGCCGAAAATTCACAAAGAGAATAACCATTACGGCCTATCTGCTCATCGGTTAATTCACCCTCATATATAATCAATATATTAAATAACTTGACGATTAATTCAATATATAAAGTGAAAAACCCGAGAGGGTCTAAAATAGATAACACACGAATTTAAAATGTATTCAGTATTCTTGTTAATTTAGCGATGAACACAATTGAGGACAAATGGGAAATATTGGAAAAACATACAGAAATACCGAAGTTACTATTTATGGATATAGTTAAATTTTGTATTAAAAATTGCTGGCACTTCCAATATAATAGAATAACTTACAGACAAGAAAAGGGTATGCCAATGGAGTCTCCAATATCACCGGTTATTGCTGATATTGTTAGGGAAGAATTGTGGACACAGTTCTGGGTAGAATGATAACCAAACCGTGGATGATGACAAAATATGTAGACGACCTTTTTGGGATCACAAAAATTGATAAAATTAATCATGTGTTTAAATTCTTGCGTTTAAAGAGTTTAAACACATTTAATAGACAGATACAATATACACTTGAGAAAGAGACGAATCACACGCTACCCTACCTTGACGTATTAATAATCCGGGATAAAAATACAATCATAGTTGATTGGCACCAAAAATCTGTGACATTTGGGAGTGCAATTACGTGATAAAATGTAACTGCACCGGCAGTGAGCCTTAATCAGATAGTGGTCATATCGCTGTGAGATAAAAGCAGCGCCACTTACGCCCTAGGACTCCGAAGTCTAATTGTAGCAACAGGTCCTTTCTAGTAGCAATTTCAATGATTCCAGAGCAGGGCTGTAAACCACCACCCTTGCTGAAGAGCTGAAGAGAATCCAACTTCTGTCCAGAACACATATCTAGCATGCTCACTGGATTTAGGATCATTCCACCAGGTAGGTGTTATTAAAAGTGAAATGATCCTGGCCACCGTATAAAACTGGCCTGTTACGATACTCCCGAAGGACCAACCTCAATAATCAGTTAGAGAAACAGCTAAATGCCTAAAGAGACAAATAGCGGAAACTCTGCGGACTACTGATTACCGTGGAAATAACGTGGAGCTTTTAGTTGTACCCCTGCTGACTTCAGGGGACCCCCAGTTGGACAGGTCTAGATAGTCGAAGTTCTATAAAGACCGATAAATGATAGGTATTTAAAAAAACACTTAATTCTTTTATGGCATTTTATTATACCTTATTTAATTTGATCTAATGAACAGCCACTTCCACTACCGATCATTAGTAAGGTTCTAGCTATACTTAATTATACAATTATTAATTTCTTATAAGCTAACTTACTTAATAATACATATAATGAATGTGTTTTGTGGGAATATGCAAACGTTGCATATAAGTTTGGTTTAGTGTGGACAGGCACATTCCAACTGAATGTGGGGTGTCCGATTGCATGCAGAAGGCATGGCAATAACGACACTGTCAAACACACTAAACCCCCTTCTTTTCAAGAATGATCAACATCTTTTGGTTGATCATTCTTTTACAATCTTAGGTAAAAAAACAAAAATGAAAGAAAATGTTTTATACAAGTGAATAGATCAATGGGGCTCCCTCACCCCTTCGGGGGAGAAAAAATATTCTTAATACAATTGCATAATAGTTAATTCGCCACTATCGGTAGTTATTCAGGTTAATGTTTGGTTCGAGTACTATATTCAAACGGGGGTCCCTTAGGACTTCATTCCCCTTGTTCATAAAATTATCCTTGTAGGTACCCATATCATTAAATATTCTATCATCTATTGATAGATTTAAGGTTGTCAGACGATTGTTACCAGCTATTTTTCAAGTTTTAGAGCCGATCTAGATCAACATATCTATATCAGAAAGTATTTGCATTCCTATGTTCATTATCATTTCATTCTGGGAAAAATACATCTGTGGCATTATCCCGTGCTCTTGGGCAATTGTTGGCCCATATATGTTTAAACTAACCGAATCTGTAGCCTTTGAATCTTTATTCCGCCCATTTATGCAATTGTTTTCAACCCTCAAATTGACCTCAATACCTATTCATTTGATTATAAACTACTGGAGGGACTCGTAAGTATTGCAGCAGAATTATAATAATTGTTATTATAATAATTTTTTTTCATAAAATTATACAAAAAGTTTTCAAGAATATTATTTTCTTGCAATTATTTTAGATTTTATTATAGATTTATTTGTTAAAACTATTACTATTACGATAAATTAGTAATTATTATTAATAATTATTATGTAATATCTATTAAAATAATTTTAAATTTATATTTATATATAGTTTATAATAAAAGTAAGTATCGCAACAGAATATAATTTTTAGTAATATACTTATACTATGTTAAGAGTCATGCTTTATTCCTTTTTTACTTTGTTAAATTTATGTTTTGCAAAAAGGTTTTTAAGAATTTGTTTTGTTTTTAGCAAATATTTTAGATTTTTCTTTAAAAAAAAAATATGTATTTAAAAAGAAGTTTGTTGGGTTTAAGTTTAGGTTTTGTTTTGTAAATATGGCATTCCAACTGAATGTGGGGTGTCCGATTGCATGCAGAAGGCATGACAATAACGACACTGTCAAACACACTACAGGAGCCTCATAAATTTCCATTCCAAACATCCCGGAAACATGATTATTAACATAGCAACGAATTTTATAAGGAGGGTGCTGAACAACAGCAATTCAAAATTTTATACGAGAAATTAACAGAAAATTATAAACATATTACTCAAAAATTATTACCCACACAAATTATAAAGCCGGGGCAAGGAAAAAACAACAACTATCAGAAAGATCAAAACATCCGGACATTTATGACAAAGAAAAATATACCTTAGGGATTAAATCGGTCAATATGACGAGAAAATTTTTTACCGATATGTGTAAATTGGACAAATCTAATTTGGTCTATGCGATAAAATATAATGGGGACAGCACTAAAGTATGCCAAAAAGTATATGTTGATACAACTTAATCGAAATTAAAAATTAGACTGTCGTCGCACAAGTCTGATCTGAAAATTGACAAGGAATTCAATCAAAAACTGCCCTTACAGCTCACTGTGCAATAACTGGACACCAACTGGATTTCAAGAGAGTAAGAATACTTTTTGAGGAGAACAATCCATCAAAGAGATATATGCAAGAGATGTTAAATGTAATAAATATTTCAGCCAAGATGAGGATTAATAACAAAACAAATACGGAGAATTGCGCTCGCATATATCGATACACAATAAACAAGCATAAAAATGAAAAACTAATAGACAGTAGCTGACAAAACATAATGTTTGCAGTTTTTGTTTGTTTGTTGATGTTTTATTTATATGATTATGTTTATTTTTTAGTCATAATTTTTCCCTGAAGATGACCAACAAAGTTGTTCGAAATATTGGAAAAATAGGAATAAATGACTACATTTTTTAAAAAACAACAAAAAGGAGTTTTTAATTTATTTAAAAAGACGACCTTAAACCGAACTTTAATAACTATTTAATTTATATTATTCAATAAATAAATTAATCAATAAATTTCGGCTTAAACAATCAATGATCGTTAAAAGATTTCACTAAAAATCCATCAAGCGAACTTTAACAACTAATTAAAACTTACTTTGAAAAAACTGCATTCATATAAAAATGTTTAAGTCCGAAGTAAGTCTGCCAGTTTTCTAATTGCTCCCGCATACGTTTTATGAAAAACACTCACCATCGGATCATATATACATTTAATCACACTTCCTTTCATCTACTTATTGCTTTAAAATAAATTTAAGCCAGCGTTTTTAAAATAGCTAGAGAAATTTCATTTGAAAGGTATAAAGTTGTCCATTTTATTGATTTAAATTAAAGTTTTTATTTTTAATAACTAAAGAAAATGCATATGTAAAACTTTTAACAATAGAACCTCAAAAATTATATTCCTCAGCTTAAAAAATTTAACTGAGGATTGAAATATTAATAAAATTATTTTAACTAGATTTTTTATTAAGGAAATAATTAATAATCTGTTATATATTAACTTTAAGCATTTTTATTTATAAGACTAGGATAAAGCAAACAAAATTGTAATCGTAATTCAAGTGTACAATAAGAATCTTACAATGTTTGTTTTACTACATCTTTTATCTTTTCATGATTACCCTTTTATATGCAAGTGTTTTATTGAATAATCAACTTAACAAATAAATCATAAAACCAGCGTTGCAATATCCATTAAGAGGGAAATATTTTTAAAATCACTTGCAATTTTTTTTGGTGCTGAAAAAATTGATCTTATATGGAAGGTGTTTTTAATTTTATACTGGCACATTATTTTTTTCGCAACATCAAATTAAAACATGTGCAATAGTATGCAAACGGTAAATGGCAAAATTATTTTATTACTACCACAACAACTTTCTCGGCACACAAAAATCCGTTTAGAATTTGAAAAAAACTCAGTATGAACCGGAATAAGGAAAGTGCCCTTTCCAGCATTTGTGTTAGTTTTAAAAGTTTTGTATTTAGACGATCCAGATGGATAAAAACCATATTAAATGGATTATCGTAAGGGGAGTGTACTCTAAAGACGCAATTTCTTATAGAAAGGGTTTTGCACTACTGGTACGCTAGAATAGCTCGAAAGTGTTTCCGTCGATACACAAAAGCAACCAAGTACCATAAAGTGTAAAGAGTCAAACACAAAAATTATTCCTAGTTGGTATACGGACTGATACGACTGAATAAAGAGAGAATGAGAGTAGCATATCTGTTCTCCTATATTTCGCACAAACAGATATTGATGGTTGCATCATAAGTACTTATTGTATGCTGCGTTCATGGACTCATACGTATGTATTGGTTATTTAAAAATAACAAAAACAAAAAAAACATTGTTTTTAAAAATAAAGCAATATTGTAAATTTTTGTATTTTGATTTATTCAAACTAAATATACAAAACTGAAATCTTTAATTTATATTTTTAAAAAAGAATTAAGGAATTTTCAGATTTATTGTGTATAAATAAATTAAAAATATTATTATGTCTATTATTTATTTGGGAAGATGTTTTTCGTTACGATAAGGATAAAATAAATTAACAAATAAATGCGTGATTATTAACTAGAGAAAAAAAATATTAACTTTTATATTTCTTTTCTTAGGTGCAAAAGTATTTTAAATATTAAATAAAGTATTAAAAACATTTGTCTAGTTTATAATTAAAAAAAAACATTGCATGAAAAGTTTGCTTAAAATGCAAAATTAATTCAAATTATTCTTTATGAATAGGACTGCAAATAATAACACTGAACAACAAAGTTTTTGTTTCGGGGTTGAAATTAGCTGATTTTAATGTAATTCCACGTGTTAAAACCGAAAATCACCATAAAAATTATATATTACCTCTTGTTTACAAAATATAGTATCATTATATTATATATATATGTATATATTGAGTTTTCAACAAATGAAATATTTCATCACCAACAGTTGGTAAACATGTTTGTTTACATAATTTCCTTCTCTTCAGCTGTTCATAAGTAGAAAACATAACCTATGTGAGTTTGTCAGTTGTATGCGCCTGGTTGCTATTGAAATTATTGTGTGAAGTTGATTTTAAAATTAATTTAACTGCTGATCTGAAATGCCTCGAAAGTGTGAGAATTCCGTCGATAGCTTTTGCTATATATGTGGTGAAATAACATTTTTGGCTCAGAATCGTAAAATGACACCTATCGTTAAGACTGCCTATGAACATTATTTTGGTGTTAAACTGGGGACCAAGATAAATCATGGGCTCCTCATATATGTTGCAATTCTTGTTTCGTCATATTGCGAGAGTGGCTGAAAAATAAAAACCGGGCAATGGCTTTTGCAGTACCTATGGTTTGGCGTGAGCCTAACAATCATACAGACGACTGTTATTTCTGTAATATTCTTATACGCCTTTTTTTTCTTTTGGATTCATTCAAGGTATCTCTTTGGTGGTCGTACTACTCGTCGGCTTCTTGTCCTCACCTCATCCAGTACTTCCCCTTCATGTGCTACCACTTCTTCCTGAAAACGGTCGCCCTCATTCCTTACAGTCCCTGAGACCTCAATTATACCCTTTGACCTATGACCCGATGGTCCATTCTCCTGCATTGGAACTATCGATTCAGTACGATTTTTCAGTCTACGGTCCAAACTATCATCCCCATGTGGTGATGGTGCAATCTGCCCAACTGGTATGCATCCCTTAAAATCCTCACTCATGTTCTCCCGAAGGAATAGGCCAGAGCCCATTCCAGTGTTATCCGTCCTCGCAATAAACCTTCTATTCCGTCTAAACAGTCTATCACAATTGTCCCTAATGATATACAAACGATCATTAATCCTTTCCATCACCACGCCATACTGCCACCCTCTGCTGTCCATCCTAAAGATTACTTCGTCACCAACATTAACCCCCGGCAATGATTTCGCGTTCCGATCATAGTAATATTTTTGCTTTTCTTTCTTTTCTCTAATTCTTTCCTGTACCAAATTCTCTGTTACATTATTTCTGGTTAATAACGATCCTGACACTGGCAGTTTCGTCTTTATCAGCCTTCCAAAAAATAACATAGATGGTGACAGCTTCATACCTGTCAAAGGAGTCGTATTGTATTCCAAAATCCTATATTGGTATGAACCCAGATCACCTGCCTCATAACATCGCTTCAAAATATTCTTCGCAATAGCTACACCCTTCGCAGCTAGCCCGTTACTCTGCGGATAGCGCGGACTTGAAAACCTGAATTGAATATTAGATTCCATAGCAAAACTGTCAAACTCCCTGGAGGCAAAAGGACTGTTATAGGCCTGACCACCGTCGGAAAACCAATCCTACAAAATACTTGGTTGAGCTGCTCAATAATACACTTCGACGTTTTATCGCGCAATGGTATTGCCACTAAATAGTTAGAATAAGCATCCAAAATGGCTATGAAATCCCTCCCCGCATACTCAAATAAATCCATCGCTACTATATGAAAAGGATATTCTGGCGACTGCTTCTGTTTCAACGGCTCCTTCTGGTTACTCCGACGAAATCTCTCACAGACAGCACAGGATTGCATCACACTCTTAATCCTTTCACTCATGCCAGGCCAATAATATAATTCCCTAG
The DNA here is from genome assembly GCA_030448955.1 of Trichopoda pennipes. NCBI lineage: Eukaryota > Metazoa > Arthropoda > Insecta > Diptera > Tachinidae > Trichopoda > Trichopoda pennipes. The sequence continues at coordinate 3,381,563 of JASKUP010000019.1, read as the reverse complement.
CACGACCTAATGTTTTCTCAATACCCAGATGTGAGCCATGCAACCATTCCGTGATTGCCCCTTGCAATTTTCCGGGTATAACAAGTCTCTGGTCAAGTAGGAGAAGTCCCCTTTCAACGTGGAGCCTCGATTTGAATTTATAAAATTGTCCATTGGGCCATCCCTTTTCAACAAAAGAGCAGACGCGACGATATCCCTCGTCCACATTCAATACACTCCTATAATGTGTATAGTTCCTCTCCGATAAACAAACCGTTCCCACTATCCTATGAATTATGCCCGACAAATCTTTTAGCTCCTCCTCCCTTGACAACTGAGCCCGAGACAAATAACTCCCTTCCCGGCTTATAAACTATCCCCATGCGTGGATATTTCAATAGCATCATAAACATACGCTGAAGACGCATAGTGACATTATCAATATCCCGTTTGACCAATGTCTCCAACGGCTTATGATCACTCTCAACCGTAAACTCACGACCATATACAAAATAGTGAAACCGTTGACAAGCAAAAACAATAGCCAGAAGCTCCTTCTCAATTTGAGCCCACTTCTGCTCATTTTTGGACAATGTCCGAGATGAAAATGCAACTGGGTGCCCCTCCTGAATTAAAACGCATCCTAATCCATCCTTCGACGCATCTGTCTGATTCCTTACAGGTAAACGGGGATCATAGGCTGCCAAGATAGGTTCGGATGAAATAACATTCAACAAATCCTCACAGCTCCTCTCCTGTTGCTCACCCCACTCAAAATCAACATCAAGTCTCGTAAGACTCCGCAAGCCGGCAGTCATCTTCAACAAATTCACTAACCCAAGAAAACGTAAAACATCCGCTCTGCATTTTGGTCTCCCCATGCCCAGAATCGCTTCACAATATTTTCTACCTGCCTTGATAACTTCAGCAGTTATAGTATGTCCCATGAATTCCACAGACTCCTTACGATATTGAATCTTTTCGGGATTAAATCTGACGTTGTTCTCCCTTGCCCGCTGCAGTACCATACCTACAATTCTGTCATGCTCCCCCAAGTCCCTTGCACTTATCAATATGTCAAAATATGTCAAAATAAATATAAACTCCTGGAATGTCACCAAAAATTCTCACCATCGACCTTTGAAACATTTCAGGGGCGCAGCTGAGGCCAAAGGGAAGGTGGTTGAACTTATATTGCCCAAACGGAGTCATAAACGTAGTCAGATCCGATGATTCCTTCTCTAGCGACATATGCCAAAATCCGCTTGTTAGATCAATAACCGTAAATATTCTCGCATCAGCTAATCTCGATGTTAGGTCCTCAATCGTCGGAATAAGGAAATGCTACCGTTTGATACACGCATTCAATGGCCTTGGATCCAAGCAAATGCGTAGTCTTCCATTTGTTTTCTCCACTATCTGTAGATTATTAACCCAGTCAGTTGGATAATCCAAAAGAAGAAAAAAAAAAGGCGTGTAAGAATATTACATGGTGTCAAAAGTGTCGTGAACTTCAAATCAAGAGATAATGGGAGACGAAAGTCAGAATCGCACACCACGACCTCTAGATTGCTCTAACATGGCGGCGGAGTGCGCAAAATGGAAACAAAATTTCATGGTGTGGATGATGATAGCAACTGGGAAAATGGAAAAGCCAGAAAAGAACAAAATTGCAACGTTCATTTGGTTATTTGGTGAACAAGGGACCGTAATATACAATACTCTGTTTCCTAATGATGGAACACAAAACTCGATGCTGGGTGAAGTTCGTACGGGCGAAAATGCAGTAATTCAGCGTTCACTAGATGATGTAATTGGAAAATTTGACAATTACTGCTTGCCCCAAAAGAATGTGGCCATAGAGTCCTTTAAATTTAATATGATAGCGCAAAAAGAGAAACAGTCAATAAATGAATTCGAGACGGAGCAATTGCCTTTTTGTGATTTTAAATGCAGCTGTTGCGCTTCTTCTGAAGAAAGAATGCTTCGAGATCGCATTATTATTGGTGTTTATGAAAAGCAATTACAAATGAAACTGTTGGGTGGCCGGGATGATACTCTGGCAAAGGTGATCGAAACCTGCAAAATTCTTGAATCAAAAGGATCTTTGATAGCCAGTTTGGAAACTGAGGACAGCAGCAAGATGGCAAAAGTTGAATCTCTTAAACGTTTTTTTTTTTTAATTGTGGGGATGAGTAGTCCCTAAAACATATGAGTCAGTGCAGAGCGTAAAATATTTCTTGCCGTATTTGCTCGAAAGTTGGACATTATGCAGGAATGTGTCGCCAAAAAGGGAAACCTCAACAAATGCAATTTGGAAAAGATAACAACAGCAGCAGCAATCGCAGTGGTCAATACAATAACAATATGGTCGCTATAACAACAGCACGCAGGAAGTTGATAGTATTAATTGGGCTGATATTCAAGGTAGGTCTTTGGAATCTGATAGAATTTTTGGACTTAAATTGAATAATGGAAGTGATTTTAGAATAAAGTCGATAGGATCGAATCGTACAAAATGGACTAAAAAATATCGGATTGAGAGAGAAGTGGTTAATTTTAAGGTAGATACTGGAGCGGATGTGAATTATATTCCCTTGAAGATTATAGAGAGACTAAAGGTAGATGTTGGCAATCGGAATAGTGAGTTTCCTGTTTTCGATTATAGTAATAATAGGTGCAAGTTTTTGGCACTGTGAAATTAAAGTGTATTGATTTGGAATCTGGAAAAAAAGGAAGTATTATTTTTGGTTGTTGATAATAAATTTGAGCCTATACTTGGGTTAGATAGTTGTATAAAACTTGGGTTAGTCAAGAGGATGGATGATGACAGGGTAGTACTGCCGGAGGCATCGGAGGTGTTTATTAAGGAGTTTAGGGATGTGTTTCAAGGGTTGGTAGATTCCCGGGCGAGTATAAGATTTATTTGAAAGAGGGTTCAAGGCCTGTGCTTCACTACAGAGAAAGGATACCACATGCGTTAATGGGTAGATTGAGGACGGAACTCAGGAATATGCTTCAGGAGGGAATTATTTCAGTGGTCTACTAACCACCGATTAATATACACGTGTTTGATATATAAAGTTTAATTAAATATAATAAGACAAATTAATTGGAATTAGTATATAATAATTTAATTGGAATTAGTATTGTATAATTTTTATATTTAAATAAAAAAATAAACAAATCAACACGAATTATTACAATTTCTGCTTAACTCCTCCCATTAAGCATGGTTTATCTATGAAGAAAAGAGGAACGGTTAAATACCCTAATCTCCCGTCTGCTCTTCGGCTTGTACCACACTCAGACACTTTGCCAGTCCCCTCTCCACCCCAAAACTAGGAATTTTTAGAGAAAGGTGATAAAGACTGTGTAGAAGGAGCAACCCATCCTTCTACATCTTATGACCCAATATAAAAAGTAATAAACTACAAAGCATATACAGATGATTGTCTTCGTATTATGTACATACGTATATCTAATTACTTTTATCGATAATGCTGAATGTATTTCTAAAGGTGAAACTATTTTTCTATTTTCCTTAAATTTTTTTTTTTGTTATTGAAGTTTTTTGAACTTCTGTTTTTATGTACGTATGCATATACTTTAATTTTAACTATTTATTTCAAAATTATATATGTACATTATGTCTTACAGATACTTACTTGACTTAACTAATCCTCATTATTGAGCGTGCAACTAGACAAAAAATTATTGAATTGAATTTTAATTTGTTTTAAAAAAATAGATTTTTGGTTATATTTCCAATTCTTCTTTTAAAATTGTATTAACTAATTACTAAAACTAAAGAATAATAATTACAATTCGGGTTATTACGTACGAAGTTAAAATACTGTTTATTAGATCTCGCCTTTAACATAAGTAGCACGCAATCATCTTAAATATCTGTTTCATCAACAGATATATCCAAATACTCGTGGTACAACACTCCATGCAAAACCATAAACAACTGTTTATGTTTGTACCCATACTGTGAGTATGCACAAGCAAAAGCATACAACATCAGCTACACTCATTTGTTATGTGCATATATGATATATATATTTTTTTGCCATCCTGTTGGATATACTAGTGAATGAAGATGTTTTTAAATGTTTAGTGGAATCAATATACCGTAGGGCTAATGCGGCTAAATGCTAACGCACCAGTCTAAATATAAATCACGCCCTGCAAAAAACTATTAATCACAAATAAGTAAAGGTTTTTATTGATATTCTTAACAACCTTGATCTGAAATATATTCTTTCATAGGTCTAGTATTATATATAGGAGAATATCCCCTGCTTTAAAATTCATTTCATTGGTCAAAAAATTACATTTTGTTCTATAACTTCCGAAATTAAACACAACTTTCCAGGTTTCCTTATTCGTCCTAATCTCTGTGTGTGTGTATTATATGTATATATGTGTGTGTGTATTATATATGTATTATTTCTTATGTTATTATGTGGAAATAACCAACATAATAATATGTGAGTGAGGATCTTTCTACATCATATCAACGATATCTCCATGCTCAATCTATTACTCAACGCTTTAAGTATCGAATACTAGATCGGCACATGGTCGATTGCAATAGAAACTAATAACATTAGATGGAGTAGCAAATTTCATAAATAGCAAGAATAATAAAAAAGAACGAGGTTTTGAACTGCTTACCAAATATGTAATTATTCCGACAATTATGATAAAATATGCTAGCTACCTAAATGGTTCTGTAGTAAACAAAAACCGATACATACACAGTTTACAGTACGTTTTTTTATTATAGTTTTTTAAGCGTTTAGTTAATTTGCATTAAAATAGATTTTGTAACGGTAAAAGTCGCTACACCTCGTTTTCACCTACACGAGATCACCACTTTATTCATACTTTTCTTAATTTTAAAATGGATTATTATTATTATTCTTATTATTATTATTTTTATTGTTATTCCTTATTGTTATTATTTTTATTATTATTGTTGAATTCATTCATTACTTTGAGATTTATGAATTATTATTATTTCAATTAACGGTCGGGAACGTAAGAGCGCCACCTGTGAGTCAAAAACAACAGGATCAACAACACAGTCAGCTGTCATGCAGATTAAAACTCACCGCTGATAATTGTCACTTCAACTATGATGGATAATATATGTGTGTATGTGAATGTGTGTACCCACGCACAGGTATATAAGGCGGAAGATTTTATTAAACCGAGATCAATTGGCAAGAAGATCGCCTGCAAATAAAAAGTCTTTTGGACAGGAATTTAATATTCCGCAAAAACTTCTTGTCCGCAGACAGCCCGCCTGCCGGTAAGAGATTTGTTGGGCAGGAATTTAATATTCCGCAATAATCTCTTATCGACAGTACGGCTACAAGTGGTGGAAGTTTATCTTCTACTGGGGATTGGCTGTATCGTGCGACTGATACTGTTGCGGAGTTTAATATTCCCGCAGTATCATTTCACCCAGCCAAGAACTCCCCGCGATCGCTGCCGCGAAACATAGTGCTTAGTTTACCGCAGCCATCCTCAGTACTGCTGCCAGCGCCGCTGCCGCCTGTACCGCTGCTGCCAGTACCAATTCTAGGTCCTGCCGCTGCCGCCTGTATCTCTACCGCCTGTACCGCTACTGCCAGTACCAATACCAGGTCCTGCCGTCAGTGCCACTGCCGCCAGTACCCATACCAGGTCCTGCTGCCAGTGCCGCCTGTACCACTACCAGGTCCTGCCGCCAGTGCCGTTGCCGCCTCTACCACTGCCGCCAGTACCACTACCAGGTCCTGCCGCCAGTGCCGTTGCCGCATCTACCCCTGCCGCCTGTACCACTGCCGCCAATACCACTACCAGGTCCTGCCGCCAGTGCCGTTGCCGCAACTACCCCTGCCGCCTGTACCACTGCCATCAGTACCACTAACAGGTCCTGCCGCCTCTACCTCTGCCGCCAGTACCACTACCAGGTCCTGCCGCCAGTGCCGTTGCCGCCTCCACCACTCCCGCTTTTACCGCTGCCGCCTCTATCAGGTACCGTCGCCTATACCGCTGCCGCTTTTAACACTGCCGCCTCTGCCACTACATCCGCAGCCATATTTACCGCTGCCGCCTCTGCCACTACTGTCGGAGCCGTCTTTACCGTTGCCGTCTGTACTACCGCTGACGTTCCTACCGCTGCCCATCGCCTCAGTGAGTTGACTCCTCGCTCTTCGGCTACGATTCCCGACCGTCCACTATCAACCAGCCACCTTGTAAAAATTAGTTAATAAATAAACGTGGAGATAAGTTTTATAAAGTTAATAAAACCTTGAGTGTCATTCCTTCTACGGTAATAAACAATTAAAATTTGCAACGACCCTGGCCTCCGCTGTCGTTATCCCAGCAACCAGCGTAAACGTGTCGTTACAATTTATGGAAAAAGTTGAAACCAGTGTTACGAACTATGACTGGAAGGCGTGTCTTAAATTGTGTCCAATTAATAAATAAATAAATGTGTTGAATCAAATTTTAATTTTCTTTCTTACTTTATATTTATATATATATTTCCGCTAAAATTATAAACTAAAGTCTAGAAAAGGAATTGTTAATATAAACAAATTTAGATTTATTAGATTAGATAGATACGCATTCATATTAGAAAATCTCTATCTCTTAGTGTTGAAGCTGATGGAAAGTGGTTATCACGAGAAGTGACGCCGATTGATTTCCAGGCCCAAGGTAAACGTGTTTACAGAAGTGTTTAAGTTGGTGCAAAGGCTTTCTCCACAAGTAACCTTCAATAATTCTTCACTTTGCAATTACTTTTCTTTTAGTTGGTAAATAACCTCTTCAACTTTATTTTTTAACGTGCATCATTTATTCTTGTATGTAAATATGGAAGTGGAAATATTTTAATCACAGGCGTTTAGGCGGTTAATAATTTTGAATTAAGTTTTCAAATGAAGTTGTGTTGTCATGAGTTTGTAGATGTACTGAACGTGAAACCCGACTGCGTCCTAACGTCGATGATCTGAGAACAGTTATGACATCTGAAGCGGCGAATGTGCGGTTATTTTGTTTGTGACATGATCTGTCTTTAAAATTTAATTCTTTATGACTTGATTGAATTGGAAGAGAACATTCATTTGGTTGTTTTAAAGTGATCTTATTTAACATTTGTTTGCGACCCAACGAAAGACTTCGACTGTAAAGCAAATTTAATTGCCTACTTTCAACATCAATTGCTTCACATATGCTAATGCTTGTTTCATCTGCTGTGAACGCTGATGAATGGTTTGTTGTACGTAACGCTTGTTCAGTATGCGTTGCTTGCTGAATGGTATGGCCTGATCTTGGCATTTCCAGTTCGCCTAGACTACTTAAAGTAAAAATATATAATTTCGATTTTAATTATGTAATTTTAGCAATGCTTACCGTCTTACACTACGCCTGAAGCTTTGGCGTAACATTTTCAACAACCGTGCACCAGTCGCTGTTGTATACGATGGAGGCGGGGAGTATTTGGGTGGAACGTCGTCTTTAATTCGTTCAATTGTAGTATTTTGATTACTTTCGTTATACCTCGTATTCGAACTTCTAATAATTTGATTATTTGTTGAAAAATTTTCAGCTTCATCTGAGGGTCTATACAGCATTTGAATTCTCTATAAGAAATTTTTTGTTACTGGCTTATTAAAGGAATATTTCGTATTGCAACTAACGTCTAAAATGTCGGGAGGTCCTGATGTCAAATATAAACATACTTGTGCGACGGCTGATATAGGAATTAAAATTAAAAATCCAATCTGCGCTAAATGGCCCACCCTTTTCGCCAAGTTATTAAAATAAGATTTTTCATGTGAATAACACAATTGGTTACACAGTGAAATTTTATATTCAACTATCGCCAATACTATAAGTCCAATAGGGAGAAAGATGTTCCAAGATAATGCTATAAAAGCTGAAAACGATGATGGCATTTTTAATTCATTAACAAGATCATCGCTGTTGTACGGTCGTCCCCGAACAAGAAAAATGCCAAAAATTTCAGCAGACCATAAAACCGGAATAAACCACGCTCCGCCCAAACAGTTATCCATATAATAAAGCAATATGCTTCCAATTTCTGTAGCATATGGTATGCTTAGCAGTAAACCAGTTACGCAACTTATCAATACCGCTCTTGACGAGTTTCCCAAAATACAAGAAATAGGTTTCCACATCACACATAATTGTGATAATCCAAATAAAAATAATGCAATTAATGTAATTGAAATCCAAATTCGTGAAATTTTTTCACTTGCAACTGTAGCTGCGGTTGGTAACAATTCAGATATTAAACGTAGAACCTGATATCCAGTCACATTTTTAGAATCTGTTTGGCGTCTATAAACTTCTCCAATCAGAGTAGAATAATGCGGTACAAACTTGGTGGGATAGTAAGCAATACCATTTCCAATAAAATTTGGCGACAATATGGCTGAATACGGTTTTGAGCTTTCTGAAAATGTTTAAAATACAAGTGTTGTTAAAAAGTAAATGACTTTAAATAAAATATCTAAATAACAAATATTTAGGTAATAGTCAGCAAATATAGAAATTTTTATTCAAGCAATCATTAATAACATTATTTAATTAAATTTTAAAATTATTTAATTATATTTTATTGCTTGACTATTACATTAGTTTTTTAAACAACGAAATCATTTTTGTTTCAATTGTACATTCCAAAACATTTTTCTATAAACTATTATTATTATAAAAAAGAATTTACCATCAACTTCCAGAGTATCAAGTATCCTAAAATAAGTGGCAATAAATTACCTTTTAATTGTCAAGTCTTACGTAGTTTACTTTATATGAATCAAGTGAAATAAGGCAGTATAGAAGAAGATAAACTTACAATAAAGGAGGTTCTTCTTTTTTAAGAGAAAGCCAGAATATGAACCAAAGACGTTCAACATTGTGTCACAAAGCTGGAAAAACTGATTGATGATTGGAAAAAAAGCGCTAAGAGATCAGCAAGCGCCACTCAAACTCAAAAAGAGGAATTAAGGTCAAGCTTGGACGACCTATTTGATGTTGCTGATCAGAATGCTGTTGCCATGACTGCTGAAGAAGACAGGAAATTTTTGTCACCCCAGAGAGAAAAGGGACGCCCTGGCTGCATGGGGGTCGTCGATATGATCTCTGCAAATGTAGTACGACGAAAAGATTTGAGGCAAGCAGTTGAGATGAAAATTTGAAAATTCACAACAAAAATATAGATGAGTTCGTGTTTTTTAAAAATTATTAATTTATTAAACATTATCATTAGTAACTTACATGAATATTTTATTTTAAGAAGGTAAAAAATATGTAGAACTGGTATCTACAACAAGCATTAGCAGTACATTAGAGGAACATCAGCCGATGCGAGAATATACAAACACAGATTCAAAAGAAGGACCAGAATTATAAAAGAGGAGGTGCTGTCGAGGTGCCGAAGAGATTATTACTGAGAAATTGTCTGTATTACTGGATAGATGCACTATTTCTGGTAGAGATGCAGTACGAACTATAGCAGCTATAATAGAAGCTTTAGGACATGACCCACAAAATTTTGTTATAAGCAGAAGTGCCATACGAAACCGCAGACAACAATTTCGACAACAACGAAATAATTTAATCAAAAATAGATTCAGAAGTTGTGAGTTAGAGCATGCTGTTGTGCACTGGAATGGAAAATTGCTTCCAGAGTTCTGGAGTAAAGATAATGTAGAGAGGCTAGCAAGTTTAATTACTTGTGGCGATGAAGAACAGTTGATAGGCAATGTGTTTTAATACCCCGCGCAGTAAATACTGGTCGTCATAGGGAAACCTGTATTGCGCCAGAGCAAATATTAGAAAAAATCGTCTTCATTTAGCATATCGCCATCAAATTTTAGAAGTTGTATTATAGAAAGTTCTAGATTGCAAAATGCGCACATCCGCCGCTCCTCAGCCAGAAATTTTTCGAAAATTCCAGACTGGCTAGTCTAAGATAAACAAAAATAAATACAAAACAGTTATGGAACCTAAGAATCTTATATCCAAAGCCTAATTGATTTTATGAGAATTTTTCATAAAATCAACATAGCATAGACAGCAAGACTCAAAGACACTTCCATACAAACACTACAAAACATTTCAAAAACAACAAAAAACATTGTTATGTAGAAATGATTGAAAATAAACAATGTTTTTTGTTGTTTTTGAATTGTTTTGTAGTGTTTGTATGAAAGTGTCTTTGAGTCTTGCTGTCTATGCTATGTTGATTTTATGAAAAATTCTTATAAAATCAGTTTGGCTTTGGATATAAGATTCTTAGGTTTTTTTCAATACAATATTGGGGTAAAATTCACTGATGAGCTATGTGAGCAATAGTGAAATTGCAATATGGATATGCTCTCCCCCATCAAATACATTTCAAATTTATTTTTTATTTTTATTTGGATAAATGTTTTATGAGAATATCATGAAATATTTATTTAAGGGAATCAAGCACGTAGTAAAATTGCGCTTATATTGAAAAAGATTCCGAATAATTATAAATTACTTAATTTTAAAAATAAAATAAGTAACCCAGAGCACATTTCAAATTATCTTATTGAACAATTAAAAATTCGCCAGAAAAGAGATGATTAAAAAGAATTTATCCAACTTTGCTTAATTTATTTAGAACGTCTACCACCGGAGAAAAACACTTTTTGAGCACCTTGAGCTATTCATCATGCCAGATGGATGGCAAAAAATATTTATTGCCTTAAATATATATCTTTTCAGGAATCACTTTTCATTAACTGATTCAGAGAGAAAGGATATTGAATATATTTGCTTATTTAACTATCAACATTTATGTAAAAGCAAAGACCTACAATTATTAAAATCTTTAGTTCAATATATAATTATTGACAAAGAAGTTGCTGACAAGTCATTGTCTAAAATAATTAACCATATCTTAATTCAGAGCAAGTTGCCTCTTCATTTTTCGATGATAGTTAGGAAAAAATGTTAAAACAAGCATGGTTAGGAAATTATTGGCTAAAGAAGTAAACGACGAATTTAATTCTGATAACAGGGATCTAAAAGCAAAACGTAATTTCGAAGAAGTTTATTATTTGTTGGGCAAAGAAATTGATTATTTTCTTTCTTCTCGGACTCTAATTTTTTTAAGAGATTTTAAATACGGATCAATATTATTTAAGAGCTAAAGAAATAATTGACGGCTTAAGAGTAGTTAGTAACCCAGCTGAGAGAGGAGTAAAATCAATCCACAACTATACATACACACATAAAAGACAGAATGGGTGGAAAACTCCAACCTCAATAACACACAACTCTGAGAATTAACAACAGCAAAATTTTTTTAAGCAGTTTAATTATTTTTTTCTAGTTAAAAAAATTAAAACGGGGCAGTAGTAGAAACGAGTAAAATGAAATGGCCCATACTAGGCAGACGGTTCATACATCAACTGGTGCCAAAGCCCCTCATAGAAAATTCGCCACCACAACTTACCGTTAATCGGTATGTGGTGTTAAAAAACCGCTTCATTACCGCGAATTACCCTTGCAACGTTTAGCACGTGAAATTGCGCGCGATTTGAAAACAAATATACGTTTCCAATCTACTGCTATTGTCACTTTGGAGCAGCTCTATGAAGTTTCTTTAGTAGGATTGTTTGACGCTATCCATCATGCCAAGCGTGTTACTATTACGCCTAACGACATTCAATTGACTCACTGTAGTCATGATTAACGTGCCTAAGTTCAGATTATGGATATTTAAACATACAAACCAAGAATTTTGTTTAAACAGGCAACAAATTATTAAGACACACGCAAAAAATGCATAAAAGAATTATTCTTTCTTTTCTAATTAACTTTAAACTATAAATAAAGTAAAATTATAAATTTTTCAAATGGCAAAAATATTAAATTAAAAAGCTGCTAAAACTACATCCAATTCAGGGAAATGAATATGCAATTTTCATTATAAGTGACTTGGATAAGTATTTAGTAAAAATACCAATTATGGACTAACACAGTCCCTAGATCAGTATTTGAGAAATTCAATTTTACCTATGGTCCAGTGAAGATATTCTACGGATATGGGTACGGAGTACAAATATTCCATACTGGAAGAATTGTGTAATCTACTTAAGATAGAAAAAATAACCTCAACGACACACCGTCTTCAATCATTAGGTAAAATAGAAACAAGTCATAGAACTATCAACAAATATGTACGAACATACATATCTATAGATAAAACAGATCGGAATGAATGGTTAAAATATTTCACATATGGTTTAAACACTACATCATAAATATTTTCCTTATAATCAGTTTTTTTTAAAGAATCCAAGTACATGCTCACAGTTCACAGAGTTGGATAAAACTTCTCCATTGTATAAAACAGTGGTTGATGTTCTGTGTAAATAAGCACTTTTTGATCCAAATAGGTAGTTTCTTAACGCATTCAGTGACCACGTTGTTGTCACCAAAATACGTTTTTCGTTGGCTGCGTAATTCACTTCGTTCTTCGTGTGTTAACTAAGTACAACTCGTATAGCGAAGTTTGATGCATCAATTGTTAGTTGGCAGTGTTTATAAAAATTAGGATAGAATAACTTCATGTGATACCAAGGCGTTCTTTAGATCATCAAAAGCTTTCCTTGCCGCATCTTTCAAAGAAATTTTGGTCTAACAAGTCATAGAATTCGACACTCCTCTTCTTTTCCTCCTAAGAGGATAGAAAGTGACTTTGCAATATCAGCGTATTCCTTAAAAAATCGTGTATAATATCCCGACAAACCGAAGAATAGGCGAAGCTCCCTTAATGTCGTAGGGTAATTAAATTTCAGTATTGTTTCGGCTTTCTAAAAATTCGTTTTTATCTCACCTCTAATAGGGTAAATTCTAGAAATTGTACTTCGCGTTTAAAACACTCGCATTTGTCCACTTTAAATTTCATATTCGCGTATTTCAATGTGTCGAATAAATGATTTACGTGTTTTAAATGTGATTTCTCATCTTTACTTAAAATTATAATATCTTACACATAGATGTAACAGATTTTAAAAAATAATTGTCTTAATATGTCGTTCAGAGCTTCCTCAAAAATGGAAAATTTCTGCTTTTCTACATCTGATCAATTAATGTCTTCTTCCACGACATCCTTTAAAGTCATTGGGTACAGATAACTTTTCGCATATATCTGCGGTTCGTTTTCCGCGCTTAAATTTCCTGCTACGGGTTCCGTGAACAACTGGCTACAATGTATTTCGAGCGAATCTTTTTGACCTTTACTTCGATGTTCTGTTAGTAATCCGATGAGATTAAAGTTTTGTGTTTTGTTTCACCTTAATCGTTTTATATATATATATATATATATATATATATATATATTCAAAACAAAATATTTATTAAATTCTTGACATACATAATTACTTATTAAATATTACTTTAATATTTACCATAAGAGCTGGGAAGATAAATGTATCCTGATTCATTTATTATTTGAATTAAACAAATACCGATAAGAGCGGACAAGCATAATCCAACAAGTGTAACCAAAACGACTAAAATTGCATCATTTCGCAGTGTTAGGTTAGAAGACTGTTTATGTGTTCGACTTGATATTACTAAAACTGATGCCCCTGTAATGCTCCAGGTTAGGAAAGCTTCTTGCGCCGCTGCTGTCCATGCATTTGTGTTTATTAAAAAATCCCCAAACTCAGATAAACGAAACGCATTCTAAAATGAAAAAGAAATATTTGGTTACGTAAATTACGTTCGGTATTCAAAAAATACATACACGGTGTACTCTCTCTTAAGCAGAAGCCCGTTTATGAGAGAAACACAAGAAAAGTAATTAATAATCTGTAGTATATTAACTTTTAAATAATTTAATATCCAAAATAAACACATATGTAAAGGTAAATATAAAGATAATCACAAAATACACAGAATATTTATTTTTAAGAAAAAAACATCAGCATTTACCCAAATTATATTCTGTCGAATTTAAATTTTTTTCTGTTTTCAAATTTTTTAATGAATCGTGAAAAATTAAATAACAATACGCTTTCAAATTTTCACTTGTTCAATTGCAATTAATTAAAGTTCAGTCAGTGCTAGCGAAAACACCTCTCATGGCAGAGGTTATTAATATTTTTTTGGTATTTGGACAAACAGGTATTAAAGTTTTTATATCAATAGCAGGATCACGTCTATATGGAAGTTCGAATTTTTTACATTGGAGGGGACTACAGTGATCAATTAAAAAATTTTATTTTGGTGCCTTTAAATTCTTTCTAAATTTGAAGCAGAGACACAACCCCTTAACTGAATTCCATAACATCACACTGGTTCTAGGATCGAAGCTAAAACTTACAGTCAATGCTTAAGGTAGAGCTTCTGTTAATAAACTATTTAGTTTTACTGCTTTTGCTTTCAATTGTATTATATTTTATACTATAAGGCCCTTCTAAGTCAGGCACTAATCAAAAATTTCATCTCCGATAGTTGTTGTACCATTTGGTTATTTGTGCGAATAGGAAAGTTATGGGAGTACGAGTTTGTTCATTCACCTATATTTTTCATTTTTTGTTAGTGCGTGAACTCGATTGGAGGTTGGTATATACTAAGTATACCACATTATAAAAGGGACTACCCTGGGGAACTCCAGCTTTTATTGCATGAAGCGAGCCTAAAAAATCGTATTCGTTCAGTATAAATTTTCTGTCAATTTAATAATTAAAAATAAGCCTTTATCCCATACTTTGTCAAACGCTTAAGATACGTCTATAAAAACCGTAGAACAATATTCCCTTAGGCTTTTAGTTATAATTACTCTCTCATTTAATATTGGATTTAGCGTAGTTGCTAATGTTAACAATCATAGTTCTAAAATTGTCTGCCACTCAGGGGAGAAACACTTAAGGCATAAAATAATTAACACATTGTTACGGATGTGTCTTGCTTAATTTTTAAAAGAAAATAATTAAGCATTAAAGTAAACTACTGGGTATGTTGTTTACTAACTGCATGGCATGCAAGGCAACAAAAATTTCTAGTTACAAACTGCGTAGAAATTTTATACACGCAAACAACAATAATTTGGTATTCGGTTTACTAACTGCGTAGTTTTCTAAGAAAACTTATCTACACAAGACAACAACAAATACCTTAAAACAAATTCCAGGAAGAAATTTTATCAGCATAAAAACAAAAATACACACAGACATACAGGCGCCTATATAAGGAATGGACAACATACAACAAAAAATGTAATACAAAGGCAGTAGAAGATTCTTAATTTTTCTTGACTTCTAGTGGACTAATAAAAAAAAGCAGCATCTGAGTGCATAGTTAGTCACTGTAAAATAAACCTCGTGAAGTAAAGACGTGCATCTTAAGTAAATTGTTTTGTAGTGTCAACTTGGTGTCGTTAAAGTAAATAAACTTGTAATTAATTAAAAACTGGTGTTATTTGAAATAAAGAACTCACAACAAAACGTTTATAAAAGGTATAAACGTAATAACAACAAAAATAATAAATCAACTAAAATGAACTTTCAGTTCTTGCAAGGACATAATGGTGGTCTTACAACGCAAGTACGGCGGCGAGCATAAAAGAGAACTTTACAGAATGGAAAGGGATAGAGAATAGATGAAACAGGTGGTGAAAGTAGCAGGATAGTCGGAAACTACCTGCCGTATAAAGACAGCACAGAGACCAGTGACTATGCCTTCATCGATGAGCAGCCCCAACGACAGTCAATTTTTCGTTGGGAATCGAACCCACAACCCCCATATTTACAAGCTAGTACACTACCTACTAGCCTACAGGGGCTATAATGGAATATTCATGTATTATTGAGCGAATGGATACGCTAATCAATTTGGCGTCGAGCGCCTAATATCTCTATGTTTATGCGGCGGGGAGATACGCCAATTTATCTTTTTATTCTTATTTAGCCAAAGCTGCGCAAACTAATTGTAGATTTTAGCGAGGCAAGTTCTTTGCCTGTCAATTAAAATCTGGCCCTGCCTTGGCACAGAATCCTTTATTTGTACTTAAATTATTCTTATTTATTAATATTGCTTTAAGACTAATTTAAACTAAATTGTGTGGATTGCTGAACAAGCATCCTCCCACGGTATGAATTTTCACGAACTTAAATAACAGGTTGGTTTTCAATATTTGAAAAGCTTGTACACTTTTATTTGTATGAAATTAATGAATTTACTCCTTGTCTGTCAATTATTTTAAAACGACCTTTATATGGTCAGTCTAGTTTCTGTCTGCTATGATTTTACAAATTACAAATTCTGTTGGTTTTGAAGATTTATCGTAATGTTTTTTATTTGTAGTTTTTGCTTTTATTAATAGTTTGCTGACATTCTCGTGGTAAGTTCATTTATGTAACTCTTATAATTATAAAATGGTTTAATTATATGGCTGTAATGTGGTAAGTTTGGTCTTCCAAATATTAACTCAAAAGGGGTGTACTTTGTAGTTGTGTGAGGTGTGGTATTATAAGAATATACGTAATAGGGTATATTTTTATCACACTCCTCGTTTTCGGTACAACATAATAAGTATTCCTTTAATATCTTTTGTTTGGGTACGGTTTTCCGTCGACCCTCGTCAAATTTGGTTTGTGAACAAACCGGTTTCGGGTGTTTGCCATCTTCAGTGTTCTTTTCGTACTAGTTGCGTTCTATTGTTAGTTGTGTTTATATAGTTTGTGTCTCCCTTCGTGTTATTGCGTTCGTCACTTTCTGTCTTTTTTTTTTGCCTGCATCTCTCTCTCCTTTTTCATTTGTCTCTTTTTACCTAATTTGTCGTCCCTTTTTCATTCGTCTTCTTTCCTAACTAAATCCTTTTACGATCACGCTTGTTGTCCGTTTTTGTTTATGTGTGAACCTATTGGGGTTTTTTTTTCCTTTTTTTTTGTATGTGTTGTCCGTTGTTGTCCGCTATGGTGTATATTGTCCACTAACACGGCAAATGTATATGAAGGAAATGGGAACAATATACTCCACTAACACGGCAAATGTATATGAAGGAAATGGGAACAATATACACCATAGCGGAAAACAACGGATACAAAAAGCGCCTCGTAGATAACTTATGTCTTATGAGTAATATTTAACAACTTTCATATTTCTAATATTATTTGATTTACGAATTCTCTACCCATATCGGTTTTCAACGTTTGAAAATTTTTTTTTACAATTTTTATTTAAATTTTATTGAATCTTTCATGTAAAATGTGAAAATAAGAATAAGTATTTAAATCTTAAACTAAAAAATACGGTTGATTTTGCCACTGCAACATCAACACTGCGTTCGAGAAAAATATGATGTCTAAACCATTAGATCAAGAGTTTGCATCCTCTGGAGACGGTTATGACCCTTAAATAGGAGCAAGTTTCTTGCCAAGGGATTGAGATGAGTTGTCAGGTTTACAGTGTAAGAAAATGTTGCATTCTGTATTTCCTCTCGGATAGTAAAAACATTGAGGTCGCTATGGATATTTTTGTTTTTGATATACCATGGTGCACGCGTTATTAACCTTCAGAATTTTGACTTCCTTTTTTGTAGTTTTTCAACGCTAGATGGCTTCGCAGTTCCCCATATCTGAATTCCATATGTCCATATTGGCTTTATGACAGGAGTACCTTAACGTCTAAGTCTAAAGATTACTGTGGCTCAATAAGCCAGTGTAGTGGAACTATTTTTAATTTAAGCTGGGTTATTTTTGCAGCGATATGATGACTCCACGTAAGATGTCGGTCGAGGTAAACACCGAGATACTTAATATGGTCTTGTTCAGGAATTTTTACGCCGTTTATGGTTAAAGGTGGGCAATTTTCCCTCCTTAAATTAAAAGTAATATGAACATTCGAGCATTAACTCGAATCCTCCATTTTTGTAACCACTTTTCCATCTCCACGATATAAAATTGGAGCCGTATTGATGCGGCTACAGGATATTTATGAAATCATAAAAATGCTGTATCATCTGCGATGGTTGATGTATGAGTCAGCAGGCTCATTGGCGTGTCTGCGGTAAACAATATATACAGGAAGGGTCCTAGTATACTTTTATTTGGGTACGGTTTTCCGTCGACCCTCGTCAAATTTGGTTTGTAAACAAACCGGTTTCGGCCGTTTGCAATCTTCAGTGTTCTCTTCGTACTAGTTGCGTTCTATTTTCAGCTATGTTTATATAGTTCGTCTTGTTCGTGTTTCCCTTCGTGTTATTGCATTCGTCACTTTCTCTCTTTTTTGTCTGTATCTGTCTCTCTCCTTTTTCGCTTGACTGTTTTTTACCTAGTTTGTCTCTCCCTTTTCATTCGTCTCTCTTCCTAACTAAAACCTTTTACGATCATGCTTGTTGTCCGTTTGTCTTTATCTGTGAACCTATTGGGTTTTTTCTATGACATAATAATCTGTAATTGTACGTTTATGATGTTCTTTATTGCTTTGGGCTTGTGCACCTGCGTAACTTGTTTGTATTGGTGTAATGTATGTTTTCTTGTAAAAATGTTTCAATGGTTCAAATATTGTGTCCGAAGCAGTGTTTATTTGTTCATTTATTATTCGCCCGTCAGATGTTTTCTGTTTGTATATTTCCATGTTTTCTAATACATTTAGTCTCCTTCCTTTGTGCTGTGTATGAAACAGTTTAACCGTTGTTTTTATATGTGCTGGTATACATTTGTTGTTGAATATATGGTTCGCAAAATTTGATTCTGGAGTTAATTTTGGTTCTCGTAGTTTTTTGTTGTAGTCTCTAATCTGTTCCATAAATCTGGTCTTAATTTTCCGTCCTGTTTGTCCGATATAACTATAATGGCATGTACAAGCTAATTTGTACACTCCTTGTTTGTCTAATATATTTGTTTGGGTTGTTTTATTCTGTAGTATTCTGCCTAGGTTGTTTCTTGTTCTGAATGCCGTATTGATGTATTTTCTGAAGAATTTTGCTAGTTTGTACTTTAATTTTCCCATATATGTTAACGTGGCCCAATTTTCCTCTTCATTCTCCTGTTCTTTGTTCGTTCTAATATGTTTCTTGATGTTATCTACCTGGCACTTTTTGTATCCGTTGTTTTCCGATATGATATATATTGTTCTCATTTTCTTCATATACATTTCTCGTGTTAGTGGTGTTCTTTCGAGTCTGGTTATTAACTGCCTAATTGCTGCGTTTTTGTGTTGCTGGGGATGATTTGATGAGTTGTGTATTATTGTGTCCGTTGCTGTTGATTTCCTGTATATTTCATATTCGACTCCGTTCAGGATTGTGTTCCTCTTGACCGTTTGGTCCAGATAATTAATTCTCCCCTCCTCTTCTTTTTCCATTGTGAATTTTATGTTCTTGTGTCTTCCATTCAAGTAGTCTAAAATTTGCTCATCGTTATTTCCTTCTAGTATACATATGATGTCGTCGACATATCTTGCATAGATTATTACTCCGAAGTTGGTTTTTAGTTCCTTTACGTATTCTTTTTCTAAGTTCTGCATAAATACTTCCATGAGGATTGCAGATATTGGATTTCCCATCCATAGTCCTGTTGTTTGTCTATATATATTATTGTTAAATTTAAAGTAATTCTGTTCTAGTGTCACTTTCAGTGTGCCTGTGAGTTGTATTGCCAGTTCCTTGTTTTCCGTTTTGTTTTTTATTGTCTTATGAACAATGTTTAATGTATCCGTTACTGGAATTGATGGATACAAGTCCTTTACGTCAAAAGAGACTAGTTTTGTGTTCTCTGTTATTTTTACATTCTCTAGTTTATTAATCAGTTCTGTAGTGTTGGTTTGTTATTCTATGAACTTGTTCTGTGGTGTTATGATGTTTTCTGAAACTGAATTGATGATTAGGAATAATGGTTCTAGGTTCCACTTCCTGCAGTAATCTGTTGAGAAACATTCTTTCAAATAACTTTGATAGAATAGGTAGTAAACTTATTGCGCGGTTCGAGGTTACTTAAGTGGTGTCTTTGCTCGGTGTGGGTATTATTACTATTTCCGATATTTTTCATGAAGCGTGAAATGAGCCAACTCGTAAAATAGAACTAAATATAAATAACACAATTCTTACAGCAGAATATGGTAATACTATAATGATGCATCGGAGAGCTTTTTTTGCATTCAGGTTTCTAATAGCTATTTTCAAGTCGGGGATTAAGAATTTAAGAAGGCTCAATACCGGTTTATCAATTAAAATTGAATCAATTATCGAACGTGAATCATTTGGGGTGAAGCTTTTTCAAAATGATCAGCGAAAGCTTCAACCTTTCCTTTTGTATTTCTCACCCAATCATCGTTCTGTAACCGAATGGGAGCATCATATACCGTCGGTCTGCGCATGTTTTTAACGGCTCTCCATAAGCTATAATCCGTGTTTTCAGTTGCGTATAATTTTTGAGACCAGACTCCATTTCCTCCTTTATAGCGTTGTGCAGCCTCTGAGTTTAATTTTTAGGGCGGGCGATCGACACTGTTGCCACTTTCTTCTTATTTTCCTATTTTCGCGTATGAACAGTTTTATATGGCTGGGACAGGTCATGTAATTTAGTTTTGTTGGTAAACGAGAAGTTGGTGTAGATACTTTAGCTGCTGCTGTCAATTCTGCTGCTGAGATTCAATCTCTTCTTTGCATTTAAGGGGGATATTTTGCGGTAAATGTGAACTCACATACATCTTATATTTAAGCCAATTTGTCCACTTTTTTGGAAAATAAAAATTATTTTGCTCCTGGCTACCTGGACTTTTAGTCAGTGACAATATAGTGGGCGAATGATCAGAAGAAAGATCTAACGAAGGAGCGAATGAAATACTTTCACGTTTTATGCCTTTAAAGACAGCAAAATCAATGATATCTGGTATTTTGTTGCGATCTGTGGGCCAGTATGGTTGGTGGACATAGCATCCATTTTGTAGGACGATATTGCTTCAAATAATCGCCTTAGGAGGACTGCTGAAATAGTGGTCCCACTATTGGGAATATTTATGGATGTAGCCTGGATATTATCCCTTCTATATTCTGGCATAGGAAAACGCTTTATGTCCTCGTGATCTACAATTGCTGATCCTCCGCAAACTCTACCATTTGGTTACATGTAAAGTAACCATTAATTTTAAAACTAATTTTTTGCGTAAAGTGAGTTTCCGATACCAGCAGTACATCAATATGCTGCGAGTGCAGAAAATGTTGGACTTTATTTCTCTGTTGGCTTAAGCAGTTTACATTCCAGAAACATATTTTCAACAAATTCATTTTCTATTCAGGAGAATTTGCATTAACATGCTTTGGTTTCGCATTAACTGTTGCATCATATTCTGCATGTTGGTCATGAAGCTGTTCATGGTTTCAATTAAATTCTCTATTGGATCTTGGGTACTCGAAATAGATTTACCATTGTTAGCGGGAGTTTGCCTATTTTGTGATAAAGATTTTTTATCTAACGTTGTTACACTAACGGATTTAGGAAGTATTGGAAAATGTGCAGCTTGGTATAGAATTTGTACTGGTCTTTTCGCCATTGTTTTCTCCTTGAGTCATCGAAACACTTCGCCACCACAGTAGTTGGCAGTATGCTTTTGGTGACAGTTGCTATATTTTCTTATGCTTGGTTCATTAACAGGATGAGGGCACTCCGCACTTTTATGGATATCCCCACATCGTACGCATACTGATGGTAAATTACAACAGGTTTAACTGTGTCCAAATTCCTGAAAATTTAGCACAGTGCTGAATATACTTCACCTCATTACCCTCGGACTCTAATGCCTTCTTTATCTCATCAGTTGATACAGAGCTATGAATGCCTTTTATAACAACAAACAACGATCAACCCTTTTGCGGACTTTAGCTGATAGATGTAATAATTTCTTTTTTCGGCATCGAAGCAATAAACAACAGTTCTGTAGTTTGTCTCGTTACTGACTTGTATTTTTGTTTCAAGAACATTTCCCTTGCGTAAGGAAACAACATAAAAATTTTCCTTACCTATTAGTTTTGTTAAATTTGTGACCATAGTGCTGGTAGTAGCCTCGCGAAGATAAAGTGGTGGTGGCTTGTAGTTTTTCACTGTTGATACTGCTTCATTATCCACTATATCAAGAACTGCAAAACGATTTTGCATTTCGGCAGAATTTTTAATTTGTTTTGGTTTCGGTTCTAGATTTGATTTTCTAGAACTAGGTTTGCGTTTCATTATAGTAATGTAACGATCCATTCCCGTTAAAATTGTTCACTATTATTTTTATTGATTTTCGCTAATGTTGTTGATTGTTTTTCTATTGTTGTATTCTCACTATTTTTTTAATTTAATTTTTTAATTTCTTGCGAAGTGTTTCTTCGAACAATTTTTTTATTTCAATCAGACCCATTGTGTTGAATATGGATGGAGTCTTTATTTGAAAGACATAATTTTCGAATGTTGTTTTTATGTAAAAGTGATAACAGTTTTTCCCAGACTTGACCTATACAGAATGATTAGCTATTTGTTTCAACTAAAACATATTTTTTATTAATGTTAAAATTATATCGAGTGTCATAATTTTTTCATGAACGATCTTCTTGCCTTTGCATAAATTTTAGTATTGGCAAATTTTTCACGTCCGATATAAATATGCATTCCCAGATGTATGGTCGGTCAATCCTTTCTGTGGGGGTAAGTTTTCTAATTGGACTTACAAATTGTTTGCCCTTCTAGTTAATGGTGTTGTGTTAGGTGTACAGCTTTTCAATTTACTTAAAGTTAGTTTAATTCGAGATAGAGCATCAGCGTTTGTATTTAATCTACCCTGTTTATATATTATTTCGGTCATATTTCATTAAATCTATTCGGATTCTAGTTAATTTTGATGAAGGGTTCTTATGTTTGAACAATGAAGCTAATGGTCTATGGTCAGTCATTATTTTGAACTTTTTCTAATATAAATAGGGTTTAAAATAATTCACTGCATAGTGAATTGCTAATAGTTCCTTTTCAATTATAGGCTTATTATGTTCGTGCTTCGACAATGAGCGAGTTGCATATGCAATAGGAAGAGCCTACTTCACCCTGGGAGAGTGTCGCACCGATTGCATATATTTTATATTTTTCTTTAAAAGGTTATTTAGGGTTTTGGCTATGTCGGCAAAATTTCTGTAATAGTTGCAGAAAGCTACAAATCGTCTTACTTCGTGTTGAGTGGCGTTGAAAACTTTTCCACAACTTTACATTTCTCTGGATCGGTTGTAATACCGTGTTCTGTGATTTTATGACCCAGGTAGATTACTTCATTCTTTAGGAAGTTGCATTTTGATGGATTTAATTTTAGATTGTACTTTCTCAGTCTTTTAAACACGCGATAAAGATTTTCATTATGGGATGCGATGGGTTTTCCAAAAACTATGATGCCATCTATGTATGCGAAGCAAATGTCGTTTAAACCTGAAAGCTCTATCGTTAACATTCTTTGAAAGCTGTTTGAGTCAATTTTTAAGCCAAATGGGACTGTTTTAAAATGGAAGTGTCCTTTGTCTGTGGAAAAGGCTGTTAGAGGTCTTGATTTTTTACTTAGAGGAATTTGGTGGAATGAGTTGGTAATATCTAGCGTTAAGAAATATTTGGCAAATCCTATTTTATCAATGACGTTTTCTAGTCGTGAGATTGGAAATTTGTCATCCGTTAATTTTTGTGTTTAGCTGTCTGAAGTCAACGATAAGTCGCCATTGTTTGTCGTTGCTTGAGCTCTTTTTTTGTAGTATTAATAATGGAGAATTTTATAGACTAGTTCTTAGACCTGTCTATTGATTCCATTAATTTGACTATGCGGAAGACGATAATTTTAATATAGACTACGCTATTACCTAGTAAGGTAAGTTTTTGTTCATAGAATATATCTTGGAAACTATTGCAAAGTGTAGAGATTGCTTTCCTTTCAATGGGATAAAAATTTTCTATGTTAAGTGGTTTCTTAAGCTCTAGCCATCGTTTTTCTCATTTGTTATAGAATATCCGTTTAAGAATTTCCTTTGGAATTAAATCAAATGTGTAGTTAATTTTATTATATGTAAAGCTGAAGGTGAAATTTTCAAAGTTGATTTTAGCTCTATATTTAGCACAAAAGTCTCTTCTATTATTCCACTTGAAGTTATAGGAAATGAGTTATCCACAACATTGAATTTGAAATTTAAGATACTTCCTCCCAAATCTATGAATAGAGTACATGTTCCTAGTGTCACAATATCTCTTTTTGGAATTCCTGAAATCGCACACGATTTACTGTCATCGATTTGAGTATTTTGTAAATTCTCTAGTTTAATTTAAGAAATTTCTGTCTCTATCAGAAATGAAAAAATGTTACTGTTGCATTTTATGTATGCATATTTACTACATTCTAAGTTAACATTGAATTAAAAAATTTTTAAATTTTCTTTATTCTCCGATTGACATAATTTCCTACATGCTGGGCATCGGGGTGTATTGAGTTTCCCTATTGCTCATTACCACTTATAAAATGGACGTTGCGCCTTACATTATTTTGATTTCTGAGGTTGCTACTGCTATTACGGTAGTTGTTGAAATATCTGGTGTTGTTCTGCGAAATGTGTTGTCTATTATTGTTAAATTGCATGGGCGTCTATAGCGGCCATTGTTGTTGTTGTAACTGTTGTTTTTGTAGTGGCTGTTGAATTGCATGGGCGGCTGCTGACTATATCGGCCGTGGTTGTTGTTACTATTGTTGTAGTGGCTGTTGGTGCGATTTCGTCGTTGCCTGGTTTGATGTTGCCATTGTCTGTTGGGATTTCTATTTCGCTGATTAGTGTTGTTGTTGTATCTGGAGTGTTCATTTCTGTTGATATGATTGCGTTTGGTATTAGAAGGGCTTCCTTGAAAGTTTTTACTCTACTAGCTATAATTGTCTGTGAAATATTTGCATCCGTCAAACCTCGTTTTAAAACATTGAATGCTATGGTGTCGTTTGATTTAATTATAACTCATTTTTCTGCTTCCGACTCGAGTGATTGTATTTGTATGGTATTAAGTTGTGCTATGAGAATTTCTATATTCTCTGCAAATTTGGAAATTGTCCTTCTGCGTTGTGCGAGACTTGATATTTCATCTAGAATTAAATTTACAGTCTTTTGAGATCTAAATATATCTTTTAAATTATTTATGAGGCTTTAACCATTAGTTGTTGTACGTAACTCAAGTTTTTTATTTTAATTTTATCTGGTAACTATGTGTTGTATACCAGCGCAAAAAAATTTTGCTTCTTCCGGTATTGCTTTTATGTATTCTAAAACCTTGAAAGTTGGCTCAGTCATTTTTAGGTTTCTTTTATTTCGTTTCACAAAATCCAAAAAATATTGTAATACATTTAGCTATAATTTTAAATGATATTGGAATTTTTTGATGTTCTAGTTTGTCGTTTAAAATTGATGTAATACTGGAGTAAATATCTCTTGCTTATTTTACTATCTCTATCTGGAAAGTCTCGTCCTCATCCTTAATAGTCCCAATTAATGTTTGGTAAAGGCTTGCGTTTTCTTCCTTCTTTCTTAGTATAGTTTTCTTTAAGTATCTTCGGTGAGGTGTTTTCTTAAAGTTGGTAAGGTTCTGTTTGAGACGAGCAAGTATCTCGGACGCTAATTCATTCATTTGTTGCAGTTCTTACGTCAGAAAGGCATGCTACTGATGATCTATCTGATTTAAGCAATTTCTTAACGTTTGTTTTACTAGTGCACTCTGTATAATTTAAGGCCTAAATTAATAATTGTAATGGCTAAGATTACCCATAAGATTGTTTCACGATATTCAAGGGTCTCCGAATGGTAACTTTGTTGACAATCTGGGTCTCAGTGTCTCCACACTGAGCCGTTGATTTTGTGTTTTTTTCCCATTTAGAATAAAAATATTAAGTGCTTTTTTTGTATGGTTTTATTTATTTACGAAAATTTCTTTGTTGTTTCCTTATCTCTTTATTTTGAGGCTTGCGGTGCGCCTTTCTTCTGCACAATTCCATAAGTTGTAAAGGTTGTATAGCTTCAAATGCAGCTTGAAGCTCTTTCCTCTGCGTCTATTAACTTTTACCTTTTCTTTAAGTATTTCGGGCAGTATTTGCCCGGGTAGTGTGTCTTCTTATTACTTCTTCGATCATTATTGGCCAAGGGCCAACCGTCCTTGAGTCCAATTGCGTTTTTATTTCAGTCGGAACATACAACTGACTCGGTGGGGGTCCGTCCGGAACACATTCTTCAGTTGGTTCGCTAAGTTCTTCCTTTCTTTTAAGTATTTCTCCCAGAAGCTGATAATGTTGCTAACGTCGTCCGCTGTTGGAATCTCTTCGTACATCTGTAGTAATAACCATTACGGCTTTTTTTAACACAAAATTTTATTAATTTATGAGAATTTTAACAATAAAATAAATTTTTAATCGATTAAGAGAGATTCGAGTACGTATTGGGCAGGATCGCCATGTAATGATATGTGCGTTTATATGATTTAAAATTATACACACACACATATGTAAGGAGATTTGAATCCCCTTATTGTAATATTTTCCCTAACATGTGGCAACACCATCTAGAATAGGAGGAATAAGAAGAAACACAACAAATCCATAAAGAACAACACGTGAATTAAGGTCGTAAGTAAATAGCGTCGAAAAAGGGAATTACTACTGAAAATAATAGACTTTAAATGTCGTTTCTTAATTACAGGTGAATAGAGTGAATAGATTAATAAATTAGATAATAAGATAAGAATTAATGTAAGAAATAAAATAATACTTAATTACAGAGAAACTCAATTACGTGTATTAAATTGGTGTTAATTCCCGGACGGAAAGGTTTGATAAAATCCTCCTTCCATTATAAAACGACATTTTCGGTTGGTTTATTAACAAAATGGAAAGCTGAAGTTTGAGTTTACGCTAAAATCAGCAGCCGACGGAAAATTTAATTTGCTGGCTTTGACCTCAATCACTACCACTGAAGAGAAGACTTTTTGTATGCCGGAACAATATCAGGACATAACACAACACACACAGCTGATGGATACGGCAGCTTTTAAAAAAATAAAAAACTCCATTAAACAAAGGCATCAGACAAGGAGAGTGTGGATAAATCTGGACAAGGAGTTATCAGAAGTTTATTTGAATGAAGGAAATAATGTGCAGTTTGGAGATTATTTTCTAGAAGAGAGTACAAAATAACCAGCTGTAAAACAACAAACTACTGTTGGTGGTATCACAGAGGAAATGTTAACAAATATATTGGAAAAATTTTGTAAAAAAAAACAGACGATATGCAATATAACAATGGTAAAAATCTGAAACAAGTATCACAAAAATTTGTTTTGCAGAAATTTGCATATAAAAATGCGAATGTCATTCAATGGATGAGCCTGTTTGAAAGTGAGTGTGATCGATTGGAAATTAAAAATAGAACGAAAAAATAGAAGTTCTAAGATTATTTTTAGAAGGAGCTTGCATAGACTGGTATAGCTCAATGCTCATGAAGTTTACAATTAATTCAGAGTGGAAAACCTGGAGAGATAATTTTTGTGAAACCTATGCAGATAAGGGATGGACTCCAGTGAGATATGCAATATCTTTTAAGTACATAAATGGCTCATTTTTAGACTACGCTCTAAAAAAAGAAAGAATTCTATTGGAAATGAATAAATCAATAGACACAAACACTTTGATTGATTTAATTGCAACAGGATTACCAAACCTGGTAACAGATAGAATTAATAGACGAGATTTGAAAGATACTAAAGATCTTTTCAATGAACTAAGGAGTTTGGAACACCTAATGACAACGAACACATCTAAAAAGAAACAAAGTTTTAATACAAATTTTAAAGAAAAGTCTAAAGAAAAAAACATGCAGAATATGTGGAAAACTTGGAAAAAATAATCGTTATCATCCTGAACAATCATGCTGGTTCAAAAAAAATGAAATAGGTGAAGCAGAAAGGAAAAATAAAATAAAATATATTCACAATTCTGCGAAAAAAACTGAATTGAACGACATACATCCAAAAAACTAAAAGTTCCACCATTAATAAAAGTCAAACTACTGCTGCAAAATTCATTAGAGACGTTTGGAATATATGATTCTGGATCCAATGTTTCATTGATAAACTCAAAATTATTAAAGCTAAAGAAAACCAAGACAAATAATGCGCAGAATACAAACCTTCGGACCATTAATGGTGAGAAAAAACAAAGGGTATGATTAGAATCAAAATAAAGATTTTTAAGATAGAAGAAGAAATAGATTTATTTGTAATAGATAGTGAATATTTCAAGGAAGACATTTTGATTGGATTGAATATGATAAAAAAATTTAAACTAAAGCAGGATGAGAATCTAAAAATAACACAGAAATCGTTCGATGCTAAAACAAAAGAAAATTTTAAACATGAGAATTATGTTCCTAAAAACGATTACAATGTATGTAAAACTCCAGAAGAGTATGAAGTAAATTTCAATAGACCACTTAAATATGGAGCAAAAATTAACAATAAATAGACTAATAGATCATTATAAATCAATTTTTGCTAAAGATAAATATGATACAGGAACAGTGAAAAGTTACGAAGCTCATATTGACCTTAAAAAAGATAAATATTGTAGTAAGAGGCCGTATAGGTGTTCTATAGAAGACGGAAAAGAAATAGAACAACAGGTCTCAAAACTATTAGAAGAAAATTTAATTGAAGAGTCATATAGTCCATTTGCAGCCCCTGTAACCTAAGCGTACAAAAAAGAAGATAAGAAAAAATCGAGACTTTGTATAGACTTCAGGAAATTGAACAAAATTGTTATTCCTCAATCACAACCATTTCCATTAATTGAGGATCTGGTAGATAAAACAAGAGATTGTAAGTTTTTCTCAACCCTTGATATAAACTCAGCTTTTTGGGCAATACCATTACGAATAGAGGATAGGCATAAAACCGGTTTCGTTACTCAGGAAGGGCATTTTCAATGGACATGCCTCCCATTTGGGCTAAAAACAACACCAGCTATCTTTCAAAGAATACTGAGTAACATAATTAGAAAACAAAAACTCGCAAATTTCGCAGTAAACTACATAGACGATATTCTGATTTTTTCAAAAACCTTTGAGAAACATATCGAACACATGAAACGATTGTTAAATGCAATACTCGAAGAAGGCTTCAGGCTAAAATTATCAAAATGCAAGTTTGCAGCAGACTCTGTGAAATATCTGGGGCAAATAAAAGGAAATAATTCTATAAGCCTATTGAAAGATAACTTAATTTCAATTAGAAATTTTCTTATTCCAAAGACTCGGAAAAATATTCGCCAGTTCTTGGGAAAAATAAACTTTTATAACAAATACATACAGAAAAGTTTAATTATATTAGAGCCACGGCATGACTTATTAAGAAAAGAAAAGAAATTTATTTGGTCAGAAGAATGCAACAAATCGTTCAAATATATAAAACAATTACTCTGCTCTAAACCGGTTTTGGCAATTTTTGATAAGGAATTGCCAATATATATTTACACAGACGCAAGTATAGAAGGTGTTGGGGCAATTTTAAAACAACCGCAAGCAGACGGAGAAGAAAAACCAGTGGCATATTTTTCAAAAAAGTTAAACCAAAGTCAAAAAAGGAAAAAAGCTATTTATTTGGAATGCTTGGCAATTAAAGAGGCTATTAAATATTGGCAATATAGACTTATGGGAAAAAAATTTACAGTCTTCTGTGACCATAAACCACTTGAAAACATGAATATAAAGTCTAATACAGATGAAGAGTTGGGAGATTTAACATACTGCATATCACAATATGATGTTAACATTAAATATGCACCAGGAAAATAAAACTTAAAAGCTGATTGCTTAAGCACAAACCCAGTATTGGAATCAGATGAAAATAAGGAAGACCAGTTGAAAGTAATAAATTTAATTAAATTAAAGAAATATTAGCGGATCAAGCGGATAATGAAGAGTTACAAGCCAATAGAAGAAAATTACTAAGGAAACAACATATATACTATAAAAGAATCAAGAAAAGGGAGAAGATAATTTTGTCTGAAAAATTTGGTATAGAATTAACACCAAAAAAACCATAAAAATTATTGTCATATAGGAATAAAACAAATACAAAACAAGATTAGCCCTTTTTATACAGCGAAAAATCTCACCGAAAATATAAAAACCGTTTGCAAAAACTGTGAAATATGTTTTAAGAATAAGTCAAGAGGTAGAGAAAAAATTGGTCTGCTATCACACTTAGGTCCAGCTAAAAATCCCTTTGAAATAATTTCTATAGATACAATAGGAGGATTTGGAGGTTCACGGTCCACAAAAAAATACCTACATCTTTTAGTAGATCACTTTACAAGATATGCATACAGTCTAACATCAAAATCGCAAAGTGCACATGATTTTAAAAAACTAGTAAAGGAGGTAACAGATAGTAATGAAGTTGGTAAAGTGTTATCGGATCAATACCCAGGTTTAAATTCTAAAGAATTCAAAGATTTCTTAACAAAACAAAATATTTCCATGATTTTTACTGCAGTAGATGCATGGACTAAATGAGAGGTTGAATCAGACACTTATAAATAAGATTAGATGTACGATAAATGAAAGTAAAAAAAAACGAGCCTGGACAACAATAGCAAAAGAATGTGTGAAAAAATACAATGAGACTGAACACACAACCACAGAATTTGCACCAAAATATTTATTAGAAGGCACAGATGTTACCATATTGCCTGATGAATTAAAACAAAAATGTAGACATGAAGATTGGATTCAAAACAGAAAAAAAGCATTATAAAACACGATTAAATCACATAAATATAACAAACAGAGGTTTGATAAAAGTAGGAAGCACTTTGAATTCAAAGTAGGAGACATGGTATTTGTAGAGAACGGAAACAAATTAAACAGGAAAAAAATGGATGAACTAAGAATTGAACCATATAGAATAAAAGAGAAATTTTCAAATTCAATTTACAAGCTGGACACAGGTTATAGAAATTCCGAGTCAAATTTTTTTCACATTACACAATTGATTCCAGCACCAGAAAGATAAATGTTTAAACTACAAGAAAATTTCTTTCCCGAAGCGGGGAGATGTAAGTAGATTTGAATCCCCTTATTGTAATATTTTCCCTAACATATGGCAACACCATCTAGAATAGGAGGAATAAGAAGAAACACAACAAATCCATAGAGAACAACACGTGAATTAAGGTCGTAAGTAAAGAGCGTCGAAGAAGGGAATTACTACTGAAAATAATAGACTTTAAATGTCGTTTCTTAATTACAGGTGAATAGATTAATAAATTAGATAATAAGATAAGAATTAATGTAAGAAATAAAATAATACTTAATTACAGAGAAACTCATTAAGTGTATTAAAGTGGTGTTAATTCCCGGACGGAAAGGTTTGATAAAATCCCCCTCCCATTATATATATATATATATATATATATATATATATATATATATATATATATATATACACATATGTATATATACACACACACACATATATATATATATATATATATATATGTATATATAGGGCAGGATCGACATGTAATGATATGTGCGTTGATATGATTTAAAATTATATACACACACATATATATATATATATATATATATATATAATGATATGTGCGTATATATATATATATGTGTGTATATATATATATATATATATATATATATATATATATAATGGGAGGGGGATTTTATCAAACCTTTCCGTCCGGGAATTAACACCACTTTAATACACTTAATGAGTTTCTCTGTAATTAAGTATTATTTTATTTCTTACATCAATTCTTATCTTATTATCTAATTTATTAATCTATTCACCTGTAATTAAGAAACGACATTTAAAGTCTATTATTTTCAGTAGTAATTCCCTTCTTCGACGCTCTTTACTTACGACCTTAATTCACGTGTTGTTCTCTATGGATTTGTTGTGTTTCTTCTTATTCCTCCTATTCTAGATGGTGTTGCCATATGTTAGGGAAAATATTACAATAAGGGGATTCAAATCTCCTTACATCTCCCCGCTTCGGGAAAGAAATTTTCTTGTAGTTTGAACATTTATCTTTCTGGTGCTGGAATCAATTGTGTAATGTGAAAAAAATTTGACTCGGAATTTCTATAACCTGTGTCCAGCTTGTAAATTGAATTTGAAAATTTCTCTTTTATTCTATATGGTTCAATTCTTAGTTCATCCATTTTTTTCCTGTTTAATTTGTTTCCGTTCTCTACAAATACCATGTCTCCTACTTTGAGTTCAAAGTGCTTCCTACTTTTATCAAACCTTTGTTTGTTATATTTATATTTGTTGTTATATATTTATATATGTATATATATATATATATATATATATATATATATATATATATGTATGTATATATACAATTTACCTTTTTATTCATATTTAGCGAAAGGTGCGCAAACTAACTACGGATTTTAGCGAAGTAAGTTCTTTGTCTGTCAATTATAATTTGTCCCTGCCTTGGCACAGAATTCTTTAATTATACTTAAATTATTCTTATTTACTAACATTGCTTTAAGACTAATTTAAACTAAATTGTGTGGATTGCTGAATAAGCATTTCCACACAGTATGAATTTTTACTCACTTAACTTACAGGTTGATTGACCTTATAGGATAAATTTCTGCATTTTATGCAACTTAAAAATTGTGTAGTTTTAAACCTTTTTATTTGTACGTGTGATGGGTACGTGACAAGGCGTGAGCCCGCACACTACATGGTGTGCCATATTTAAGGAAATACGCGACATCTATGGGATCAGAAAGACGAGAAGACACCACTGCATCCACAGTCTAATGGCATGGTAGGAAGATTCAACGGCACTCTAGAAAAATATCTCAGAAAAGAGGTCAGTACACACCAAAAGGATTGGGACAAGCATTTACCAAAATTTCTTCTGGCATACCGATCAGCTATCCGTGATACAACATCGTGTAGTCCAGCAAAAATCGTGTTTAGGACAGAGCTAAAGCTTCTGCACACGACGATAATGAAAATGTTCCTCAAATACGAGAAGACCTACACGAGCGTTATGAGTTTTTCGGCAATCGTATCAAAATGAAAGCCAGGTATGAGCGAACAGCAAATATGGAAGAATTTACAGAAGGACAACTGGTTCTACTATTTAACATTGGAAAAAATGACTGTTTCCCAGAGTGCAAACCCACTGGGAAAGACCATACAAGTTGATCAAGAAATTAAATGACGTGGTATATCGGATACAGAAATGGCTAAGATTAAAGTGGTTCACTTGGAGGGGCTTGCCAAGTATGGCCGAGAAAATATTGAAAGAAAGAAAGAAAATAATTAAGCATTAAAGTAAACTACTGGGTATATTAGGTGCCCCTGTAGGCTAGTAGGTAGTGTACTAGCTTTTCAGTGTGTGGGTTGTGGATTTGATTCCCAACGAAGATCTTGATTTTTTTTTCACTACAAAGATTAAAATTGACTGTCGGTGGGGCTGCTCAGCGATGAAGGCATATTCACTGGTCGCTGTGCTGTCTTTTATACGGCAGTTAATTTCCGACTATACTTCTACTTTCACCACCTGTTTCATCTCTTCTCTATCCCTTTCCTAAAGAATGTAGCACGGTACTTGACTAATTCTAGTTACAAACTGCGTAGAAATTGTATACATGCAAACAACAACAATTTGATATGCTGTTTACTAACTGCGTGGCATGCAACACAACAAAAAATGTCTAGTTACAAACTGCGTAGAAATTTTATACTCGCAAACAACAACTTGATACGCTGTTTACTAACTGCGTAGATTTCTAAGAAAACTTATCTACACAAGACAACAACAAATATCTAAAAACAAATTCCAGGATGAAATTTTATCAACATAAAAACAAAAAGACAGACAGGCGCCTATACAATGAATAAATAACGTAACAACAACAAAATATGATACAAAGGGAGTAAAAAAATTCGTAATTTTTT
Source organism: Trichopoda pennipes (assembly GCA_030448955.1). Classification (NCBI taxonomy): domain Eukaryota; kingdom Metazoa; phylum Arthropoda; class Insecta; order Diptera; family Tachinidae; genus Trichopoda; species Trichopoda pennipes. The sequence continues at coordinate 3,347,535 of JASKUP010000019.1, read as the reverse complement.
TAGAGATCTAGCAGACAAATATAAAAAGCAGCGTCTGAATGAATAGTAACAACAACAAAACGTTTATAAAAGGTATAAATATAACAACTGGTGTTAGAAGTGAAATTGCAAAAGAAAAAATATAAACTACAATGAAGTTGGTAGAACTAAAGGTTGAGCAGCTAAAGAAGGAGCAGAATATGTTGGATCTGCCAACAACGGGAGTAAGACGGCATTGCAACGGAGTTTGATTGATGAATTCAAGCAGCGTGACATCGACATTGGGACATACGAATTTGGAGACAAAGAAGTGGGTGAGGTATGAAAACCATTAGCAAACACCATTGTAAGCTTGGATTCAATGCTTGCGGCTATGATGGATGCAATTCAAGAAAGCTCTAGAGCCAACAGTACTAAAATTGATGTTATTCAAGAAAGCTCTAAAATCAACAGTGTGAAAATAAATGCAATTCAAGAAAGCTCTAAGGCCAACGGAGAAAAACTTGTAAGTGAGGTAAACAAAATATTTCAAGAAATATCAGAATTTGACGAAAAATTGTCAGGAGAATTGCATGAACTAAAAACGAAAATGGACGACCTCCATATTCGATAAGGACCGGTGAGAGTGGTCTCTGAACACTCCAGCAAGATAAATACCCCAAGCTCTGACTGTAGCGCACCATTCAATTTGTTTAAGTTTCAGTTCGAAACAGTGGCCAGCAAAAATAGATTTAATAATGAAGAGAAAGCTATTGAGATAATTCTGGCCTTATAAGGTGCAGCTGCCGAAATCCTCGAAAGTTTACCAGGAGGCTGCGGAAATAATTACGAGGGCATAATGGTGGCCTTACAACGCAAATACGACGGCGAGCATAAAATGTAGTTACGGGGCAGGGTGCAGAAAGCAAATGAGACGCTGTAAGAGTCTGCCATGAAGATTGAACGTTTGGTGCAGCTTACTTATTTAGGTGAATTTTGAAATTTTTTTCATTTTATATTTCACTATTCCTTTAAAAGTTTTTTTTATAATTTATTGTGTTAAATTTCACAAATATTTTAATCTCTTTCTCTTAGATTATCTTAAAAAAATATTTTGTTAATTTTACAAATATTTCACAATTTCTTTACAATTTTTTTATTTTTCTTAACATTTTTATTCGACCTTTTTTATTTTTATTAAACGGTATTTTTAATTAAATTTTAACGATATATCAACAGAAGGAGAGCCTCCCTATGGGCTCTCCAGCATCTCCAATAATAGCTGATATTGTGATGGAGGAATTACTAAATTCATGTATTAGTAAAATGCATATTAAACCGAAGATTATCACAAAATATGTAGATGATTTATTTTGTATAACTTCAGAAGATGCAGTGGATGATATTTTGTCAGAATTAAATAGTTTTCATCCGGATATTAAATTTACGATTGAAAGAGAGTTAGAATCTAAACTTCCATATTTAGATATATTGATAATAAGGGAAATAAGTTTTATTGGTATAAGAAACTAACATCTTCTGGAAGAATTATTAATTTTTATTTCAAACATCCAAAAATGATAATAAACACGGCGAAAAATATGATAGGCAGAAGTGATAGAAAATTTCATTTGAAGAATACGGACACAATAAGAGATATGCTTCATGACAATGATGTTCCAGTAGAATTAACTAACCGAATAATTAGACAATATGGTAATCATAGGCATAATTTAGGAAATATTATGGCAGAACCAAGAATTTATAAATCATTAACTTATGTTCCTGGAATATCGGAAAGATTAAGAAAGTCTAAAATATATGACACTGATAGATATATAATTGCACACAAAACATATAACACATTAAATAAGTTATTTATCAGTATGAAAGATAAAATATGAAAAATGGAAATATCTGATGTAGTATACAGGACACCATGTGGAGGAAATGACCAGGTGAACTGTGACAAAGTTTATATTGGGACACCAAAGAATAAACTTAAAACAAGATTAACTGGTCATAGATCTGACCAAAAATATAGGAACATTTCAACACAGAAGACATCCTTATCTTCACATTGTAAGAAATATAATCATTATCCAAAGTTTGCTGAAGCATCAATATTAGATATAGAAAAAAAACTATAAGAGACGTTATATGTTATAAATTGTTAATGTACCAAATGTAAGGAGAATAAATTTCAAAACAGACACAGACAATTTAGCACAGAATTATTGGTACTTAATTCAAAAGACACATAATTTGTTATAATTATTTCATAAGACCATAAACAGACCACTTTTTGCCTTGAGACTTATTAATTGTAATTGCGAATGCCAATCCAATTGGAAAATGGTTAGTAGGGATTCAACATTGCGCCTCAGTGGCAATGGTTGTGAGCATAAATTGACCGTGGAATCACACAAAAACAGTACCAAAGTATTTTGTTGTTTTGGATGTCTTTTAATATCCTGCTCAACGACTCGAGCACGTGTTTATGCTCCATAGTGCAATTATCCTAGATTAGAATTCTATACTTTTAGCAGCGGGGCAATGGACGATTGTTTTTTGTGTGTTGCACACTGCGTCTGGGTTATTTTCAACTTTAGAGGCAGCTTAAGAGCTTAATGAGCTGTTCTGGTTCCATCCAATATAGTTGCAGCAATGATGCATCGAATAATGCAATGCCATTATTTGATCGTATTTTGGCGAGAATTAGCAAAATGAGGAATTTTTTGCCAGGTATCCCAGGTGCATAAAAAAAATTTTACTGGTGAAGCTGTGAGCACAATGCGGTCGTAAATGTTTTTTATTCCTTACTAAGTAGAACATGGAATGTAGTTGTTTGTAACTCACTTTGTGATAAACTTTAATATTAATTGTCGAACGAATTAAATTATTCACCATTTGCACTATTTCTTATTCTTCCAACAGTGTCATATGGAAACATGAATTAAATGTTCCAATCGACTTTAGGAAGAGGTAGCTGTATGAATTCGTACCGAAAAATAAATCGTTCAATAGTTCAAGTGGTGTTTCAACTTCTGGTAATATCACTATCATATATGAAAAAAGCGTAATATATAATATTAGGTTCATAATCGAATGTTGCTCGATATACTTTTTAAAATTGTTTGTTACTTGCGCGGCGTGTATCGACTGCAAATTGTCACTCTTGGTCTTCGTTCAAATCGTCTTTGCTGATTTTTTTTTAGTTCGTGTCATTTGTGATTATTATTCATGCAATTGCCCCATATTCACACACACATCATTATTGTATAAGAGTACGATTACCCTGAATAAAGTAGGATATTTAACTATTGTTTTTAATTTAGTAAGACATATACTCATGGATACTCAATTTGTTATTTCATTCATTCCTTCATATAACAGTTACGTATACATATTCTTTGTTAAAAACCACTATAATGTAATATGTAGTAAGTAAATTTGTATGTTGTAAATTATTCATTTAAACTCTCTCTTTCTTTTTATTGGTGTAAACAAATATGCATTAACCGCTTCATATTCAATTAATTAACATTTATAAAATTAAGAATCAATATTTATTTATGATGACAACATCAATATCAAAAATAACACTTGGTTGACCCTTAATAGATTTTGTAATACAGCCAACTTAAGCTTATTCATAAAGAATTATCCTATCGGACTTTTTTGAGTGAGAGAGTATTTTTGAGTTTTGTTGTCTTTTTGCTGTGTTGACTTAATGAAAACTCTCATTTAATCAAGTTGGCTTTGGGCTTTGTTATGATATCGTCTTCTTCAACAACCAGTTATTCACACAATCTATTTCCACACGTGCCTAGTTTCCGCCTGAAGTGGTAATTTCTGTCGTTTAACAGCAAATAGCTTTCTTACTGCGATCCCATTCTCTTAGCCAACATTCCTGGGTATCTGGTCATTGCGCCAGTTCATATTTGTTGCCCCATATGCAGATTAATACCGTGAGCTATCATGAAGTCTGTAGCGGTAATGACTTCATCCTTTATATCAGCGGCAACAAAAACGTGATCTGCGTCAATCTTAACCTGGCTCTTCCCTTATTATAGACTGGAACGCTTGTAGTGCATTGCAGGAGTCACACAGCATGTATACTCATGTAGGGCGCTTACAATAATTTTATTGTAAATATGCTGACATATCATAAGGTGTCATATTCGACAATACAAGGTGTTTGGCATGTGCCGTTGACTATTTGTTTATTGTTGTTACATGTTATTTTTTTATTTTGTAATTAATATAGTGGAAATAAGAATTGAGTGACTTTGGAAAACACTCAACTCTAGATTGTAAAATAAATATTCATAAGTAGTATATAAGCAGCATGAAAATGGAAATAAATTAGACTTTAACTGAATAATTAAAACCTGTAACTTCTGCCTAGTCCTTATTTTTAAAGCTTCACATTTTGGCAGTTCTTTTGAACGCGTATTAATTAGCTGGCACCCTTTACAACTGTTGAAATATAGAAAGGGCTATAGGGACCATAACAACATTAAACCATTACATGGCGATTCTGCTAACATTTAACCATTACATGACGATCCTGCCATCCTTAAACCATTACACGCTCCTGTATCTATGGCAAAAGCCCGGTTCTTTCCGCTAATCAGCTCGCGACTGTGGGGCCATCGGTTGTGGGAGCTATCTCATCCTCCTCAGTGCCAGGTCGATACAATTTGGCGTTGTTGGGCCGTTTGTTATCCCTTAGTGGCGAAGCAGATCATGTGCTATTCTTAACGGATCTGCAGTAGCGCTGGAAATGTCCGACCTTACCACAGTTGAAGCATTTGGAGCGGACTTACTCATTTCTTCCAATATCTGCTCAATCATCGCTTTTATTTCGTATTAGCCTCAAAACGTCGCACCTTGTAGACTTGTGATTTTGCGATGGCTTTTGCAGTCTCCTGGGCAAGCCCATACGAGATGGTTTCTGTGAAAGATGATTTCTGCGCTGCACAAAACGCATATTTAACATCTGGATCCACTTACAAATACTTGAGTTGTAAACTGATCCAGGAATAGATAATATTCACCTGGGTAAGTTTGCTGCACAAAACGATCAAACTCCATGGCGAAATCTTGGAGCGCCTTATTTGCCTTGTGCACCCTGTTTCGTAACTATTTATTCTATAAGTTCTATTTTATGCTCGTAATTATTTATGCAGCCAACTGGTAAGCTCTCAAGGATCTCGCTGAACCGCCTTTGCACCCCATAAGGCCCCATCCATTTTTGCTGGCCACTATTTAGATTTGGAATCTAAACACATTAAAATGTGCGCTACCGTCAAAGCTCGGGGTGTTTACCTTGCTGAAGTGCTCGAAGATGACTCTCACCGGTCCTTCTCGAATATAAAAATCGCCCATTTGCGTTTTTAATTCGTGCAATTAATCTTCCATTTTCATCTCTACGCCGGACAATATTTCGCCAAACTAGCTAACCATCCGTTCCACGGCATCCACTTATTCACTGAAGAATATTTCTTGAAACCTTTTCCTCTAGAGCTCTAGCGCTGTCTTGTATTGCATCAATTCTAGCAGTGTTGGCTCTAGAACTTTCCTGAATCGCACACATTTGGTCTAGAAGTTTTGCATTTGTGTCACCAATTTTAGAACTGTTGGCTCTAGAACTTACTTGAATTGCATCTAGAAGTTTTGCGTTTTTGGCATCAACTTTGGCTTTAGCGATTTCTTGAAATTTGTGGTTATTTTCTTCTATTTTTGCCATCGTAGCGCAAGTATTCAATCTAAGGTGATATTGGTGTTTGCCGCTGGGGTACATACCTCAATCTGAATCTGTCCGTTGTCGGCAGATTCAGCTTCTTTTTTAACTGCTCAACTTTTAGCTCGTCGGACTTCATTATATAATTTCAATTTTTTTTCCAATCCCACTTCTGAAACTATATTGATTTCTTTTATTGGAAAATAATAACACAGCACTTTAGAGTTTCAATTTAAATTAAACATTATTCTTTTTCAATACACACAAAATTAACACGATGGTAAGTTCACCACTGTAGCGCCTAAAAGATGCTTACTATTCATCCCATATGGTTGTTGATATTATCATTCAGCGTAGGCGCCTGTTTGGATGTGTGTTTTGTTTTTTTTTCGCCGTTAGTTGTTTTTGTTTTCTGTTAACTTATTTCGTAAAACTCATAATAAGCATGTTGTTGTTTTCTTGTGTGTATAAGATTTCTCAGAAAACTACAGAGTTTGTAGAAAACATGCAATAGGTAATTTCGTTTACGTTTTTTTTTACTGATAATTATTTTCTTAAACTAAACATCTTCGTGTGTTTAGTCGCCTACCACATATTTATATATCGGGTTTTGTAACAAGAAGTTTGTTTTGCAACTGTGAGAATACCAACAATATGATAGCTTTGACATTTAGTTTTTTGACGTATTCGTAGTAAATGCATTGACAATTGCTATAATGAATTCAAAATCGCACGAAAATTCCATTAAAATAAATTAAATCCACTATGAAAATGGTGGTTCTATTAAAGCTACATTTCGAAAAATTCGTGATATTTTCAGACAACATAATCGTCCCTCTGAGACCGCTGTTGAGAATTTAGTCGTTAAATTTGAGTCGACAGGCTAGATACAAAATGTGCGAACGGGTGGTTTAACTGAAAACATCGCAGCCGTAAAGCCAAATTTATCACTTCTTCGATGTTCTCAATAATTGGAATTGTCCAAAACCACATATGCCGAATTTTGCTCAAGTATTTGACCTTGAAGCCTTATAAGCTTCAACTGGTGCAGGACTTGAAGCTGATTGACCGACCATTCACATACATTGTGTTCTGATTAAATGAAAAATGAAATTTATATTTTTAAATAACTAATTGTTAACATATGCCAATTAACAAATAACAAAATATTATTTCACTTGCATTTTTTTGCAACAGTACTACAATAGTCTTACAATCATACTAAATGTAGCTGTTGCTAAATTAAAAATTAGCTTAAACGGTTGTTGACAAGAACGGTCGCCTACTTTTTAACTGGGGAGACCTGCAAAGTTTTGTGATAGTTAAATTAAAATTTTTGCTGTAAAAATATACCTGGCTCATGGCGTTACCACTTCGTGTGGAACTTAAGCGATGATGACTGTTAGCCGAACATAAGCTTAACCTTTACAGCTGTATCCTCTGCGTGCATGATTCAATTTACTGCAATCATCTGCACTTGATATAGTGAATATATACATTCCCTACATTTCATTAAAGGAAGCAAAAATGTTTATCATGGCCAACCTAACCTTTCAAAGCACAAAATCATTCCAAAAGAAGATGAATGCGAAAACTGTTTCGTACAAAACGACCAAGACAACTGTTGGAGTTTCAGAGGATAGCAGATTATTTATAATAGCGTGCATGCAGAAACCTTAAAACGCCACTTGAAAGCCTCTAAGGCTAAAGGAAACCGTAACAAGGACCAAACTCATTCTATCACTCCACCTAATCCACTTTGGTATTATGCTGGACCTCGTTAGTACCACTTATGTTTATTTTTCAAGAAATTAAAAAAGCAATTTCTAATTTAAACATTAAAAAAGCCCCTAATAAAAAACCAACAGTAAGATGCTCATAAAGCTGCCGCAGGCAGCAGTCAGGATTCTTCTTGCTTCTAATGCAATCCTGCGTCTTGAGTAGTACCTACAAAATGGAAAATATCACTGATGACCATGATGACTAAGCTTTTAAAAACGTCACAAAAAAAAAACATAAAGATCTAAAAATCAAATGTGGAAAATCTGTTTAGGAAAAATAAGTAATTTCAACGTTATTCTGAACGAGAAACGATGTATTCCGACCCATCAATTTGGATTCAGAAGACAGCTTGATTTAACAAACACACAGAGCGGTAAATGTGTTATAAAATACTGTACATCGCTTTTTATCGACAGACAGTGGTAGAAAACGTTTTTTAAAAATAAATTGGTAGCTCATAAACTCCTTAAGATATGCTATTGCAATTTCACAGAGGCCAAGCAGAGGTATTTCTGAGTGATGTTACAGATGGTTTGCTCTCTAGGAAAAAGGGGGGCTTCTGGGTATGATACCAAATTTGGGCATTTTGGGCATAAAACTTTTGGAGATGTATAAAAACTTTGTTTATTACTCAAATGTTAAGAACTTTTGAACTCAAATAGACATTAAAAATATCTACAAATATTATAATAATATTATTATCATTTTATGATACTGTCTGTATTCTTTTTAGAATTTACCCCAAAGATGAGATATGGTTTTTTTTGCTTATACAATTGAAACTTCGGCACTAGTACATTTTTTGGACTATTGCAAATGCGAATAAAAGAAAAATTGCAACAGCTCTCCCTCCAGCCCTATTCAAACATAACCTATTGTGAAACAAAATTTATGAATAACATCGGAGTACAAAGCACCGATAAAAAATAAATAAAAGCCTAGACATATGGAAGGAATTGCATTATTTCTAAAAAGTGGGCGTGGTCAAAAACAAATATTCTATGTCTTATTTTATGACCTACTAAATACATAAATTACAAATCAATCTGTCAGACATAGTTTTTAGAAATTTGATATTTAAAATCAATAAAGCCAAAATAAAATCGATCCATTAACGGTAGAGATATTCTGTATATAGCATTGAAAACCAAAAATTCAGAAAAATCATCTATTCCACCAGGAAATCACAGTTGCACTTAGCAATTGAAAACTCAACATAATATCACATAATAAATACAATTTTGCAACAAAAAATCATTTTGTAGCATTCAAATTGAAAATTCAGAAAAAAATCCGAAAATCGGAAATTTATCATAGATTGAAGTTTCATATAAATAATTATTTTCACCAAAATTTTATAAAACATTTTATATTTTTTCCAGAAAAACTTACCTGACCTTTTAAACTTATTAAAATCCGGAAATACACAAAATTTGCTAAAGATACCCATTTTCGTAAAAACGAAAAAAAAATCAGCTTTGAAATTAAAAAATACACAACCCATGCACCAAACAACCAATAACACAAAAAACATCTTCATTACATCAGTGATAAGCCTACATTATGCAAGGGTATATAAAATAATGCAGCGCTATTTCTTGTTTATATTATAACTGTAAAAACGAAGTTAAAAACCATATGTTATTTGACTCGTTTGTCGAATTTGGATGACAACAAACGGCACTTGGACCGAGTTGTCTTAAAAAGTAATTTTTGTATTTTTCAATTTCAGCACTTAAGCTGAATTGAACTGTTCATTTTATTTCCTTTGTGACAAATGGCACTTTGACCGAGTCGCTTCAAAATAAAAGATGACTTCTACAATTTATCAAAACAAGAAAGAGAGAGAGAGAGAGAGTAATTTTATTATTCCAATTTTCAAGCTTATATATTAAAATTTTACAATAAAAATTGGCGTGTTGACAAAACAATAAATTTACATAAAACAAAGTGTACAGGTATCAAATAGTTTTGTAATTAAATACACCTGTAGAAAAAAAACACAAAAACATAAAAACAGTTATGCACACAAAATGCAGACAATCAAGAATGTGCTGACTTTAAAAATGACAATTTAAAATAAACAAAATAACATACACACGTAAACTTAGAATGTGAATATAAATATTTATTATGTACTAACACCATAACACTAAAAAAACTTTTGAAAGCTTTTTTTTTTTGGAAATAATTCAGATAGAGGTATATCTGAGACAACTTACAGCCGATAGGCCCTGTAAGCTAAAACGGGCCTTCTAGGTGTGCCTCCAAAGTTAGGTACCTCGGGCATACAATTTTTTGGAAATATCAATGTTAATTTTAAACGCAGAAAAATAGATATAACAAATAGACATATAAAATTAAAAATATTTGACTTACCTATCCTTTGCCTACAATCACCTAAATCAACTAAAGATGCACAGGTAAAAAGTTTAAAAGAAGAATTTTTTTATGGTGCAAAGGTACAAAATACAATTTTCATTTCTTGATGTGTTTATACACATTTTTCATTTTTACATACAAAAAGAAAAAAACTTCATTCTTCATACAAGTGATTGGTATCAAAGGAAACCTTATGACTTCTAGATTAACAATTTATTACAAATTTTTTCTTGTCGTATTTGGTGCTTTGCACTCCGAGAAATTTTAGTGTAAATCATAAATTTTGTTTTAAAATTGGCTATGTTTGAATAGGGCCGGAGGGTGAACCGTTATAGTTTTTGAAGCAATTTTTATTATATTCGCATTTGCTATAGGTTGTCTTTAAAATAGTCTTAAAAAAATTTAGTTCTGTAAAAATAACTTTCAGTTATATAAGCAAAAAACATTGCTTCCTTTTTGGGGAAAATCATAAAAAACAGGTGTTTTACATTTTTTTAATTAAGAGCGTTGTAACTTTTTAACGAAACCTGCTATCGAAATGAAACTTACTACTGTTTTATTATAAATTTATCGAGAATATATATTTATATTAAAATATTATAATAATTATAATAATCCGAATATAAATAAGTAAACCACGTCAAAAATACCAAGTTAGGGTCGACCAAAAGTAAAACAAATTTCTAGCCCGATTTTCTCCCAAACTAAAAGAGGTAACCTAGATATGTAAGCACATTTTTTGTAGATTTTTTCAAGGTCTACTTAAGTTCAAAACATATGAGTAATAAATAAACTTTTTATGACATTTCCAAAAAACTTTAACCCCAGGATAATTTTTGAGGCATACCCAGAAACTCCACTTTAGCGTACAGGGCCTATCGTTTGTAAGTCAACTCAGATATACCTCTGACTGCCTCTGTGAAATTTCATTAAGATACCACTGTGTCCTGTAATAAACTTACCTGAAGATAATCAAAGTCAATAACACATAATAGCTTTACTGCAATAACTGACAGAAATAAAAGTGGCAGAGATCCGAGTAATAAAATAGTTTTTCCAAATGATTGAAGACCTTTACATAGTATCAAAAATACAACAGCCCAAAGTAAGACCAAGTAAAAGAGAAGATGCTATAGTATGACAGAAAAAAAAACAAAAACAAAATTTTATTAATAATAATTCAAAACATTGCAAAAAGGAAAACTAAGCACTATTATGTCATTACATTTGTTTTTTTTATTCGTAGGAGTAGATATTGATATCATTCACACTTTTTTCTGTTCTTTTTTAAGATTTCATTATGCTAAATATACTAGTACTCTACATGTCCCGGTCAATGCTTTATCTAACAGTTATTGATTACAAAGTAACAATTAGATATACTTTTTGTACTTTTTAATATATTCAGTTTCTAGCAATATGTATAATATCTACAAATACTCAATTAACAACGATGAAGCAATGAATGCCTTAACTTTTTTGATGAGTAACTGTGCCCTAAATAAAGTGGCAAATTCTTTTCAACAAAAATCTAACAGCCAATTTACCAGTTTGTATGGATGTCTGTGGTTGATTTCACGATTTCGGTGGAGTTTCATTAAAAAAAAAACAAAAAAAAACCAAATATTGTGAAAGATCTAAAAATAATTGTGTGGCTAAAACTTTTATCACTACCCCTGAAATAGCAATAATCACACCGTGATCGCTGGAACGTATTTTAAGCATAGTAGTCACCAGCTGGTACTAATTATAATTATATATTCGCTGTATGTAGTAGCTGACTAAATAAAATACTTCAAAGCAAATATTTGTTTCTTGAAGCAATCTGTAAAAATTTCAAAAAGTAAGTAGTATTTAATTCATGCCTTTACCAGTATTGCCATGAGCTTCTGCAGGAGTCTCTTGAATGATGTGATATATAAACTTGATCATTAAAACAGCTATTTCTTTTTAGATAAGTCTCTAAAGCAGTATCATTTAAGTGTTTTGTTGACGTATACTATTAATATTTGAGTAGCATACCAGAGAGCTTCACTTGTTGATTAAAAAACCATTCAACAATAACAAAGGCACAAAAATCTTGTCTTTTATTAGCAAATGATCAAACTTGCCCATACACTCTCTTTTGTTATTCATTTTAAAGCAACCGAATAAATGTTGACTCATAAAAATGATATTTTTTAATCTGGGGTTGATTGAATTAATCAAACTTGTTCAAACTTTTTCATATGTTGTTCATGTGTTAAGGCAACCGAACAACTTGCAGTTTGAATACTGTCTTATTTCTATCATAAGTAGAATCATACTTGTCAACTCGTGTACTTGCCTTTTCCACACACCACACACAATTTTGAATAACATTGAAGTACAAAAAGCAAGAAATCAATGTGTATGAATTTGTTCATTTTAACAGCGGCAAGTTTTTGTTATTTTAATTTAGAGTTGGTTTTGATGTACATCATCATACAAAAACAGAACAATAAATAAAAAACGGTATAATTATTTTAAGTAAAAACTCAACAATTTATTAAAATTTATTTTTTAACTATTAATTCATATTTTTTAACTATTAATTCATATTAGTAATGTAACAAATTAAAAACTTTATTCTTTAAATTTTAATTAATAATAAGGCAATTTTATATTTACTAAGCTTCAAAATTTAAACCACAAAAGACAAGCAAACAATAAAAAAGCAAATGTTTGTTAATGCTCAATTCGGTATGTTCTTTGCATTGTTGGTATATCATATTGTTCAAGGCACACAGACGGTCGGTTCAAACATGTTGTATGAATTTATGTGAATAAGAACGTTTTGATGCAATGAATTTAATGCAAGTTTTTCTCTTGCCTGTTCGAACTTGTTCAAAAAATGATTTGTTACTTCTACTCATAATCAAAATTTGATGTGTTCAGCAGAATGAATATGATTTTTAATCATCATTGAATTTTTGTTTATTCTTTAAAATGAACAAAAATTTCTGTGCTGAATAAAATCAAGAAAAAACGTGATTTTGAAGTTCTCTGTAGCATACTCATGGTTTTTTAAGAGCTGCCTGCAACAGCTTATATTGCAATTTCAGCATTTCCTGTAACATGTTACCGATTGTTGAAGGCGGTTCTGATTTTATGGCTAGGGCATTAACATTTTTGAGATGTCGCACGTATAATTCAAATAAATCCTTTAGTTAGCACTGTGCTTTTCCTACATTTTCCACATTTGTTCGCCTTTCAGTCATCTTTATTTGGTTACATTAAGTTATAATAAGTAACTCGACATACACAACAATATATTTAGGCAACTTGCAATTTCTTTACAATTTTAACACTAGACAGGTTTCTGATCATTTATGTGGTTCTACTACGTTTTTTTTTTAATTTGATTTGTCTCCAGGTTACCGTTCATCACGCGATAAAGGTTAGTGAATGCGCTAGTTAATTTTTTGGTAAGGAATAAATCAAAAATAAGTTTATTTTTTAGAACGCTAAAGTATGAACACTTTATTTGGATATATTCATTCACATATGTAACCTCTATGTAAAGTATCCTCTCTTTTCTATGCTAAATTTATTTTTCTATTCGTAGTATTTCTTCATTTCATTATAGTGGTTAGTTAATTTTGTAATACCATACCCAAATAGTGCTAATCTAACAATTCCGAGTATGATTTAAACGGTGCATTATATGGGATAGTGTTCTATGGCGATTAACATTTCTTGTGTATTTGAAAATCAACGATTGCAATCTGAAGATCTGATACACGTGATTTCATTTTGCTTCTCATGTTCAGTTATATCATCTGTTATTTCTTAGATTAGTTGTGGCCCCCGTTAAATTGACAATTCTAAATGCGTTTATTATATAGTTTACGTTAAAAAAATATTTATCACTAAAAAAGTAAAATGAAATGACTTAATATGTCTGTTAAAAAATCAAGAAGTTTTGTTTCAATCTTATGAAGAGAACAACCACAACATGGTACATTGAAATTCCACGTAGCAATATAAGAAATCAGCAAAAAATACAACGAGACAGGCACCTACACTGAATAATGCTAACGACTGCCTGTGTAGTACACACGATTATAAAACTTTCCAAATTTAGCGAATCAGAGCTTTTTAGTTAATTGTAAAACCCATCATTAATGAGCCAGTCAGATGCTAAACCTGATCAAGTGAAGTGGTCAATTTACCGTATTTCTGTGTAATAAGTAAATGATCGTGTTATTAAATCATGAAATTAAATTCAAACTCGGAAAGTTGTGTATAATTATTTTGCAATAAAAGAAATCAATTAACTCAACATTTATTAAAGGTACAATCGTTACAATATGTTTAGATGTACATCTGACTGTCTTATTCGGCAATACAGTCATTGTACAGGTAGTGGCTGCGTTAGTTACACAAATATTACTTTCTAAATATTGTTTAATTTTATTAACTGTAATATTAGTTTCTATGAAAAATATGTTATTTGAAATTATATTTAAGTTAATCTACGTTAATAGTGCTCGATTCTTTTAAACGTAAATATTCTATGATATTCTCATTGTGTTTTTGTAAAATTTTTTACAAATATTTGTTGTTTTCTTTATTTTTCAAATTACATTTGAGTGGCTTCCAATGGCAACCCTTATCTCTAAACCTCCACCGATCTATTTGAGGGAAAAAAATTCAAACGCCCTTGTTAAGAAATTAATTTCGACTATTGGTGATAAAACGTTTTATGTCATGCCAATAAAACGTGGCAAAATTGATGAAACCAAAATACAGGTTCACGAAGAGGCGAATTTCCGTAAAGTGGTTAATGAACTTGAAAAGAGTAAATTAAGCTTTTATACATATCAGCTTAAAAGTGCAAAAGGTTTGCAAGTTGTAGTAAAGGGCGTAGATCCAAGTGTTGAACCAAACGAAATCAAAGGTGCCCTCATTGATCAAGGTTTCAAAATTAAAAATGTCGTAAACATAATTAATAGGGAGAAAATACCACAACCTCTGTTCCGAGTAGAATTGGAGCCCAATGACATAAAATTGAAGAAAAATGAAACTCACCCAATTTACAATTTGCAATATCTTCTGCATAGAAAAATCACGGTAGAAGAACCCCGCAAACGTTCAGGGCCCGTACAGTGTCACAACTGTCAAGAGTTTGGGCACACAAAAACATACTGCAAACTTCCATCTGTTTGCGTTATATGCGGAGAATTGCATGCTACTGCTAGTTGCAATAAACCTAAAGGGGAAACAAACCTTAAAAAATGCAGTAATTGTGGCGGTAATCACACTGCAAACTACAGAGGTTGCCCCGTTTATTCTTTCATAAGACAGGGTGCAACACCGGCACCTAAAGTTACATCGGCCCAAAAACAGCATATTTTATCTACTCCGTATCCCCAAATGGTCCGACCAATCAATACTCATGTATCGTATGCCGACGCCGTAAAAATCAACACTGTTCCACCAAAAAATGTTCTATTAGCAAATACCAATGCAGACGCTAACTCAAGCTTCAATTTTACTCGTCTTGCAGCTACTATTGACAACCTTGTGCAGACAATAAACAATTTCACAACTAGTATGACTAGCATGATGCAACAAATGCTGCAAATGCAGACTACTTTGCTTCAGGCAATCGTAAATAGAAAATGAATTCGTTGAAAATATGTTTCTGGAATGCAAATGGCATTCGCCAACATAAAAACGAACTCGAATACTTCCTCACGGAAAATAACATTGACATCATGCTGGTCTCTGAAACGCATTTGACCACAAGGGGTATTTTTAAAATTAATGGATTCACATTCTATGATACAAAGGATCCGAGAGGTAGAGCATGCGGCTCAGCAATTTTAATAAAGTCTAGACTGAAACACCATTTTTTAGACAGCAAGCAAGAAGACTATTTGCAAGCCACAACTATTTGTGTTGAAAATCTTTTAAATGATATAGTAATATCATCAGTCTACTCTCCTCCCAGGTTTTTAATAACCGAAGAGCAGTATAAAAAATTTTTTAAAGGTCTTGGACCATGTTTTCTGGCAGCTGGCGATTATAATGCGAAACACAATTACTGGGGTTCGCGCTTAATTACACCTAGGGGCCGAGCATTGTACAACGCTATTAGCAGTAATGATTTAGATGTTGCTTCGAGTGGTCAGGCTACATACTGGCCTACCGACAGACGAAAAATTCCGGATGTAATAGATTTTGCTGTCACAAAAAATATTTCAAGAAATTTAGTCACTGTAGAATCTTCCATGGATTTATCATCGGATCATTCTCCAACCATTGTAACTATTTGCAGCCCGCTTAGAAGACATTTGTTTTTTCCTGATACAAATATGATCAGTCGCATCAACTGGTTGAGTTTTAAAAAATATCTCAGCACCCATTGTTCGGAGAATATTTTGCTAGAAACAAAGGAGGATGTGGAGTGTAGCCTTGCAACTTTTAGTGAAAATATTAAACAAGCAGCACAGCTTGCAACAACTAAACATCCGCAGACTACTTTAGGTCACATCTATTCTGCAGACATTGAACGTCTCTTAGCGGAAAAACGAAGAGCTAGAAGAGATTGGCAACAACACAGATCGCCCCTGCAGAGGCAGAGACTTAGAGAATGCACAAAGCGGCTTAGAGACTTACTAGAATATGAAAAAACTGCATCTTTCGAGAAATATCTGGAGGGCCTCGATGCTACACCAAACTCCAACTATTCTTTATGGCGTGCTACAAAAAACCTTAAAAGGCCCGTTGAGTACAAGCCACCCCTACGTAATATCAGTGGAGATTGGGCAAGAAGGGACGCTGAAAAAGGTGACTTATTTGCCGATTACTTGAAAGATGTATTCACCCCACACATATGTACTGATGATGTTAGTTTGCCAAGCGTAGTTGGATTACCCCCTCGACCCTTAAAGTTTAAGTTGCGTGAGGTACAAAAGCTAATTTCTGAAGTAAATCCGAAAAAAGCTCCTGGTATGGACGGCATAAGTAACAAAATGTTGAAGGAGCTCCCCAATATTGCAGTCAGAATCATGCTATTCATTGTTAATGCCTTTTTACGGCTTGAATACTATCCTGACCACTGGAAGATTTCTAAAGTTAAAATGATTCCAAAACCGGGTAAAGACCTAACCAAAACCGAGTCATATAGACCCATAAGTCTATTACCAACTATTTCAAAGATTTTCGAAAAGTTGCTTATGGATAAATTGTCTCCAATGCTAAGGGATAGTGGGTGTATCCCAAACCATCAATTTGGTTTTAGAAGTAGACATAGCACAATTGAGCAAACCCATAGATTGGTTCAGGTGATAAGAAGGACTTTTGAAGAGAAGAAGTATTGTTCAGCTATTTTTATTGATGTTTCACAGGCTTTTGACAAAGTTTGGCATGAAGGTCTATTTCTAAAGCTTACCGCTCACTTGCCTTGTAATATGAGCAACCTACTGAAAAGCTACATAATTGGACGAAAATTTGCTGTCGTTGAAGGAGACTTCGTAAGTGTATCCAAACCAATTTCCTCAGGTGTACCACAAGGTAGCATTCTTGGACCAATTTTATATTTGATATATACCTGCGATATGCCTGTAAGTGAAACTGTCCACACTTCTACGTTTGCTGATGATACAGCGTGTCTAAGTTCGCACGAAAACTCCTATCAAGCCTCAATAAATCTTCAGCAACATATAACTCAGTTGGAGTTGTGGTTAAAATTATGGAGAATTAAAGTGAACGTTCAAAAGTGCATTCATGTGACTTTCACCCTGCGAAGAGATAATTGTTCACCCGTTCGAATCAATAATCACATTGTTCCTCACCATAATTATGTGAGATATCTTGGTATATATCTTGATCGTCGCCTTACATGGAAACATCATATTGACTCAAAGCTAACACAAATGAAACTTAAGCTAACACAATTACACTGGCTCATTGGCAGGAACTCGAGACTTGGCCTAGATTGCAAACTTCTAATTTACAAGAGTATTCTGAAACCAATATGGTCTTATGGAATCCAACTTTGGGGCACTGCCTCAGCTTCAAACGTGGATAGAATCCAACGTATGCAAAATAAAATTTTACGGTTGATAACTTCCGCCCCATGGTACATCAGAAATTCAAACATACATTGTGACTTAGACATACCGCTGGTGACTACAGAAATCATCAAATACGCAGGCAAATACTTGATGAAGCTCGAAGACCATCCTAATCCCCTTGCTCGCAATATCTTGGATTATAGTGGACATAGCCGATTAAAAAAGAGGGATACCGCAGCTTTAATCCTCAATGCTACAGATGACACATCTTAGAAACATTTGTTTTGTTTTTTTTTTAATGTCAATTTTTTTCTTTTTTTACCCAAGAACGTTTTGATGCAATGAATTTAATGCAAGTTTTTCTCTTGCCTGTTCGAACTTGTTCAAAAAATGATTTGTTACTTCTACTCATAATCAAAATTTGATGTGTTCAGCAGAATGAATATGATTTTTAATCATCATTGAATTTTTGTTTATTCTTTAAAATAAACAAAAATTTCTGTGCTGAATAAAATCAAGAAAAAACGTGATTTTGAAGTTCTCTGTAGCATACTCATGGTTTTTTAAGAGCTGCCTGCAACAGCTTATATTGCACTTTCAGCATTTCCTGTAACATGTTACCGATTGTTGAAGGCGGTTCTGATTTTATGGCTAGGGCATTAACATTTTTGAGATGTCGCACGTATAATTCAAATAAATCCTTTAGTTAGCACTGTGCTTTTTCCTGCATTTTCCACATTTGTTCGCCTTTCAGTCATCTTTATTTGGTTACATTAAGTTATAATAAGTAACTCGACATACACAACAAAATATTTAGGCAACTTGCAATTTCTTTACAATTTTAACACTAGACAGGTTCTGATCATTTATGTGGTTTTACTACGTTTTATTTTTTTAATTTGATTTCTCTCCAGGTTACCGTTCATCACGCGATAAAGGTTAGTGAATGCGCTAGTTAATTTTTTGGTAAGGAATAAATCAAAAATAAGTTTATTTTTTAGAACACTAAAGTATTTATTTTTATTATTATTTATTATTTTATTTGGATATATTCATTCACATATGTAACCTCTATGTAAAGTATCCTCTCTTTTCTATGCTAAATTTATTTTTCTATTCGTAGTCTTTCTTCATTTCATTATAGTGGTTAGTTAATTTTGTAATACCATACCCAAATGGTGCTAATCTAACAATTCCGAGTATGATTTAAACGGTGCATTATATGGGATAGTGTTCTATGGCGATTAACATTTCTTGTGTATTTGAAAATCAACGATTGCAATCTGAAAATCTGATACACGTGATTTCATTTTGCTTCTCATGTTCAGTTATATCATCTGTTATTTCTTAGATTAGTTGTGGCCCCCGTTAAATTGACAATTCTAAATGCGTTTATTATATAGTTTACGTTAAAAAATATTTATCACTAAAAAAGTAAAGTGAAATGACCTAATATGTCTGTTAAAAAATCAAGAAGTTTTGTTTCAATCTTATGAAGAGAACAACCACAACATGGTACATTAAAATTCCACGTAGCAATATAAGAAATCAGCAAAAAATACAACGAGACAGGCACCTACACTGAATAATGCTAACGACTGCCTGTGTAGTACACACGATTATAAAACTTTCCAAATTTAGCGAATTAGAGCTTTTTAGTTAATTGTAAAACCCATCATTAATGAGCCAGTCAGATGCTAAGCCTGATCAAGTGAAGTGGTCAATTTACCGTATTTCTGTGTAATAAGTAAATGATCGTGTTATTAAATCATGAAATTAAATTCAAACTCGGAAAGTTGTGTATAATTATTTTGCAATAAAAGAAATCAATTAACTCAACATTTATTAAAGGTACAATCGTTACAATATGTTTAGATGTACATCTGACTGTCTTATTCGGCAATACAGTCATTGTACAGGTAGTGGCTGCGTTAGTTACACAAATATTACTTCCTAAATATTGTTTACTTTTATTAACTGTAATATTAGTTTCTATGAAAAATATGTTATTTGAAATTATATTTAAGTTAATCTACGTTAATAGTGCTCGATTCTTTTAAACGTAAATATTCTATGATATTCTCATTGTGTTTTTGTAAAATTTTTTACAAATATTTGTTGTTTTCTTTATTTTTCAAATTACATTTGAGTGGCTTCCAATGGCAACCCTTATCTATAAAAATGAAAATAAATGAAAAAACTGAAAGATAATTTATTATTATATTATAATAGTTACTGTGTTTTTGTATAAATGTTTTTAATTTGTTGTTTTTTTGTTGTGGTGGTTCTATATAATTATTACTTAATCAATTTGGGTTGAATTATAAAACTCTTAAATTTTCTATACAAAATTGAATTAAATCCACTGATAAGTTAATGAGCAGTAGTGAAATGTCCATATTGTTACGTTTATACCTACTATAAACGTTTTGTTGTGAGTTCTTTATTGCAAAATAAATAACACCAGTTTTTAGAGATTTTAAATTAATAACAATTTTATTTACTTTAACTACACAAAGCTGACACTACAGAACAATTTACTTAAGTTGCACATCTTTACTTCACGAGGTTTATTTTTACACTGACTGACTATCCACTCAGACGCTGCCCTTTTAGACTTCTCCATTAAAAGTATAGACAATTTAAGAAATTTCTACCCCCTTTGTATCACATTTTGTTGTTGTATGTTGTTTATTCAATGTATAGGTGCCTGTAAGTCTGTGTGTGTATTTTTGTTTTTATACTGATAAAAGTTTCTTCTTGGAATTTATTTTAAGGTATTTGTTTTTGTCTCGTGTAGATAAATTTTCTTAGAAAACTACGCAGAAGGCAAACAGCATACAGATTTGTTGTTATTTGCGTGTTAGTAAACAACGTATCAAATTGTTGTTGTTTGTGTGTATAAAATTTCTACGCAGTTTGTAACTAGAAATTTTGTTATTGCGCACAAATTTTCCTAGTAAGCCACGTAGTTAGTAAACAACATACTTACTTTGCTTAATTATTTTCTTTTAAAACTTGCGTTGTACTGTTGTAGCTTGCCACGACTTTTCCTTGTTTGACCCTTGGCTATCTATGCGGCTGCAGATTGTGGGCAACCTACCCAGTAAAATCGATGTTTTATCTTTTCCAGTGTTTTTCTATCTCCACTTTCCCAATTTCGATACTTATATGCAACCATTTACCACTTTAAGCTATTCCACTGAGCCCAGTATGATTTTGATCGGCTTTCTGCCGATATTTCGTTACGGTTCGGTCTTATGTTCTCTAGCTTGGCCGATATCATTTTTGACAAAATGTAATCCTCCTTATAATCCTTTACATAAGTATTTGTGGTAATGCTTAACACACTTAAGTACGACTAGAAGCTCCCGTCGTGTCGCAATAATTTTTTTCGGGATTGGACAATACTCTGCTATAGTAAGCAATAACTTTTTCGGTCCCATTAATCGCCTGAGAAAGCACTCCTCCTATTCCGTAGCCGCTTGCATCTGTATCCACTATAAATTTATATCCAGCTATCGGATAGACGAGGACTCGTGCTGTACACAAAAGCGTCTTTAGCCTCTGAAACGCCTCTTCTGCTGTCCCACTCTAGTGGTATGGTTGCGATTTTCTGGCCAACTTATGCAAACTGGCAGCCACTTGAGCAAAGTTCGGCACGAATCGCCTGTAGTATGTGCAAAGCCCTAGGAAACTACGTAGCTTATGAAATTTTGTGGACGAGGCCAATTCCTCTGCTGTTACACGATGCCACAAATATTTGACCTCTTTTTGAAACAGCGCACATTTCTTAACACTTAATTTAAGTCCTGTAGCCGCTACACGCTTGAGAACTTCATCCAGGTTTTTGAGGGTTTCATCAAAAGTCCTTCCCATCACGATTATGTCATCCAGATATACTAAACAAGTCTTCCATTTAAGCCCCTTAAGCACACGTTCAATTAAGAGTTCAAAAGTAGTTGGAGCATTGCAGAACCCAAATGGCATCACTTTAAACTGCCACACACCATTGCTCACGCTACAGGCAGTTTTCTCCTTGTCTTTATCAGCTGTATCCACTTGCCAGTGACAACTCTGCAAGTCCAAGCTAGAGAACCATTTCGATTCGGACAACGTGTCTAAAGTGTCGTGAATTCTTGGTAGCGTATAACTGTCTTTCTTGGAGACATCATTGAGTTTTCTATAGTCGACGCAAAATCTGGTACTGCTATCTTTCTTCTTTACTAGCACCATCGGCGAGCTCCACGGACTCGAAGTTGGTTCAATCACTCCGTTTCGATCCATTTCGTTATTTAGGCAGTTCTTAACCCTCGTTTCGTTTTGCAAGGGAAACACTCCTGGGTACTTGTTTTATGGGCCTCGTTTCGCCAGTACTTATTTCATGTTTCACCACTGCTATTCTACCTTGGCTTTTATTATTTAGGGCGAAGACGGTGGTATGTTTTCTTAGCAGCTGCTTCGCTGAAGCTTTTGTGCGCGACTTACTTCTTTCTTCCAGTATTTGCTCAATCATTTCTCTTATCTCGCTTCTTTTGACTCTGCAAAATTTCGTATCAGCCTCAAGACGCGGTACCTTGTAGACTTTTGGTTTTGAGATAACTTTGGCCGTCTCCTGGGCCAGGCTGGATCATGTTCATAAGCGAGCTGCACCAAACGTTCAATCTCCATGGCAAAATCTTGCAGCGTCCCATTTGGCTTCTGCACCCCGCCTCGTAACTTCATTCTGTAGAGTTCTCTTTTATGCTCGCCACTGTACTTGCGTTGTAAGGCCACCATTATGTCCTCGTAATTATTTTTGCAGCCTCCTGATAGGCTTTCGAGAATTTCGGCAGCTGCACATTTTAAAGCCAGAATTAGCTTAATAGCTTTCTCTTTATTGTTACATCTATCTTTGCTGGCCACTGTTTCGCACTGAAACTTGAATACATTAAACGGTGCACTACCGTCATAGGTTGGGTGTTTATCTCGCTGGAGTGCTCAGAGACCACTCTCACCGGTCCTACTCGAATATAGAGGTCAGACAATTTTTCGTAAAATTCGCTGACTTTCTGTTTCACAGCTTCCACTCGTTTGACAAATATTTCTAATATTTCTTGCAATTTCTTGTTTACCTCACTAACAAGTTTTTCTCCGTTGACTCTAGAGCTTTCTTGAATTGCGTCAATTTTCGTAGTGCTGATTCTAGAGTTGTCTTGAATGACACCTAGAAGTTTGTCACTTGTGCCATCAATTTTCGCAGTGTTGATTTTAGAGCTTTCTTGAATTGCATCAATTTTCGTACTGCTTATTCTAGAGCTTTCTTGAATGACACCTAGAAGTTTGTCATTTTTTGCATCAATTTTCGCACTGCTGGCTCTAGAACTTTCTTGAATGACATCTAGAAATTTGCCATTTGTGGCATCCATTTTCGTCATCATAGCCGCAAGTATTTCATTCAAATTTGTATTGGTGGTTACTGATAGGTTACATACCTCCATCTCTCCTTTGTTCTCAAATTCTTATATCCCAATATCGACGTCACGATGCTTGAATTCATCAATCAACCACCGCTGCAATTCCTTTTTACTTCTAGCTGTTGGCAGATCCAACTTATTCAGCTCCTTATTTAGCTGCGCAACTTTCAGTTCTTTCAACTTAACTGTAGTTGATTATTATTTTTTTTTTTTTTTTGGAATTTCTCTTCTGACACCAGTTGTTACGTTTATACCTTTATTGCAAAATAACTAACAGCAGTTTTTAGGGTTTTTAAATTTATAACAACTTTATTCCCTTTAACTACACAAAGTTGACACTACAGAACAATTTATTTAAGATGCACCGCTTTACTTCACAAGGTTTATTTTTACACTGACTGACTATCCATCTAGACGCTGCACCTTTATATTTGTCCATTAAAAGTTTGGAAAATTTACGAATCGTTTACCCCCTTTGTGTCACATTTTGTTGTTGTATATTGTTTATTCAATGTATAGGCGTCTGTATTTCTGTGTGTATTTTTGTTTTTGATAAAGTTCCTTCTTGGAATTTATTTTAAGATATTTGTTGTTGTCTCGTGTACGCAGGTAGTAAACAGAAATTTGTGTTTGTCTTGCATGCTACGCAGTAAGTAATTAGCATATCAAACTGTTGTTGTTTGCGTGTATAAAATTTCTACGCAGTTTGTAACTAGAAATTTTGTTGTTATGCATAAATTTTCTTAGCAAGCCATGCAGTTAGTCAACAAAATACTTTATTGCTTCCGTAACAATATGGATATGCTTTCCCACAGTAATATATTTAAATTTTAGAAAAAAAAAAATATTTTTATGAGAATATCATAAAATATTTATAAATTAGTTTTTAATGTTTATATGCTAAAAAATATGTTTGTTTAGAAATTTTAATTAAATGAAAGAGAATAGATCTTATATTGATAAATTTATTATTTAATGTTGGCAATTATGTATGGAATACAATATCAAATAAATGTCCGCCTCTGTTAGCCTCACAAATGCACATTTTTCATTACATTCTCACTCATTTCACGAATACTTTGTTTGAATTGCTCAAGCATTTCTCGTTTATTTGCATAAACCTTGCTTTTCAGATATCCTCACAAAAAGAAGTCCGAAGCAGTGAAATCAGGCGACTGTGGAGGCCAATCAACATTACCATTTCTTGAAATAACTTGTTGCCGAAAGAGGTTTTGTAGTAATTCCATTGTAATCCTGACTGCATGCGATGTGGTACCGTCTTGTTGATACTACAGGTAAAGGTGTTAAGTAAGGTCCAATGATTCCTCCTGACCAAGTTGCATACCAGACAAATACAAAGCTGACTGGTTAATAATTTAAGGGTTTCCCATTCCCCAGAACCGACGGATTGCTCTGAACACTTTCTTGAGCAGCAGTAATGTTTTTAGCCGGTCTAGCAATACTTTATGATCCATTCTTAGGCCTATCACCTCTCTTTCTTCGAAATAATCCAACAATTTCACTTAACTTTCTCATCGTCACAGTAATCATCCATTGATTTTGATAAAATGTTTTAACGATTAAAACACGTTGGTTTATGAAATATTTTTCCATAATAAATTTGCCACGTTTCTACTTGATGACTGCCAGACTAATGCAAGACTAATGTTTGCCAAAATGGCGGCAAAGCAAAGTATTATACCTTCCCGGTGGACACCCTGCATTAATAGTTTATTATTTAGTAAACAAACATAAATATATAAATACTCCAAAATATGAACTAATAGTTATTCAAAAGCTTTCTTAAATAGGATGTATATTATCATTACAATTCAGTGTTGCTGAATAAACATATTCCAGTTTTCGTAAAATTTATTGTATTTGTTATAGTTTCTCTATACACTTCGTTAGTTATCATAGTGTCTAAAATAGCTTTAAAATATAAAGTTTGTTATTCTTTACTTCTTGTTATGTTTTTATTTTAACAAGTCGTCGCGGCCTCGTGTACCGGTCACTAATCGCGGCTCACTATATTTATATAGATAGTTGTATCTTTATATAGATCTGGAATATCTTCGAATGTTAATTAATGAATTAAATTAGATTATTATTCCTTTGTACATAATATTTACTGTCTTTTTACATAATAAAATCCCTAATTGTTAAGATCGAGTATCCTTTTACTGTGTTGTAGAAATGATTTGGATACAAACTACATGGAGCACCAGAATCGCACGTCACATTAAATGGAACACCATCAATTTTTATTTGTACTTGGTAGAGATCAGTTAAAATACCACTTCTTATGCTGTAAACAGAAAAATCATTTAAATTACATTTATTAAAACTTATACTATCTACATCAGATTCTGATAGATAGTTTACATATTTGTTTTTAAATGCTAAATGTCCGATTTTGCCACACACATTACATTTGCTTTGTTGATTTCGACATTCGTTGTGTTTATGGTTACGCCAACCACAATGAAAACAATCCCTCATAGGTCTTGTCTGAATAGTTGCTGGTGATTGATATTTCTTTTTGTTGTAATACTCGTTAATCAGGGTTGTTGTAGAATCTGAGTATTGTCAGAATCAGAATTGAAATCGGTTTTATGTTCGAATCAGAATTGTTGTCAGAATTTGGTGTCACAGAATCTTTTTTTATCGTTTTTTGTCAGAATTATTCTGATCAACTACCATGTGACAGATTTTCATACGGTTTTATACATTTTAAGCGATTGGCTGTACAATGTAAGTAAAAAAGAATTTATTAAATAAAAAATTAAATATGAAAAAACTTTTACTTATTTTTTTAATACTCAAATAGAGGGAAACATAGAAATAATACGCAAAACGGAATAATTCTAAAATTTATAGAAAATAATAAGGACTTAGCGTGCGGTTATACTAAACGCGATAAGGTGGTACTTGAGTCGCTTTGGCAAGAGTCAATCTCTAAACAATGCTGGACCACCCAGTAAGGATGCAAATGGATGGAAAAAGGTACTGCTTAAATTTCTTAAATATATCTTAAAACCTTACGCTTTTATTTTTATGTACTGGATACATAGATATGGACACAATGGAAGAGTGAAATAAAAAAGAAACTAGCACATAACAAATCCGAATCCCGTGCAACTGGAAGAGGATCATTTAACAATACTGATGGGATTTGCTTATGGTCCAAACAGAAGCGTCGTGACTATAGCCAGGATAACGTGCGCTTACTGCTCGAATCACCATGTCGTTATCACATATCTTCCAAGGAAAAATTAAAAGTAAAAATAAGTTTCTCATACATATCTATTTAATAGTATCTACTTACAATCATGGCGAACATACTAAAATATCCTTCCTAATTAAAAAATAAATGCTCGTCAACAGAAGTCTTTATAATTTTTATATGGGTTCCCCATCGATGCAGCCAACTATGAAAGGTATTTTAAATTTATTTTAAAAAATAACTTCTACATCTTATTTTCTCATTCTCATCCATTTCCAACTTCACCCACTGACGACATACATGCGTATCCAAAGCCTTTAGTACATTGTTTAACACAATTGACTATGTACTTCGCCCCAAACAAACAGAACTATCATTTCCAATTACCTATTGATACGAACCTTCAGCCAAAAAACGCAATGACCCACCTAGCTGAATAGCGCAAGAAATATTTGAAGGCGGTAGGTGAAGTTCAAAATTGTTCAACAGCATTTGAAAAGCCTGTTTATTCAAACGGAATTGACTAATAAAGCTACAATTTTGTTTATATTAATACATCTTTGCAAAACTCATTGCAATGTATACTTACGCTGTCTCTGGCAGGTCCAATTGATTGGTGTAATCCCTCAATATTCTTCTTTTCACTTTTTCACAATTTTTTTCTTCCATTAAGAAAAATAAAACTATCGCTTCAATTACTTTAATTTATATAGAAAGATAATTTATCAATTCCAAAATTTGTTGAAATGTAAACAAAACAAAACAGCTGATTCAAATATGGGTTTTGTTTAATATCGAATTAATGCAAAACCAAGACAGATTCATGACACCAAATAATATCAGAATCGACTTTCAATTCTGATAAATTACAATTCTGACTTGTATTCTACAACAACCCTGAATATTGTGGTTGTTATTTCAGTAATTAGCATGGTTGTTATTATTGCTGTACTTCTTTCTAAATTTGCCAGTTTTAATATTTGCTACTTGCTTATTTTTTCATTTGGTGCTACTTTCATTTCCATGATTAAAGGTTTTCGAAGTGCATCATCTATTGTAATTTTTTCATCTTCCTCGCACAGTCGCTCCAATATTCTGTTGTTAATGCCCATAATGAAGCGATCTTACAAAGGCACTTAAATGCTCTCCAAATTTGCAGGAGAGTGCGAGTTTCTTCACTCTTGCATGTCAGTCAGCAACAGTTTCATTATGATTTTGTATTGCAGAGTGAAACCACAAAAAATAATCTTTGGTGGTGTATAGTGTGTTTGTAACATATTACAGAGATCTTTATAAGTTTTAGAAGCAGGTGAATTAGGACTACACAAATTATGAAGCGTTTTATAACCATATGCTCCTATAGATTTTAACAAAATATTTTTTTTGCATTGACTCACTTAAATGAATATCAAGTTTCTCCATCCATAATAACCATGATTCAATATGGGCGGAAAACGAAGGAATAGGAATATTACCTGGATGGTAAATCATAACTGCACTGGTACCGCTTCAACTTGGAAGGTTATTTGGCATGGCAAATGACTTTTGTTTTCTTGAGTTGTAAAAAAAAAAGAATTTTTATTTTGTTGGTTTCTTTACGTAAGCTTTACAACGTGTTTTAAAATTTAATTTAATTTCTGTTTGTAGGTTTTCAAATGTTAAAAAGTCGGCAGAAAAAATTTAAACATTTGTGTATATAAACTTTTGTTATATATATATAAACATTTTATGTTATTTTATGTTTGTTTGTTTTTGATTTTAATATTAAATGTATTAAACTTCATGCGCTATATTTAACTTGGTAAAACACTTTTATTTTTGCTTAATTGTATTTTCTGCATAAACTCCGATTTCTTTTTATTTTGCTTTAATTTCTTGTTAAGAATTAATCATAAATACGTTTTTTTTTTAACTCGTCGCCAATTTGTAATGTATTAATTCATATTAACTTTATTATTTCACTTTTAAAGAGATTATACTTAACGAATACTTAAAAGCTATTTAATAACATGTTAACCTAAATGCAGAGGTGTCAATGCTTTTAAAATGATACATAACAATAATGTAATAATATAATTCAATTAATTACATAATAATATTATTATTTTACATAATAACATTCGTCAAACGTTGCGTATTACGTATGTACCTGTATCATGTTTTACTTTTTTTACAAACAAATATTGCAAAAGGATTAAGTGTAAACAGCAGAAATACCTATGTAGGAGTGAATACAGATAAAGACAATATAAAAAATAAAAACAAAAAACGAGAATAGGTTATATTAAACCGCAAACCCATTAAAACTTGGGTGCGTTTATGTTCTCTTGCTTTGTTAGCCAGAAATAATAATACAAAATTGAAAAGGCATTGACGCGTGTCGTCTACAAATTCACCTTAGCAAACTCGGAAAGTTAGTGTTTTATTTAATGTAATTTTAAGAATGGGTATAAATGCGGTATCAAGTGGAAAACCGAATTATTGGTCCACCGATAAAGAAAAAGTTTTGGATGTTATTGAGTTAGTTGCAATGAAAACTGTAGACTCACTGGAATTATCTTCAAACCATTCACCCATTATCATATCTTTCTGGACATTATAGCAACGACTAAATTGTTACCTACAGGGGACACTTTTATAAATTGGCTAATATTAAAATATATTAAAAACTAGGAACAAAAATTCAATCTATTTGTTATGCTTCTAATAGAAATTTTAAACTTAGTCTCAAACATATAAAACAAACTTGACGAAGCTTTAGGTATAACAAAATTTATTCCATGGATATCGAAAAACTTTTAAGTGATCTCCTCACCTTAAAAGAAGTCACAAATAAATAATCTGAAGAAGTCACAAAGAATTGCTATCTGAAAAATACCTGGAGGAACATCAAACATTTCAAATAGGTAATTTCTAAAGAAGCAGTATCGATTAGATTTGATTTTCAAGACATTTAAAAACAATTTCTGAAAAGCCACGCTTACTATATAAGTTAATGCAAAATCCTCAAAAAAATCTCTACAAGCTGCTAGAAAGCTATGTAACCTTGGGACGTTCCTACAGCTATCATTTAATTATTGGCGCAATTATTATCTCTTTTTATTTTATTACTGTATAACTTACTTACTTTTTGTACCCCAAACCAAACCATTAAATAATTGAATAACCTCTATTTTTCTTTGAAACCCAAAGCTGATAACTGTTTTTTTAATTTCCCAACTCGGAATCCAAAAATATTTTCACGAAAACATTTTTATTTTTAGACTCCTTGTTTATGAAACTCATCCATTTTCTTCGTTTTGCTTTGTTTTCCGCAATTTAAAAGTTTTACAAAATAAGGAGTAACACTTTATAGTATTCTTAACATATGGGTGCTTAACTTCTAAAAGAAAATAATTAAGTAATAAAGTAAACGAAATAACTCGGTATGCTGTTTACTAACTGCGTAATCAATTTGAAAACACTAAAATCAGGTGTGAAGCATTTCATTTATTTATTTTTACTTTTCTTTTATTCTTATAAACTTATCTTAACGAATGATTTTAAATATTAATTTAAATTAACGGATTCACTTTTAATACAACTCTGTTAGTACTATGTTTTACAACCTTTATATTATTTGTTACTCTTTTCATAACCATGTTCTAAAATTAGTATATAAGCAACATCACTTTCATGAATAAAGTCACTTTGTTTTATGAACAACTACAACCTTACGAACAAGGTTGTCACATTGGCGCCCAACTTAGTGGCTACGACTCCAAAGGCCAGCAGCAAGGTGCGTGGTGAGGAACCAACTACCTCTACCAAAGACAGGAAGTGTGAAATCGGTTGCAGTGAAGACAGAATTCTCTGTTAAGTGAAGATACCAACCCCACATCTATCATTAGAGAAGACAACAACCAGGTTTTGAGTTTGGACAACACAAACAATACCTAATTTGTGGCTGCGGAAGATACCACACAAAGCCAAACCAGAGCTGACGAACAAAGCGCGACGCTAGAAGAAGAGGAAATTGAATATCTGTCTGCTGATTCTTATATAGAGAAAATGGCAACTTTCTCTGTTGAACAATTATAGCAAATATTAGCTGGGATGGGTAGCAATACTAGAGGCGGATCATTTACACATTGTGCTGCTCGTTTTAGAGGCCAAAGAGATCCCGCAGCAGTTGAAGAATTTATTTCATCTATAAGTGTTTTCAAGGACATTGAAAAGATCTTAAATGTGGATGCAGTACGCGGAATGCCTCAACTATTGGATGACTACCCGGCAGTTTGGTGGATTGGGGTTAAGGATACCGTAGCAACATTTGAGCAGGCTGTTTCTCTCATTCGTAGTACATTCCATGCCATTCGTAGTAATCCCATGCCTGACTGACGTATATTTTAAAATGTTTTTGAAACAAAGCAACAAAGTACTAAGCCAACTGATAGTTTTGTTTGCAAAAAGAGACATCTTCTCACCCAACTTAAAAATCCTCCAACTATAGACATACAAATAAATATGCTGTATGGTCTACTTAATATAAAAATAAGGGAGAGCGTACGGCGTGGGAACATTAAATCGTTTGAGGAGCTTATTTCTGCAAGCCATGAAGCAGAAGCAATTTTTTTGGAAGCCCAACCACTGGCCATAAATACTTCTGAGGAGAAAAACAAAGCTAGGTCAAACCGCTGCATTAATAGTTTATTATTTAGTAAACAAACATAAATATATAAATACTCCAAAATATGAACTAATAGTTATTCAAAAGCTTTCTTAAATAGGATGTATATTATCATTACAATTCAGTGTTGCTGAATAAACATATTCCAGTTTTCGTAAAATTTATTGTATTTGTTATAGTTTCTCTATACACTTCGTTAGTTATCATAGTGTCTAAAATAGCTTTAAAATATAAAGTTTGTTATTCTTTACTTCTTGTTATGTTTTTATTTTAACAAGTCGTCGCGGCCTCGTGTACCGGTCACTAATCGCGGCTCACTATATTTATATAGATAGTTGTATCTTTATATAGATCTGGAATATCTTCGAATGTTAATTAATGAATTAAATTAGATTATTATTCCTTTGTACATAATATTTACTGTCTTTTTACATAATAAAATCCCTAATTGTTAAGATCGAGTATCCTTTTACTGTGTTGTAGAAATGATTTGGATACAAACTACATGGAGCACCAGAATCGCACGTCACATTAAATGGAACACCATCAATTTTTATTTGTACTTGGTAGAGATCAGTTAAAATACCACTTCTTATGCTGTAAACAGAAAAATCATTTAAATTACATTTATTAAAACTTATACTATCTACATCAGATTCTGATAGATAGTTTACATATTTGTTTTTAAATGCTAAATGTCCGATTTTGCCACACACATTACATTTGCTTTGTTGATTTCGACATTCGTTGTGTTTATGGTTACGCCAACCACAATGAAAACAATCCCTCATAGGTCTTGTCTGAATAGTTGCTGGTGATTGATATTTCTTTTTGTTGTAATACTCGTTAATCAGGGTTGTTGTAGAATCTGAGTATTGTCAGAATCAGAATTGAAATCGGTTTTATGTTCGAATCAGAATTGTTGTCAGAATTTGGTGTCACAGAATCTTTTTTTATCGTTTTTTGTCAGAATTATTCTGATCAACTACCATGTGACAGATTTTCATACGGTTTTATACATTTTAAGCGATTGGCTGTACAATGTAAGTAAAAAAGAATTTATTAAATAAAAAATTAAATATGAAAAAACTTTTACTTATTTTTTTAATACTCAAATAGAGGGAAACATAGAAATAATACGCAAAACGGAATAATTCTAAAATTTATAGAAAATAATAAGGACTTAGCGTGCGGTTATACTAAACGCGATAAGGTGGTACTTGAGTCGCTTTGGCAAGAGTCAATCTCTAAACAATGCTGGACCACCCAGTAAGGATGCAAATGGATGGAAAAAGGTACTGCTTAAATTTCTTAAATATATCTTAAAACCTTACGCTTTTATTTTTATGTACTGGATACATAGATATGGACACAATGGAAGAGTGAAATAAAAAAGAAACTAGCACATAACAAATCCGAATCCCGTGCAACTGGAAGAGGATCATTTAACAATACTGATGGGATTTGCTTATGGTCCAAACAGAAGCGTCGTGACTATAGCCAGGATAACGTGCGCTTACTGCTCGAATCACCATGTCGTTATCACATATCTTCCAAGGAAAAATTAAAAGTAAAAATAAGTTTCTCATACATATCTATTTAATAGTATCTACTTACAATCATGGCGAACATACTAAAATATCCTTCCTAATTAAAAAATAAATGCTCGTCAACAGAAGTCTTTATAATTTTTATATGGGTTCCCCATCGATGCAGCCAACTATGAAAGGTATTTTAAATTTATTTTAAAAAATAACTTCTACATCTTATTTTCTCATTCTCATCCATTTCCAACTTCACCCACTGACGACATACATGCGTATCCAAAGCCTTTAGTACATTGTTTAACACAATTGACTATGTACTTCGCCCCAAACAAACAGAACTATCATTTCCAATTACCTATTGATACGAACCTTCAGCCAAAAAACGCAATGACCCACCTAGCTGAATAGCGCAAGAAATATTTGAAGGCGGTAGGTGAAGTTCAAAATTGTTCAACAGCATTTGAAAAGCCTGTTTATTCAAACGGAATTGACTAATAAAGCTACAATTTTGTTTATATTAATACATCTTTGCAAAACTCATTGCAATGTATACTTACGCTGTCTCTGGCAGGTCCAATTGATTGGTGTAATCCCTCAATATTCTTCTTTTCACTTTTTCACAATTTTTTTCTTCCATTAAGAAAAATAAAACTATCGCTTCAATTACTTTAATTTATATAGAAAGATAATTTATCAATTCCAAAATTTGTTGAAATGTAAACAAAACAAAACAGCTGATTCAAATATGGGTTTTGTTTAATATCGAATTAATGCAAAACCAAGACAGATTCATGACACCAAATAATATCAGAATCGACTTTCAATTCTGATAAATTACAATTCTGACTTGTATTCTACAACAACCCTGAATATTGTGGTTGTTATTTCAGTAATTAGCATGGTTGTTATTATTGCTGTACTTCTTTCTAAATTTGCCAGTTTTAATATTTGCTACTTGCTTATTTTTTCATTTGGTGCTACTTTCATTTCCATGATTAAAGGTTTTCGAAGTGCATCATCTATTGTAATTTTTTCATCTTCCTCGCACAGTCGCTCCAATATTCTGTTGTTAATGCCCATAATGAAGCGATCTTACAAAGGCACTTAAATGCTCTCCAAATTTGCAGGAGAGTGCGAGTTTCTTCACTCTTGCATGTCAGTCAGCAACAGTTTCATTATGATTTTGTATTGCAGAGTGAAACCACAAAAAATAATCTTTGGTGGTGTATAGTGTGTTTGTAACATATTACAGAGATCTTTATAAGTTTTAGAAGCAGGTGAATTAGGACTACACAAATTATGAAGCGTTTTATAACCATATGCTCCTATAGATTTTAACAAAATATTTTTTTTGCATTGACTCACTTAAATGAATATCAAGTTTCTCCATCCATAATAACCATGATTCAACATGGGCGGAAAACGAAGGAATAGGAATATTACCTGGATGGTAAATCATAACTGCACTGGTACCGCTTCAACTTGGAAGGTTATTTGGCATGGCAAATGACTTTTGTTTTCTTGAGTTGTAAAAAAAAAAGAATTTTTATTTTGTTGGTTTCTTTACGTAAGCTTTACAACGTGTTTTAAAATTTAATTTAATTTCTGTTTGTAGGTTTTCAAATGTTAAAAAGTCGGCAGAAAAAATTTAAACATTTGTGTATATAAACTTTTGTTATATATATATAAACATTTTATGTTATTTTATGTTTGTTTGTTTTTGATTTTAATATTAAATGTATTAAACTTCATGCGCTATATTTAACTTGGTAAAACACTTTTATTTTTGCTTAATTGTATTTTCTGCATAAACTCCGATTTCTTTTTATTTTGCTTTAATTTCTTGTTAAGAATTAATCATAAATACGTTTTTTTTTTAACTCGTCGCCAATTTGTAATGTATTAATTCATATTAACTTTATTATTTCACTTTTAAAGAGATTATACTTAACGAATACTTAAAAGCTATTTAATAACATGTTAACCTAAATGCAGAGGTGTCAATGCTTTTAAAATGATACATAACAATAATGTAATAATATAATTCAATTAATTACATAATAATATTATTATTTTACATAATAACATTCGTCAAACGTTGCGTATTACGTATGTACCTGTATCATGTTTTACTTTTTTTACAAACAAATATTGCAAAAGGATTAAGTGTAAACAGCAGAAATACCTATGTAGGAGTGAATACAGATAAAGACAATATAAAAAATAAAAACAAAAAACGAGAATAGGTTATATTAAACCGCAAACCCATTAAAACTTGGGTGCGTTTATGTTCTCTTGCTTTGTTAGCCAGAAATAATAATACAAAATTGAAAAGGCATTGACGCGTGTCGTCTACAAATTCACCTTAGCAAACTCGGAAAGTTAGTGTTTTATTTAATGTAATTTTAAGAATGGGTATAAATGCGGTATCAAGTGGAAAACCGAATTATTGGTCCACCGATAAAGAAAAAGTTTTGGATGTTATTGAGTTAGTTGCAATGAAAACTGTAGACTCACTGGAATTATCTTCAAACCATTCACCCATTATCATATCTTTCTGGACATTATAGCAACGACTAAATTGTTACCTACAGGGGACACTTTTATAAATTGGCTAATATTAAAATATATTAAAAACTAGGAACAAAAATTCAATCTATTTGTTATGCTTCTAATAGAAATTTTAAACTTAGTCTCAAACATATAAAACAAACTTGACGAAGCTTTAGGTATAACAAAATTTATTCCATGGATATCGAAAAACTTTTAAGTGATCTCCTCACCTTAAAAGAAGTCACAAATAAATAATCTGAAGAAGTCACAAAGAATTGCTATCTGAAAAATACCTGGAGGAACATCAAACATTTCAAATAGGTAATTTCTAAAGAAGCAGTATCGATTAGATTTGATTTTCAAGACATTTAAAAACAATTTCTGAAAAGCCACGCTTACTATATAAGTTAATGCAAAATCCTCAAAAAAATCTCTACAAGCTGCTAGAAAGCTATGTAACCTTGGGACGTTCCTACAGCTATCATTTAATTATTGGCGCAATTATTATCTCTTTTTATTTTATTACTGTATAACTTACTTACTTTTTGTACCCCAAACCAAACCATTAAATAATTGAATAACCTCTATTTTTCTTTGAAACCCAAAGCTGATAACTGTTTTTTTAATTTCCCAACTCGGAATCCAAAAATATTTTCACGAAAACATTTTTATTTTTAGACTCCTTGTTTATGAAACTCATCCATTTTCTTCGTTTTGCTTTGTTTTCCGCAATTTAAAAGTTTTACAAAATAAGGAGTAACACTTTATAGTATTCTTAACATATGGGTGCTTAACTTCTAAAAGAAAATAATTAAGTAATAAAGTAAACGAAATAACTCGGTATGCTGTTTACTAACTGCGTAATCAATTTGAAAACACTAAAATCAGGTGTGAAGCATTTCATTTATTTATTTTTACTTTTCTTTTATTCTTATAAACTTATCTTAACGAATGATTTTAAATATTAATTTAAATTAACGGATTCACTTTTAATACAACTCTGTTAGTACTATGTTTTACAACCTTTATATTATTTGTTACTCTTTTCATAACCATGTTCTAAAATTAGTATATAAGCAACATCACTTTCATGAATAAAGTCACTTTGTTTTATGAACAACTACAACCTTACGAACAAGGTTGTCACATTGGCGCCCAACTTAGTGGCTACGACTCCAAAGGCCAGCAGCAAGGTGCGTGGTGAGGAACCAACTACCTCTACCAAAGACAGGAAGTGTGAAATCGGTTGCAGTGAAGACAGAATTCTCTGTTAAGTGAAGATACCAACCCCACATCTATCATTAGAGAAGACAACAACCAGGTTTTGAGTTTGGACAACACAAACAATACCTAATTTGTGGCTGCGGAAGATACCACACAAAGCCAAACCAGAGCTGACGAACAAAGCGCGACGCTAGAAGAAGAGGAAATTGAATATCTGTCTGCTGATTCTTATATAGAGAAAATGGCAACTTTCTCTGTTGAACAATTATAGCAAATATTAGCTGGGATGGGTAGCAATACTAGAGGCGGATCATTTACACATTGTGCTGCTCGTTTTAGAGGCCAAAGAGATCCCGCAGCAGTTGAAGAATTTATTTCATCTATAAGTGTTTTCAAGGACATTGAAAAGATCTTAAATGTGGATGCAGTACGCGGAATGCCTCAACTATTGGATGACTACCCGGCAGTTTGGTGGATTGGGGTTAAGGATACCGTAGCAACATTTGAGCAGGCTGTTTCTCTCATTCGTAGTACATTCCATGCCATTCGTAGTAATCCCATGCCTGACTGACGTATATTTTAAAATGTTTTTGAAACAAAGCAACAAAGTACTAAGCCAACTGATAGTTTTGTTTGCAAAAAGAGACATCTTCTCACCCAACTTAAAAATCCTCCAACTATAGACATACAAATAAATATGCTGTATGGTCTACTTAATATAAAAATAAGGGAGAGCGTACGGCGTGGGAACATTAAATCGTTTGAGGAGCTTATTTCTGCAAGCCATGAAGCAGAAGCAATTTTTTTGGAAGCCCAACCACTGGCCATAAATACTTCTGAGGAGAAAAACAAAGCTAGGTCAAACCGCTGCAGTTTCTATAGAATAAAAGGCCACTCCATAGAAACGTGTTTCAAAAAGAAAGGGCGAGATGAGAAACAAAAAGGTCAAGCTTCATTACAACAGAATAATCCCTTTTCAAATCACCCACAGGGAAAACAAATTCCTGATGCTTTGAGAAAACCTACATTTTCGTGCTACGGATGTGGAGCATCAGGGGTATATAGGACAAACTGTTCAGTATGTAGTGCAAATGGTAAGAATAATCCTTAGCATCTGGACTGTAATTAAATCGCATCACCCTTCATTGGGCACACGTTACCAACCACTCACGTTGAGATTTGTGGTGTCAAGGGTGAAGTCATATTCGATAGTGGAGCAAAAACAAGGGTCGCCAGTTTGGAATTGAGGAAAATTCTTACTGCGAATAAATACAGTTTTGAAAATGTACATGCTGAAATTACATTAGAAGACGAGTCGGTGTCAACCAACAAGGTTTTGTCCACAATTTGCGACATTGTTATTGGAGATAGATTGCGCAAAATTAGAATCATATGCCTGCCAGACGCAAAAAAGAACAGGATGCTTATTGGTGCTGATTTCCTCGAAAATCGATCAATATGGCCCAGAAGTATTGGTACTTCAAAGACTATCCAAAACGAAAATATGCGTTTAAGATCTCGAATACTATAGAAATTTGCTCAATTAACGAAAAAACATCTCCCAAAACATATGCAATGAAAGAGATGTCAACATTCATAAAGTACGCAGAGGGGCTAAGTAGCCTTTCCCCGATTCACGGAACCCCGAAAATTGATACGGCAAGCGGGGAAAGTTTAGCTTTACCAAAAACTCCCACTTTTGCTAACACCAATGATCCTAAATATATCCGTGAGAAAATATTAGAAGAAAAACTAATTGCCAAAGGCAAATGTATACAACAAATATCACCATATCACGATGATCGTTCTCCGAAGTATATTCAACCCATATTCAGAGGGGAAAAGACTTGTGATAATCAGAATGTAATAGTTTCTCCCACAATACCAGTCAAAACGCGGAAAGTTGACGACATGAATGACTATTTCACACCCCTTTTCTCACTAGATATAAAACTTTTAAAAGAAACTGATGGCATTGGGTTGTCCGCAGATCAGAAAGGTAAACTCAATGAACTTCTCATAACAAATAAGTCGATATTTGAGGAAGCAACCAGTGCTACACCTTACGCGTTACATAAAATTCACACCGGGAATCATGATCTCATTGCACTTCCTCCTTACCGCTTGTCAGCAGCTAGAAAGACGCTTCCCAAGAGTGAAATTAGGATAATGATTGAATCTGGAGTAATTGTAGAGTGCCAATCTCCGTGGGCTGCACCTGTAGTGATTGTACCTAAAAAGACTGGTGGAATTCGAGTATGCATTGACTGCCGTGAACTTAATGCAATAACTAAACCTGATCGTTACCCACTTCCAAGAGTGGATGATATACTGCATGAGGCAAAAGTAACGAGTTATAAGTCAACAATTGATCTGCAAAGCGGTAACTGGCAGATAGGTGTTCACCCAGCAGATCAATATAAAACAGCTTTTGATACGCCATTTGGTATGTATGAATTTACTTGTATGCCATTTGGGTTAAGAAATGCGCCCGCAACGTTTCGAAGGGTTATAGATCGTCTTAAGCCTCCATGGGAGATACTATTCTCTTAGCATATCTTGATGATATAATTTCTTGTTTAAGAAGTTTCTATGAGCATATCAATTGGCGATGAGCATATCAAGGATCTGCAGCAAATTTTTGATAAAGTAAAAAAGTGTAGTCTTAAAGCTTATCTAGAGAAGTGTCGCTTTGCATGTAGTAAAGTCAAATATCTGGGTCATGTGCTAACTACAAAAGGAATCATGACAGATCCTGGAAGGGTTGCGTCACTACTTGATCGGAAAAATCCTAGAAATGTCAAAGAACTCTTGTCGTTTCTACAGGCGTGTTCACGGTACCGTCAGTTCATACCCTCTTTTGCTGATGTATCGAAACCGTTAACAATATTCACAAAAAAGAATGCTGTATGGTGCTGGAACTTAGAACAACAACAGGCATTCGATACAATGAAGACTTTATTGACATCATCGCCAGTATTAAAACAAGCAGTCGAAAACGAACGATTTATTCTGAAGACCGATGCTTGTGGTTATGCTCTAGGGGCAGTTTTGCTCCAGGGGGAGGGTCCAGAACAGCATCCTATTGAATACGCCAGCAGACTATTATCAGATGCGGAACGTAATTATTCTACCATTGAAAGGGAAGCCCTTACAATTGTTTGGGCGGTCCAGAAATATCGTGGTTATATTAAAGGATGTCGTGAAACTTGTCACTGACCGCCAGCCCCTAAAATGACTAATGAAAATAAAAACACCAAGTGGACGTCTAGGTCGATGGGCTCTACTACTTCAGCCATTCGATATCCAAATTGAATATAGGCCAGGTAAAACCAATGTCATTGCAGATGTACTTTCGAGGCCTCCATGCGAGGATCATAAAGATGAAAATAAATGTCAAATACGCTCATTTTCTATCGGAATGCCAAGAAAAAACGCGGGAGAAATTGGGCAAGGCCAGCTACAGGATCCGCAATTGAAGGATATAATAAAATGCATCAAAGACAAGACCGGTGATTTAACATATTGGACAAACAGAGGTTACATTATGAATGATGGCGTTCTCTACTGATATAGTAATGATGACTCGGAAGATGCACAGCTAGTCATACCAAGGGCGGAAAGAGATGAGATTCTTAACTACTACCACAATGATGAAACTGCCGGACACTATGGAATTGAGAGAACTATGCGCAAAATCACACAAAGATATTATTGGCCGGGTATTCGAAAAGATATAAGCAAATACGTGAAAGAATGTATGGACTGCCAGAGATATAAGGCCACAAATCTTAAACCTGCGGGATTATATCAGACAGTCTCTTGTAATCAACCGTTTGAAGTTGTTGCCATCGATTTATTTGGTTCACTACCTATGTTTCCAAGAGGAAACCAATGGATTTTTATAGTAGATGGGTTGAGATATTTCCCTTAGATGTTGCTACCGCGGAGAACTGCAAAGTTCTCATAAATGATATATTTTTACGGTATGGAGTTCCTAGGAAGATCATCAGTGACAACGGCGTGCAATTTGTGTCAGCTATCATGCAGAAAGTGGTTTATTGCCTAAATACTAAACATATTCTAACTCCAGTGTATCATCCCGAGGCTAACCCTGTCGAAAGGAAAAATAGGGATATGAAAGCCCAGCTCGCTATATTGGTTGGAAATGATCATCAATCCTGGGATGAAAAACTGCCTGGTATTCGGTTCGCAATGAACACAACATTGTGTCAAAGCACTAAGTATACGCCATCCTATCTGACATTTGGTCGTGAACTTCGAACTTTTGATGATGTGCAGCATGATTTGAGATCAGTTATTCAATCAGAGAATTTCATTACCGAAATAACGCCATATCTGAAAAACATGGTCAACGTTTTCAAAGACGTTAAAGAAAACGTCCATCAACAGCAAGATCATAACAAAAAGGACAGCAATAGCAATAGAAGAGATCAACCGCAACTTAAAATTGGATGCAAGGTGTTGGTGACTACACATGTGCTAAGCAACAGCAACAAAGCTACTACATCCAAGTCTGTGCCAAAACGAGATGGTCCCTATGTTATCATAGACAAGAAAGCTGCAACTTCTTATACCATAGCACACCAAGAAGACTTAAATTTGCCGTTGGGCGCTTACCACGCTTCACCCGTGGTGGGATTAGTAAATCAGTCCCTTCAGCCAGTGGCAAAACTGCGTAAGAGAGGTCGACCAAGGAAGTAAATATTTTGATGCGTTATCGGGACGATTATAGCATCAAAAGGGGGAGACTGAAGCATTTCATTTATTTATTTTTACTTTTCTTTTATTCTTATAAACTTATCTTAATGAATGATTTCAACGATTATTTAAATTAACGGATTTTCTTTTAATACAACTGTTAGTACTATATTTTACAACCTTTATATTATTTGTTACTCTTTTCATAACCATGTTCTAAAATTAGTATATAAGCAACATCACTTTCACGAATAAACTGACTTTGCTTTCTGCCTTCAACAAATAAACATCTCTGTCCAGTATTTGTATATCGGACGAGCTCTGCTAGTTTATTGAAGATATTAAAGTGAAGTAGTTAAAGGAAAAGAACATTAAATTTGTCCAATTCAATTGGTTATATGAACAACTACAACCTTAGGGACAAGGTTGTCACAGGTGTTATTTATTTTGCAATAAAGAACTCAGTAAGAACAAAACGTTTATAAAAGGTATAAACGTAACAATATGTATAAGAAGCCAAGCCGAGTTTATATTTACAATGTTTCGACACTTGTTATACGCATTATTACACAGTCGTGTTGCCATAGATTTTTCATTGCTCCTCCTTAATACAATTGCATATTAACAACAATACCAATTTAGCTCAAATGCAACGCCTTAAATTCATATGTCTTACATTAGTATGCTTAAATAATATGCACGAATCGTTTTTTTAATCTACTTTACTCACAATGTTGCAATGTTTGATTTTAGTCAAATTCTTTGTTGAATATCCACGACCATGTTTTGGTTTATATTATATTGTTACTGATGTGTCTTGCTTAAGTTTTAAAAGAAAATAATTAATCATTAAAGTAAATTACTGGGTATGTTGTTTACTAACTGCGTGGCTTGCTAAGAAACCTTATGCACGTAAGACAACAACAAATTTCTAGTTACAAGCTGAGTAGAGCTTGTAGCTAGAAACTAACTAACTAGAAATTAACTAAAGGTGCCCTTTACATATGACTTGTCACTTTGACAATCCATATGTAATTTCATATGTATGTCAAGGTTGCCAATTTTACATATGGATTACAATTTTTGCTTTTAAACGTACATGTAAATTACATATGAAAAACCTACGAAGTCATTGTTCACAGCTGCTATTTTATAGTGCGTGTTACTTTTTTATTTATTCACTTATCACAGCTGATGCTAACAAAGACGACAACTTTGCTTTTTTTCCTCCATTTTAGTGCTTCCACATTTTTTGGAAATTTAATAACATTTAAAGTAAAGAAATAATAAGTTGCACCACTTAAAAACACATGCTTTGTCATATAAAAATAGAACACGCTCTAAGTGAAAATTTGTCATATGACTTTACACATGTATTAAACATAAGAAAAGTTTAAAACCGTTTACACGATACATATGTATTTTGCAATGGGAAATCTGACAAATCATATGTAAAAAACACGTCATGTAAAGGCACCTTAACAGTGTGGCTTGCTAGAAAACTTATGCATGTAAGACAACAACAAATTTCTAGTTACAAACTGCGTAGAAATTTTATAAACGCAAACAACAACAATTTGATATGCTGTTTACTGGCTGCGTAGCTTGCTAGAACACTTATGCATGCAAGACAACAACAAATTTCTAGTTACAAACTGCGTAGAAATTTTATACACGCAAACAACAACAATTTGATATGCTGTTTACTCACTGCGTGGTTTTCTGAGAAATCTTATGTACACAAGACAACAAATATCTTAAAATAAATTCCAGGAAGAAACTTTGTCAGCATAAAAACAAAAATACACACACACATACAGGCGCCTATATATTGTGTTCAAATGGGAGGGAGTAGAAGATTCTTAATTTTTCGAGATTTTTAGTTGACAAATATAAATGGGCAGCGTCTGTTAGTGTAAAAAAAAGCTCGTGAAGCAAAGACGTTAAATAAATTGTTCTGTAGTGTCAACTTTGTGTATATTTAAAGTAAATAAATTTGTAATTAATTTAAAAACTCTAAAATCTGGTGTTATTTATTTTGCAATATAGAACTCACAACAAAGCGTTTATAAAAGGTATTAACGTAACAGTATTTTATTTCTAACAAATTGTCTTTAGCAACATCTTTTATAAAATTTTATTTTATATCAATATGTTTTATACATGAATGGTATGTATGATTCGTTACCGATTGTTGCGCACTTAAATTATTGTCGTTATTTACAAACCTATTTCCTTCATAAATGCTCTTTGTATGGATCTGTATTGTGATGTGTTAACTTTGAATCTGAATCTTGCTTCATATTTACTTTATTTTCTTTTGACTTAGACGCGGTTTATGGGAACGATATTGTTTTTCTCACAAACCACAATAAATAT
The DNA here is from genome assembly GCA_030448955.1 of Trichopoda pennipes. Classification (NCBI taxonomy): domain Eukaryota; kingdom Metazoa; phylum Arthropoda; class Insecta; order Diptera; family Tachinidae; genus Trichopoda; species Trichopoda pennipes. The sequence goes on along the minus strand of JASKUP010000019.1, from coordinate 3,303,843 downwards.
TGTTACGTTTACAGATTTTAAATCAAAGTACACGATTTATTCACTTTAATACACACAAATGCACAATGGTAACTTTACCATTTAACGCCTAAAATATTCTTTATTATCCTAAAAACCCACTAACGTCCATAAATTATTTTTTAATAAACAGTTGTGCATACAGTTCATGGCTTTTATCCCCTCTGCATCTGAATTTGCTACTTCCTACATAACGTTCAATCTATTATAAACTTTCTTCAGTCTACCAGGATTACCAGTTCACATTATTTTCGGTCACCCAAACCAATTTTTTTGCTGTTTCTCCACCCAAGTTTGCACCTCATATTCGCTATACGAGAATAGGTCTTCATTTTTCTCATCGCTATGCTTGCTTTGACCATAAACTGGCTGATATTAACGACAGATGTGATACAGTTTCCTGTGGTTACCTGCCGAGACGGCCTAATACCAGAGTGGTCTTACCACCAAGTGAATACAATGCGTCCACTAACGCCCCGATGTACAAACCATGGGTACCAATTTGACATCACGTTTTTGGTCATGATGTCCACTTTGGGTGAGGTGCGGAGCCTTTCTATACTCCTACCGATCTAAGGGTCATTGTATCCCTGTGGCAATGCAATTCCACGAGGGCTAATACGCCCATCCCGCGATATGGGTAAAAACCACAGCCACCACAAAGCTCCCGAAGGGCCACACCAACTGCCAGGCTGAAACCAGTTTAAAGTATCCGGTCAAACTGTTAACACCAGCCGAGTTCCAAATAACTCTAACTAGTGGCCTCACACACCATTCATACCACAATCACCCCAGTACCCATTCTGGTACTCATTCACACACCATTCATTCAAAACAGGATAAGACCCTTGGCCGATAAAACAAGCCAAGGACCCCATCCTGCCCTTTCCACAATATTAGCTAACTAACTACTACATCACATAACATTAAACAAACTACACCGGACTCTTCCAGGATGTTGCCTACTGCAAGCCCAAGTACCGCAGCAACTTCCGCCCTTAGGCCCGGGGACCTAAGGGAAGAAATTGACGCAAAACCGTGGCGGCAGCGCAAACTCCCACATTAGTACGGAAAGTACCACCCCCTCCAACAATCACCACAGAAAACAACACCGGACGACATTGTCAGGCACAGACAAAAACGAGACAAGACAACAGGTATCCGAATAACCGCGCAGTGATGTACCTACTGCACATGCCTTAACCTCCTACGGAAGGCTATACGGGCAAACTCGCGGATTCCATCTAAGGTGTCGGCTCTCTGCAGAATTCCGCCAAACATGTAGTCATCTCCAACCCTGACAACGCCTATAGAGTCTAAGTCCCTAATGTCAGCATACAGGGGACACTCCACAAGAAAGTGCCTCCAATTTTTTTTTTTTTTTTTTTTTTTTTTATAAAGAGAAGTAGCACTTCAGGCAACAATGCCTACTTAGTCAAGTACCGTGCTACCTTCTTTAGGAAAGGGATAGAGAAGAGATGAAATAGGTGGTGAAAGTAGAAGGATAGTCGGAAATTAACTGCCGTATAAAGACAGCAACAGCGACCAGTGACTATGCCTTCATCGCTGAGCTGCTCCACCGACAGTTAATTTTTATCTTTTGTAGTGAAAAAAACCAAGGTCTTCGTTGGGAATCGAACCCACAACCCCCATATTTACAAGCTAGTACACTACCTACTAGCCTACAGGGGCACCTATTCTCAGAGTCGGCTCCGCATCTACAGGAGGGAGAATCAGACAAGCCCCTCTGATGCAAAAATGCATTCAGAGAGCCGTGCCCGGTCAGCAGGAAGCCCGGGCTTAACCCGAAGCGAAAGTCTGGGTGTTCCCGTACGAAAGTAGGGTCACGTATGAACTCATACGTGACTCTACCCGCATCGCTGTCCTCCCACCTGTTTTTCCAGATTGAAACAAGACGCTCATCTAGAAGCCTCTTGACCGTTTCCGATCTCGTATCTTGCGTCACATACCTGAGACTAATGTCACCAGATCGTATGCATGGTGGACGATTCTGCGATAATTTGGCTTCAGCAACATCATCACAGTCTTGTCCATTGCCACATCGACACCGACGCTTGCACCCCATTCACAAACAATGTGCATGGCCTGCTCACCCTTTCTCTCCAGTTCAATACGAGCTTGACCCTCAATCAGAATGAGCAGATCATCCGCATATACACACAGCCTGAAGGACTGATCTCCGAGCCGCCTTAGCAGGGAATCCATCATGAGGTTCCAAATGAATGGACCACATATGGACCCCTGCGGACAACCACGGACAACATCCTTCCAGATCGACAATGATACTGATCTCCAACTCTTGAAAGTAAGCCTAGTTCGAACTGTCCTTTGGATGATTCTTTTTGCATTTTATCTAAAGACATCGCCGTGGAACCAAAAACTCTTAGATGGCTAGCGAAAGGTGTTAATTTTGTTGGCGGTCTATTTCCGATGTAAGCTGCAATTGAAATAGCTTCTGCTCATAGCTTCTCCTTCATACCACTCTGGATCTTTTTATTCCGATATTTAAATCGAAATATTCCGACGAATTTGTGGTAAAAATACGCATGTAGTGGTGTGTTCTTGTCCCGAAAAATAAGTGGTAAAGGAAGCAAATTTATGTGTAAAGTACATAAACTGCAGATATTTAATATATGTACAGTGTACATATTACCTCCCTTAAGTGGACACTTCCCATATACGGACCAAAAAATTGTCAGGGATTTTAAAAATATTTCCCTCTTATCCGAACAATCCTCCCATAAAATTCTTATTATACACTTGAATTACAATTACAATTTAGATACCCTTGCACTACTTTCATATTTTCCTAAAAATATAATCTTTTTATGTACTCATAATACTTATGTTTTGGAAATAAAAGTGTAAAAAGACATATTACAGGTTATTAATTACTTTTGAGTTTGTCTCATAAACAGACACTTCTCATAAGCGCACAAGCTCGTCAGTCCTTAAAACGTACACGGTACATATATTCTTACATGCAACTTCAATAGACACTAAACAACGTGAATTATTGTCATTGGTTTTTGTTCTTAAGAACATAAACAAAACGTACTATATCACAATAACTTTTGTTTTATTTAAAACAAATTAACACATTCAAATCACAATCAAGCTATGCAGTTTTTTCATCCACATAAGATTTAAACTTCGGGCAGAACTTCTTGAATAAAAAGTGCAAAGGCGACAATAACCTTTCAATAAAGCATGAAATTTTCAATTAAACTTTTATCTCTACTATTTTCATAAAAAGACTTTTCCAAAAAATGAAGTTAATCAATACAAAAGCTTAAAATTGTAATTCAGTTACTGTTTCTAATTATAAAACATGTATTCTCAGACTAGAATTTGCAAGGCAAATATTGTGTAGATTGAAATTTTCCAGTTGATCGCTGTTTTTATGCATATGTACATTTTCAACATTTTTGCGAATTATTAAAAACGCCGCATCAAAAATACGAAATTTGCAACGACCAAATTTGCTGACTCGATTAAACCCACAAAATTTATTATTATTATTGAATATTTTTGGTTTGGTTCATATAACCTTTAGCATTTATATCTTATGAATTATTTTATTTCTTTACAATATTTATATATTTTTTTTTTGTTTTTCTCTTATTATTGCTATTGTAATTATTTTCGATACTGCACATTAATACATCTCAGCTCATTACAATCGTTCGTTCTGTTGTGCATATATATATATATATATATATATATATATATATATCCATTGATTGTAATGATATGTGTACGCAAGCAGAAGTACGTGTGGATATGTAGTCGTGTGCGTCCACCCGACAGGTATAAAAGGCGAATGGTCACTCAATAATAGTGATTTGGCCGGCATGCTTTGGTAAGAAAACTATTAGTAGGTAGCACATCCGCTAATAATCTTAAGGTAGTTCAAATTGAGACACATCTCCAGTGGCAGAACTTAAGGCAACTCGTTGTTGAAGAGCGGCAACAGCAACTTTTGTCGTGCTCTCCCACGAAAAACCGTCCCTCGGGTAATCGTCGTCGTAAATCTTTAATTGAGATGTCGAGGACAGCTCCCACACGAGGTCAGCATACGAGCGAACAGACAGTACTGTTGGAAGTAACCAACCCGAAAAACGTAATAAAGAGTATTATAGCCATTTAATCTTGTGGTTTATTACTTATTTTTCGACTACACTGGACTCCGCTTGAGCATAACCCTGCAACTAGCGACAACGCGTCGCTACGCGCCCGAACAGGGACTTTTTTTAAACAAAAACTATTTTTCCAAGAGAGAGAGAGAGATTTTCTGTTTAGCAAGATGACAGATCAACGAAAGCATTCACCAACATCATCGGCGTTGTCAAAAACAATGTGGGTTTACTCCTTAAAAAAGGATGACCTGAGAACCTAACACAGTGTGAGCCGAAAGCAATTGGCCGCTGAGTGTAATGATAAAACAACACTCTCATCAAACATAAAAGTACCACTGCCAGAAACATGAGCGGATGATTCTTAGATATTACCAAAAAAAAGAAATTACCGGAACTTCAACATTACCCCACACTAGTGGCCTAACACCAAATAACTACAGGGGAGCAGCAATTGAATTAGTACGGAAATGTGGTCTAAAGTATGATGGAATTATTAAACGAATTGAGCAGCTATTAGATGGTATGAAATTGAACTTATAAACGCCCTTGAGTGATGTCAGAGCTACTACGTGACAAGGCAATTGTTTACGAAACAACAATGAGCATTGAGAGCATTGGGTTGTTTTTAAAAAGGATTTTTACGATTTCTTTCTGTCGGCATACCATTTCGAAAAACGCAACGATAAAATTCGGAAGAGACTCCAACGGTTACGTAAACTATTTAAAAATTGCGCACTTTCCCTTCAAGATCTGATGTGTGCAGAACAAAAACTAGAAAGAATATTTCGCAATGCCTACAACGACTACCAATGATATATTTTTCCAAGACAGGTGAACTAATCTCCATAACAGCAGATTTGGAGAGTATTCCATACGCAGTGTCACAAAGCTATAGAGAATATTATCGCTAGTATCCTCAACTGACTACGTAAACTAAAATTTGTCAGTAGATTGGATCTAAAGCATAGATATTGGCAAACATCTTTTGGGGAAGAGATAAAAAAACCGCCTATGCCAGAGCGGTAAGAAGTTTGAACAGAAACGGAAAATGGAACAGAAACGGTCCAATTAGATTAGAACACCAGTACAACTTACCATAGCAGGACGCCTCGCGCAACCAAAAGCTATCACTTTTTGGCTTTTTGACTTTTTGGCCGGTTTCAAACATCATCAGTAGACGAGAAGTGTCTAATATGATGATGTCGGAAATATGATTGCCTCCTATCTCTCAATACCAAGGACATCAGATCGCGATTGAATTGATTCCACCCTTGGTCCTTATAACGCCGTCGCTACTGATGGCGAAGTCGGTGAAGGACTGGAAGCCGTAGGCTCGCCTGAAATACCATCGTCCATCCTGAGCACCGTTGAGCCATCATTTGCAACTGCATTATCATCTACAACGTTCCTATCGAAAACTCCAATCGTAAGAACGTCTCCAACTTCCATTTCATCATCTGAACCACAGCCAGAAGCTTTCACCGTTCGCCACATCCTTAGGTTTTGAAAACCCAGTAGGATCCACTACAGTGCTCCCCAGCCCTTCATCAGTCGAGTTAGTAGCAACCTCAACTGTTAAATCTAACGAGATACCTCTGGACCAGGCTTTCCAACAATTAAGACGGGAGATATAGCAGCGAATGACTGCAGGACATTCTAAGGCTTGGGATTGATTAGTTAAATTAATGGAGGGTCAGCGAGATAGGGTGATAATCGCTCGGTTCGAAGTGGTAATAGTGTGGTTAACCCAATGATTTCAGCGAGATAGGGTGATAATCGCTCGGTTCGGAGCGGTAAAAAAGTGGTTAACCCAATATGTATAGGGAATAGAAAGGGCAGTGTGACCGCCAGGGATGCTGGCTCGCATAGCTCTACGCATCTTATTAGTATTGATAAATTTTTTTAACCTTTAGCCTTTTTATTTTATATTTAGCTTTAATTTTTTATTATTGTTAATAGTTTTATTTTTATGAACAAAAAAAGTTTTTTTACGTTAATTTGGGTACTGCACATTAGTACGTGTGAATGTGTAGTCGTGTGTGTCCAGCGGAAAGGTGTAAAAGGCGAATGATAATAAAGAAATAATAATAGTGCTACGGTAAGAACAATATTAGTAATTGGATACATCCGCGAATACTGTTAACGTAGTACAAATTGAGAACTACCACTGGCATTAGACACATCGCCATCTTGGACCAAAGCGAAAAGTTACGTTAATGGAAAATGCATATGCCCGTATGGGATCTCAATTGAATTTGTACTTATATTTTTTACTTTTGTATATAGAAATGGATGTTCCCTTAGGGACAGAAAGATAGCATAATATAGTTTTTTTTTACTTACGTTTGCCAGATTAGATCCACTTATATGTATATATTTACACAGATTCTCAAGTCGGAGTGAATCAGCTTATGCACATTATAGTTATGCACAGTATGTTGTTTAATATAACAAAAAGATCGTACATAGATTTCATGAATAATATATTTATTAAAATTAAAATTGGCAATTCTTTAATTATTTCAGGTAGCCAGAACGGACGATCAGAAATTTTACTCCTCTTTTGGTCTTACTTTAAAGATTTTATAAAAAAAACTAGTGATTAGATTTCTAGCAATACTTACATGATGATTTTTATAATGCAGTATTCCGTTCTCATTACTCATTGACAATATTTCTTTTTTCTGAAGCACATTTACACTCAAGTATGCAGGAATATTTTCTGTATTGGTGTAATTAAAGAATTGCCGATTAACTTTGGCATACATAGATTCCAACCAGAGGTATGACGATTTATGAATAAAAATATCTTGAATAATTATTAATAGCCATAGAAGTGATACCGAGGAATAAATAGTGATTAAATATTGTACTATCGTTATTGATATTCCTATTCCAATACATATGGGGCTTATTTTCCACATTGAAATGGGACCTGCCTTAATTTTTGAACCCAAGCACATTTGAAGCCATAAAAATGGAATTCCAAAAACAAATGAAATAACAAGAAATTGAATCAAAAAATTTGCGCCATAATTTATGGTAAGTATAGCAAAGCGACTTATATTAAACAACCCAAGAGTACAAGAAATCAATGCCAAAGTTCGGCTACTGCTATTTGGCCAATATTTATTGAAATCAGACTTTATGCATGCGTACTCAAAACTATGAATCATTGGATTGGGATTTTGCTCATTATTATGTTCATCAACGGAAATGTTTTGTTCATTTATAGTGTCCGATATTGCTAGAGATTCACCAGAACTTGTGCTGGAGTCAATTAAAACAGAGCTTGTGTTACTATAGGTTCGCGTCATATTTCCAACGCTAGTTGGTCCAGGGTTGTCATAATTTATAATCGCAATGTTTAGAGTTGTCGAGAATCGTGCTGAATTTTGCTCGGGTTGTTGCGGTCTATTGTTTTCCATAATTTGGTGCTGCTCAATTAACTTCTAAAATATTCCATTATTTATTATCAGATTAGATTTGTAAATAGATTGTTGACGTATATATTTTGTGAAATTTCCGATTTATATTGGTGGGATATCGAAGATTTTCTTTATCGATATCAAAACATGCATCCAATAGTTTCTTAAGATCTTTTGTGTCTTTTATTTGACGAATATTTCCAATTCCATACACGACATCTGCTTGATATTCTGGTAGTAGAAATATAAATTTTAAAAAGAAAATAATAGGATAAAACGACATATTTAAAATAATTGAAAGTGCAATAAAAATCAATAGTCAGTCAGTCCTTTCCGAAAGGTAATTTTAAATATTATAGATATTTTTTGACTCTTCCAAATATAAGAAGTATATAGCCTTCTTGCTATATTCTTTTATGCTTTGTTATATACAAGTACATATGTTTCAGAATGAGTCGTAGAATGTTGCAAGATAAAACTCTTCAAGTGTTGTTGTTAAAAACTACAAAAATATTTAAAAAAGGAAAAAAAAGGAATTCCGTGAAATATTTGTTAACAGTACATAAATATTAATTTCTTTTCACTAATTGCCAAACTGTGATTTAAAAAAATCTTTCTAATAAGGAAAATACTGAAAGCAAGCAAAATAAGTGAAATTTTACGCAAAATATGAAGAAATGTTGAAACAGAAATATCAGTCAGATTAGGTGATTTTATTATGTATGTCGAAGGCTTCTTCCATCGAAAGACCGTTGCTTAAAGAAAGAAAATGCAAAGTTCTTAAGAAATTCATCGATTCCGGCTTACAAACTGAATTCACGACTCATGCTTTATGTAATTTAGTTAATAATTCAAACCATATTTGTGTCAATAGCATTTTAATTTGCTACAATATAGTTATTGGTCCTACTACGACTAACTTTTTTTACCTTTGAAGCTTAATAAATTTTGATATTTTCCTCCTGTTTAATACCCAAACATTTGTTAGTGTTATATTTTCTAATTTAGTATACTTTAATCAGTATACAACTAATATTTAAAATTATTTAGCTTTATTTCTAAGATATTGTTACGTCGGTGCTTCATAAAAAAAGATAATTGTCAAAAAAAAAAGGGAAAGTGTATGATCTATTATTTTTTATAGGATTATTTTTTATAGGATTTCCGGCCACCAGCATTGTTTGTTCACGCGATTTAATTAAATTACTTAGGAAATGAGTAAAAAAGTATGCGCGAAATATTTTTAAGACTAGTTGTTAAAAAGAAAAATGGATGTGAACATTTATACTTGTTTATTCTAAGTATTATCTCTAGATTAGTAAAATGTATTTTAGTTTTGATAGAATGTTCTCAATGTCTATAGCAAAATTGCTTGCATTTGTAGTTAATTCAAAAGGGTGTTTGAAATCGGGTTGGAATAGTTGTAGTCCTTGAGTTTACTCATTGCTTTAGAACCAGGTTGGTCCAATTTTATATTTATTTTGTGCTCAGATTTTTCGATACGCTTTCGTTTTCACCTTTCACAAATGGTTTAAAGAGTTTAACAAATGCAGCGAAATTTTTTATAAATTTCCTGTAATAAATATAGTTGGCTTAGGATAATCTCTAATTGTCGGTATTTTTGTAGGATTAACAGAAATTCAATTATGTTAAATTTTTTTTTGTTTTTTTTTTTTTAAGCGAAGTAGCACTTCAGGCAACAATACGTATTTAGTCACAACCGTCCTACATTCTTTTGGAAAGGGATAGAGAAGATATAAGTCAGGTGGTGAAAGTAGAAGGATAGGTACATAACTTTCAAGCTCTTATTTTCGTAGTGACAACAACCACCCCTAGATTGGTAGGCTAAGTACACTACGTACTAGCCTACCGGGGCAGCTTTAATTTCTAGAAGGCCAATGTTAACGGAAATTAACTGTCGTATAAGGCAGCACAGCGATCAGTGACTTAACCTTCATCGCTGAACAGCCTCACCGATAGTCAATTTTAATTTTTTTTTTTTTTGTGTTACAACAGCCAAGGTACATGTTGGGAGTCGAACGCACAATCCACAGACTGGTAAGCTAGTACACTACCTACTAGCCTACAGGTTTACCTTATGTTTACCTTAATTATGTTTAATTGCGTGACCTAAATATCTTTTTTCTTTAAAGTGAAATTTTTCATTTGAAATTTTCAGAATTGCCGCATTAAAATTAATCTATATGTGGGCTCACTATTATCTACACATCGTTGAAAGATTTGTGAAGCATTCTTTAAACCGAATGGCAGCTGAAAGTATTCATACTTAGCGCCGTTAATCCAGTAATCACTTTATTTACGGTCTTCCTGTTTTAATCGAACTTTGCTTTACCTAAGGTTTGAATCTGGAATCATATATCTATCCATAATTGTTTGTGCAATCAATTTTATACCATATAGGCTTACCATGATCATCGGTACTTTTTCTTGCTACAATCCACATTTTCGTTATAGGTTTCTTTATTTATATACGGATTACTTTATTTATAAATTCATTATCATTATATGTTTTATCCATATAGATTTGTTTCCAACAGCTAACAATTGTTTGGAAAATTGTGCAGCACTTTGATCTTTTTGAAGTTGAACTCTTATATTAGTGGTTAGCGATAATGTTTTTACGTTATTCCACAAAGGTGATGCCTTCAGGCAAGCGTTGAATTCATCTGCAGGCGTTGCACGGGGAATTACTGGCAACGTCTGCCTGAAATCGCCTGCCAACAATATCATCAATCCGCCAAAGATGTTGTTATTTCCTTCAGTGTAAAGTTAAGTGCTTCAAGTGATTTCTTATGTGCCATTGTGCACTCATCCCAAACAATGAGCTTGCATTGCATCAACAATTTTTTCATTGTACTGGATCGGGAAATATTGCGTGGTGGCGTATCAATTGTGTTTAAATTGAGTGGCAACTTATGCGCAGAATGTGCAGTACGACCGCCATCAAGAAGAGTCGCCGCAATTCCAGATGATGCTGACGCCAAAGCTATGTCAGATTTTGATCGAATAGTGGGCAAAATCAATGAAATGACAAATGTTTTCCCTGTTCCTCCAGGTGCGTCCAGGAAGACTAGACCACCAGTATTATTGTTCACCGCTTGGATAAATGTTTTGAATATTAGTTTTTGCTGTTCATTCAGCAACGGCATATTATTTCAAACGAATTCCTGTAATGTATCAACATTGTATTGCAGCTCTCGATTTATTTCTTGCTTGAATGCATCGGGCTTCGATCGATTTGGCGCAACCATTACTACTTAATCAGTAGCTTATTTGCGATCGTCAAGCATTGATCCTCAATCAGAATCAATCCTTCATTATATATTTCATCGGTTATTTGCACGTCGGGATTATTCGCTCGAATCTGCAAGCGATGCAAGATATCTTCACATATGTCGTCTTTGCATTTGTTCCATAACTGAATTGGTTGTGAAGGGAAACATGTGGTGATGATAATAGCGAACAGCGTTTGTATTTGGTACGCATTTGATGAAACAACTGAACCCGCAAGTGTTAAATTCCAATGAAAATTGTTCTCCAGCAAACCCAACAGTTTACATGCTTCTCGATAAGTTTGGCATTGGTGGCCATTCACAGTTTTCAAATGCACAAATGATTTTGTTCCACGTACATTTACCAACAACAGTCGCAAATAAAAAAATGCATCATTTATAGGCTGAACAGTATACATGCAACCTAGCGCACGGCGCCCTCTACTTAAAATGAAACGTACTTATTTTCGTGAGGGATACTCACACACCACGTACTGGTGCCGTTGTAGTACATGATATGTCTCAGAGATGGCGCTGTATGTGAAAAATGAATTTTCTGTTTTCCTGCTTTTCTGTTTGAAAGTTTTCCTGAATTTTCTTTGCTATAAACCTCATGGAGCCCGACACCTTTCCAACGATTGCAAAACCGTGGAAATCGGTTCGTGCCTTCTGAAATTATAACATCAAGAAAGAAGACCCGACTTATTTTTATATTATAAATAATTAGTAGTTGCACTGCAGTCTATTAATATATTCACGGTTTTACCCGTCTCTATCGTCTCTTTGTAGACGAGGTCGGCCATCCTTTAATCTAAAGAAGCTATTTTATTGTCCTTAATCTTCACCATACTCAGCCCTGTTCGAGTTTGTTTCATATCCTCTTTGCTAGGGTTGAAATTGTGGAATTAGTTGAGTTCTCTTGAGCGGTTTCAGTTTCCTGAAAGGATACCTTTGGTTGTTCCCTTAGCATTGTGTTGGTTGGCGAACATTGTGTCCACTTCCAATGGTTGTACTTGGGGTTGTCTTTAAATGTATAGTGGCTGTTCATTTAGGTTGTACAATTGTTGATGGTGTGGTTTATTTTGAAAGTGTTCATGAGTGCTAGATGTGGTCGATGTGTTTGTGTATCAAACTGTTTTATTATGTTTTATTTCAAGGGATGAATGTAAACTTCTACTATATTCTAATGTATTTTGTTTCATCCAGGTTTTTCAGAATACGTGGTGCTGATCTTGTTCTTTATCCAACTATTTGTTGTGTTCACTAGAGGCGTTCAACCATTTAGCATTAATTTAACTAAGGATATTAGTTGACCCTCAGTTAATTTTCTTGCTTAGCAAATGAGTAAAAAATTACATTATATTTTACGCTGCGGTGAAATGTGCGCTTCTTTATTTCGTATATTCTTAAGATTGTTTGTTAAAAAGAAGTTCAGATCTTATCTCTGGATTAGTAAAATGTATTTTAGTTATGGCAGCATGTTCTGAATAACAATTCTAAATTTACAATTGTATATTGTTTATTAGTTCGCTATTTTTAACCAATTTTATGGTTTGCCTAGATCTGAGATATTTTCCAGTTATAAGTATTTTATCGTATATTTTGAACTCAATTGTGGAATGTCCTTATCCTGGTTTTCCATCGTAGTTTTGAAGTTCCACATTATTATTATCAGGTTGTCCTATAACGGTATAGGGACCTTTATAAACAGGATCTAATTTACCCCCAGCTTCATTTCTCAGTAATACTAAATCACCAAGCAATAGTGTCACTGGGTTAGCCTGTTCTTCAGAAAGATAATGCCGTTTTAATTTAGCATTATCTATTAGGCCAGCCGCTCTGCGGTGCGCAACTTGAAGTCTAAATTTTACTTCTTCTCATATGAATCTATGTTATACAAGGGAGCTATGCCGTCCTCATGAATAAAGTCAAGTTTGGTGGTATTTTCCCGAAAATTAGTTCAAAGGGACACTATTCATGGGCTGTTGATGGAGTCATATTATAGCAGAATACAAAAAATCCCAACCATACATCCCAAACCGACTTGTCTTCGGATATATAGGATCTTAGGTATTCGTTGAAGGTTCTATACGAACGCTCTGCGGTACCTAGGGTTAATTTTCTCCACTCCCATGAGACTGCAGAGCTCCTGTAGGATTTGATTCATATATTCGGTGCCCATATCGGTAACAATCTTCTTCATGGGGCCATGAGTTAGTATAAAGCCCTCCATGATTGCTCGAGCAACGCTCCTTACTGATTTGTCACCGACTGGTATCGCCACTAAGTACTTAGTGAGGTTGCACATTATAGTAACGGCATATTCGTTTTGAGAGTTGGATCTCGGTAAGGGTCCAATAGTGTCAATAATGACAATCTCAAAAGGTTTCGCTGGGGTTGGAGTCAGTACTAGAGATTCCTTAATCCTCCTTGTGGGCTTATTTGCCTGGCATGCTTTGCACCCTCTGACATATTTTGCAATGTCTCTGGTCATGCCTTTCCAATAATATAGAAGTCTAATTTTCTTTAACGTGCGAGTTATTCCACTGTGACCTCCACAGATGGGGTCATCATGATATTTATGTATGATGGATAATTGTTCCATGCTGTTGGATACTTTACTTATTTTGGGCAGGAGCACTAAAGTCAATTTCTTCAAGAGACCATTACCTTTATTTTTAAAGGTTTCTATATCTATTCCCGGGATGTTAAAAAGACGATCATCTTGTGAAAGTCGTAGGGTTGTAAAACCAATGTTATCGGCTATTTTGTCAAGTCTTGGAAAGAGGCGACCTAAGTCTACTTTTCCATTAATAACCAGATCATCCAACCTATACTCAGAAAGTTTTTTCTTTCCTTTAAGGATAATTAATTTATCCTGAGCGATATGCATCTTTGGCATTTTGCGGTGCTCAAGGGCGTTAATCGCCTCATATACCTTTAGTGCAACCGGTTCCTGCTCTTCAGTATTATCATTATCTTTACGCATGTTATGTTTCGCCTGAAGTCTAGTTGTTACCTTCAGTACTTGTTTGACTCCTATACTTTGGATATACGAGAATTCTATGCGCGACAGTGCGTCCGCCGCATGATTATCTTCACCCCTCAGATATTCCACGACAAAGTCGTATTCTTCCAGATCTAACCTAATTCTCGTCAGTTTAGACGATGGGTTTTTCAAAGAAAATAGGTGAGTTAATGGCCTATGATCACTTCTAATCACAAACTTTCTTCCGTACACATATGGTCTGAAATATTGAATGGCCCAATGTATTGCAGTCAGTTCCTGCTCTATTGTAGATTTATTGCTGTTGCCCTTTGTGAAAGATTTCGATGCGAAATGCATGCCTCCGGTCTCTTGACTCAGAACGGCGCCACAGGAATATTTGCTCGCATCTATAGTTATAAAAAACTTTTTCCTGAAATCCGGATATTGTAAAAGGTGTGGGCTTATGAGTTGGGTTTTGAAATAATTGAATGCATCTTAGTATTCCTGAGTCCATTCAAATGTTGCGTTCTTCCTAGTTAATCTAGTAATATGACGCGAGTGTTCTGCAAAATAGGGAATGAATCTCCTATAATAATTGCAGAAGGCTATAAAGCATTTAGCTTTATCCCCATTCTTGGGTGTTGGATAATTCTTTATTATCGAGAACTTACTGTCGTCTGGCAAGATACCATTGCTAGTGCATTTATGACCCAAAACTGTTACTTCCCGACGGAAAAATGCACATTTATCTGGGTGTAGTTTTAGGTTGTATCTTTTGCACAGTTCAAATACATCCTTTAAGCTAGTAAGCATGTGTTCAGCAGAACAGCCAATGACAATTAAGTCATTCATATACACAAAAGCTTGGACGGGCGAAAGTCCAGAAAATGCCACGGTCATCATTCTTTGGAATGAGTTCGGTGCGATTTTTATGCCATATGGTAGTCTTTTAAATCGGAAGAAACCGTAATCAGTTGAAAATGAAGTAATATCCCTTGATTTTTCTTCCAACTCTATTTGGTGAAAACCGGATATTAAATCAAGGCAAGAGAAATACTTCGCTCTACCTAACCGGTCTAATATATCGTCTATTCGAGGTAAAGGAAATTTAGTTGCTACTAATTTCTTATTAACTCCTCTGTAATCAACTAATAGCCTCCATCGTTTCCGATTAGTGCCCGGCTATCTTGGGCACCAGTAGTAAAGGGCTATTGTAGTCAGATGTTGATGGTTCTATTATATCATCATCTATTAGTTTTTTGACCTGTTTGTCCACTTCCTCTTTGTAAAAGTGGGGAATTCTGTAATTTCGGATATAAACTGGTTGTTTATCATTCAAGCGTAGTTTCTGTTTATAGAAGTTGTTTGCCGTTATTTTTTTTGACTCTAGTGCAAACACATCTAAAAATTTGAGCATAATGCTCCGAGTTCTGTTCTCATAAAATCCGGAAAGTTCCTCTTCAGTTTTTCCAGTTTTTCTTTAGAGTTTTTCTTATCATGTTTGACGTGAGCAATAAAGTAATCACTTAGTTTCCCAACCATGATTTTATTATTTGTCAGAATCAAATCCTGGTCTGTTGTGTTTACCATTTTGACCAAGGGTTTTGATTTTCGTGTTATTGTATTGGCAATATATACGCCATTTTGGAGTGTTTGTTGCGGGACGAAGACCTCCTCATCTTCGATATCAAAATTCAGAGGCCTTTTGGCCTCGGATCTAGCCGGAAGTGAAATGGAACTGAGTTCCGGACGGTTATATAGAATAATAGCGTAGTCATAGGGCACGTTGTCGGTTAAGGTTTAAGTATCTCCCTCACCGCCAAAGTCCATTACACACTTATAACCCCTTATGAAGTCCTCTTAATAATTCCATCGGCCTGAACTTGGATGTCTTCCCCCACAACGCGAAATTCATGTTCTATTGAGATGTTTCGTAGAAGAAGGGTAGTTTTTATTTTGCCTATTGTATTTATGAATCCCCTTACTATCCAGTTTAACTTTAGTTGAATGTTCTTTAGTATAGGAGGGTAAAAAACCTGATTTAGTTTTATAATAGAAATATCCGCGCCTGTATCTATTAGAAAAGTTGATGTATTGTTGAACCACATTTGAAGTAGCTGTATAAATTGAGGTTAATGGAATACGTTTTTATTGAATATCCTCGGGGCCTGCCCGTTTTCCGAATTGATTTGTGCATTCATTGCATGCACCCTGGCATTGCCCTGGTTCCTACTACGATAATTATTATTGCGGAAGTTGTTTCTACCTCTGCGACTATTGTTCGACCTATTGTCAAAATTGCTGTAGGAACGAGAATTATTATCGTAATTGGAAGTTCCGGGATTTTGGTATCTATTACCGCTATTCCCATGGTATCTTCTAATAGGGTTTCGTCCCTTCGGACCTCGACTTCTCTGTTGGTATGTATGGCCTAGGGATAAAATGGAATTTGGTTGACCGAAAGTGTCCGTGCAACTGCCTATGAATTTGGAGATGACTTCATTAAGATCAGAGAATGATCCTGATTCCATAATCAGTCTGACTCTGTCATTGGAAGCATTTTTAGTTATTGCCTTAGTCGCCGACGTAGTGGCGTATTTTGTCGCCACCTGAGGAGGCAATCCGTCATTTATGTAAGACGTTTCTAACTTTTTTGTGAGTTCTTCTATCTCCTTTGCATAATTATTGGCAGTTTTGCCCTGTTGCCTAACATTCATTAGTTTGGCAAGTACAACGTCAACAGATTCTCCCTTAACCGTTGCCTTTAGTTTGTTAACTATTTCGGCAAGCGTTGTTTCATTAGATATTAAATTACGAACTGAACCTCGTAATTTTGTCTTTATTAGACTCACTGCTATGGTCTCGTGGGTCTCCTTTATCGTGTCCACCAATTGCAGAGCATCTATTAAACTTTGCAAGTTGTCTGGAGAACCATCAAACTCCGGGATAAGCCATGAGGCAGTATTAAGGAATTCCACGACTGTTTGTGGCATTTTTCTTACTATTGGTATTGTGTTAGAATTTTCCTCATGAATGGTTAATGGTATGTCATCTGTATTCCCTTTCATGACGATACGGATAACAATTTCCCCCGTATATCGTAATAAAGGGAATCTGCAAAGGTTTTGTGAATATGTGTCAATCGATCGTAATTGACATTGAAATTTCCTACCAGTGTATTTATATGTTTATTTATAGTCTCCCTCCTTGTTTCTCTGTCAGTGTTTACACGCTTATAGGATCTAAGGAAGGATTCCTTTATTATTCTAGCCCTATAGAGTATATCCTCCCATTTCATTTAGAATCGGAGATATAGAGGCCTGAGGGTGTTTCATTCCAATTGTTAAAAAAAAAATATCAAATTCTAAATTCATATTAATCATAAATTACTGGAGGGACTCGTAAGTATCGCAGAAGCCTATGATTATTAACTATTATTACCATATTTATACCATGAGTTTTTCCTATCTCCCCTCTTCCAAATTATTGATTTGTATATAACTTAAAATTATTTTCGAAATTTGAAATTTTTATTATTTGAATATATAAAGATACAATGAAAAGTTAAGAATCATTAAAATAAAAACTTCAAAATTTGATTATTTTATTTATTTCTAAATTATAAATACTATTTAGTGTTATAAATTATTTTTATTATTTTTTAGTAATAAATTTAAAACATTTGAGGATGATTGTTAAGTTTAATTGTTTCATTTCTTTTAATTATCTAATCAATGATATAAAAATATGTTTTAACTTAGAAAAAAAAATTTATTTTGTTTTAATTTTATATAACAAGAATTCATTATTTAATTATTATACTAAAATCATACTAAATTATTATACTGTTAAAATTATTAGTTGATGATTCAGGAGAGCGAACGCATCAATAATGTTGTCATATGTAATATGTAATAAAAGGCTGTTGTATATTTGAAAGGACAGGGTCAAGACTCAGTGTAAGGAAGTGTGAAGTATCGTGTAAGTTCAGTATTTTACTAAGCACTGCTGCTGCTTTACATCCAGCATCAATATGCCGATTTTCATGTAATCACTATTTTACTAAGCACTGCTGCCGATATGAATAATAAGACTTCTTGACTACCTTGTGATTTTAATTTTTAGTTGAACACTTCATAGGTGAAACTTTACATTGTTATAGATGAAACTCCATTGATGTAGGAACAGTTCTAACCAGCTTTTGAAATATTTATAGGCACATATTTTTTTCCTTTAATATGTTGAATTTGATAATCAGTGATAATTAAAAGAATTTGCTCTAAAATTATGTCCTTTTTTTCTTTTTTTTTCAATTTATCTTTTTCATTTTGTTATTGTTCTTCTTTTTGTAGAATAGTGACTGCTAAGCACTTTTAAATTGCTTTAGTTTTTTTTTTTTTAATTTTGTTTCAAAAAAATTTTTTTTAATTTTTTATATTATTTTAAGGCTTTGCCATTTCTTTACACTTTCATTCATATTTAAAAATTTTCATCAATTAAAGTACATATTTGCATACATAAGATAAATTATTTTTGTGTTGAAGATGCAATAGCAAATTAAATTAATTCTTTTACAAAAACATTTATCAACTTATTACATTTTTTTTTTTTGTTTAATCATTTTTGTTAAAAACGAAAATGTCTTTTATTTTTATATTATGTATTTATTCATGGCACTAATAAAACTATTTTCAAAGTTATATCATTAAAATTAACAAATTATTGGTCATCAGACCAGTTTTTGTTTTCATTTTTCCTTTTAAGGATATCAGATGAAGGTTTCAGCGGTTTTCGAATGGTTTATTTAGTATTTTTTTTTCTTTTGTTTTATTTCATGTTATTTCAAAGGTACTTTTAAGTTTCAGTGTCTTTTGTTTATTTGTTTGTTTGTAAAACTTTCATAACTTAATATTTTTTTTTTTTTGTGTTTCTGTTTATATTTTCACACACTTTGTTTGCTCGTAACAATAATTAAACTTAAAATACATTTCTAACGGACACATACACTTTTGTTTTGTAACTAGATATTAAAAAATTAATAGATGTTAAAACTGAAATACTGGCAGGATCGCCATGTAGAAATAATAACACTTTTCTTTTATATTTATTTATTTAGATCGGCCGCAATGCGACCGATCAGTTCAGTTGTTTTATTATTAATTGATTGTGATATTCTTACTTCTATATTATAACATTTTATCAAATAACTTGTACACTAATACAATTATATTTTACCTGTGGGAATATGCAGCGTTTGCACTTTGTCCGGATTGTGTGCAAACGTTGCATATTCCCACATATGAAATAATTTCTATACGTGTAAACGCAACACAACCAAACGTGGGGTGTACGATGTCATGAAGAAAACATGGCATACGCGACACAATCACACACGCTACAAAATACACACACTACATTGGTATGTTATTGGACGTGATATTTCCATAAATACAGTAATTTTATTGGCAAATTTGACAGTAGTACATTCGTGATGAGAATTTCATTCACTAACTTTTTGTAGCAGATGAGGTTGTGGTTGAGGTGGTTATGGTTGCAACCTACTTATTAGATTTATCTTTTAGGAAAAGTAAATATACTTGTTCTCATCAGCAGAAGTATTGTGTAACGGGGAATTTCATGATTGCAGTAGCATAATTAACATTTTTACCGAATGAGCGTCCGGCAGAATTTTTTCTGAAATTAAAAATCAGTAATTAGTTAATTATTTAATAAGTTTGGATTATTTACCTATAATACTGTTTATGTTGTTTAGTGGTTCATAAGGACTAGTGGAAATTCTGGCGTAGCTAGCTTATCAGCAACATTTAACATGTTTTATCGATTTTGAGTCCACACAGGTAGGACGCTCCCTTGTACACTTGGGTTGTCACTGATTGTTTGCCTAAATATAATCTTTTCTGAAATTAAAAATCAAATATTAGTGAATTATTTAATAGCTTTTTAGTTTTTTACCGTGATGGTGTCTGCTTAGACTGTGACAGCAAGTTTTTGTTTTGGTTAATTTAGCAGTATTACATACTTAAAGAGAATTTACAACACTAATTCTTTGTAATGGGTGCTTGAGGTGGTTGTGGTTGCAAAGAACTAATTGAATTCCTGTTTTGAGAAAAGTGAATTCGCTTGCACTCATCATTTGTAAGTTTTGTTTCAAACACATAATTATTAGCTTCCGTAAGACCAGGCAACTTTGTGCAACCAATCTAATAGCGACAAGAGCAAACAAATTGTGTAATGGCTAATTTTAAGAATAATTTCACCAGATAAATACAAGCTTTTTCTAACTTTTCTTTTACATTGTTTGTTAACACACAATGTTTTTCCACCAAAGTGCACCATTTCTGCGTTCATAAAATACTGCATGTTTTATGATATTTTTACTTTAAATGTTTTACTTCACTCATGAAACCAATTAAAATCATATTTTCATCTAATTTAATCAGTTATTAATATAAATTTAAGAGTTATTATTACTTTTGATAGAACAATTTTTTAATTCTTGTTGTTCTTCGTGTTTTTTCATTTTCTTAAAAAAACACTATATTTGTCCCTTTCTTGAGAAGTTTCAGAAAACTTGACTTAATTTTTTCTATGTGCCAGTTTCTTCATGTCTCCTTAGAGTGTGCTACCAGTCTAACTTTACCTCTAAACTCTGTATACCTTAAAAGACATGTTTCAGAGGAACTACTACTATATGTTGTCTCGCTTAATGTAACTAAAACTTTATTTGACATTTCAAGTCTTAGATTTTGTTTTACATATCAAAAGTTTTTAACAAATGTCATACGATGTATAACTAATGGCCTTTTCTTCCACAACCAAAGTATTTATAAATAAATTTACTTTTAATCATACCGTCATGGCTTTTAAAGTTTTTGGATTAATTACTGTTTATATTCTCTATCCCAAATTTGCAACAATCTATTTTTGGATATTCACTTAAGGCGATGTCAGATAAAACTTTGTTGCTTTGCGTGACATTTGAAACTTTAAAGCAAAAGCGTAAATCAAATCACAGGCTAAGCAGACATGAAGAAACTGGCACATGGAAAAAATTAAATCAAGTTTTCTCAGAGTTCTCAAGAAAGAGACAAATATAGTGAAAGATAGTACAAATATAGTATAAGAAAATGGGAAATAAACAAAACAAAAACTTGAAGAACAAAACAACAAGTATTAAACAATTTTTGCAGCAAAAAGTAATTTTATTTCTTAAATTTTTATTAATACATGATAAATGAAGTGAAAATGTGATTTTAATTGGTTTCATGAGTAAAGTAAAACATATAAAAGTTAAAATATTATGAAACATGTAGTGTTTTATGAACGCAAAAATGGTGCACTGTGACGGAAATACATTGTGTGTTAACAAACAATATAAAAGAAATATTAGAAAAAAGCTTGTATTTATCTGGTGAAATATTCTTAAATATTGCCCAGTCCACAATTTGTTTGTTCTTGTCGCTGTTAGATTGGCTGATCTTAAGAAATCTAATCGTTTATATTTAAAATTTGAGTTTGTCTTTTAATAAGTGTGGTCGAATCAACAATATCTCCTGGAGATAAATCACAGAAAAAACCTAAACCACCAACGAGAACGTTTTTGACTTGGACCTTTTAAATAAGGAACAATCGGCCAAAGAAATTCTCATCAATAGTAATTCATATTATGAAAATACTGGCACTCGCCGCTTCAATGGAACTGTAATGGGATTTGTGACACCAGTAGGTAGTTTGGGAAATAAAAATTTTCAACTATTGAAAATTGTTTGCATTTGTATATCATAACAGCAGTAAAAATGTCTTCATTAAACGATTACATTAAAAAGATTTAATTTAGCAGTTATTCAATATTTTATTTAATGTTTTTTTATAAAAATAATAAATAGTAAATGTAAATATACAGCGACTTTTTGCAACCTGGCAATGTTCCTTCTATGGATCTAAAATTAAAAAAAGAAACATGATTTAATGCTTAAATAAAGATAAAATGAAAAGCTAAAAAGATGCATTACTGCGATCTAAGATTTTTTATCTGGATGTTAAAATTTTGTTACGAAACGTACAAGCACAACGTGGGATATTAAACAATGGGATTATAAAAATTATTCATTTTTATAACCACCCTTTTATTTTTTATTCCACTTCTTATAATATTCAATAATTCAAAGTCACCATCCCAAAGAATATTAATCTCTTAAGACACACACACGCACTTACACACATTAACATAATTTAAATAATTAGCTTACCTTTTAGCATCCTTTGGAAATGTATGGACCTTTTCTCCAGGCGGGCATCCTTTAATGCATCGGTGACCCCTAAAATTTAAAAGAAAGTGTTAACATTAATAACCTCATTAATAAAAATTTTTGCAGGTTGCATACTTACATGTTATTTGCCAATAATTTATTAACAGCACAAACCACAAACTATACAATTAGCAGCCTTATCCTATAAACACGAACTATACAATATAACCTAGACTGTGCCTATAAATAAATTAATAAATATTTAATTATTTTTCAAAAATTTTGTAAAGTTTACAAAAAACCTACCCTTATTTGTTCACGTAAAAAACGTTTAATTCCTTTTTGCGCTAGAAACACATAATCAAAACAAAACTCGCGACTCAAAGTTTTGCGAAAAAGAGATAGTATATACAGCGCGTCGTGTCGCGTCTGTGTATAGTTTGTAATCAAGTGGTGTATGTCACAATAAACTTTGAAATCAATCATGAATTTTTTGTTTACGCCCACACACAAATACACAAACACAAATAATAAAAGCCAGGTGTTTGTCAAAGCGCGCAAAAAGTTGAATGTTGGTTAACTTTTCGCTTTGCGCTGCGTCAAAAGTGCTTTATGTGGCAACTTTCATACATTTATGTACATTTTAACTCAAATGTCAAAGCGAAACTCTGACGCAACGCAAAGCAAAAGTTTTGTCTGACACGGCCTTTACAGTGTTGACAACAGGTTTTACAGCTGAAAAAAGTTCTGGTTAGAAAACGTTAGCAAGACGGTCTTCATCAATTTTGATACACATATCGTTGGTATAATTCACAAAGAACCTAAGTGCGGTTTTACACACTTCAACTTTTGTTGCTCAACTTTTGTTTTTTCCATTAGAAAGAAAGAGAAAACTTTATACCCATTCTCTTTTTTTTCTAATGGAAAAAACAGCAGTTGAGCAACAAAAGTTGAAGTGTGTAAAACCGCACTAAGTATACTTTTTTTCCAAAATTGAGATTTTAATGCAAAACGGTAACACTATACAAACTACATATTTTACGACAACAAAAAATATCATAATGTACTTTAAATTTGTTGTAATGTTGGGGTTTGCAAAAACTCTAAGTCCACAAAACTACGAAAAATTATAAAAGCATGTGCTAACTCCACAAATATTACTTTGTTTAATTGAATTCGGTTTTTTGTGTTCTATTTTTTCTAAAGCAGTAAAAAGTGGGTGATCTAAAAAACATACTTTTTAAAAAGGTAATTTAAATGTAAATATGGATACTTCCCAAAACTACGGAATTAAAGCAAGCGACGGTGTCTTAGGACTAGTTCCATATGGGTTTAATACGGACTCTGACGATTCTTTCGTATTTCATCCGAGAACGAGAACTCGTAGAAACAGGTTTCGCGTAAAAAACCTATCGTGGAATTCAGTTAGAAATAAAAAGCGAAGAGAATATGGCAAGTGCTATTTTGAAAAAGAGAATACAGGAAGTGATTGGGATTATAAAAGAGCAAAAAGAAGCACGGACATTAAGGAAGAGGTGTAACTGTAAAAAAATACTGTTTTTAAGTGCGCAAAGATCTCTGAAGAAAATAGGAGAAAAATATTTAACGATTTTTGGAAAATTAGCTGGAGCGAAAAAAATGTATGCAATTTAAATTAAAAGGCCCAGAAATAGAAAAGAGGAAAATAAATCTAAAAGACGTCAAACACTGCAATATTATTTGAAAGTAGATAACAAAAATATAAGGGTTTGCAAAACATTCTTAAAGGCCGTGTCAGATAAAACTTTGTTGCTTTGCGTGACATTTGAAACTTTAAAGCAAAAGCCTAAATCAAGTGGTGTATGTCACAATAAACTTTGACAACACTCATGAATTTTTTGTTTACGCCCACACACAAATGCACAAACACAAATAATAAAAGCCAGGTGTTTGTCAAAGCGCGCAAAAAGTTGAATGTTGGTTAATTTTCGCTTTGTGCTGCGTCAAAAGTGCTTTATGTGGCAACTTTCATACATTTACGTACATTTTAACTCAAATGTCAAAGCGAAACTCTGACGCAACGCAAAGCAAAAGTTTTATCTGACACGGCCTTAAGAGTGATAGTAAAGTTACAGATATTAGAGCTATAGAAATATATTTTAAAATTCTTTTTTCTGATGTATGGAATATTTTACCGTAGAAAATTCATGAGAAAATAGACCCTATGGACTTTGAAAATTTGCAGCAACTTTATGAAGAAAGAAGAAAAAATTCAATGCAGTAAGCCTATAAAAGATGGTAACTACAAAAAATGGTAACTGCGACAGATATCACACTAACTACAGCAGTTGTTCTGTTTACGCTGTTGTGAGCCAGCCCAAGCAGGCACGATATCATCACAATACAAGCTATTCACGTTTGGCGCAATCAACCCCTCATTGACAAATTAGCCGTGATTAGATATTCGGAACCAAAAAAAGGTACAGCCCTAAATTTCAATCTTCTCCAAGACTGTAGCCAGTACAGACGGTAGTATTGGCGAGCCTCCACAAAAAACTGCAGTTTTTATCGTTTATAGTATTTTGGAAGATAACTTTACATTATATTTGCCACATGGTTGTATGAAATACTTCATAATTTACAGATTATATTATAACATATGGCTAATTTTATGCTGGTACCTATAACGCTGAAGCATATTTGTAGTTAAATAAGTTTTCTTCATTTTATGAAAACGAAAAAAAAATGGAAAGCAATTATAAACTTTATTATTATTTACTGCTGCATAGAAATTTTGTATAAGCACTAGAGGAACTTTAATCATAGATACTTTTTATTTCCTTCGTAATGTAAATGTTTTAAATAGCTTTGTGAGATTACAGTATATTAATTAATCACCACTACGAAGTTCCAGTTTCATCTAATTTTTTTTTTTGGAAAGTTTTTCTTGTTTGGTTGGCCCAAGCAGCGTTTATATAACAGCTTATTTTTTACATATTAACAACCGGCGTTTTTTTATATAATAATTTTGTACCTTCAGGCAGTTACTCGCAAAAAAAAATTTGAGAACACTTCCCTAACTACCCAGCTGTAAAAGTATACATTACATAAGCGATTACATAAGCTATACTAAGTGGTAGTCAGTGGTGATGCGTTCGCTTATTTCGCCACTTACATTTAACATAGAAGTGTCATAGGCTGTTTAATCGGTGCGCTCTCCCTTACAAAGTAAACGACGGCGTCATCAAGTGCCACTACAATTCAGTTTACATCGTAAGTGGAGTAGTAAGCAACGTTGATTACAAATTTACTTGGGCATGTAAATAAAACGGAACTTTTTATTTTCGTCGCAAATAACAATAACAACAGAAAGTCTGCACATTTCAGCCTATGACAACTTCGATTACAAATGCATTACATGGTAAGTACTTAGATGCTTCGCTTACGAAATCATATGTGCGGCATCGGTTATTGTCTAAGTACTTCGTTTCATTTACAGCTGGGTAGCTGACCGCCAGTTATTATCAATAAATAATAACAATAAAACTCGTTAACAATGAAATAAAATTAATTTTACCTAAGACAGAATGAAAAAACAAAGAAACAACTAATGGATTCTGTCAAAAATTTTAGTAATTTAATTCATAAATCCGTTTTCTTTTTCAAACTATATCAGTAAGCATATTCAATGAACAATTCAAATGTCTATGTTTCCCTAGAGATAACAGTTCTCATTAGAAACAAGAAAAATTGTGCGCAAATGTCCTCTTGACATCAATCTAGAAGCCCTAGAGAAAAAACTATTCTTATTTTGGAAAACCTGAATTTTAAAAGAACGACTTTCGCAACGCAAGACCTATGAAATTGGTGATTATCTTCGAAATTTAAATGTTGATATTTCCAAAAAAATACTCTTTTGGAAGCGACAAAGTATTTCAAACGTTCAGTGAAACGTCCATATTAAAGAAGCTGCTGGTCAGTGCTGCCAAAAATCAATGGATATAATATGCTTTCGTACTTAAAATTTTACCATAGTACGGCTTCAACATTTTTTTTATAAGGGCCACTACTTTATACCATATTTTCTTCAGATATTCCTTAAATAGATAAAGTAACAGTAGTCATGATAGTACATTTATAGCAAGGAGTACGTCGGCATCAAAATCATCCAAGAGCAAGCTAATGAAAGTTAGATATGGTCAAACCATTACAATATGAAGGTAAACGAAACCAAGTCTAAACACGTAACACTTAGTCTAAGTCGAGGAGGATGCCCATCAGTACATGTGCGATCGTAAATTTCTAATAGTAACATGTTTAGTATTTAGGCGGCGTTTCATATGGGAAGTTCGTATAAAATGCAAAAAGGGCGCAATTAGATTATAAATCCAAAAAAGTGTATTGGTTAATTGGCGCTATTTATGCACAAGTTTAAAAAATAAGCTATGTCTCTATAAGAGCATTATAAAGCCTATATGGACTTATGACATTGAACTTTGGGGTACAATAAGTAGCTCCATCTATTTATTGCATAATAATGAAGAAATTAGAAGATTGAAGAATTAATATTTTACAAAGACGCTTAGTTTAAGTTATACAAAAAAAAATTATCGTTAAAAATTGGGGATTGTTCGATTTCGGGAACTAACACTTGCCCCCTAGTGCTAGCTCGATTTAGTTTAACGGTGGACCATGCCATTTGGTGCTGTTCGCCCGGTTGTTGTCCCTCGGTGGCGAAACATCTTACCCATTTCTTTACAGACATACGTGTAAATGTCGTCGATTAAAAACTTAAAGTTTACTATATTAATTTTCTTGTAACTTAATTTAAAATTCTAAAGTCTGTGTAATTATTTTGCAATAAAAGAATTCTAAAAACAAAACGTTTCTTAAAGAAATAAACGTAATTACAGATTTTATATTGCAAAATGAAAGAAATAAAATTGAAATCTGCCAACAATGACCAATAAGGCAGAATCGCAGAATAGGTTAAACGATGAATTATTGTATATATAAAAATGAAAGAATAGTATTAGTAGTTAATGTGGTTTTGTACAAAATTTGAGTAATGTTTTTTGCTGCGTTGAATTAATATAATTTTTATTTAATCAATATGGGTTTTCGAACAAAATTTGAGTAAAATACACTGGTGAGCTACATACACATATATGCGCAGTAGTGAAATGGTCATATGGATATGCTTTCCTCACAGCAATACATTTTAATTTTTTAATAACAAATATTTTGTGAAAACATCATAAAATATTTATATTCAAAAGAACCTAGCAAAATTAACGTAGCTTAATATAAAAATTATTTCAAATATTACATTTTTATTTATACCCATTGATCTAAAACAAATTATAAAAGTTTAATTCGTGAAGAACCTTTCCTGCCTTATCAAAAAAAAAAAGAACGTATGTATTTGCGTTACGATTTTGGAAGTCATTGTATTATACATACATATGTATGTATATACACTTGACCGCATTAGTATGCGTACAAGAGTATTAGTTGAAAATAAACGTCAATATTTTATTTAACACAAAAGATATTTAAGTTATTATTTTTCCTATACAACACTTATATAGTTAAGATTAAAAATTAGGAGTTATAATAATGTATAATATTTAATAAAAAAATGGCAATTCAAAAAGTAAACAAAATCAATTTTTTTAATATGCAAAAGTATGCGTAAAAAAACAACTGTAACTTTGTAACTGTTGTTTGCAGAAAAATCATAGCAAATTTAATTTAGCCAGTCTTTTTAAGTAAAAGTAACCTAAAGCAAGTAATTCGGTTGGTTTTTTTTTTCGTAAAAATAATGGCAAAAGTAAGAGAAATTAGTGTTGCGGAAAGGAAAATTATAGTGCACCTATGGAAACAGGGGAAAACCTTACGGGATATTAGCACAATTGTTGAAAGATCACACTCCTCTATTCAGAGGGTTGTTAACAACTTCAAAAAAGTGGAGCTCTTGTTTCTAAGTCTCGTACAGGCCGCCCACCAAAACTTACTGATCGTGAAAAGAGAACTATAGTGCAGTCTGTAGAATCTGACCCCAGAATAACAGCTTCCAAAATTGCTGAAAATTTACAGACACACTTTAAAAAGGTTGTTTCTTTGGATACTGTGCGAAGAGTTTTAAAAAAGGCCAACTATCGCAGCCACGTTGCACGGAGAAAGCCTCTTGTATCATTAGTAAACAGACAGAAGCGTGTAGCTTTTGCAAAGGAGCACTTTAACAAGCCACCAGAGTTTTGCGAAAAAAATCCTGTTTTCAGACGAAAGTAAATTTTAATTTTTGGCATAAAAGGTAGTCAACTAGTTTGGAGAAAACCATGTACAACTCTAAACCCAAAAAATTTAAAACCAACAGTAAAGCATGGTGGTGGTGGGGTAATTGTATGGGCATGTATGAACAGGGGCCTGATTCTAAGAGTCGATAGCGTTCGGAATTATAGTCGTACAATCGAAATTTCGTGCTTTTGGTATTCTGTCAGTCGATATCGCTTAAAGTGTATCGGAATTACGTATTCTATGAGTCGATAGCCATCTAGCTATAGAACGTGAGCCTTCGCTATTTTGCTCGATAGCAAATAAGCTATCGCAAAACGTTTAGCGCCAAAAAAAAAAAAAACAAAACAAACAGAAATAATAAAACCTAAATAATGTTTTAAAATGCACCAGAAATCGCATAAAAAAGATTTATAAAAATAAGATTTAAATTTTTTCATCATTTTTTAATAAATGGCACATATATATATTTTAATAACAAAAGCATAAAAACACGCAGTTTTAACAAGGTATTTTTGTTTTTGTGTCTTTTGTTGTTAAGAGCAAATCAAGAGAAAGCATGCCAATAAAAGAAAAAAGTTTAAGGTATAAATTTGGTGAATCCCCAAAAAAACATTTTTTCCTTTTCTTTTGACCTCTGAAATCCAATGTGTGTTCCATCAACACAGCCAATTACTAAAACAAATAACCATTAAACACTTTCTTATTTTTAGTTTTGTTTATTGCATACAAACCTCCCGGAATCTTATATTTTCTCAAAAAATACTCCTTACATTTATCACTTTCTCCGGCACAAAATTTAATAAATTTCGGGCACAGCTTAGTCTCTACTTCCACAATAAATTTTTGTACAAGTTTACTTATTGCACTCTGATTAAGACCAATAACAAAATCGTTTCCAACATTATGTTGGAAGCCTCCAGATGCCCAGAAGAGACAAAGCTGCAGCCAATTGAATTTTTGGTGGTACACTTGTTGAAATTACTCCGCTGAATTCTATTTCGTTTAGAATATAACTGAAGGCTTCTTTCGTTAGTCGAAATCGCTTTACAAATCTGTAAAAAATAAATAATCAAAATTTTTATTAATGTATAACATTTTAACTTACTCTGAGTCTGCCAATGTTAAGGGATCACTTCTTATGCGGATTTGTTTTCTAATTTGTGTTAAATTACAGTCTTCTTCATCCGAAGAAGAGGAAAAACAAAACAAACTTGGATCCATTTTACAATTGCTATTTGTTTCAAAAATTTTGTATATGTATAATTTTTTTCTATTTTTCACGAAACATATGTTTCTTGTTTATGTTAATTTACAGTGTGGGTAAATTTTTTCTTGCTTTCGTCTTACAACACTGAAATACAAAACGATTCGTTACGTTTCGACTCATAGAATTAGAAAATTGCGAACTATCGGAATTAATTGCGATACGCAATTATTTCGCTATCGACTCTCAGAATCAGGCCCCAGCAAGGGTGTCGATAACTTAGAGATCAACAATGGATCATTTGGCCTATTTGCAAATTCTGGAAAGAAATCTTTCAGATATTGCTGAAGATTATATCTTTCAACAGGATAATGATCCTAAGCATACCGCACATAATACAAGGCTTCGGCTATTATACAATATAAAAACTCAGCTGAAAACCCCACCGCAGTCACCAGACTTGAACCCCATCGAGCATTTAAGGGATTTATTGGAGAGAAAAATTAGAACCCACATAATATCTTCAAAAGAAATGCTCAAAGATGTGTTAGTCCACGAATGGAATACTATAAGTACCGAATACACAAAAAAACTAGTTTCATCCATGCCCAAACGTTTAAACGAAGTTCTGAAGCTTCGGGGATACCCAACATCGTATTAAAATATTCAATCGTATCTTATACAGTTAAAAAATTCATAATCTTAATTTATGTACGCATACTTTTGCATACTAAAAAACTTTACTTTGTTTACTTTTTGAATTGCCATTTTTTTTGTTAAATATTAAAGATTATTATAAATAATAATTTTTAATCTTAACTATATTAGTGTTATATAGGAGGAAGAATAAATTAAATATCTTTTGTTTTAAAAAAATATGAACGTTTATTTTTAACTAATACTGTTGTACGCATACTTATGCGGTCAAGTGTATGCATGCGTCGAAGCTTACATATGATGTATCTTAAGCATTGTGATCTTTTTTAGATTTTATGTATTGATCAAAATAAAGATTACCAAATTTACCTCTATTGTTCCAGACTTTTATATTATTCAAAAATACACTAAAACGCTAAAGTACTAAAAATACGCCATAAAGAACTTAAAGATACACTTTAGACTCGAATTGTAGTAAGCGTTACCACCAGAGAATGAAGCTCATCACTTATAGTCGGCGACCAGCCGCCAGCTATTTGGTAAAATTACCGGCTTTATTACCTAACGGGTTTTTTGTTACAAATATAAATATGACACATAAAGAAATCAATGCTTACAGCGAATAGTATCAGGCATAGATTATGACAAGAAAGGACACGGGGAAAAAATTCCGGCAACTGGACCGCCACAGTTAACCCTTTTGTTTTTACAAGACAGCTTCCTATTCAATTTGTATGCACTGTCTCTTTGATATAAAAGAGTTAATGAAGTTTATTTGTTTACATTTTTATTTTACCATTTAATGCAAATTCGTACAAATATTTGGAAAGTGTTGGTTTTTAACCATAATTTTCTAAGACCGAATTTACATTGTGCGATTTTTGTCGCTGCAATTCTTAGTTTGTTGTTAATAAAGGGGTGTACAAAGTAGGGAAGAGAGGAATTAGTAAAATTACACATTATTTACCAACAAACTACAACAAGGTAAAAAAATGTGAGTATTTTTCTTCCTAAGGAACAAATTTAAATTACTTAAATTAGGAGCCGCCCAGACGTAAGGAAACTCCACCGGATCCCGAAGAATCCGACAAGGTAAGTTTTCTTCAAGTTGTTTTAAGTATTTTGTGTTGTTGACGAACGTTCGCTTATAAAAAACAAGTGTATTTAAATGTGCGGTTCCATTTGCCAATTAAATAACTGGAATTGTGATCGTTATGTAGAATGTTCTTTTTTCTTCCTAACAACAATGGATCATTTAATATTATTTTTTAGAAGTCGCCAGTGTATTTAATAATTACAAATATTTGCCTGGTTTGTGCAATCATATTTTGTAGGCTCATCTTATTTTCCAAATGCAGAAGACAAACGCAAAGAAGCATTCAATAAGCTAACTAAAGCTTTAGTGGACCATTTAAACTTTTGGTATGTATTACGTTTACATCAAAATAATTGTCTTGTTCTAAATATACCTATTTCCCTTCTAGTGTGGCGCAGGCATACATAAATCAGAAGCGTTTAGATGCGGAAGCGAAACAGTTGCATGTAGGAGCTACTAATTTTGTAAAACAAACTCAACAATGGTTGCAATTAAACCATAAGTTTAGTAGTGTTACCAAAGCATTGGGTGACATGGAGAATTTCGCCCGAAGTATAGAGTCTAATATGCAAGTCAACGTTCTTTAGAAATTGCCTACAAAAGTACCTCAGAATTATAGGTACTTAATTAAAAAGACACATAATTTGTTATAATCATTTCATAAGAGAGAATTTGTTATTTGTTGTTTGTTATTTATTTGTTGTTTCCGTTTCCTTGTTATTGTATGTTTGAATATTTGAAAATTTTAAATTTTTGTATGTATGTATGAAAAAATATTTTATGTTTTTGTCAAATGTTTTGAAACATTTTTTCAATTTGTTAATAATTTTTTTGTTTTTAAAAATTTAAAAAAATTTTTTCCTGAAGAAGCTTTCCAAAGGAAAGCGAAATATTGAAAAGAAAAAAATATATAAAAAAGATCTAAAAAAAAAAAGATATTTACTAAATTATTTTATTTATTTATGTAATTAATAATTATAAATAAAAAGTAGAAAACATTGATTTGAAAAATTAAATTTTGCTTGTTTGGTGGAATGAAGTCAAAGATTTTTAAAGTGTTAACATTTTTAGAATTCAGAAGTGTAGCTAGCCTATGGACGATTAGCTGAAGAGCCACATCCCACAAGAAGTGATGCTACGAATAGCAAAACATGATGGATCCAAATTAGACAAGGCCGAAAAAATATCTTTTTTGTGAAGTAAAAGGATAAACATTAAAATTTACAAAAGCTCTTTTAAGGGCTATGGAATATCTAAGAAAATGGAGATAAAATATAAAACAACATTTTCCTTGTTATCTTGATTGCACATTTTTTCACATATAATATTCTGCCTCTGCATTAAAAGTTTCAGGAATATTCTAATATTTAGGCTTCATAAAGTTCCAGTAAGTAAGAAGGTAATGCATATTCTATTTTCAGATAATAATTACCAATTGGTATTCAATTCTGCTGATTTTTATTCAAGCCATACAAAAATGTGTAAATTTTCAATTTATTCCCTTTTTAGGTATTTTATAGTCCTCAAAAGGGCTGTTTTTTTATTTGTAAGGGCTAGGTATATTATTTCAGCCACTTCAACTTCACTTCTATACTTTTGCCCAGTTTTATCAGTGTTTGACCATCCATTTGCCTTTTACAAACAAAATACATTTTTAGCTATTCTTAACGTAGTTTTAGTTTTGGAAATTTAGAGTACAATTCTTATAATTACACTATAATTTACACATATACGTAATGCTCTGTAAACAAAAAAAAAAGATTTTTTATAGGAATGTAATTCACTCTCTATTTATAGGAACCATTGAGAGTACTATTCTTATCGTTTTCCACCAGCCACACAAATAATTTACACATGTACGTAATTCTCTGTAAAAAAAAGGTTTTATTTGTAGGATTGTAATTCATTCAAAAGGCCTTTTAAATGTTTTAATTCATCTCTTTTGAAAAGTATTTTAAAGCTCTTAAAAGAGCTGTTCTTTAATGTCTTGTGACCAGTTCAATAAGTGTTTGACGAGCCATTTGCCTTTTACCAACAAAATAAATTTTTAGTTATCCTAAAACCATACAACAAACAGAGATTTTCTTTTTATAGGAATGTATGTAATTCACTTTCTATTTTTAGGAACACCTACCATTCAGAGTACAAATTTGATCATTCCACCAGTCACACAAGTAATTTCCACATCTATGTATGTAGATAAGTGCCTGTAAACAAAAAGCAAATTTTATTCTTAACAAACTAATGAAGTTTTCAATTGCAGCCAGAACTTACCAATTTGTTTTCAGTTCTGCTTATTTCCCTGCAGCCAATGCTCACAGTAATATTCCAATCTAATTTACTTACCCATTAATTAATAAATAATGTATACTTTTAGTTTTAAATAAAATTTTACAAATTCTTTAAGTTTGAGGACAAATATTTTTCAATTATTTTGTGGCTGTCAAATATATTTTTGTTTAGCGGTGGGTACGTATTGTATGTATATCTGCTTGCTTTTTCTCATTGTTTTTTAGGATGCCACTCTATATCCGCTCTCTTCAATAAAGGGGTTAATTACAAATGTTAAATGCAAATTTTATAAGTCAGTTCTAAGGAATCTGATTTATTTGTGACGGATTCTATGTGCCCCGGCCTTAATATTCATCAAGAAAATGGCCTGAATTAAATATTGCTTCATAGTAGTTTCCATACATAATGCTAGCCAAAATGCTGTTCTTCAATTAATTTAGATTTTAAAAGCTTTCTGTGTAATAAATTTTTTCGTAAAGTATTTGAAAAAATACTAACACTCTGATCGTTCCGTTCTTTTGTCGTCCGGTTGTTTGAATGCCACTCAATAAGGTTGTCTATAATATTATTATAACATAATTAATTTTCTATCTTATGTAACGTGAATTTTTATATATTTAGTTTTTCATTAATATTTCAAAAACTCTTCAACGTACACATATACCATTTAATGCGATTGATATGGGATAATTATATGACAGAGAAAAAAAACAAAACAATATTACTCAACAAAATTTAAAAAATCGTAAACATTTGTAATTTCAGTTTTCTATCACTAATTAGCATTACGGTAGCATTTGCAGTAAATAATTTTTCAGGGATTTAATGAAAGGTTATCATATCGTCAACCAGCAGCACCAGTACTTTTGTAAAAATTTTAGCGATCACTCGCTAGTCTGAAAAAACTTACTTCAAAAACTGATTTTTTAAGCTCAATCATCGAAAAATATAGCTAACACTTTAGGAAATAACAGAACTATTACTAAAACCCATTAATTATTTGTAGCTTTCTAGAAGCAATGACGAGAAAAATGCCACATTTTTCTAAAAACTGTAATTTCACACAAAGATTTGTTTTACTTAAAATTGTTATTAAATTCGGTGTTGGCCACTAAGTGGCTTGTATCATAATAATTTTTAGCACAAATAGTCATAATCTACGATTTTTAGAGTGTAAATACAAAGAACAAAAATATAAGAATTGATTTGTTTAAAATCCTAGGTTATCACCTATGTTTATTTTAATTTTCTTTTTATACATTCTGCTGATAAAATCATTTTTATATATTAATTTTTCCGGCGGTGGCAATGAACTGCAGCTTATGATTTAGATGAAAAAAAGTATTGATGATTAACTTGTGCTCTTATATTCCATTGATCATACGTTAATGAAAAAGCATTAAATTTTGACGTAATCTTTCCTTTATCGATGGTGTATAGTAACATATGTGATGTAATGATTTTCGAGTTATCCATAAAAAATTTGCCGATTATTGTAAATTTTAATAGTTTTCATAAAGTTTTTCTAAAAAAAACTATATCGCTACAAATGTAAAGAACATACATTTGTATTTCCACACCGAGTGATGTTGGAGTTATTAATAAAGAACTAACAAATTTTAAAATTTTATATAATTGCTTTATTATATATAGTATATAAAATGGTGTTCGTATTTTTATCACTACTGTTTAATGATGTTGTATACATCATTAAAATGCTACTTTTTTTGCAAGTCTGTTACACAATTCTCGATTTACCAAATTTAGTTGTCTTCTCATATGTCACAGAGCATGCTTTCTGATTTTTGGTATATAAAGGAAAAATGAATTCTGAGGAAACTCGATTGCGGAGTTTTGATATATGGCCAATCAGAGGTCCTGTATCTTCTAGACTGCTAGCAGCTAATGGTTTTTATGCAACTGGAAATGTATTGGAAGTAGAATGCAACTGGTGTAATTGTCGCTTCAATGATTGGGAACATAGCGATACTATAGAGCAACGCCACATTCATTTAAGTCCTCATTGTGAATTTATTGTAAATAGGCATCTGTGTGGTAACATACCTTTACCTATTTTCGGTGATCAGGAAGAAGTAAATTGCGGTAGTTTACACTTAGTTGCAAAAGAGCATGGAGCGCTAGATTTGTTGGTTGAAAAGAATCGCTTGGCTACTTTTGTAAATTGGCCAGTAAGGAATGTACATACTTAACTTTGAATATAAACTTCAACATTTTTAATTTTAGAATCCAAATATTACACCCCACTCATTAGCGAAAGCTGGTTTTTTTTATCGTAATCGGTCTGATGAAGTTGAATGCGCTTGGTGTAAGGGCGTTATAGCTCAGTGGGAAAAACAGGATAATGCATTTGAGGAACATCGCCGATTTTTTCCGGAATGTCCGCGAATGCAATTGGGTCCGTTAATAGAAATAGCCAATGATGGAATTCGTGATTTAGGAATACACCAAATATCACCTGCTAAAAACCCAAAATATATTTCCTTACACGCAAGGCTACAAACTTTTTCGAATTGGCCAATACCTGACATCCAAATTCCGGAAGACCTTGCTCAAGCTGGTCTTTTTTATCAGAAGGTTGAAGATCAAGTAAGATGCTTTCATTGCAACATTGGATTGAGATCATGGGAAAAAGAAGATAATCCTTGGTTTGAGCATGCAAAATGGTAGGTATAACTAATTTAAGAAATGCTTAAAGTGCAGTAGGAAAAAGTGTTCCTAAAAGAAATGTGTTTTGTATGTACAAATTTGTTTGACCCCCTGTTGTTTAATTTAAAGCGCAGTATGATAATAGAAGAGAATTAACAATGATCTATAGAACAAAGTATAAAAGCATTTATATAAAGTTGACGTTTTTGGGTTAAAGGGTGATTTCCACAAATGTTTTGGGGATTTATGAAGAACACAAAGATGAAAAAGCTTTAGGATGTGTGTGGACGTCGCCTAACCAAATTAATATTGATTGATAAATGAATATTCTTATTCTTAATTAAAATTAGTTGCTTTACATTCTGAAGAATTTTTCGGTTCAATCGTTACGTTAAAATAAAAAATGTATTAAAAAATGTATATAATTTTTAAAACTTGTTACGAATATAAAAATATAAAAACTTTAATAGTTTTTTTAAACGATCCTTTTTTATTTATCTTTAATAAATATCTTTTTTCTTAAAAAGAAAAAAATATATTTATTAAAGAAAATATAAAAACATTTTTCAAAATATTTTTTGTAATATACGAATAAACCAATACCCTCAGATGTTTCGTCAAAACTACGACGTAAAATACAATTCTGGATTTTTGAGAAATTGGTTACAGACCAATATCGGATGTTTTGTACTAATTTAAGCAGAGATAAATTAATAATTTTAAAATAAGGACCAACTTTAAAATTTTGTACATAAAATGTACTATGAAATACATGTGTAAAGTATCTAAATATAGTCCAAAATTATAAAAATATAATAAAGAAATATCAAAAATAACGAGGGCCATACCGGCAATTAATCAAGTAAATGAAATATTCTTGTAAGTAGGAAAGATAATAAAAAACCCATGGATATCAATGGCGACAAAAGTAATAGTAGGGCCTTAAGCAGGCTAATTTGGTTAAGAGGTCAAAGTGTTTCTAAGATTTTCCAGTATGTTTTGTCGTGAATTTAGCTTCGGTTTGTTTGAATTAGTATCAGGAAAGTATAAAAGGACACTTTTAATTATAATGATACATAAGATCGATATGTAATGCGTGTAACTATCCATTTAGATATCTGGAATTCCTAAAATGAGTGCAGTAATAATATTTTTTTTTGGATTGGTATCTTAATTTGCATCGAGAATGAATAAAGTTGTTAAAGCTGTTTAATTTCTGATGGCCTAGTATTATGTATTGAAAACATTGTATTGGAAATAATTTGGATATAATGTGATCGAACTAGATAACTAACAAATACTGTTGTAATGGGATAGGAGATACTTTTAATTGAATCGCGAAAACTAATAGTTTTAGTTTAAAAAATTTTGCTTTGTGTCACTGTTAATATAATATGTGTAATGTATGTATTTATATATGCGTGAATATTTACATTTAATTTTTTAGCTGCTTCTTCTCATACATGTGTGAGAGACTACAAAATATTTTGTGTTTTTTCATTTGTGAATGCGATGATTCATTTTTTTATTTATTTCTGTTCATAAGTGAATAAATGAAAAATATGTTTATTTGGGTACGGTTTTCCGTCGACCCTCGTCAAATTTGGTTTGTGAACAAACCGGTTTCGGCTGTTTGCCATCTTCAGTGTTCTTTTCGTACTAGTTGCGTTCTATTGTCAGTTGTGTTCATATAGTTCGTGTCTCCCTTCGTGTTATTGCGTTCGTCACTTTCTGTCATGTTTGCCTGCATCTCTCTCTCTCCTTTTTTGTTTGTCTCTTTCTACCTAATTTGTCGCTCCCTTTTCCATCCGTCCTCCTCCCAAATAAATCCTTTTACGATCATGCTTGTTGTCCGTTTTTGTTCATGTGTGAACCCATTGGGTTCTCCCCCCCCCCCCCATGTGACATAATAATCTGTAATTGTACGTTTATGATGTCCTACATTGCCCTCGTCTTGTGCACCTGCGTAACGTTTTTGTGCTGGTGTAGTATTTGTTTCCCTGTAAAAATGTTTCAACGGTTTAAATATTGTGTCCGAAGCAGTGTTTATTTGTTCATTTATTATTCGTCCGTCAAATGTTTTTTGTTTGTATATTTCTATGTTTTCTAATACATTTAGTCTCCTTCCTTTGTGCTGTGTATGAAGCAGTTTAACCGTTGTCTTTATATGTCCTGGTGTACATTTGTTCTTGAATATATGGTTCGCAAAATTTGATTCTGGAGTTGATTTTGGTCCCCGTAGTTTTTTGTTATAGTCTCTGTGTTCCCTAAATCTGGTCTTAATTTTTCGTCCTGCTTGCTCGATGTAGCTATAATGGCATGTACAAGTTAATTTGTACACTCCTTGTTTGTCTAGTATATTTGCCTCGGTTGTTTTATTCCGTAGTATTCTGCCTAGGTTGTTTCTTGTTCTGAATGCGGTATTGATGTTGTGTTTTCGAAAGAATTTCGCCAGTTTGTACGTTGATTTTCCCATATATGTTAATGTAGCCCATTTTTTCCTTTCATTCTCCTGTTCTTTGTTCGTTCTAATTTGTTTCTTGATGTTATCTACGAGGCGCTTTTTATATCCGTTGTTTTCCGCTATGGTGTATATTGTTTCCATTTCCCTCATATACATTTGCCGTGTTAGTGGTGTTCTCTCGAGTCTTGTTAATAGCTGCCTGATTGCTGCGTTTTTGTGTTGCTGGAGATGATTTGATGAGTTGTGTATTATTGTATCCGTTGCTCTTGGTTTCCTGTATATTTCATATTCGATCCTGTTCGAGATTATGTTCCTCTTGATCGTTAGGTCCAGATAATTAATTCTCCCCTCCTCTTCCTTTTCCATTGTAAATTTTATGTCCTTGTGTCTTCCATTCAAGTAATCTAGAATTTGCTCATCGTTATTTCCTTCTACTATACATATGATGTCGTCGACATATCTTGCGTAGAAAATTACTCCGAAGTTGGTTTTTAATTCCTCTACGTATTCCTCTTCCAAGTTCTGCATAAATACTTCCATGAGGGTGGCAGATGTTGGATTTCCCATCCCTAGTCCTGTTATTTGTCTATATATATTATTGTTAAATTTAAAGTAATTCTGTTCTAGTGTCGCTTTTAATGTGCCTATAAGTTGTATTGCTAGTTCCTTGTTTTCCGTTTTGTTTTTTACTGTCCTATGAACAATGTTCAATGTATCCATTACCGGAATTGATGGATACAAGTCCTTTACGTCAAAAGAGACCAGTTTTGTTTTCTGCGTTATTTTCACATTCTCCAGTTTATCAATCAGTTCTGTAGTGTTGGCTATTGTATGTCTATATTCCAGGTCTAAAGTGTCTTTTAATATTGTTCTTATATATTTTGAAAGTTTGTAGCCTGGTGCAGATTTGTAATTAATTATGGGTCCCATTGGTGTGTTTGGTTTGTGTATTTTTGGGAGCGACAAATTAGGTAGAAAGAGACAAACAAAAAAGGAGAGAGAGATGCAGGCAAACAAGACAGAAAGTGACGAACGCAATAACACGAAGGGAGACACGAACTATATGAACACAACTGACAATAGAACGCAACTAGTACGAAAAGAACACTGAAGATGGCAATCAGCCGAAACAAGTTTGTTCACAAACCAAATTTGACGAAGGTCGACGGAAAACCGTACCCAAATAAAAGTAATTTTAACCCCGTCGGAAAATCCAAGCACATATCGAAAAATGCCTGTCAGGCCTACAATTTAGACACAATTGGACTGATAACAATTTACAAACGACGACAATTAGAGGTTATGACGACAAAGGCAAACATTTGGTTCAACAAACAATGCCTCGCATCGAATGTTACACCAAAATATGCCAAAATACAGATTAGGATCAACACCACGGCCAGCAGAAGACAATAAAAAGAGCACAAAGAGACTTTGTGGAATTCGGAATCAGGAACCTTTACGCCGGGAGGGAAGTTACGAACTCGGAATTACTAGACATTTATCTTAAACTAGCAGAACTACTCCCAACCGACGTACTCATGAACACATTAGACCAAATACGAGCAGAGAACGCGAGAACAATAAAACAAAAATACGCAACTTTGAACAGGAAACTCGAGACACTAACACATACAACAAACAACAAAACGCGCAGGGACAACAATTTCCACCCTAGATTTTTGAATCTAACAGGGGTCACCATCAACATGCAAGAGGCTCAATTATTGGAAAAGGGATTAAAACACAACATCACAGAAAACAACAGGGAAGGGGAAGTGGACACAGTGTGGACACAGAAGTCGCAATAGCGATGATCCCAAACGGGGGACAAGAGCAAGCCAGGCACATCTGCAAACAGATAATAGAGAAGGAGGCCAAGTCTACAAAACACCTAAACGGAGAGCACAATACAATTAGGAAACTAAAACGTAAACTGGAAGCGAACAACATCTTAGTCACAAAAGTAGACAAGGGAAACACAACGGTGCTGATCGGTAAACATGACTACATCGAAAAGACAGAACAGTTAATAAAAGACTCTAAGTGCAGGAGAATTGGTAAAGATCCTACGGAAGAATACCAAACGAAAATTAAGGAGATTATAAAAAAGGCAACAAGGATAATAAAACCAGACATATCGCACACATTGACAATGATGAATCCATCCATACACAAACCAAACACACCATTGGGACCCATAATTAATTACAAATCTGCACCAGGCTACAAACTTTCGAAATATATAAGAATAATATTAAAAGACACTTTAGACCTGGAATATAGGCATACAATAGTCAACACTACAGAACTGATTGATAAACTGGAGAATGTGAAAACAACGGAGAAAACAAAACTGGTCTCTTTTGACGTAAAGGACTTGTATCCATCAATTCCGGTAATGGATACATTGAACATTGTTCATAGGACAGTAAAACACAAAACGGAA
This sequence comes from Trichopoda pennipes, assembly GCA_030448955.1. NCBI lineage: Eukaryota > Metazoa > Arthropoda > Insecta > Diptera > Tachinidae > Trichopoda > Trichopoda pennipes. The sequence goes on along the minus strand of JASKUP010000019.1, from coordinate 3,262,577 downwards.
AACAAGGAACTAGCAATACAACTTACAGGCACATTAAAAGCGACACTAGAACAGAATTACTTTAAATTTAACAATAATATATATAGACAACTAACAGGACTAGGGATGGGAAATCCAACATCTGCCACCCTCATGGAAGTATTTATGCGGAACTTGGAAGAGGAATACGTAGAGGAATTAAAAACCAACTTCGGATTAATTTTCTACGCAAGATATGTCGACGACATCATATGTATAGTAGAAGGAAATAACGATGACCAAATTCTAGATTACTTGAATGGAAGACACAAGGACATAAAATTTACAATGGAAAAGGAAGAGGAGGGGAGAATTAATTATCTGGACCTAACGATTAAGAGGAACATAATCTCGAACAGGATCGAATATGAAATATACAGGAAACCAACAGCAACGGACACAATAATACACAACTCATCAAATCATCCCCAGCAACGCAAAAACGCAGCAATCAGGCAGCTATTAACAAGACTCGAGAGAACACCACTAACACGGCAAATGTATATGAGGGAAATGGAAACAATATACACCATAGCGGAAAACAACGGATATAAAAAGCGCCTCGTAGATAACATCAAGAAACAAATTAGAACGAACAAAGAACAGGAGAATGAAAGGAAAAAATGGGCTACATTAACATATATGGGAAAATCAACGTACAAACTGGCGAAATTCTTTGGAAAACACAACATCAATACCGCATTCAGAACAAGAAACAACCTAGGCAGAATACTACGGAATAAAACAACCGAGGCAAATATACTAGACAAACAAGGAGTGTACAAATTAACTTGTACATGCCATTATAGCTACATCGAGCAAACAGGACGAAAAATTAAGACCAGATTTAGGGAACACAGAGACTATAACAAAAAACTACGGGGACCAAAATCAACTCCAGAATCAAATTTTGCGAACCGTATATTCAACAACAAATGTACACCAGGACATATAAAGACAACGGTTAAACTGCTTCATACACAGCACAAAGGAAGGAGACTAAATGTATTAGAAAACATGGAAATATACAAACAAAAAACATTTGACGGACGAATAATAAATGAACAAATAAACACTGCTTCGGACACAATATTTGAACCGTTGAAACATTTTTACAGGGAAACAAATACTACACCAGCACAAAAACGTTACGCAGGTGCACAAGACGAGGGCAATGTAGGACATCATAAACGTACAATTACAGATTATTATGTCACATGGGGGGGGGGGAGAACCCAATGGGTTCACACATAAACAAAAACGGACAACAAGCATGATCGTAAAAGGATTTATTTGGGAGGAGGACGGATGGAAAAGGGAGCGACAAATTAGGTAGAAAGAGACAAACAAAAAAGGAGAGAGAGAGATGCAGGCAAACAAGACAGAAAGTGACGAACGCAATAACACGAAGGGAGACACGAACTATATGAACACAACTGACAATAGAACGCAACTAGTACGAAAAGAACACTGAAGATGGCAAACAGCCGAAACCGGTTTGTTCACAAACCAAATTTGACGAGGGTCGACGGAAAACCGTACCCAAATAAAAGTAATTTTAACCCCGTCGGAAAATCCAAGCACATATCGAAAAATATTTTGTTGTTCAAACAAGTGTTTATATTTGAGTATTTACAATTTTGATAATTTTTCACAAATAAAGATCGTAGAAAAATGTGCGCTAAGCATTCGCGTACATAAATGTGCGCACATATTTTGTAATCTACAACTGCCAGCGTATGCAGTAACAAATCGTTTTTTTTATTTCTTTTTGAATATATTTTAAAATTGTATTTGAGGTAATATGTACCTATGTATTTTTACTACATTTTACGATAACCTTAAGAACTTTACAAAATTTATATTAGTTATATTAAAAGTAAACATTTTTATATTGGTTTAACAATATTTATTTATTTGGTATAAAAAAGGCTCTTACAATGTCAGGTAGTGGTAGTGGGTGGAATGATTTTTATGCATGCATAGGTGCTCGTTAAATGTCATCCTAAAATATAATTAGAGTATTTAATGGTTACTTTATAAAAGTAATAAATGAAATGGTTAGTTTAATTCTTATATATACATACGGCAAATGCAATGTTAAAGATCATAAAATGTTTCTTTTCTTCTAAAGAAATCAGTTTCTTTTAATAATGAACAACAAAAATAAAACAAATATTTTCTTTAAATTTGCAAATTTGCTTAAAAATAAGAGAAAAAATTAAAATTGTATTCTAGAGCTTAATTTCCACCTACTCTGGTTAACACAAATCATTAAATTAAAATTCTTGAAACGATGTTAATTTTTACCCTAAAATACAAAGCGGGTGATTTGAAAAGTTTACCAATAGTATTAATACATATTTTGTAATCATTTATGTATTGAATGTTTACACCGAGAACACATCTTTTCATTCGGCTAGCAATATCATTTTTAGGCAAATCGTTTTGTGTTTGACTAAATCAGTTATTTTTGATTTTATGTGGATACTCGCTTTTTCAAAATTACTCCAATATTACTCGAGTTAAAATTTATATTAAATTTTTGCTCGAATGGTGCAACAAGTGGCTTAAAACACTCTTCGTCGTCAAATATTCTAAATGGAATAATTTTCTTCGTTGCAGCATTTCAAGAAATCGTTTTTGTACATGTTAGTGCTTAACTTTATTGTTTTTTTAATTTTTTGGCTAACATTAACATCATCACTATCACTTTCTTCATTACTTTTGATATCCAGCTTATAAACTAGTTTATAATGTCTTATATTATATAATATTCGCTTTTAACATCCCACAGAGTTTCTTTTTGCACGTTTCTATTAAACAAGTAATTTTTTTAATAAAGCATCGTACGACACAAATTTTTCTATATTAAATTGTTTTTTGGGTATTTTTACTACACTTCACGGCAATTGAAAACTAAATAAGCACGGGTTAAAAAACAAAGAAATAAGTAGGTAATCCTTTTTAACATAACAGGAAAAATAACATTCAGAATACTCTTACACATCTAAAAGAACATTATGGATTTTCTTTGTTTTTCCCTTTTACATGTAAAATATGTTAATTTTTTGTTCGTTTATGTGAAAATATGAAGTAAATAATAAGAAAAAGAGAAACATTTTTTAAGAGTAAAATGCAGTTTAATTCGAATAAAGCAGTTAAAAAAATTGTCAGTTTATTTAAGAAGTGAACGAGATGTTCATTTACATTTACGGTATCATGCACCAGGTTGTGTTGGCTAGAATATACTTCAATAAAATGTTAAAACCCTGATGGGTTTAATTTTTGGTTTTTGATTTATTTGACTATACGCTATACTGAAATAAAAAACCGTAATCATTAAAAAAAAATTTTTTCTATCCTTGCGCGACAATATTCAATTAATAGAATTTTAACATATTGCTAGGTTTATACCTTTTATAAACGTTTTGTTGTTGCTGAGTTCATTATTGCAAAATAAATAACACCCGATTTTAGAGTTTTCAAATTAATTGCAAGTTTATTTACTTTAATTACACTCAAAGTTGGCACTACAGAACAATTAACTAAAGATGCAAGTCTTTACTTCACGAGGTTTATGTTTTAACTAACTATCCATTCAGACGTTGTCTTTTATATTTGTCCATTAGAGGTTTAGAAAAATTAAGAATTTTTTACTCCCTTTGTATCACATTTTGTTGTTATGCTATTCATTATGCGCCTGTTGAGCTGTGTGTATTGTTTTAAAAGTTTATATGCATTTATTGTTTTATAAGTATATGCTTATTTATTTGAATTTTAGTGATCAGCCGCTTGTGCGACTTATTATCGGTATAGTCTTTTTTAGCCTAATTATTTTAAATCTAAATTACTTGACAGCTAATTTACACACTAATACACTAACAGTCGCTTATGGACTGTGTGTAGCGGGAATATGCAACGTTTGCATATTCCCACACATGAGTTTGGTTTTGTGCGGACAATCACATTCCAACTGAATGTGGGTGTCCGATTGCCTTTAGAATGGATGGCAATAACGACACAGTCAAACACACTATAGTATTTTTGTTTTTTCCTGATAAAGGTGTTTTCTGGAATTTATTTTAAGACAGTTGTAGTTGTCTTGTGTGCATACGTTTGTAACGACCAAAAGTCCAGCCTCGTTTTTGGTCACACAGAGAACTGTCTGACAACAGTCACGGGTCAATCCCTATCTTTTATTTTAAATGTAATTACTAAGATAATGAATTTATATTTAAATTGCTATATTTTTCCACAATGCATCTATTTATACACGCACATATTTATTTAGTTATAGAATCATTTACTAAAAATATGAATTCATGTATTTACTTATATACGCATGTAGTTATAAGTATTTATGTTGACGTACGATTTAGTTCTAGTTATTATTGTAATTAGCCACGAAGGCATACGAGTATTGCAATTAGTAACATTCATATTGTAAAACTGGCTGCAGCTCGGTGGTGAAAACAGCCGTCGGCTGTGGTGTACTTACTGCCGAAGTAATGTAAGTGTGTTTGTGCATTGGTGTGTGGAAGGAAAAAGAGCATAAAAGCGCAAAATTCAATCAGAATAAATCAACTGGTGTGCGACCAGCAACAGGAGCAAAGGTAAATATCTTCTTCTACTTTTTTATTTATTTTTGGACTGGTAGTCAGGGTATAGATAAGGCCGTGGTAATACCCAGCCGAAGCTATACCCTGAGGCAGGACAGAACTGCGACGTAGCGACCACAAACAGAGCCGTGGTAATACCCAGCCGAGTTTGTGTCCGCAGTCGCCACCGACAGTGACCAGGCAGTGAACGGTTGCGCCGTGGTAATACCCAGCCCAGCCTACAGTGCCTTGGCGCTTGCGGCGTACCGACCTATTTCGACGGAGCGATCACAAATAGAGCCGTGGTAATACCCACCCGAGTTTGTGCTCGCAGTCGACTTATACAGTGACGTTCGCCGAATACGGACCGCATGAAGTAGAAGATACTTACTGAAGCTGCCTGCATGCACACCAGTTCACAAGATTTGAGCCCGAGCTGCAGTCAAGTTGCGAACTAGGAATAGGGCAACCCCTTTCCTAAATAAAGAGCAACATTGTGAGTAAGGCTTTGTCTTTTTTTTTGGAATCGACACAACACGACCCTGGACGCCGCTGAGCATACCTCAGCTACCAGGAAAACGTGTCGTTACACGTTTTCTTAGAAAACTACGCAGTTAGTAAACAGCATACCCCCTTTGTTGTTGTTTTGCGTGTAGAAAAGTTCTACGCAGTTTGTAATTAGAAAGTTGTTGTCTTGCGTGCATAAGGTTTCTTAGCAAGCTACGCAGTTAATAAACAGCATACTAAGTTCTTTACTTTATTACTTTATTTTATTTTAAAACTTAAGCAAGACGCGTCCGTAACAGTATTTAATATTTAGTTTTATATATTTTTTTAAGCTACTACACAACTGCTTGGTATTGAATCAATCAAGTAGACAAAAACATTATTTTTCAAGTAGCGCGTGATATCGCGCAACTACAATATCCCATAGCAGCTTTATCACATTGATCTGATTACTCACATATCATTCTTTCACACACATTTAGCTTTTTGTTTCGGGTCTTTATCCTGCTGATATGTATGTGATAAATTTCACGTCAGCGACAGGCCGTTTGGGTGTAGGGAAAACGCCCAGCCGCGCCCTAAGGCTCACACATACCAGGGGCGTGCCTCCACTTCTTGCTAAAAAGTTGGAGACTATCAAACTCCTTGACCTGTTGCATGCGCAAGCTACTTTTTAAAAGTAAAAGTAATCAAAAGCCACCATGTAACTCCGCGAGGGGCCTCTTAAATGAATAAAATGTTACATAGTAAACATACATAATCTTATAGATTGGCCCGATTCCGTGGTCTAAAAATCATCCCCAGACCAGTACGTTCACTCCTCCGTGCTTCGCAGTGCCTTTAGTATGTTGTGGGTTAACACAATTTCCTCTTGGTCTACGCACTAGCTTTAATCTGTCAGAACTTTTTAGATTAAATTTTGATTCGTCAGAAAGGAACATTGTTTTCCATTTGTATGTTTCTCAGCAGAATCAACCCTAACATACCAATTCTTTTGAAAAAGAAATGGTTCTTTTGTTTTTATCTTCTCCACGTTCCAAAGTCAAATTCCACATCTTGTCTTTAGGTGGATCTGGGCATAATGTTTAATTGAAGTTGCAATAGACCTTTCTGATGCAAACGGGTCCCATTTTATAATTCTTATTATGACCATGTCCTCGCGTTTGTTGGTTTTCCGTGGCTGGCCTCTTCTATGTATGATAGTTAAAGAACCCGTTGAACGAAAACCCCTTATAACTCTAAAAAGTACGCTATGGTGAATGCCAAATTGTTTTTTACTTGCACTAAATAGTTGCTGCGAGCCATTTTGACTATTCGTCTTTGCTTTTATATAAGAAAGTTTTTCTTTAAGTAATAAGTTTTCTGTTTTTCGCCTTGCTCAGACGCATTTTATTTTTTGTCGTTCCGTTTTAGTGTTTTAAAAATTTAAGAAGGTCAAGAACTAAAAAAAAACTACTGCAATTAGTTTAAATTAAAATACAATTAAATTAAATACAATAAATTTTTTTTTTGTATCATAATATTATTTATTGAATCTTCTAAATTAATAGAACTAACAATAAGTAGATAAATCTTAAATCTAAAAGTAAAAATTATCGTTATGTCTAGCCAATGCCAGCCAAAAAGTTTTAGTTAACAAGAAATAAAAAATAAAAAGGAAAACACTAGAAATTACTTATACTAATAGCCCTAACGTCTCTCCTCTTCAGACGATTGTAGCCTCTATCATTCAATATATCACGTGCCAAAATATTTGGATGAAATTCCAGTTTTCTCAAATATTTGGATGCGTACTTCTGTATTTCCTCTCTTACAGAGGGCACTTTCAAATCCTTGTGAATGTTGGAGTTTTTCACATACCATGGGGCAGCAGTTATGAGTCTGAGGTTTTTGTTCTGGCTTCTTTGTATCCGTTAGACATTTGACACTGAGGTAGTGCCCCACATTTGAATTCCATAGCTCCATATTGGCTTTAGAATAGACTTGTAGATCAAAAGTTTGCAGTCCAGACTTAGAACAGAATTCCGACCAATAAGCCAGTTTAATTGAACAGTTTTAAGTCTTATTTGCATGAGTTTAGCTTCTATGTGGTGCTTCCATGTTAGACGCCTGTCAAGGTGCATACCGAGGTACTTAACGACCGAACGTTGAGGTATTGTTTGATTATTTATTGTGATAGGTGGGCATGTACTCCTGCGTAATGTAAAAGTAATATGAATGCACTTCTGTTCATTAATTTTTATTCGCCATTTTCTTAACCGATTTTCGACTTGGAACACATGACTTTGAAGACGTAGTGAAGCTTCGTGTGGGTCTACATGAACACAAAGCAGGGCAGTATCATCAGCAAATGTTGAAACGTGAACGTCGTCCCGTGTAGGCATGTCTGAGGTATATAATAAATACAAAATCGGACCCAAGATGCTCCCTTGAGGAACTCCGGCTCTAATTGGCTGTGGTGGGCTCAAAAACTCCTCGTGCTTTACAACAAATAAACGGCTACTCAAAGTAGCTTTCTAGTAATGTGGAAATATTTTGAGGCAAATTCTGCCTTAGTTTATGAATTAAGCCCTCGTGCCAAACTTTATCGAAGGCCTGGGAAACATCAATAAAGAGAGCAGAACAGTAATGTTTATTTTCAAAGGTTTGTTTAACAGCATTAACAAGTCTATGCGTTTGCTCTATTGTGCTATGCTTTTTCCTAAATCCAAACTGGTGATCCGGTATACACTTCTTTTCGATCAATATGGGATACATTCTATTTATTAAAAGTTTCTCGAACAGTTTAGATAAATTGGACAGCAAGCTTATTGGCCTGTAGGAATCTATTTTAGAATGATCCTTGCCCGGCATGGGAATCATTATCACCTTCGAAATCTTCCACTTCTGAGGGTAAAAACTGAGGCGCAAAATGGCGTTATATATAAACAATAAGATTCTCACCGCTACATTTGGTAGCTCCAGAGGCATCCTATTCCTAACTTAATCAATACCAGGTGATTTTTTAAGTTTAAAGTCGGCGATAGCCTTTCTCAACTATTGTACTTCCAGTCTCAAAGGCACAGCTTCTATAGGTATTATTTCAGGTAACACTATAGGGTCTGTCGATAAATTAGAAGAAAATACTTTTAGGAGGTGGTTGGAAAACAGATAAGCTTTTTCCTCGTTGCTTCTCGCCCACCGCTTGGGGTACGCAGTGGCGACTGGCGTAAAGTTGGTCGTTTAATGTTTTTTGTTGCGCGCCACAGAGAGTAGTCTGAATGCGAGGTTGCATCAAGATTTTCCAAGTATTTGTTAAGTGAAGCAATTCTTTGCACTTCAAGTAAATCACGAAGCTGTTTGGTACACTCTTTCAGCCTGTTTCTTAGTTTGGATGATCTACACGCCTGCCACTCTCTACGGATTCTCCTTTTCTCTAGGAGGAGTTGTTTAGATCTACTGAATATATTCTGCTGTATCTTTTTATCGGAGCATTTGTGGTTGCGTGAACTGTGGCTAGTCTGATTTCGTCATTAAAGTCGTCAATAGCTTTTTCCACTTCTCCTGAAGTACGCAGTGGTATATTTTCCGAACAATGAGAGCTTAGATATTTTCTAAATTTAAGCCAATTAATATGAGTCTTAGTTGCCAATGCAGATCGATTTTCAGAATCCAAAGGGTTCCATAACGTAACAATAGCAGGTGTGTGGTCGGAGGATAAGTCTAATGAAGACTCTACATTCGTAAACTCACCTGGTACATTTTTTGCGACTCCAAAGTCAATGACGTCAGGGATTTTTTGCCTGTCGGTGGGCCAATAAGTTGGCCTTCCGCTAGAAATTACAGTTAACTTCAGCCTCGAAATTACATTAAACAATGTGCGACCCTTCGGGGTTATCAGACGTGAGCCCCAGTGGATATGCTTCGCGTTATAGTCGCCAGCAGCCAAAAAGTGAGGACCTAAAGATTTATAGAACCCGCAAAATTGATCCTCTGTGATTGGAAAACTGGGCGGACAATACACAGACGAAATCACTAAATTGCTATTGTTCTCTAAAAGACAAATAGTTGTCGCTTGTAAATATCCCGAGCAAAATTCGTCCATTACATGGTGTTTGAGTAGGGCCTTCACTAGGATAGCTGACCCGCCACAAGCTCTTCCACGAGGGTCCTTGGTGTCATAAAAGATATACCCATTAATTTTAAAAATACTCCTGGCTGTTAGATGGGTTTCGGAAATTAGCATTACGTCAATATTCTGCACCTTCATGAATAGTTCAAGCTCGTTCTTATGTGAGCGGATGCCGTTGGCGTTTCAAAAACATACCAAGTAGACTCGGCATCCTCTGTAGTTTGCTGTATGATTTTCACCGCAGTTACCACATTTTCTTTTGAGAGGCTCTTCTACAGTCACCTTACGATGTAAAACGTATTTTACGTTATAAATAGGGTGAATTTCATTTTTCTTCAATCTAATATCACCAGGTTCCAATTCGACATGAAATATTGGTTGAGGTACACGTTCCCGATTTTTTATGTTGAACACATTTTTAATTTTAAAACCGCTTCCCTGTAAGAATCCTTTGACGTCCTCAGGATCAACACATGGGTCAATCCCCTTAGTAACGACCTGCAGTCCCTTGCTACTTTTCAACTGGTAGGTGTAAAAATTTTTTTTAGCTTTGTCAAATTCCGAAACTAATTTGCGGTAATCATTTTCGTTTTGCACCTGGATTTTCGTTTGGTTGATATTACCCTGCTTGATGGGTATAACGTAGAAAGCGTCTGCTCCAATCAATGAAATTAAACTCTTTACCAGTTCGTTTGAATTCTTTTCTCTCAAGAAAAGAGGAGGGGGTGTGAATGACCTGGGAGGTGTTGTAGTTTCGATGACTTCACTATCAAATATTGAAAAGCGGTTTTTAGAAGCCGTGCCATCAGTTCCAGAATCCCTGGGAAATTTTGAGGTCAATTCAACTCTAGACGATTTAGGGCTGCGTTTGCGCTTTGTGACTGTTATATAGCGGTCCATTCCTGTTTGAATTTTATATGGCTCGTCACAGGTAGTTGCTGGAGTTATTTGGGGTAACGCTTCCGTCGAAGCCTTATTTTCGCTATTAATTGCTGTTTTTCCTAGTGAAGATATCACCGTAGAACTAGTTTCATTCGGTAAAATAATATCATTCAATGAATGAGTACGAGAACGAAATACCGGTTTCGCGGTTAAATATAAATTATTACTAATACTAGGCTTATTAATTTCTGGCTCTTCAGCGGTTAATGTAATATAAGCATTTCTGGCCTTTACATTTGCTTTATTGCTTTCACTTGGATGACTCATCCACTAAGAATGTCAATGAAATGAACAAATATAAGTATAAAATTCAAGCCTTATATGTGCTTCTCAAGAAGGTAACGTATATCGGTTTCTTTAAAGATAAAAGTTTTCCTTCTCTTTTCAAATGCTATCTGTCACACGCAATCGTTCGAAAAAAAAACACTTAAAAAAAACTTATTGAGGATTAGCCGTACACGAGAAAATACAACCACTCGCACCGGCGTAACTTTCACAAATAAATAAAGTTAACAAAATAAATAAGACAAAATGTGTTAATGTGTTGGAATAAGGAGCAACAGTTTAAAAACGACGGGAATAAAAGCAAACGAGAGAAGAGAGGAATGAGAAAAAAAGGAAAAAAAACGAAAAAGAATCACAGGGGAATTGCGGTTTTTTTAACGGTGACGACACGACTGGCCGCTTCAACAAATGAAACATCTAGATCAAAGCTTTTATGGGTCTTTTCAATGCAATTAGTACCTTTTACCTTTACTGGTATAGGTATAGTAAAGCCAGTCGGATTTTAATTTCTTGCTAATTGTAATGACAGGACAGGACAATTTTTAATCGACTTCTGCAATACACGCGGTTTAAGAGCGAATATGTTTTCCGTTTATGCTCACAATTGTTTCCATCGGCTGGATATTTTAGCTTTATATGAGTCTCAGGTGTCTGAAAATGCTGATCCACATGGTTTAAACTTACCGCTTTTTAATTTTTATTATCGCTTTTTAATTTGCATCGGGACCATTTGCTACAATTAATTTACTTATCTGGGTTCCGCAGTTGTCTAGGATGATGCTCGACCATTCACTTTTGCTATTGTGTGGAGTATGGGCTTGTTATCTGCGCCAGTTAATTCCTATATTAAGTAATGGGGAAGTGTGTGGCACTTTATTCAATATTATTTTAAGAGCAACCGCAGGTTTTGCTTTTTGTTTATATATACTAAATATTATGTTTATAGGTTCCTAATGATGTCTTAGCCTTATTGTAAACTCCGTATTTTTTTTTTCATTGATTCGAAATATACTTGTGGCATACACAACATTACGCAGTGTTACACTTTTAATACTAAATTTTGTATGTTTTGCAAAGAGTACCAAGAGTACTCATTAAGTGCACAATCCTGACTAATGCGCTTTTTAGCAGTCAAGTTGTTTTTACAACTAACTTCATTTATCTTCCCGTTTTGAACTCTGTTAAGATTAGCCAAACTGGTGACCCCGTTCAAATTGAGGTTAGTAAATTGTGAATTTCAGCAGAATATTACATTGATGAAACCAGGAAAAATTAATAAACGAGTTGATTTGTGTAAATTTATCGAGTTTAAGTCCGAGATAAGCAGCCAGAAATTTACGAATTTAACCATTTTTGCTACACACATATTTTTTTGCTAAGCGTGTCCGGAAATATTTCAGCAATCCTCTGCACGATCTTCTCGATATTCACATTAATTTGTAGTCAACACTCCAAGCTATCGTCCAATATTAATATCACCACACTTCACTAAAGCCCGTTCAAATTGAGGTTAGCTAAATTGTGAATTTTTGCAACACACATATTTTTTTTGCTTAGCGTACCCGGAAGTAACATAACCTCGATGATGCCAGAAGGCCACAACGACACAGGTAATAGTAACAGTGGAGACTCACACAGTCCAACCGCTGCTGCCGCAACAGGAGACATTTCTGCGGTATATGCCCGATTGCCTGTTCCACAAATGTCGAACACAAACATCGAAGCATGGTTCACGACCATGGATTTTTGGTTCACAGCGTCAGGCATAGTATCCGATAAGCATTAAGTCATCGCATCCATGCCACTCATAGATAGATTTGAATTTTTAAGGGCAAAAATAATCGAGCACTTCGCAGACAGTGAACAGTGTCGCCTTAACCGCCTGCTGTCAGAGCTTCCTCTTGGAGATAAAAAGCCTTCAGAATTATATTTTGAAATGAAACGCGTATCTGGTAACACCTTGGGGGATACTGCGCTACAAGGATTGTGGATCAAACGGTTGCCTGAATTCGCTCAGCCGGTTGTGGCAGCTTCATCTGGAACCCCGTTGGAATTTACCAAAGTAGCTGACTCTGTAGTTGAAGCAGTGGCTGTCAATCAGGTCAACCGTGTGCAGGCGCACTCGTCATCTGAACTCAATGAGCTTCGTGCAGCCATTATTGAGCTAGGGAGAAAATTCGAAAAAATGTCTTCTGAGTCACGTTCGCGCTGACGCTCACAGCAACCGCTAAGAAAACGAGGCAAATCGCAAAATCGTGCTGTTTTCCCCCACGATTCATCTGACGAATGCTGGTACCACAAAAAATACGGCCGAAACGCGCAAAAGTGTCGCAGCCCCTGTAAACATAAGCAAGGACAGGTAAGGTTAGTGACTAGCAGTAAGTCAACTACGTCTGAATGACTTGGCGAGCGGGTGGAGGAAACCGGTGAGAGTTCCCCTACCAAGCTTTAAATAGTTCGCCTGCAGGTCAGGGCCAAACACATGAACACAGATTTTCTGGTAGACACTGGAGCAGATGTTTCTGTGTTGCCGTTGTCCTCAAAAACTTTTGACATCCGTCCTTCTGCCATCGCATTATACGCCGCAAATGGGTTCCTATAAGGGTGATCGGACTACGTCATGAATTCCAATGGTTTTTCATAGTCGCAGATGTTACGTCACCAATCATCGGGTCCGAATTTGTCAAGCATTTTGATATGCTCATCGATTTGAAACGCTGCCGACTTATCGATAACGTCACTGGTCTTGCTTCAAAATTCTTTGAGGCTGCCGTCATCAAGACGTTCAATGAGTTCGAACCTGCCGATGTTTTGAGAAATTTTCCTGATGTTGCTAAACTCTCGCCATACGGTTCTACGACGAAGTCATCAAAATTGCATCGGATTAAAACGACAGGACAACCCGTTTTTTGTCGTCCACGACGTTGAGCACCTGAAAAGCTTTCGGCTGCTAAAAAGAGTTCGATTTTTTGCTAAAAGCCGGTATTTGTTAGCCATCTACCAGCAACTGGTCAAGTCCGTTGCACTTAGTTAAGAAAAGTGACGGAACATGGAGACCGTGTGGCGATTACCGTGGCTTGAATGCTGAGATCGTGCCGGACCGCTACCCGTTGCCATGTTTAACGGATTTCACAACGAATTTGCGTGGTAAGAAGATTTTTTCAAAGATCGATTTACAGAAGGCATTCCACCAAGTACCAATACATCCAGATGACGTTCCAACAACAGCCATCAGCACTCCATTTGGTCTTTTTGAATTCAAATTCATGATGTTTGGCCTTTGTAATGCTGCTCAGACTTTCCAGCGGCTTATAAACGAGGTACTTCGAGGGTTGGAGTTTGTATTCCCTTACATAGACGACATTTGTGTGGCATCGCCCACGATTGAGCAACATCATCGTGATCTTGCCGTGGTTTTTTAACGCCTTCGGGAAAACCATATCGCCATCAACCTTAACAAATGTGAATTTGGCAAAAGTGAAATTGAATTTCTTGGTCATCTTGTCACTCCTGATGGTGTTTGCCCGTTGCCACGAAAAGTTGAGGCAATCCGAAATTTTCCGAAACCAAAAGTAGCTCAGGATGTAAAAAGATTTATCGCCATGATAAACTTTTATAGGACATTCCTACCACATGCGATCTCTTACCAAATGCAGCTACAACAACTTATAGTGGGCAATTAAAAAAAACGATCGCTCACCATTAGCATGGACTCCGGCTACAGATGCTGCATTTGACCGCTGTAAGTATGAATTAGCCAACGCAACACTCTTAGCACACCCTGACGCAGAAGCCGAACTAGCAGTCCACGTAGATGCCTCCAATATATCAGTGGGGGCAGTCCTTCATCAGAAAATCGATGGTAATTTACAACCTTTGGCACTTTACTCGAAAAGGCTCACAGCTACGCAGCAGAAATATTCGACATACGATCGGGAGCTAGCAGCAATGTACCAAGCTGTATGCCATTTCCGATACATGATAGAGGGGCGCACTTGCCATATCGTTACCGATCATCGACCGCTGATTTTTGCTTTCCGTCAAAAACTTGAAAAAGCCTCACCTCGAAGAATACGCCAGCTTAAGTTCATCAGTCAATTTACTACAGACATTCGCCATACTCCTGGATTAGCTGATGCACTTTCACGCATTGAGTCAATCAGCCAGGTTGTGAACTACTCGTGCATCGCCATAGCCCAACAAAAAGATGAAGAGCTTCAGCAGATTTTACAGAATAAAGGTACGGAAATTAAATCATTAAAACTAAAATTTTTCCAGTACCAGGTTCGAACTATCAGCTCATCTGTGATACAACAACTTCACGTGTTCGACCTTACATCCCGAGAGAATTTCGTCAACTAATTCTAACAACGATGCACAGCTTTCGCATCCAGGCGTAAGAGCAACCACCAAACTGGTCACGAGCAGATTCTGTTGGCCTGGTATTCGCAAAGACACAGCTATTTTTGTTCGAAATTGTCTTCAATGCCAACGATCCAAGGTTCAACGTCACACTCGATTAACACCTGAGAAGTACGAGCCTCCAAAGGAGCGGTTTACCCATACCAACATCGACATAGTTGGGCCATTCCCAGAGCGTGATGGCCAACGTTACTGCCTAACAATCATTGACAGATTTACGCGCTGGCCAGAAGCGATTCCAATTTCCGATATGTCAGCACTCACAATTGCAAAAGCTCTTTTGGCCGAGTGGATTTCGAGATTTGGCGTCCCAGCTCGTATAACGTCTGATCGTGGTCGGCAATTCGAACCACAAGTTTTCGCCGAACTAATGTCTACAATCGGTGCAACACATCTTCGTACCACGCCATACCACCCACAATCGAATGGCATAATTGAGAGGTGGCACCGAACACTTAAAGCAGCAATCTTGTGCCAGGATCCAGCAAGATGGGTATATCATCTACCAACAATCTTGCTTGGATTACGAGTTGCCTTTAAGGTAGATTTGAATGCGTCGCCAGCAGAATTAGTATACGGCTCAACCTTAACAATACCCGGAGAATTTTTTTATTCTACAAAAATTCCAGATTCTACCTCGGATTTCGTTTCAAAATTTCAAACCACGATACAAAAGCTTAAGCCAACCGATACCGCCCATCACTCAACGCCTCCAACGTTTATTTCGAAGGATCTCCAAGAGTCAACGCACGTCTTCGTTCGCAACGACTCTGTTCGACCTTCACTGTCACGACCGTATGATGGTCCATACTTGGTTGTAAACCGTTTCCAAAAATTCTTTACAATTTTGATTCGAGGTCGCCGGAGTAACATCAGTGTCGATCGGCTCAAACCCGCTTTCATCTCGCAAAATGATCTCAACTATAGTACAAATACTACAAAGGTTCCTACCACAGTTTCCCAGAGCAACTCACAAGATGTGCAATTGTCATTAGACTGTCCAACAAATCAACAAGTTCCTTTTGAAATTGATCACAACTCTGGTACCTCATCAAAAAATTCTAGCCGAGCTGTAAGTTTTTCTCCTGAAGTATTACTACCAAAGTCTACTAGATGCGGTAGACAGGTCAAGGTTCCCTTGAAGTTCAGATGAGCCTGCCCCAGCGGGGGGAATAATGTGGCATACACAACATTACGCAGTGTTACACTTTTAATACTAAATTTTGTATGTTTTGCAAAGAGTACCAAGAGTACTCATTAAGTGCACAACTCTGACTAATGCGCTTTTTAGCAGTCAATTTGTTTTCACAACTAACTTCATTTATCTTTCCGTTTTGAAATCTCTCAAGATTAGCCAAATACTTTTAAGTTTTTTCTTTTATTGTATGTAACTTTTTTTATCATTAAAGTGAGAGTATGATAACAGTGGTCGTTGTTTGTAAGACTTTGAGTTTTCTATGTTATTGAGTTTGTCCCATCTCCAGTTCAGAAAATGTAATAATATTTTGTTTTATTATTTTTCTTGTAAAAGGTGTTTTTTTAAGCTAGATAGAACTTTAAATTGTAAAAAGTAACACAAAAAATGAAATTTTGATGAAACATTTTTTTTATTTGTTTCAGTACAAATCATCATGAATAGACTCTCGCTTGAACAACGCTACGAAATTATCCAAATTTACTTTGAAAATCAGTCGTCGATTCGCGCAACTTATAGACGACTTCGTCATTTTTATGGCGTACATAATCGTGCATCTGAACAAGCCATTCGTCGAACTGTCGATAGATTTTGTACCACATACTCTCTAGAGGATGCAATAACACCAACACGTCGAAGGAATGTGCGTACTGAAGAGAATATCGCCGCTGTAAACGAAAGTGTGGAAGAAGATCCAAATTTATCAATTCGTCGTCGGTCGCAGGAATTGGGGCTCTGTCCGTCCACTACGTGGAAAATTTTGCGCAAAGATCTCGGCCTACACCCGTATAAGATCCAGCTGGTGCAGGAATTGAAGCCACGAGACCATTATATGCGTCGTTCTTTCGCCGATTGGGCTCTAGAGCAGTTGGCAACTGACCCGTTGTTTTATCGCAAAATTCTGTTCAGCGATGAGGTGCATTTTTGGCTTAACGGGTTTGTTAATAAGCAAAATTGCCGCATATGGAGTGAGACCAATCCACAACAGACCCTACAGACTTCATTACATCCAGAAAAATGCACCGTTTGGTGCGGTTTTCACGCTGGTGGCATCATCGGACCTTATTTCTTTAAAAATGAGGCCGGAGCTCGCGTTACGGTCAATGGAGATCGTTACCGCACCATGATCAATGATTTTTTGTTTGAAAATATAGATGACATTGATCCGGACGAGATGTGGTTTCAACAGGATGGCGCTACGTGCCATACAGCGAACGCAACCATCGACTTATTGAAATCAAAATTTGGCGATAAGTTGATTTCGAAAAATGGACCTGTCAATTGGCCTCCAAGGTCGTGCGATTTGACACCACTCGACTATTTCCTGTGGGGCTACGTGAAGTCACTGGTTTATGCTGATAAACCAGCAACAATTGACGCCATGGAGGACAGCATTGTTCGTGTTATTCGTGACATACGCCCAGCAGTGCTCGAAAAAGTGGCCCAAAATTGGACGTCCAGAATGCGCTTCGTCAAGAACAGCCGCGGTGCCCATATGCCCGAAATCATTTTCAAATGTTAATGTGACGTATTGATCCTTCGAATAAAAAAGAAATTTTGATTACAATTTAATTTTTTGTGTTATTTTTTACAATTTCAAGTTCTATCGGGCTTAAAAAAACACCCGATATTACTATGTAAAAATGCTTTTTTTCTTATCATAACAGGTATTAACTCGCCTACTGCTGCTTTTGTAATTTTTGCTAATTTTTACACTATTTTTATTGTTTGTTACAACACGGTGGTTGTTGTTGTTCGTTACTAAACTGTGGTTGTTGTTGATACTTTGTAGTCTGGTGTTGTTGTTCAAAACTTGTGGTTATTGCTAATCTTTTTTTCTGTTTTAGCTGGCGCTGTCGCAATTGTTGATTTTTAGGCTGTTGTGCATTTTAAAACTTGTTGTAGTGGTTATTATTCACCCCGGTGTAGTTATGAATTAGTTTTAACCTGTGATTGTGATTAAAAGTTCTTCAGCTGTAGTTGTGGTTCCAGATGTTCTATTGTAGTTGATGTGGATGAAGAAAGTGTGGTGGCTATGGTACTATGTTTAGTTTTGATCAAAGTGTCTAACATGATTTGCGTTGAAAAGGTTCGTACATAGATCTATCATGGTGCAAGATGGTGGATCTTGTGTTGGTCGCCGCGGTGGCTGATATTTGTTGTACCGCCAGATTGGAGATGAAGCCTTCCAAATCTTACGGCTTTGCAACCGTTCTTTGTTTCTTTTATTTAACATTATCGTTATCGGATTCAATAAAATTTTTTCCACTGCACGCATTTACTACTAAATTCAAAGTCTATTACTGCGACCACGCCGACAAAAGAAGGAAAGAATCTAACAGAAGTTACCATTATACTGGCAATGGCACCTTTTTTGACATCTCAGCACACTTGCATTTACAGCTAGGGTTGTAAACAGTAGTATTTCGTAGTAAGAAATGAAGTTGCACATAAGACCTTTCGTGAGGGACAGTGATTAACATTGGAATATGATTTGTCCTATTCAGGAAACATGCGCGATTGTATTAGACCCGAATAATGCGAAGTACAGCTTTATTACTATTACTAAATGGACTGCGAATTTCAAGGCTCCTTTAATGCAGGTCGCATTACTGAATATTTCCATTAAGTTACGAACCAATGACCGCTAAGATAGAGTGGTTAACTCGATCTGCTGCATTTGCTTGTGGATTTATTGTTAATCATTTCATTGGAATCTTTTGATACGATTTGAACGTCGTTATCAGATAACAACGATTCTGGCAAACCAAATTTGAAAAATACTTCATGGATTAACATTTATACCACATCCTTTGGCCATCGATTTAAGTAATACAAATTTTGTAAATTGTTGTTATGAGCCGTACTGTGCACTTTTCTTATAATATCCTCCGTCAACTTAGTAGGTAGGTCATGCCTGGTGGTTATGCAGGCATGATCTTAATTCGCTGCCCCACCGTCATAATGCAACGTTCTTCTGCACGCCATGTTATCTATTACTCGTATATTTTTTGTTCTTTTCGACTAAGACCACAATCGCCCTCTTAAACTCGGCTGATTTTTAAACCAATCAGTGTGTAACAATCGAAACTAATCTTTGCTAAACAATATCGCGAAAAAAGTCTGTTGTCTTGTCCCTCATAGATGTTGGGCACTGATACTTCCAGTCGCGTTCGCTGCCGATGCTTATATCATATCTTTTTGGATGGCCCAAAAATCTTGTTTGATTAGCCTATTAACATCTTTAGAAACTGTTTCTTTATTTTTCGCTGTTTGGGTCTTGGTTCGCGGTATGATTGCAGTATAATTTTCTGTTGTTTGAATTGTTTACTTTTTTTTGCTCAGAACAACACGCAGGGGAAGACCCCTACTCATGCAATGCATTGCGCCAGAACTAGGAAATTAGGTTGTATGGAGGAGGAAAGAGGGAATTGAAAGTGACAGGAAAGACCTTTGGAGGCAGATTATTCCACAACCTAACTGTTCTGCTAAATAACGAGTACTCTCTGTAGTGAGTTGTGCGATTCACTGGCCAATCGACCGCAAATGGATGCGCTGTAAATAAAGTTAGAGTTGCGGTAACAAGTTCCCTAATTTCGTTAAAGTACTTACCATTGTAGTAACGATAACGCAGAATCAATAGATTGGAATACTCTACCGTCCCCAATGAGCTTCTTGGGTCTCTCCTGTAGGCGGTCGAGCAACTGCAAAATAGACTTTAGGGCCCCGGCCCATTATTATGTGTTGATGATATTATTTGTTATTTTATTAATTTCAAAATTGTTGGTCTTTGTTAAGGTTTGTAGAAAAACAAGATTTGCCAATAAGTATTGAATGCTACAATTGACTGCAGCAGTTTAAGTGAATTAAAGTACTGGTTAGGGTGCTCAGCTAGAATTTTGAGACCGAATATGTCTTTTTTAAAATTAAAATAATTTCTAATTTATTTACAACTTTCTTGTGATTCCCAAATGTTAGTATTACAAAATAAATATTTTATTCTAGTTCTCTAAAATTTTGTAAGTTAAGTGTTTGGTTACATTTTTGTGTTCTACTTTATTTTGACTGTTTGTTATTGTTTGTAAGTTGAGTGTTAAATTACATTTTGTTTTCTACTTTATTTTGTGTTTCTATTGTGTCATTCTTATGTTTGTAGGTTTTAAATTATAAAGCAAGTGCAAAATGAGCATAGTATTGTTACGTTTATACCTTTTATAAACGTTTTGTTGTGAGTTCTTTATTGCAAAATAAATGACACACGTTTTTAGAATTTTTAAATTAATAACAATTTTACTTACTTTAACTACACAAAGTTGGCACAGAACAATTTACCTAAAATGCACGTCTTTACTCGATGAGGTTTAATTTTACACTGATTGACTAACCACTCAGACGTTTCCCTATTTATATTTGTCCATTTAAAGTCTAGAAGATTTAAGAATCTTCTACTCCCTTTGTATCACGTATTTTTGTTGTATGTTGTTAATTCGATGCATAGGCGCCTGTATGTCTGTGTGTATAGTGGTTTTTGTTTTTATGCTGATAAGGGTTCTGCTTGGGATTTATTTTAATAAATTTGTTGTTGCTTTTGTAAAAAAAGGGTTTCTTAGAAGACTACGCAGATGGTAAACAACATGTATATTTGTTGTTGTAAAATTAGTTTTTGTCTTGCGCATTTAGATGGTAAACAACATATCCAATTGCAGTTGTGTGTGTATAAACTTCTACGCAGTTTGTAACCAGTAGTTCTCTTTATTGTAATTGTTTTATTTTAAAACTTAAGCAAGACATATTCGTAACACTGCCGCCCACTTAAGCCTTTTCGTCCCGAATAGGCACAATATTCCCTCGGCCATACTTGGCCAGCCACTCCAAGTGGACCACCTTCATCTTAGACCTCGGACTTTGATATTTCTGTATCCAATAAACCACGTCATTCAATTTCTTGATCACCTTGTATGGTGGGTTTGCAGTTTGGGAGACAGTCCTTTTTTTCGTTGTGGGTTATATAGTAGAACCAGTTGTCCCTCTGCAAATCCTTCAGTATTTGCTCGATCATATCTGGCTTTCATTTTGTCACTGGACATTTTGATGCGATTGCGGACAAACTCATGAAGTTCGTGCAGGTCTTCTTGTATCTGAGTAACATTTTCATTATCGTCGTGTGCAGGAATCGGTTTAACGCAAAATTCTAAGTCGGCTAGTAGTTTTAGCTCTCTCCCAAAACACGACTTTTGCTGGACTACATGATGTTGAATCTTGGATAGCTGATCGGTATGCCAGAAGAAACTTTGGTACATGCTCGTCCCAATCCTTTTGGCGTGTACTGACTACTTTTCTGAGATATTCTTCCAGGGTGGGGTTCAATCTTTCTACCATACCATCTGACTGCGGATGCAGTGGTGTCGTTTTCGTCTTTTTGATCCCATAAATATCGCACATTTCCTTGAATATGGTCGACTCAAAATTTCGTCCCTGATCGAAGTGAAGTTCTGTTGGAACACCGTATCGACACACTAATTTGTTCACAAATTTATCAACAACCGTTTTGGACTCTTGGTTCGGAATGGGATACGCTTCGTGCCATTTGGCAAAATAATCCATCACTACTAGCAGATACCGATTTCCAGCATTACTGACGGAATGGGCCTGCGATATCCATTGCTATCCGCTCAAAAGGGGTGCCTGCGTTGTACTGTTGTAGCTTGCCACGACTTTTCCTTGTTGGACCCTTGGCCGCAATACACTGTTGGCAATTAGCTATCCATTCAGCTTCCGATTGTGGGTAGCCTACCCAGTAAAATCGCTGTTTTATCTTTTCCAGTGTTTTTGTTACACCCAGATGGCCGCCGCTGGGACCATTATGAAACTGTTGCATTACATCTTTTATTCGGGAACTTGGCACGACGATTAAATCCGTTGTATTTTTTCCATCTGCACTTTCCCAATTTCGATATAGGCAACCATTTACCACTTTAAGGTTATTCCATTGAGCCCAGTATGATTTTGCCAGCGGGCTTTCTGCCGATATTTCGTTACGGTCCGGTCTTATGTTCTTTAGCTTGGCCGACGTAATTTATGACAAAATGGGATCCTCCTTTTGGGCCTCAGACCAATCTTCTCCTGTACCAATTTGGATTCGCCTCACATCAATGATGGACTCCTCGACTTTTGTACAGTGCCTGCATTCTACGTTGCATGGGCGTCTTGAAAGGGCATCTGCATTATTGTGTTTACCGTCTTTTCTGTGCACAATGCTGAAGTTATAGGTCTGCAGACGTTTAATCCAGCGTGCAAGCTGTCCTTCGGGGTTTTTAAACTGCAGCAACCACCGTAATGCGGAGTGATCCGTCCTTATGGTAAATTGTTAACCATATAAGTATTTGTGGTAATGTTTAACACACTCCAGTACGGCTAAAAGCTCCCGTCGTGTTGCGCAATAATTTTTTTCGGGCTTGGACAATACTCTGCTATAGTAACCAATAACTTTTTCCGATCCATTAATCATCTGAGAAAGCACTCCTCCTATTCGGGTAGCCGTTTGCACCTGTATCCAATATAAATTCATGTCCAGCTATCGTATAGGCGAGGACTTATGCTGTACACAAAAGTTCCTTTAGCCTCTGAAACGCCTCTTCTGCTGCCCCACTCCAGTGGTGTGGTTGCGATTTTCTGGTCAACTCATGCAAGTTGGCAGCCACTTGAGCAAAGTTTGGCGCAAATCGCTTGTAGTATGTGCAAAGTCCCAGGAAACTACGTAGCTCTTGAAGATTTTGTGGACGAGGCCAATCCTTTACTGCCAATATTTTATCCTCCTGTTACACGATGCCCCAAGTATTTGACCTCTTTTTAAAACAGCGCACATTTCTTAACACTTACTTGAAGTCCTGCAGATGCTATACGCTTGAGAACTTCATCCAGGTTTTTGAGGTGTTCATCAGAAGTCTTTTCCATCACGATTATATCATCCAGATATACTAAACAAGTCTTCCAGTTAAGCCCATTAAGCACACGTTCCATTAAGCTGAGCTATAATGAAATCTGCACCGATAATATCTTCAACCACTATATCAGCGACAACAAACACGTAATATGCGCTGATGTTTCAGATAGTTAATCGTAGCCTGGCTCTTCCTCCTTTAACTGAATGAGGACTTGCTTCTTTACGTTGATCAACACGCATAATATTCTGTTGTATGATCTTGCCCCTCAGTGCTAACTCGTTTTAGTTTAACGTTCACTCGTGTGATTTGGTGTTGTTTGTCCGTTTGTTGTCCCTTAGAGTTAAAGCAGATCTAGACCTTTTTTTAACAGGTTTGTAGTTGCGCTGAAAATATCCGACCTTACCGCATTTCGCTGCTAAATCATTTCTGTTGTCTCGCTTTTTTGTCTCCGCAACTTTCCGTATTAGCCTCAAGACGTCTTACCTTGTAAACTGGTCGCTTCGAAATAACTTTAGCGGTCTCCCGGGCCAGCTCGTAGGAGATAGTTTCGGTGAAGGATGCCTTCTGCGCTGTACAAAATGGATATTTAATATCTGGATCTCTTAAGCCATTCACAAATGCTTCAATTTTAAACTGATCCACGAATGGATGATGTTCAAATGGATAAGTAAGCTGCATCAAACATTCAGTCTCCATGGCAAAATCTTGCACTGTCTCATTTGCTTTCTGCACCCTGCCTCGTATCTCTATTCTGTACATATGTGCATATATTATGCGACGGGGTTTGATTTATTTGGGTATGATTTTACGTCAACGTCGAACTAAGCAACTAATACAATTACCACACTAGATTTTTTAATCTAACCGTCAGCAGGCAAGAGGCTCAATTATTGGATAAGAGACCAAAACACAACATCACAGAAAACAAAAAGAAAAGGAAATAGAACAAACCATTGTAGACACAGAAATCGCAATAGCGATGATGCCAAACGAAGAACAGAAGCACGTAAACAAATAATAGAGAAAGAGGCCGAATCTAGAAAACACCTAAACGAAGAACCCAATACGATTAGGAAACTAAAACGTAAACTGGAATCGAAACATATCTTAGTTACAAAAGCAGACCAGGGAAACACAACGGTGCTCATCGGCAAACATGACTACATCGAAAAGACAGAACAGTTAATAAAAGACTCTAAGTGCAAAAGAATTGGTAAAGATCCTGCGGACGAATACCAGACGAAAATTAAGGGGATTTTAAAAAAGGAAACAAGGATAATAAAACCAGACATATCGCACACATTAACAATGATGAACCCATCTGCATCATCTATGATAGCACTACCAAAAATATTCAAGCCAAACACACCGATGAGTCTCATAATTAATTACAAATCTGCACCGGGCTACGAACTTTCAAAATACACGACAATACGACAATACTAAAAGACCTGGACCTGGAATATAGGCATTAAATAGCCAACATTACAAAACTGATTGATAAACTAGAGGATGTAAAAATAACAGAGAACACAAAAATGGTCTCTTTTGACGTAAAGGACTTGTATCTATCAATTCCTGTAACGGATACATTAAACATTGTTCATAAGACAATAAAAAACAAAACGGAAAACAAGGAACTGGCAATACAACTCACAGGCACACTGAAAGCGACACTAGAACAGAATTACTTTAAATTTAACAATAATATATATAGACAAACAACAGGACTAGGGATGGGAAATCCAACATCTGCAATCCTCATGAAAATATTTACGCAGAACTTAGAAGAACAATAGGTAAACTTCGGAGATACATTTTACGCCAGATATGTCGACGACATCGTATGTATACTAGACGGAAAAAACAATGAGCAAATTCTAGATTTTTTGGAACATAAATTTCACTGGACCCAACAATCAAGTGAATGTAATTCTAAACAGAATCGAATATAAAATATACAGGAAACCGCAGCGGACACAATAATACGCAAGTCATCAAATCATCCCCAGCAGCACAAAAACGCAGCAATCAGGCAGTTAATAACAAGACCCGAAAGAACTCCACTATCACGGGAAATTTATATGAAAGAAATGAGAACAATATACACCATAGCTGAAAACAACGGATTCGAGAAGTACCTGGAAGACAACATCAATAAACAAATTAAGAACACAATAAAGAAAAAGAGAATGATAGGAAAAACTAAGCTACATTAACATATATGGGGGAATTAACGTACAAACTAGCATAATTCTTTAGAAAACACAATATCATTACAGCATTCAAAATAAGAAACAACGTAGGCGGAATACTACAGAATAAAACAACCGAGACAAATATACTAGACAAACAAGGAGTGTACAAATTAACTTGTACATGCCAATATAGTTATATCGGGCCAGATTTATGGAACATATTAGAGACTACAACAAAAAACTACGAGAACCAAAATCAACTCCAGAATCAAATTTTGCAAACCATATATTCAACAACAAATGTATACTAGGATATATAACTACAACTGTTAAACTGCTACATACACAGAACAAAGGTCTCCAAACATTAGAAAACATGGAAATATACAAACAGAAAACATTTGACAGACGAATAATAAATGAACAAATAAACATTGCTTTCGACACAGTATTTGAACCATTGAAACATTTTCACAAGAAAACAAACACTACATTAACACACACACGTTACGCGGCTGCACAAGACCAAAGGAATAAGCAACGTACATATTACAGATTATTATGTTATAGGAAAAATCCCAATAGACTTACAGACAAACAGAGAGAGACAAAGTAGGTAAAAACAAACAAACGAAAAAGGAGACAGAGATACAGACAAAAAAGAGAAAGTGACGAAGGCAGTAAGAATAACACGGGGAGAGACACGAACAAGATGAACTATATTAATACAGTTGACAATAAAATTCAACTAGTATAGGGAGGACATTGAAGATGGCATATAGCCGGTTCGTTCACAAACCAAATTTGACGCGGGTTGAAGTAAAATCATATCCAGACTATTTTGTAGAGATCTCTTTTATGCTGGCCGCCATACTTGCGTTGTAAGGCCACTATTATGTCTTCGTAATTATTGCTGCAGCCTCCTGATAAGCTTTCGAGGATTTCGGCAGCTGCACCTTTTAAGGCCAGAAATAGCTCAATAGCTTTCTCTTCATTTTTCCAACTATTTTTGCTGGTCACTGTTTCGAATTGAAACTTGAATACATTAAACTGTGCGCTACCGTCATAGCTCAGGGTGTTTATCTTGCTGGAGTGCTTAGAGACTAGTCTCTCCGGTCCTTCTCGAATATGGAGGTCGTCATTATCGTTTTTAGTTCGTCCGTCCACCTTTCCTTTAGGCCTGACAATTTTTCGTCATTTTTGGCATCAATTTTCGCCATCATAGCCAAGCTTACATTAGTGATTGCTAATGGGTTACATACCTCAGCCATTTCTTTGTCTCCAAATTCGTATGTCCTAATATTGATGTTACCTGCTTGAATTCTTCAATCAACCTCCGTTGCAATTCTGCCTTACTTCCTGTTGTGGGCAGATCTTACTTATTCAGCTTTTTATTTAGCTGCTCAACTTTCAGTTCTTTCAACGTCATTGTAGTTAATTTTTTTTTGTGATTTCATTTCTGACACCAGTTCTTGGCAAAATAAATAACACCAGATTTTAGAGTTTCTAAATTAACTACAAGTTTATTTACTTTAACTACACACAAAGTAACATTTGTACGCTGGCACTACAGAACAATTCACTAAGGAGGTTTACGTTTTGACTAACTAACTGTAGTGTGTTTGACAGTGTCGTTATTGCTATGTCTTCTGCATGCAATCGGACACCCCACATTCAGTTGGAATGTGCCTGTCCACACTAAACCAATTCCCATATGTATATTTATTTTTTAAATGCAAAAGTTGCATATTCCCACAACACAAATTCTTTGTATGTATTAGTGAGTAAGCTAGCTTATACGAAACTAATAATTGTATAATTAAGTATAGCTAGAACCTTACTAATGATCGGTGGCCCAAGCGGCTGATCATTAGATTAGAATTGATAAATAAAATGTTTTTATTATTACATGGCGATCCTATGAAATAAAAAATAGATCCTTTATCGTTTTGTGCGCTAAAGTTATTCTTATAAAAACAAACTTATTTAAAAAGTGTTGTTTTTTATAAAATAAATCAAATACAATTTCTTGACAATTGTAAACAAGTCTGTTTCTCAAATAAATAAATAAAACAATGGAACATTTACTAAATTTACAATTGTTTAACAAGAGAAAAACTTAAAAAAAGGATTATATGTATCAAATATCTGCAAATTAAAAAAAAAAAATAAATAAAAAATGTAATAATGAAAACAACTCACAAGTTTACAATAAATAAAAGAAGTAACACACAGATGCCCATTAATGCCCACATTAGGGAATTACCACGATTGCTTCCGAGTGTGAAATTTTACGTGTCCAGCAGATTAAAGAAGATACCGATCCATTACCCAATACAGCCGCAACAATTTATTCAACATTTTAAGAGTCGATCAACATTAACAGACAATTTTTAGATCTGCTCAAACTTCAACATAAAGGACTTAAAATTAAGATTCAAAAGAAAACCAATTTTTTTATATATATGATATAAAAATAAAATTACAAAAGATGAATTTAAATGATACAAATAATACAAAAAATTACATAAAATTAAAAAAAAAAATTTTTAAACAAAAAACACATAATTTGCTACAAAACTATGTACAAAATTAATTAAATTAAATTAAAATTTTTACTAATAATAATTATCTTCTTTCATATTAATTTGTATTGACACATAAAATTTATTATTAAATGCTGTTTATTATAAAATAAATTGCCATATTTACAAAACAAAACCTAAGCTTGAACCCAACAAACTTCTTTTTGAATACATATTAAAAAAAAAAAAATTTAAAATAATTGCTAAAAACAAAACAAATTCTTAAAAACGGTTTTTGCAAAATATAAATTTAACAAAGTAAAAAAGGAATAAATCATGACATAGTATAAATATTTTATTTAATATCCTCCTAATAAAATATAAATTTAAAATTATTTTAATAAATATTACATAATAATTTAATAATAATTATTAATAATGATAATAATTTATCGTTTTGAGTAATAATTTTAATAAATAAATCTATAATAAAATCTAAAATAATTGCGAAAAATAATATTCTTGAAAACTTTTTGTATAATTTTATAAAAAAAAATTATAATAACAATCATATAATGAAAATTGTATTCTGCTGCGATACTTACGAGTCCCTCCAGTGGTTTAGAATAAAATAAATGGGTATTGAGGTCAATTGGAAGGTTGAAAACAATTGCATAAATGGGCGGAATAAAGATTCAAAGCCCACAGATTCGGTTAGTTTGAACATATATGGACCAACCCCACATTCAGTTGGAATGTGCCTGTCCACACTAAACAAAACTCATGTGTGCAACGTTTGCATATTCCCACAACACGAATTTAAGTGTATTAGTGAGTAAGTTAGCGTATAAGAAATTAAATGATTAATAATGATCGGTCGCGCAAGCGGCTGATTTACTTTAAGATAGTTGTTGTTGTCTTATGTATATAAGTTTTCTTACAAAACTACACAGTTAGTAAGTAGCATACCCAGTTGTTATTGCCTTGCGTGTATAAGATTTCTACGCAGTTTGTAACTAGAAAGTTTTTGTTGTCCTGCGTGTATAAGGTTTCTTAGCAAACTACGCAGTTAGTAAACAGCATTCCCAGTTATTTACTTTATTACTTAATAATTTTTTTTTTTTTGAAACTTAAGCAAGACGCACCCGTAACAATATATTGTTTTTTTTAATTTTGATTAAATTTACATGTGCATTATGATCTTCTATACACCTACTTTTTAAGCTATATTTAAATTCAATTTCGTAATTTTCTTAATTAATGATCACAAAAATTTCAGCTCTGTACAATTCCTTTGAGTTACACATATATATTTTTTTTGTTTATTACAACAAATGTAGATTTTGTGAAAATAGTTTATGTTTAGGTAATAGGTCAGAGAAATGCCGTCTGATGACGCAATGATCCTTGAATATAAAGTAAAACAAATTAATAAAAATTGTTTAGTACAGTTATCAATCGAATCGAAATCCCGTAGTCTCAAATCAACTGCTAAAAAAAATGCTAGCGATAACTTAATTCTGGAGGAAGACTCAAAAAAAGAGGGGTGGGCAAGCAATAGTTTCGCAGATGCAAGAAATATTTAACAAGAGTTTGTTTACCTATATTAAATTCCCAGAAGATTCGTGTTCCATAACACGCTGAACAAATAGTTTCGGGAATAAGCCATGCCCATATGCACAGCACTCTTATGCAAATGGAAAGACCAGATATACACCCTTATTCTGTTTGGCGATGGCAATACAAGACGACGTCGTTTTTTATCGTTTGTTGTAAATCCGTATTCGCGTTAGAAATATTGCCACTTATCGATAACTGGCAACACTTGTTTGGTATTCTGTATGAAAATTTGACTTTGATGTTGCTTAAAATTCCGTTGATATTGTCGTCTGTGATTTCGGTGTTGTGCTGTTATAAATAGAAATTTAAAAAGATTAAAAAAACTAAAAATACGAAATCTTTATATACATAATTCTACTGTACGTGTTTTGTGACTAAAATCCTCCTAAACGACTGAACCGATTCGCATAAATTTTTTTGTATGAGTTTGGGTGACGCCCCGGGTGGTTTAGATTTCGGTCCGATTGAAGAAACGGACGTGGTACCTCCCATACAAACCAGAAATTAAAAATTTTTTATTTCTGCACCTGAGAACGGTATTTGCACAAAGTTTGGTACGTCGATTTGGTGTGCATTTTTTAAGTGCTGTTGCAAATATGGGCGGAATTATACAAAGGGGCGTGGTACCTCGCATACAAACCACAAATTAAAAATTTATTATTTCTGCTCCTGATAACGCTATTTGCACAAAATTTGGTACGTCGGTTTGGTGTGCATTTTTTTAGTACTACTGCAAATATGGGTGGGATTGTACAAAGGGGCGTGGTACCTTCCATACAAATCACAAATTAAGAATCCAATGTTTCTGCTCCTGTTAACGGTATTTAAACAGAATTTAGTATTTCGGTTAAGTGAACATATTTTAAGCTTTGCTACAAATATAGGCAGGATTTGATAAAGACGCGTGGTACCTCCCATACAAATCTTCTTTATGTATATAATTCTACTGTACGTGTGTATGTCACTGAATAAATTTTTTTTGCATGCGTTTGGGTGCCACCTTCGATGGTTTACATTCATAATCCAGCCCGGCAGATGGCGCTGCAGTCGGTATCCAGGTTATTCAACTACACTGCAACTACACGACTGAATCGATTTGAATGACTTTTTGTGTATTCATTCATTTAATGCATTTAATATTTTTTGTGCGCTATGCTTTGATATTATATGGTATCGCATTTACGTAAATATTGAGCGTTGTTTGCGACGCCATAAATTCGTCGCCAGTCGCCAACTGCCCCCAATGTGTCTTGGCGGATGACGGACGGTCAAAGTCCCAAACATGGACTCGATTATTGTCGCCGTTAAAACAGTCGCGGTGGGCATCAAGCTTATTTATTTACATTTCTTCTTTGCGATCTCAAAAAAAGGAAAGGAAAAGGAAGTAGTGTTTGTGGGCATTCGATTGCAATTTCACAACGTTAAAAGTGACTGGAAAGACCTCTGGAGGGAGTTAATTCTACAAACTAACTGTTCTGCTGAAAAACGAATTACCAGCATTACAGGGAGAATGCTTAGTGCGATTCACTGGCCACTCGACCTCAAAGGGATGCGCTCTCAACGATAATCGGGTCAAACGCAAAAACGTTCGAGTATCGGGAACAAGTTTCCTAATTTCGTTAGAGCATTTACCATTGTAGTAAAAATAAAGCAGTGAAATACAACCTACATTGCATCGATGCTATAGAGAATCAATAGAGTTGAATACGCTTCCACCTCTAATGAGCCTCTTTGCCCTCTCCTGTACGCGGTCGAGCAACTCCAAAACAAACTCCAAAAAATGCTAGCGATAACTTAATTCTGGAGGAAGACTCAAAAAAAGAGGGGTGGGCAAGCAATAGTTTCGCAGATGCAAGAAATATTTAACAAGAGTTTGTTTACCTATATTAAATTCCCAGAAGATTCGTGTTCCATAACACGCTGAACAAATAGTTTCGGGAATAAGCCATGCCCATATGCACAGCACTCTTATGCAAATGGAAAGACCAGATATACACCCTTATTCTGTTTGGCGATGGCAATACAAGACGACGTCGTTTTTTATCGTTTGTTGTAAATCCGTATTCGCGTTAGAAATATTGCCACTTATCGATGACTGGCAACACTTGTTTGGTATTCTGTACGAAAATTTGACTTTGATGTTGCTTAAAATTCCGTTGATATTGTCGTCTGTGATTTCGGTGTTGTGCTGTTATAAATAGAAATTTAAAAAGATTAAAAAAACTAAAAATACGAAATCTTTATATACATAATTCTACTGTACGTGTTTTGTGACTAAAATCCTCCTAAACGACTAAACCGATTCGCATAAATTTTTTTGTATGAGTTTGGGTGACGCCCCGGGTGGTTTAGATTTCGGTCCGATTGAAGAAACGGGCGTGGTACCTCCCATACAAACCAGAAATTAAAAATTTTTTATTTCTGCACCTGAGAACGGTATTTGCACAAAGTTTGGTACGTCGATTTGGTGTGCATTTTTTAAGTGCTGTTGCAAATATGGGCGGAATTATACAAAGGGGCGTGGTACCTCGCATACAAACCACAAATTAAAAATTTATTATTTCTGCTCCTGATAACGCTATTTGCACAAAATTTGGTACGTCGGTTTGGTGTGCATTTTTTTAGTACTACTGCAAATATGGGTGGGATTGTACAAAGGGGCGTGGTACCTTCCATACAAATCACAAATTAAGAATCCAATGTTTCTGCTCCTGTTAACGGTATTTAAACAGAATTTAGTATTTCGGTTAAGTGAACATATTTTAAGCTTTGCTACAAATATAGGCAGGATTTGATAAAGACGCGTGGTACCTCCCATACAAATCTTCTTTATGTATATAATTCTACTGTACGTGTGTATGTCACTGAATAAATTTTTTTTGCATGCGTTTGGGTGCCACCTTCGATGGTTTACATTCATAATCCAGCCCGGCAGATGGCGCTGCAGTCGGTATCCAGGTTATTCAACTACACTGCAACTACACGACTGAATCGATTTGAATGACTTTTTGTGTATTCATTCATTTAATGCATTTAATATTTTTTGTGCGCTATGCTTTGATATTATATGGTATCGCATTTACGTAAATATTGAGCGTTGTTTGCTTCAAAAATACACACACGCCATAAATTCGTCGCCAGTCGCCAACTGCCCCCAATGTGTCTTGGCGGATGACGGACGGTCAAAGTCCCAAACATGGACTCGATTACTGTCGCCGTTAAAACAGTCGCGGTGGGCATCAAGCTTATTTATTTACATTTCTTCTTTGCGATCTCAAAAAAAGGAAAGGAAAAGGAAGTAGTGTTTGTGGGCATTCGATTGCAATTTCACAACGTTAAAAGTGACTGGAAAGACCTCTGGAGGGAGTTAATTCTACAAACTAACTGTTCTGCTGAAAAACGAATTACCAGCATTACAGGGAGAATGCTTAGTGCGATTCACTGGCCACTCGACCTCAAAGGGATGCGCTCTCAACGATAATCGGGTCAAACGCAAAAACGTTCGAGTATCGGGAACAAGTTTCCTAATTTCGTTAGAGCACTTACCATTGTAGTAAAAATAAAGCAGTGAAATACAACCTACATTGCATCGATGCTATAGAGAATCAATAGAGTTGAATACGCTTCCACCTCTAATGAGCCTCTTTGCCCTCTCCTGTACGCGGTCGAGCAATTCCAAAACAATTTGGGGAGCCGGCCAATACATGAGAGTTGTATTCCATCTTTAGGCGACTATAGGTGGTCTAAGAAGTACTTTTTACACCGTTTTAGAAAACCGAGGCACTTGAAAGCTTATTTGGAAACCTTAAAAATGTGTTTAGTCCTTCGAACATCACACTAAATTTTCATGCCAACAACATGGAATGCAGAATCGCTATGTAATGGAATGGCAGTAGGATCGCCATGTAATGGAATGATTACCGCAAAATGATGACAAAAAACAAAAAAAGTCTTATGGCCCATATGTTTATATTATGCAGCTGTTAGGGGGTTCAGCTTAAGAGCAGGTGTTTTGGTAAACACCCCAATGTGTTGGAGGCAGTTGTTGCCGTTTTAAGTTTTCTGGTTCAAAACTTATTTTATTAGTGGCATGCAGCCCTTTTTATATCTATTTTATATTTTGTACTTAACCCTTCTAACTTATTATAACTTATTGCTAATACATATTTGTCTCACTTCAGTAGCATGCAATATTGATTCATTGATTCATGAGACGAATCAAATGCATGATAAATAAAAATACTCAAATAAATATGACACCTAAACGTGTGTCACTCATTTGTGTCATAGATCGATTGCATTTGAGTCGACACATGTGGTACTTTGGTAAGTGGTTGTCTGGTGTGTTTGTATGTTACAGTGCAGTACACAAATTGTGGTACACTACACCCTTACCCTTAAGAGCAAAATTGTATGAAAGATAATTTTTCTTCAAATGCATGTGAATTTATCGATACCTCCGTCTTTTACTATTATGTAGGTACGTGTGTCCGTCTGAGGGTGTTTTTCATTTGCCCGTTTGCATCAGTAGTTTCAATGGTGTGAAAATTGTGTCTGAGGTCGTGTTTACCTTATCGTTTATAATGTCATTGTTGAATGTTTTTGTTTTATAGATTTCCATGTTTTGAAGAATGTCTAGTCTTCGTCCTTTTTTGCTAGGATGTAGTAATGTCATACATTTATCTATTTCCCTTGGTGTGTGTCCTTGAGTGTCAAGGTGTAATGTAAAGTTTGAATCTTCTCTTTTCCGTTTGTATGAGCGTATGTGTTCTGTAAACCTTGTTTTTAGTGTTCGTCCAGTTTGCCCTATAAAGGTTTGTTTGCAGGTACAGGTAAGTCTGTATACCCCGCTGGAACTAAATTTGTCAGTTGTTTCTGTCGTTGTTTTAAGATTATGTCTGAGGGTGTTTCCACTTTTTAATGCTGTGAGTATTCCTTCTTTGTGAAAAAGGTTAATTAGTCTGTATATTTCTGGTCCTGTGTAAGTAACGGTGTGCCGTCGTGTTGTATCGGCTGTCTCTTTGTCTTCTTTATTTCTGTTCTTAGTGTTGTATTGTCTAAGTAGTTTATCGATGGTAGTGGTTTTGTAGCCGTTATTTATAGCTATGGCGTAGATTGTGTCGAGTTCTTTGTTGTACTTATCTGGAGTAAGTGGAATTATCGTAAGTCTGTGTATCATATGTGTAAACGCTGCTAGTTTCTGTTAGTGTGGTTTGAGGTGTTGTGGATGGTAGTGTCCGTCGTTGTTGGTTTTCTACAGATGTCAAATGTTAAATAGTCAGGTCCTCGTTTTATAGTGATGTCAAGATAATGTAAATTTCTGTCTTGTTCTTTTTCCATTGTGTATGTATTCTTATTATGAATTGTGTTTAAGTTTTCTAGAATTTGTTCGCCGTTATCTTGCTCGAGGATGCATACAATGTCATCTACGTATCTATAGTAATGAGTTATTTTGTGTTTTTCCATGAGTGATTTTATGTGTAGTGATTCGAGATGTTGCATGAAAATTTCCATGAAGATTGCGGAAGTTGGGTTTCCCATACCGAGTCCGTCAGGTAATTTGTAAAGTAGTTCTGTTTTGTTATCGTTTTTGCAATATCTATAATTTCAGTGATGTATTGGCTTGCGTACAAATTGCCTAGTGTGTTGCGTAGAATATTTAAGGTTTCATGTGTTGGTATTGAAGTATATATATCCTTGATATCAAAGGAAACGAGTCGCGTGTCTTCTGTTATTTTATATTAATAATATAATAATAATAATAATATAATGACAATGATAGTAAACTTTATAATAATAATAATAATAATAATAATAATAATAATAATAATAATAATAATAATAATAATAATAATACAATGATAATAATATTAAAATATATCTTACACTAGTTTATATGGTTTTAAATTATTATTATGTATTTATTTTTCTATTCCATTATAGTCTATTATTGTATTAACATTATTTCTTCTTATAATTCTATATGGTCCCTTGTATGGACTTTGATATTTTTTTCTATCTTCAACTTTAATTAAAACTAAATCTCCTATGTTTAAATTCATTTTGTTTGTTGTTTTTTCTTTTAATCTTTGTTTTAACTGTCAGTTCTTTTGCTTTATCTAATGCATATTTTAATTTGACCTGTAATTTCTGTACGTAGTCATCATAATTATAAAATGTTCGTTTTTCAGACAAAGTGTCAGATGGCAGGGTAGGTAATTTACCATAAACTAATTCAAAAGGCGAGTAGCCTGTGGCTATGTGGGGTCCTGTATTATAAGCGAAAGTAAAATGTGGAATCCATTTGTCCCATTTATAATCATTTGCGGTTGTTAACAGGAATTCATTAAGTACTCTATGATTCCTTTCTATTGAACCAAGTGTTTCATGGTGATAAGGTGTTGAAAATATTTGTTCAATGTTAAGTAGTGAACATATGTTACGCATTACCTCGTTAGTAAATTCTGTTCCTCTGTCAGACTTAAGTACTTTAAATTGACCATATTTTAGGATAAGCTGTTCAACTAGTGTTCTTGCTGTTGTAATTGCATCTTTTGTTGACATTGGATGAGCGATGACAAATTTTGTTAACGCGCATTGCATAGTTAATATGTATTGGTACTCGTTTGATATTCTAAGTGGTCCTACGGTGTCAATTGAAATCAGTCCAAATCTATTATTTGGTGTGTCTGTCAGTGTAAGTGGTTCTTTAATGTGTTTTGTTTGTTTATATTTGTTGCAAGTGTCGCAATATGATATGAACTTTTTTACCATTTTACTTATGTTTTTCCAAATGTATCTTTTCTTTAGTTTGATGATTGTTTTACGTATTCCCAAGTGGCCTGAGTGTGTGGTATTGTGGAATTCGTTAATTAGTTTATATTTTAGGATATCATCTTCAATTTGTTTAGTGGCATTATATGTTAAAATCTTAAGTTGAGGACTTTCATTATTTGTTATTATTCTTGCATATGCTTCTTTTCAATTTTCTTTTGTGTACACTTTAAATATTTCATCATTCGTTGATAGCGCTAATTCTTTAATATTCTCTTTTTTTTCATTTTAGACATCAGTTTCCTCAGAATCGAATCTAGTTTCGCTAAGTTATCGCTGAATCTTGCATGCATATTATCATTAGTTATATCTTCTGTATGTAACTTCTTCATAATCGAATCTAGTTTCGGAGAATTATCATTACATACTTTATTCTTATTAATTTTATTACTGGCACATAACTTCTTCATGGTCGAAACTGGTTTCATTATGTTCAATGTGCACAATATTATCTTCTGTAATTATATCTTCTTCCTCTATATTCTCTATTTTATTAAATTGCAATTTGTTTATATTCTTTATATCATTAATGGAGGTGCATTCCCATATGTGAAGTTGATCAGACTTTTGAGAATTGCATTTTCCACATCGTTCTCTTTTACGCGCGTATTATTATCTTCTTTATTTCTTTTATTAACTTTTTTTTTTGTTTTTATATGCCTCATTTTTATTCTCATTATTTTTATTTGCCTCTTTATCCTTATTTTCATTATTCTCATTTTTCATTGCCTTTGTTGTTACTAATATTTTTCTTGTCTTTTCATCAATTTCATTTGGTATTATTTGTTTGAGTATATCTGAATTAATTTCTATCCTAGATAGTGCGTCTGCATTAGTGTTCATTTTTCCTTTTTTGTATACTTATAATTGTGAAATCATAGTCACATAAATAGTCTGTAATTTTTTATGTACGTGTGTGCTGTCTGCTGTTAAAATTTTTTGTTTGTAAAAGTTGTTTACTGTCAATTTTTCGTTTTCTAGGTGAAATATGTTCTGGTATTTTCCAAAAATTTCTATTAATTCTGTTTTTGCATAATCATCATTATTATCAATTTGTAATTCGGTCATTATTTAATTAAAATGTTCTTCGTTATTTACGTCATTGTGGTTTAATATTTCATAGTTTTTCAGTGGGTCAGTTTTTAATTGAATATTGTCTAAGGTTACTGTGTCGGTTGTTGTATTTAAAATTTTAATGTGTTTCATTCCATTAATTCATTGTTAAACATGACGCAATCTTCTTTGAGTTGTAGTTTTAATGCATGAATGATTTCTGTTATTGGTGGCATGATTATTTGTGACGTATTGAATGTTTTTGTTTGCATAGGGAGTGTTGTTGTGACATCATCTTTAAATGAAGAAATTCTAAATGTTTCGTAGTCTATTTTGCATAGATATTTTCTTAAGAAGTCTCTTCCTATTATACCGTCAGTTTCTATTGGGAAATTTGAATTTACTAATTGGAATTTGTGTTCGTATGGTTTGTCAGATAATGTTAGGTTTAGTGATATTGTTCCTTGTGAGTAAATTTCTTCTTTAGTAATGGCAGTAAATTTACATTTTTCTTCATGATAACCATTGTTCATCATACGACAAAGAGATATGTCTGCTCCTGTATCAATAAGAAATGTAAGTTGTGTGTTTTTATATGTTGTCTATATGAAATTTGTGTTATTATTGGATACTTTGTGTATTTTTAGTTCTGGCTCTCCGGAATATCTGTGTATTCCTGGCCCATCATGTTTCCCGATTGTATTGTATGTACGTTTCTATTTTTAAGGTATCTGTTTATATTGGTGTGGTTGTTGTTATTGTAGTTGTTTTTATTATAATTGTTGTTATTAGTATTGTTTTTATTATAATTGTTGTTATTAAAATTGTTTCCATTGGGTTTCCTATTGTTATTACTGTGTCCATTTGAATTGTTATTAAATCTGTTATTCGTGTGTGGATTGATATTGTTATGGTTAAAATTTTGTCTGTTATTGTGAAAATGACTGTGTCCATTGAATCTGTAATCGGTTTGTTGTTGGCGTGTGTTTATGCTGTTATTGTGTTGTTGATGCCCCGGTGTTATTTTCTTAAAATGCAATATCGAGTTGTGACTTAATTTTTGCTCATTCTCCAATTCCAATGCAAGGTCAGATGCTTCTTGTAATGTAGATGGTCTAGCCGCATATATGGTCGATTTAAGGTTTTCGTTTAAGCCTTTCTTGAACGATTCTAATGCTAACTTATTGTTTAATCTTATTAAAACATTCCTTTCAACTTCAGTAGCTGTATTTCCTAACTCTTCTATTCCTAATTTGTTCAAGTTATCTATGAGTGCTATAATTTTATTCCTATAAGAGTTCACGGACAATCGTCCCTGGAATAGTGAGTTCAACCTGGGATAGTTTGTTGTCTTTATATCTGATCTTTAATGTGTTATCGAGAGATTCGAAATTTTCAGGTTTTGTGTAAGTTCCTAGCGCTATTCTGACAGTTGAAGTCAACTTAGCGTGATAAATGTGCTGAAGGAAATCAATTTTTGCTGTATCTGAAAGAGTTTTGTTAATGAGTTCGACTGTTATGAGGAAACTTTCTAATTCCGCAAGAATACCAGCGAATAAAGGTAAAGACTTTGAGACGAATTCTATTATTTAATAGGTATGTTTTTATATTCTCGTAAATACTTTTTAATTCTAATTTTAATGGTACAATTATATATTTGTCTTCTTCTTCACTTTCACTTAACTGAAAGTTTTTCTTTATATTTTCAATATCATCTAATTTACTTTGGATAGTTTTTTGTGTATATGATCTAACTGGACTTTTCTTTAAATTTTTCCACACGTTTTTTTCTCATTTAAGTATATTTCCTTTTTTTATTACTTAATTTTAGACATTTGTCATAGCGTTATTCCTATGTTTTAAAATATAATTTTTAAAATATTTATTTATCTTAAAAGCTATGTATAAAATAATAATTACTACAATGAGGATTAAAATGCTTTCTGGTATAGGTTGTTCATTTTCTGCATTACCGTTGTTGACTATGTTTTCCTGAATTTCTACTTTGCTTTGGGGTTTTCCCATGTTCATTTTTGGTTTTGTGCCCCAAATTGGGCCTATAATAAGTATATTTTGATTTGTTTTTATGTAAATTTTAATATTAGAAATGGTTTTTGATTAATTAAAACATTTATTAATGTTTGTATCTTTTTTTTTAGGGAACAGAAAACTTTTGTAAGTTCTTTCTTTTTTTTTCTTTCTTGTAATTGATTTTAACAAAAGTTATTTGGATAAACATAAAATACTATTATATCTTAATTCTTTTATATATACTTTTACATTTATAATTTATTTTTCTTTTCCTTGATTATTTTGCTATCTCATTCTTTATTTGCCTCTGCTCCATTGCTGTTGTTGCTGTCGTTAGCCTCTTGTACTCTATGGCTAGTTGCTTCCTTATCTGGAATCTTTTGCCAGCTCGTTTCCTTTTTTCTTTTCAGGGTTTTATTCCTCTTGTTTCTCCTTGTTGTCGCTGCGTTTAGCCTGGCGTCCTCTATATTCTTCAATTGTAATCGCCTTAGGTCCTGCTGTTATTGGGAGCGGTATGTAAATTGGAGCTGTTGTCGATGCACCTTGTGGCTCGTATTCTTCTTCTTTCTGTTCCTTTAGATATCTTCCAACGGGCGAATATTTCGTCAATCTCTTCTGCCATGTGGTTTCGGTTGTAGGATCTATGGTTGGTACTCGGGATCAGTTTGTGGAGTCGGTTGGCAGATTTATCACTTCTTACAAAGGTTTGCAGGATCTTATGATCCGGTATTACGTGATAAGATTTACATCTGTACCTGGCCATGGGGCCTCAATCAGATGGTGGTCAAGCCACCATTCACGCCCTAGGAAGCCGAAGACTAATTTTAGCAACAGGTCTTTCCTAGTTGCAACTTTGATGATTCCATAGCAGGGCTGCAAACCACCACACCTTGATGAAGAGCTGGAGACTTTCCAACTCCTGTCCAGAACACATGTCTAGCATGCTCACTGGATCTAGGAACATTCCACCAGGTGGGTGTTATTTAAGGTGAAATGAAACTGGCCACCATACAAAACTGAACTGTCTGTTATGGGGCCGCGAAACCACAACCACCACGATACTCCCGAAGGGCCAACCTCAATAATCAGTCAGAGAAACAGCTAAATGCCTAAAGAGACAAATAGCGGAAACTCTGCGGGCTACTGATTCCCTTGGAAACAACATGCAGTTCCCAGTTGACCCCTGCTGCCTTCAGGGGACTGGACTCCCTTTTTCCCCCAGTTGCACAGGTCTAAATATTCGAGCGTTCTATAAAGACCATATATGTGCCCCCGGGGGGCTTATGGTCCGGTATGCAGGATCGGTTTCTTTTTACTGAAGTCTAGGGTCGGTTTGCAAGATCGCCGTGTAATGGAATGCAGGATCGCCATGTAATGGAATGATTACCGCAAAATGGTGACAAAAAAGAAAAAAAGTGCTATAGCCCATATGTTTATATTATGTTAGGGTGTTCAGCTTAAGAGCAGGTGTTTTGGTAAACAGCCCAATGTGAAGGTTCAAATATAAAAGACAATGACAGTTGTTGCCGTTTTAAGTTTTCTAATTCAAATCTTATTTTATTAGTGGCATGCAGCCCTTTTTATATCTATTTTACATTTTGTACTTAACCCTTCTAACTTATTATAACTTATTGCTAATACATATTTGTCTCACTTCAATAGCATGCAATATTGATTCATTGATTCATGTGACGAATCAAATGCATGATAAATAAAAATACTCAAATAAATATGACACCTAAAAGTGTGTCATAGATCGATTGCATTTGAGTCAACACATGTTGTACTTTGGTAAGTGGTTGTCTAGTGTGTTTGTGTGTTACAGTGCAGTGCCCATTTTGTGGTACACTACACCCATATCACCCAAAGTAACAGATAAAGCACCATTTTCGAACACAGATCTATGCGTAAGTATGCAACATTGCGTCTTATGGGCAATAAAATCGACATTATTCGCACGAACCCATTTGGAGATCGTTGCGTGAGCGTGAATAAGCGTATCATTCATGTTCCGCCTTTTGGAACTCATTATCAAAAGTATACGAATGGCAAATGCTTGACAAAGAAGGTCATTTAGAAAAAGAAAAAGAGTAGGAGAAAGAACGGAGCCTTGCGGTATTCCTGAATTAATCTTTAGCTCGTCGGATAAAATTCCATCTATAACAACTCGTATAGTTTCTAAGGAAACTCAATATAAATCTGTAGAAATTAACAACGACACCGAAAGCAACTAGTTTTGACAATAGTGCATCATGCCACACTTTATCAAACACCTTGGAAATATCTAGAGCCTCCACCTTACTTTTTCCGAAATGATGTATGCACAGCTGTTAAATTCATTTATAGTCATTACTTCAACTTTCAAAAAAAAGTAATCTAATTACTAATTATTACGATTAGTAATCATTACTTAACAGCTATGGATGTATGGAGTTGCACCACCTTTCCGACAGGAAAGCGAGTAAATCACCCGTAGAGCGCCCCCTACGAAAACCATGCTGTCGTTCTTTAAGTAAGCAGTATCTTCAATATAACTAATATCTTCGGCATAGTAACGAGTACTCTGTCGATGTCGGATGGTGGTTGACTACTTTACGGCAAATAAAAATTATTTGCAAATATACCAGCCAAAAGGTTAGCCTTATCAACCGGGTTATTGAATATGAATTTGTCGGTCTTTAAGTAAGCAATATTTTCAATATAAGTATTATCCTTGGCATAGAAACGGGTATTCTGTCGATATCGGGTGGTGGTTGACTACTTTTCGGCAAAGTAAATTATTTGCAAATTGTATTTGTTGTAATTAATTGAAATCAATATTTAAGTCATTACTTTTTTCTGGCATTAGTATATTATTAGTCATAAGATTATGGTTAGCCGCAACAGTATTATTCTGTATATGTTCATCTAAAGTTTTTGTTTTTAACACTAACGGCTGTATGCATAAAAAATGCTTACTTGAGCTTTAAAGTACACGTTAGTTAACAAACACTTTAAGGCTAACAGACGTTTGTTAAAAAATGGTATTCATAAACAGTACTTTAGCTAATGTATGCTTTAGTAAAATTAGTATTTTGTTTCTGGCAATGCCACTATTTTCAGTTGTCACGTTGTAGTTAACGATGTATAAAAATGAATATATTTATCCGGGTATTTAGATCCATAAAAAATGTTTTTATTGTTTTCAGCAAAATCAACATATTTTTTTTGTTTTTTTATTAATCTTTTTAATAAAAAGCAAAGCACCCAAAAAATATCAATTTGTTCATATTAAAAAAATAATTATTCGGATAATTTATGATTATATGTGCATCAATAAAACTTTTGTTTCAAATAATTAATTATAATTATATTTTTGTAAAATATAAAATAAAGATGTAAAAATGTTTTATATTGAATGGCATGTTATGTTTTAGTTTTTATTATTATTTGTATACTACAATTTGTTTTAATAAACATTTTGAATCATTTTTGGAATAACAAAGTATAATTGTCAATTGAGCATAAGTCACAACTGAACAGTTTTTTTTTTCATTTTTAATAAATTTGAAATTAATAAGCTAAGAAGTATTGAGATTTGTTTGAAAGGAGTGTTGATAATTAACGGTGTAACAAAAATGCTTATTTTGAAAATGGCGTTGATCGCTGTACTTAGAAAATTAATTACGGAGCTTAGTGTGAAAGAAATGGAAACATGTAATAAGTGTGTGTGAAGTATTGTTGGGATTATTGGACTTATTTTTATTCGTTCGAAAGAATAGTGCAGTTTAGTGAACTATATTATAGTGATATATAATATACTACACATAATTAGCATTATTT
The DNA here is from genome assembly GCA_030448955.1 of Trichopoda pennipes. Classification (NCBI taxonomy): domain Eukaryota; kingdom Metazoa; phylum Arthropoda; class Insecta; order Diptera; family Tachinidae; genus Trichopoda; species Trichopoda pennipes. Next base: position 3,219,469 of record JASKUP010000019.1, on the reverse strand, counting down.
TATTTTTTTATTCTCAGGAGGTTGCTTCGAGTTGTATAAAATATCTAAGAATTTCACAACTTAAAAGCATATTATTGCACATAGTGACTTATGTAAAGGACAAAATAGTAATAGTAGTAATAGCCCCCTGTCGAAAAAATCCTTCGCAGAACACAACATGGGGAAAAAAGATTTTATTTCAACACAATCATTAGAAAAATCCGTTTCAGAAAGAAAACTAAATGCAGACTATTTAAAATGGCTAAAAATTAAAATGTTTTATAAACTAATTTAAAATAAAAAGATGACAATAACAAAGTAACTTTGCCACTTTTAACATAAACAGCTAGGTTTATTGTACACACAATTTGTTTTGTTTTTGAACTTTCAATAATAAAATTGAACTGTTAATTTATTGTAGGTTTAAGGTAGGTTTTTCCTACTTTAAAGTTAACAAAGCTATTTTAAGATAAAACCGTTTTTTGAATACAACTTTAGGAAATTGTGCTTAACAACGGCAGTTAAACCTGCTTTACGTTTGAATGCATACAGCCGTAAATCAAGATAAAAAATGTTTGAAAGAATGTCTAAGTTATTCTTATCTATTGAATTTATTTTTCCTAGAATGATATTTCTATCTGATTCAATAGTGTTTTTTTAAGTTAGCGCTTCATTAAAATGATTTGTAATTCTGATTTGTTTTTTTCGCATATTCTATTATATTATGGTTATTGCCATCTATAATTTTAAATGGTTCTGTATCGTTTTCCTATCTTCCGCGTCCATAGTCCCTGTCATCCATTTGAAACCAGATCCCAAAATATTAGCTACACCTCTGTTAGTTCTGCCCAATTGTATAGTATGAAATTTTTCTTTAACCCTGGCAAGTTGAGTCTGCAAAAGTTGTTTATTAATGTCAGACTGACAGGTGTATACTATTTTCAATCTGGTTAATTATCTCCTGAATTTCAGTCAAATAAATCGTGTACATTATTTCAATCATTGTTACCTTATCTAACTTAATTTCCGCATATCCACTATGGGCTGAATCAATAAGTTACTCTTTACCCGTGTCATTAGTAGGATCAGAATCGTAAGGCGTAATATCCAGTGAATCTGCAAATTTAAAAGGATGTTTAATGTTAGTTTTCTATATCGAGGTTCATATTTGTGCCTTAAGGCATTATAGTTCTTCACATATGCCTCCAATCTGTCATAAGTAAATTGTTCTCTATTTAAATTTCTCTTCGTCATAGTTCTTTCCTTAAATTCTTTCGAGCGATTATGCAATTTTGTTTTCTTTATTGTTCCTTGCATTACATCAAATGGTCTGCTTAACGTCTACACATTTATGTACTCGCTGTTGTACCGACAATTCCGATCTTTGAACTTCCAATGTTCTAAATTTATCAGATATGCTACTATGTAGTCTTTCAATGTCTGCATTTTCGGTATGGTTATTAGGTTTGGTAAAATGAACTGCAATATTTTCTTCTCTTAAAAAATGCTTTATATTGACGGATGCAAATTCATTGTCCGTAACTATTTTGTTTGGTTTTCCTCTCATTGATATGTAGAGCCTAATGTTCTCCACTATTGTACAGCTATTTCTATCTTCTAAATATAATATAACTGCATATTTTGAAAATTTGTCAATGAAAGATAAAAAATTGTGTTTTTTTTATTTGTGTATACGTCCATATGTATTATTTCATTAACATCCTTTGGTGTTTCTGTAATATGAAATTTTTGTTTTATTGGTTTCCTATCATATCTCGATTTGTTACAAACATCGCAATTATTATTGTATTTCTGAGTAAATTGTTTAAGATTGTGAAAATAAATTTTGGTTTTCAAACCACAATAATTTTCGTTAATTCCTGCATGACCAGTTTCATCCTTATGGTATTTTGCTATATATCTACATATATTCAAATTCATCCTGATTCGCTATATCCTTAGCATGATATACACAACGGACAAACCTTATCGAGTTGCCGAATATTTCAATTAGCTTTAACTGTACCTTGTTGTACAAATGATCAGACAATATGGTACAAATGCCTATTTTAAAATTTCTCTTTGTAGTTATATTTCTTCTAAATATATTAGTCATTGTACCCGATATTATATCTTCAGAATTTAAACACATTTTTCGTTCACCGCCGACAGTTTGAGTCCCACTAATCTTTTTATGAGTCAATATAATTTGTTTATCAAATCTATTTACAGCTGTGTCCAAAATAAAAAAACGAACTCCTCTTGTTGCGAATAGATAATCGCATCCACACTTATTTGATTATCTGCCACAATGTTTTCCTTGCCCCTAATATAATTTCAACTTCAATAGCCAACGTTGGAGTCTTTGGTTAATAACCTTACCCTTGTTTTTAGAATGAAACCAAACCAATGGTTGATGATCCGTGTATATTTCAAAATGTCTGTCATACAAATATGGTCGGAAATAGTTTACCGCCCATAGCCAATAATTCTTTTTCTTTAGTAGTGTATTGTTTCTCATGGTCATTTAATGTCCTACTTGCATACGCAAATGGGTAGTTTTCCTGGGACAACACGGCAACTATTACATAATAACTTGCATTAGTAGTCAGCTTAAAATTCCTTGAGTAGTCTGGGTATCTAATTATTGGTGTATTACTGATCAACCTCTTCAACTTCTCAAAGGAATCCTTATAATAGGGATCCCCGAGATTAACTTCTTCAGATACTTGGTTAAACCTTGTGCAACTTTTGCATAATCCTTGATAAATTTTCGGTAATACCTCGTAACTCCCAAAAAAGATTTTATCTGTTTAGTTGTTTTAGGAAGCTTTAGCTTCTATATAGCATAAATTTTATTTAGATTAGGTCTTAGACCTTCCTCGTTCAGAATGTGACGAAGGTATTCAGTTTCCTTTGCAAAAAAACGCATTTGTCGAACTGTATTTTCAGGTTATGTTCTCCCAATTTTTGGAAGACTTTGTTAATGCTTTGTACAAGTTCTTTTAACGATATACTAAAAATTAAAATGTCATCTAAATAAACAACGCAAATTTTATTTATATATTCTCTAAAGACAGAGATCATGAGTCTCTGAAAGGTTGCTGAATCATTTTTCATTCCAAAAGCCATTCTGTTTTATTCAAAGTGTCTCAAGGGTGTCGAAAAAGCTCCTTTTTTCACCCTCATTCACAAGAATTTGGTAGAACCCCCTAGCAAAATCCAATGTTGTAAAATAAGTAGATTTTCCCAGTTTATCCAATATATTTTCTATATTGGGTATTATCATCCACTGTTATTTCATTTAATTTTCTGTAGTCAACAACAATATGCCACTTCCTTTTGCCTGACTGGTCCATTTTGTTTGGAACAACCCAGATAGGGGAATAATAGGCAGAATTGCTTTCCACAATTATTTTCAGTTCCAACATTTCTTGGACCTGTTTGTTAATCTCATCTTCGTGTATTTTGGGATATCTGTATATCTTAGAGTATACAAGTTTAGTAATTATTGAATGCTTTATCTCATGAGTATAAGTAAGTAATTCACCCTCATGAAACAACAAATCACTATTTTTTCTTATAATATCACGAAGGAAATTTCCTTTTTCGGAATTCATGTCGACTCTAAGAAGTTTTTCAATGTCCTTTTTATCCAAATTTAAAAATTCCAGTGCATGATTTTCACCGTAATGGTAAGGACATGTTTTCATGAAGTAAATTTTCTTATCATTTATTTGAACATAGCGTTCCCTTAAAAAAATTTTCGCCCCTAGAGGTTTTAGTACATTATTACCAATTATCCCATCAAATGTTTTACTAGTCAATTTCAACAATTTCCACACCATAAAATTATTATCGCAAAACTCCTTCGGAGTTTTTGTGACAATTTCTTCACTTACAACAATTTTGGCCGTCAGTCTTGAGATGCTTCCCTTCTTTTCAAACGCTTATAACTCGGAAGTGCATCGCAATCTAATATTGATGTAGTTGATCCAGTATCAATCAGACACCTTATCTCGGAATAACCAATAGTTAATTGTACTAGTGGTAAACCGTTTCCCCCCTGGCTGAACGAAAATTTGATTCTCTATTTTTAGTAATCGGATTCTGTTCAATATGATCAATCTCCATTGGTTCGATGTTATCTCGACGTTGTCTTAATTGATTGGTTTGTCTAGATTGTTGCGAATTTCTAACTGCATTTGAATGCCGATTATCAAAATTTTGCACTTGTCGAATTGAATTCGAAAAATTCTGTGCCCGGTGACCAGAAAAACTTTGTGTTCCTCGGTCTGAGAAGTTCTATCTGTTTGGACCAAATTATGTTTGTCCAAAATCTTGCCTCTCGTGAGGTTCAAAATGATTATTGTTATAGAGTGGATTAGTATATTTAGTATTATGATTAGTGCTTCTGAAATTTTTATTATTTTCTTTATGTATCATGTCGCATTCCTGCAGATAGTGTTATGCTTCGCGAATAGAATTAATATTTCGGCTATATATAATGCTTGCCAATTGCGGAGGTATATAATTAAAATAAGTTCGAAATACATCATAGTGTCTGTCTCTTCCGGTGAATATATTTATTCTATCCTACAAATTGATGTTGATGTTGTTAATATTTCTGATGCTATTTCGTTGGTTGGAGTATATTATAGTATGGTTTGAACTGTTTCGTTTCTTTCTATATCTATCTTTAGGCATTTTTTTAGAGTTTGTGCACTTTTCACTGCTTTTCACAATATTTTTGTAAAATTGGAGTATTTTCACAAATGTTTTTTATTTTCAAAAAAGGATATTCTCGAGAATATCTTCACAAATTATTATTATTGCGTCGCGACCAAATAGGGATATTCTTCAGAATATCTTCTGGATTTTTTCCGACTGCCGACTGCGCCAGTTAAATATACAAAATAAAATAAAAAAACTGCTTCTCTCTCTTAATTTTTTCATGAATATGTTATACAAGAGTTCTTATTGTAGAATATTTTTATTACTCAATATTTTGCTTAGCCAATAATACACAAAAAATTCTTATTCTAGGTTTATTATTTTTATTATTTCTCAATATTCTTTGTTTCAATATGCCTAGTAGAATTTCAATAGTTCAACAACATGCAGTAAAATGACAAAAGCAAAGGTATCAAATTTCAGTAAATGAAATAAATTTCACTACCACTTTGCTTTCGTTTTAAATTTTCCAATTTTTTTAATTTGGCATATAATTACATTTTTTAAGTGAATGAACTAAAGTTACACAGTTGATTAACTTTTTGTTCTAGTTTTCTTTTTTGTGGGCTCTACATATTTGCTACTCTCTGTAGTTTATTCTTATTGTGGGAATACGGTTTCCAGTCTCGCGCGTATACCATCAATTTGCACTTATCATCAAGGCCTTTCTACTCATATCCTACATGTATGAGGGCGGATATAGACAACCAAGTCCAGGAACTTTTAAGCGAAGGTCTTAATAGATCATCTAGAATTACTTACAACTCTCCAGTCTGGGTTGTGTCTAAGAAGCTGAAAGCCAATGGTGAAAAACAATATCGAATGGTGATCCATTTCAAACGATTGAACTCGGCCACTTTTCTCGATACTTACCCGATACCCGACATTAATTCTACGCTTGCTAGTCTTAGCAAAGCAAAGTTTTTCACAACTTTGAATTTGTCATCCGGTTTCCATTAAGTACCTATGAAGTTGTCTGATGTTCCAAAAATAGCCTTCTCTACATCTAATGGGATATACGAGTTCCTTACATTTCTGCTACATTTCTGTTTTTAAAACGCACCCGCGATCTTTAAGAGGATGATAGACGACATGGTGAAGGACTACATTGGAAAGATCTGTTACGCATATATTGACGATATAAACGTTCACGGAGCCGAGAAAGAACATCTGAATAATATTAAAAAATCTTCACAAGACTAAACCGAGCGAATCTGAAGATAAATCTTGAAAAAAACTCATTTTATAAAGTCTGAGGTAGAATTTTTAGGATACGTTGTAACACCAAACGGTGTAAAACCTGACGAGAAGAAGGTAGCAGCTATTTAAAAATTTTGTCCTCCAAATAACCTTAAAGAGCTTAAAAGCTTCCTTGGCCTAACATCACACTAAAGCAAGTTCATTCACGATTACGCGAAAGTCGTCAAGCCATTAACAAAATTAAAAAGAGGTGGGTGGTGGCAATCACATTAAATGAGGAGACGATTAAGGCATTCAACATCTTAAAGGAGCTCTTAGTTTCAGCTGACGTATTAGCATTTCCGGACTTTAAAAGATCCTTAAACCTCACCATGGACGCATCGGATTATGCTATAGGTACGGTGCTATCACAAGAAGTAAACGGTAAGGATAAACCAATTTCATATATTTTACGATCACTCAGCAGAACCGAGGAGGGATATGCCACAAATGCGGGATCTTGACAATCTTCGTTTCTACCTTTATGGGGCGAAAATGATTGGTATTTTTACGGATCACCAACCACTAACATATGATCTAGGAAGCAGGAATCATAGCGCCAAATTTAAACGGTGGAAGGAACGGATTGAAGAGTACAACCGCCAGTTGATTTATAAGCAAGGTAAATCAAATGTCGTTTTAGATGATTTTTCAAGGCTGCGAAGCGTACGCTGAACGATTCCGATACAGATACTGCATCGGAAGGTAACTCAGATACGATTACCGATTACAGTTGAGGAAGATGAAAGAACTGTAACTGCAAGTGAAGTAGAATATTTTTCTGCTACATTGCATAGTGCCGAACAAAACAGCACTGATCTGATTCCTCACGCAGTATCTTTTAAACGTGCTTAGAAACTAGCTAGTTATTAAAGAAAGTAAGGAACTATATTGCTTTGAAAATCCTCATGCAGGACGTTCGCGTCTTTGTATCACATTAGAGAAAATTGAGAAAGAGAACCTTACGGAAGTATTGAAAACCCGGTTGAATTCTTCTATTATTGATGGAATCAAGATACCTGAAGGTCACCTGCAAATGCTGCAGGAAATATACTGCGAGCATTTCAAGTATTAGAAAGTCAGAATCACGCAAAAGTTGGTTGAAGACGTTGCTAATGAGGAAAGAGAAAAATAGAAATCACCCTTAAAGGGAAACACTTGAAAAGAATGATAAACTTTTGGACAATTTCTATTTCCCAGGAATGACGAGAAAAATGGTAAAAATGGAAAAGTGGTAACATCTGTGCCAAAAATCCATGTGAAATCCTTCATATGGATATTTTTGAAATTCAGGGTGTAAAATTGTTAAGTAGTATCGACAAGTTTACCAAATTTACAAAGTTCTTTTCTATTAAGCACAGATTGGCAATAACTATACGAAGTAAGCTTTCTAATTAATGCACTAGTTTTCGATCCTCAAGGTAATAGTAATAGACAATGAAAGAAGTTTTCTGAGCCTGGTGCTTTCCAACTACCTCCGGAGCCTTGGAGGCTTCATTCCACCATTGTTGAAATATTTAAATGCGTACAAAGGGAGATCAAGACTTCTGACCCAAAAGAAATGGTTTATATTGCGGTTGGCCAATATAACAACACGGTACACTCCATGACAAAGTGAAGCCAAATGATATATTTTTTAACAGAAGCCAGCGAATAAATTATCAGAATATTAGCAATTTCAAGTACAAACTATTCAAAAATATCAGGGAGATGATTAAAAATAATCAGGAAAAAAGAAATCAGAGAATGAATTATAAAAGAAAAGATCCCACAAAATACCAAGCAGGTGAATTGGTCTACATTTGCGACAAGCAGGTAAAACCCAAACAAAAACCTCTGTATAAACGCAGAACGGTAAATGAGGACAACAGAGTGACGTTAGATACTGAAAAGGTAAGAGAGTACATAAAATCCGTATAAAAAATATTCCCACATAACTCAACCACTTGGTAAGCACAATCTTTTGATGGCAAACAATATTTAACTATTTAATGCCAAATAAAATTTAATTATCTAATGGCAACAATTAGGATCTCTCTAAAAAACAAAAATCAGAAGCAAAAAGAAAAAAGTAATTATAAATTTAAATTCATCAAATAAAATTATAAAATAAGTAACTACTAAAAATAGATATTTGACATGTAAAATAAATAAAAAATTTTGGAAAATTGTAAAATTAAATATATAAATTCTTAAATACGATTATCTATAAATAATATATTATTAACATTTTGAAAAGGAAGTTTTATTATTTTATGAGCAAAATGGTGGATAACCAACAGTTATCAAGATTCGAATCCTGGCCAAATATGAATATCATACAATAAATCTTTTTTTATTACATTATATTAATAAACACTTATTTTTGTTGTATAATCATGAGGTAGATTCAACGTATTCAAGTATAATTCTTCACTGGTAACTATGGAGCATTAATGAACATTTTAAATTAGTGCATACAGTAAATTTGGAGGAATTCGACAGCACCTTAAACAAAGTTGAGGATAATATGAAACATATTAACGAGAATCCCATGAAACTTATAATTGGTTTCCACCTCAATTAGATCAAGTTAAGACGTTTGGTAAACTGGATTATTTGGATCGCTGGTTCACCAGACGATATCGACTCCATTTCATTTTAAGAAGCCAACAAGGGATGCTAACCAACAACAACCAGTTTGTGATCAATCAACAGATCTTCAACTTCACGGAGACATCTATTAAAAAGATCAACGAAATGATTACATTCGCGAATTTTATTAGTAAAGATATTGTTACGTTTATACCTTTTATAAACGTTTTGTTGTTACTGAGTTCTATATTGTAATATAAATAACACCAGATTTTAGAATTTTCAAATTAATAACAAGTTTATTTACTTTAACTACACACAACGTCAAATTTGTACTTTGGCGCTACAGAAAAATTAACTAAATACTTGTGTCTTTACTTCACGAGGTTTATGCTTTAACTAACTATCCACTCAGATGCTGTCTTTTATATTTGTCCGCTAGAGGTTTGTATCATATTTTGTTGTTATGTTTAGTACGAGATTGCGAAAACCGGAATTGGAAAAACGAATCTACTTGCCCAGTATAATATACAGAAAGTTATTTCGGAAGAAGACTCTCTATTTTACGAAAATTTTGTCGAAGCGACAGAATATGCAAAGCCCTCCATTCGGCACTAACGGCACGCTTCTTCTTTATGTACTGTCGGTAAATAACACAGCAAAAATATGGAGTCATAATAGCAAGAGCCACTTATTCTAGAGGGAAACAAGTTGGCCTATAATATCAGAACATAATGATAAGTAAAGACGAAACATATGCGATAACTGGAAATTGTTTTTCAATTAAAAATACAACTATATGTGAAAGAGGTATGCTAGAGAGATTACAAGAGGATGCGTGTGATGCAAGGTTACTTAAAGGTGGAAATGCAAACTGCCACTTTGCTACAGATAATGAAGAGACCATTGAGCTAATGTGTTGACGTACATCAAGCATCTTTAATGGAACTATTAAGAGCGAAAATAAAACGAGAAATATTAGTGAAAATTTTATGGTCCAGTTTTACAATGAGACAACAGAGATAGGGAATCAAACTTTTATCAGCAGAAAATCCAGATCCTGCAAATCCTGCACATGTTCAACTTGGATAACATTAATCATCTAAAAAGCCTGGGAGCAACATTTCATTGCATTTGTCTGTAGTTTGCTACTAAATTTGAAAAAAAAACAGCTGTCATAGAAATCGTCGCAAAAAACCAACCGCAGAAAAGTTAAGAGATTTACCATTCAGCTAGCTGACCCAACGAAATACCGTTGCGCCAAATTCATTTTTCTGTTGAACCAGAATGCTGGTATTATTACATCCATTCTATATTCCGCGTAAATTACCTTCACATTTATGAGACTGTGACGGCGTTTTGGTGCAATATTTCATAATTTGTCGCTTAATGATAAATTTATTTAATATTTTGTTATTTGATACAATTAATTATTCAATATTTTTTTCTTTAATTAATTTCACGTAGTTAAAATATTGACGTCTTTCAGGGCACAATCAGTAACATCCAGAATTGTTTATTAATCAATTGGCCAATAATTTTTTTCTGTGATTGAGGTTGCATTCAAATTCTTATTCGAAATAACATTTAATAAAACAGCGGAGTGATATGCCATGGTCCCTAAAATTACGTAACTGGAACGAACTAAACCGACGTCGAGCCTTTAATTGCGGTATAATTAGATTTTGAAGTATAGTGTAAAAAAAAAAATACTTACTGGTTGGCTAGGCTATTGGGAGATAGTAAGTATTTTACGGTCGTTAGTAGGACTGCTTGTCCAAAATGTGTGATTTTAGATTTTCAGAGCCTTCGGTATAAATAGAGAAATCTCTAAAGTATGCGTATGTATCATGAGTTTTATTTTCACCATAGTAGCTTCATTGTTTGGCCTTTGATTCATCTTTTAGTTTATAGAATTGTGCTGTACTATGCATTTTACCGCATAATTCACAAACTGAGTTGATTTTATTTTTTTCTTTTTAAAATTTATTAATCTGCATTTACCACTACAATGGAATTTCTGCTGTTCACTTAATGTCCTCTCAATATGATTAATGTTCGGGAAACTCATAAAAGGGTTATCTTCTTTTAAACACTTCTTCTTGTTCTGTTTTTTATCAATAAATCTGTACACATAATGTTAATAAAAAAATCTTTTAGCTTGTTTTAAATTTACAGTTTTCTTTAAATTTAAATAAAGTAAAACACTATTCACAAGAGGTTGTCACTTATTATGTTGCGTTTAAATAAATACACGTCCATACTACTCACCATTTGACTGGCGAAGATACAAATATGGCACGTTTTTACTAATGAGGTATATTTATGTCATGACGTAAGCTACCCCCAGAAAAAAACATAAACGAGCCCAAAATAATTTTCTCATGAATCTTTAAATAAGTAATGCAATTTTCCTCTTCGTTAAAGGTCAACCGCCTTCAGAAATACTTTCTAGCTAAGCGTGTTAGTAGTTGTAAATTCATTGGAATTTTTAGGGTTAAAGCGTTTTATTTAGGGATTCGTCTCTAAAAGAGTTTAGATATCCTGTGTTGTTGCATTAGTTAAATGTGCAATTTATAAGTTGGTTCGAAGTTTAATAATCGTTAGAGATTTTCTTTAAATTTTATTCATTAATGTAAATAATAATGAACGCCGCAATTGCCGTTCGGAAGGATAATATTTTCTTCTTTTATTCTTGAGTTTCGTGTGAAGGGCGTGCCGGGTGTGTTTATCGGGTTTATTCTTCTTAAAAAAATAAATTTAATTAATTAAATAAGGCACACTTTTTAAGTGTTAAAATAAAGATTTCCAATGATGAAAGTAACAGAAATACCATTTAATTACGTTTACAGTTGTTTGTTAACTCAAAACTCATTGCATAAAGAATATGCAGAGTTGTTTCTTTAATGACTAATTGCATTTCAGGTATCCAATGTGCGAGTTTGTACGCTTGGTGAAAGGAGTAAGTTACGTTCAGCAAGTCCAAGAAATTACTAAAAATTCTCTAACTTCTAATAATCCAATTGTTTCTATGACATTAGAAGATGCTATGTTAACCGAACCTGTAAAACTAGCACTTGAAATGGGAGTAAGCAATAATACATTGCGTAATAAAACTCAACAAATAATGTTTCAAACTGGACACCCATATGAAACAATTGAAGACTTACTAAAATCTATTTTTGATGAAGAAAATATAAACTCTAGCTTAGAGAACACACCTCAGACTTCCAGTGGAAATCGAATTAGTTCTGTGAATACAGTTACTGCAGAAAATTTTAATATTACCTCTAATGATACATCTATTAATAACACAACCACTTCTACGCCGGCATCAGCAACAAGTGTTAAAGAAACTACCGGCGAAAAATCTTCTGTAAATCTAAATGTTAAATTGAAGAAAAGAGAAATAAATAATGTTTCATCTCGTTCTGAAATGAACACGAAGCTTACTGCAGATCGTAAATTTCTAGAAGAAGAAAATAGAAAATTAAAAGATGCACGACTATGTAAGGTGTGTTTAGATGAAGAAGTTGGGGTTGTTTACCTACCATGCGGTCATTTAGGTGTTGTATTATATCAAAGTAACTTTAATAATCATATTAATTAATCTTTTTTTTAGTTACATGTGTACAGTGTGCACCTGGTGTTGTCCAATGTCCCATGTGCCGAACTAAAATTAAAGGGTTTGTAAGAACTTATCTTTCATAGATTCCGTATTACTGTTTTATTTAAATAACTATAACGTACTATATATTGTTTAAATTTAAGAAAAATATGTATTTTGTTAAATACGATAAAGAGATACTATTGTATATGATATTTGTATTAACCTTATTTTTGATATTGCACTACTTCTGTGCGTATCATCTTCAGGAACTAGTTACTTTGTAAATAATAGAATTCATCTTAAGCAATTAAATATTTTTTCTTTTTTTTTTTTTGATATGTCTGCTTTCTGGCTTCAGTTTATTAAAGAATAAAGCAGATAGATGTGAAGAATATTGATGAAGGAGGTGGGCAGCCATTCGGAAAACGTCGCTTTATGTTCTACTGGTGTCTTATTTTTTCCGATATATTTGTAAATTAACACATGATTTGAAAATAATTGTTCTTTCTTAGTTACACAGTTTTTCAGAGAAATTAACTTTTAAATCAAAGAATCTGTTTTCAAATTTTTCGTATCACGTAGACATATTTTTAATGGCCGTATTAGTATGTTAACCAAGCGTCAGCTCAATATAACTCGAAAACGGCACATCCGATTCGAAAATATTCTCCAATTAGAAGAAAAAACAGCGGATAATTATTTGCTTTAAAAAATTATAAAAAAGGCAAAAACTAAATTTTTCATAAAAATTAACGGTGATATAACAAGATTCACTCAACTCAAACTCATTACCTGTTGTTCATCAAGAAAAAGATTTAAGGGAGTTAATGAACTCTTAAGCGGCAAGGCTATTTAATCCATAAGAAGTTATATTACCATGAGTAAAATGCCTTCTGGAACGTGTTTTTAATATCTCATCACTAAAAATCCTGTTATTCTCATAATAGAATCTGCCCTTATAGGCGGAATGAGAAAAAAGAAAACCCTAAAAATATGCATATTGAAATTGTCGCCGATCGACGAAGAAGAAGTTTTTTAATTATCGCCGCAAATCATTCGTAAAATGTTAAGGAGGTCGCAATTGATTTCGCAAACATTCCGAAATTAACGACACTTCTGAAGCTGGGTCAATTAACGCATTGGCCGAATACGTAGTATGATGATAAAAAACTTACGATGTAATTTTTCACTAGTCACGGACGATGCAAATGGTTAGTGTGGTTTCCCATCAGTAGAATTTAGCTGAATTGGACAAATCACAATGAGCTAAAGTATTATGCCTTTGATTAAAAATAAAACAATTTGCGCTCTTGTACAATCTTTGGTATGAACAACCAACGAATTGTACTTTGACACTTTTATTTTCACATTTATCCCCGTTGACACTGTTTTGCACTTCTTTTTTATTTATTTTAAATAACCAAACTTGTTTGTTTTAGTCTGCACAGCAAGTGTGCACATACACACATATGTGTGCATGTTTATTTTCACTTTACACTCATTTCTTTAGTCAATTTTACTAACCTTGACTATATACATATATTTTTTCCAATAAAAATTATTTATTCCAAAAATTATTATCCCAATAAAATATTTCCTCCTAAAAGGCCTTTGAAAATTCTTTATACAATTATCCGGCTCCGAGAGCCAGTGGTTCGGCGTATACCCAATGGGGTGGTATATGTTAAAAAACGAGAGTTTTCAGAGATCGAAATATCAATGTTCAAGAAAATTAATAATTACCTTTACGCATAGAGTTGCATATAAGATCCAAATAACAAGTGAACGAGCTCTTGCCATAAACTTTAATAAGATGAAATGGCAAACATTTTAAAACTAAACAGTTTAGTCTTTGAAAATAAAAGTACCTATAAGTGAGTTTAAATACTTCAGAAAATAAATATAAAATCATCATTTAACTAAACGATGTTTAGTTAAGTTAGGCAGTCTTACTGACTTTCTTCGAGTGTAGCATTTGAGAGCGAGTGGTCTAGAGGTATGGCGCTCAGATTTTCGCTTTAAAAATAGGTTGCACGAGTTCGAGCGACGTTCGATTAGAATAATGAACATATTTTCTTTTAATAACAAGTAAATGTCGAGGATAGAAAAACTTTCACCAACCAAATTGTGAATAAATATGACAAGGCGGTAAAAATTAGAATATAATTACGAAAACAAAAAATATGATACAGAAACTAGCATAATTGCTAAGAAAGAAAAGTAGCATAAATATGACAACCGTAATTAGTAAGATAAGCACTTTAACAAATAAACATACATTAGGTAGACGAACTAAAGATAAGAAATTAAATAGTTTAGGATGATAATAAAGCAAAAAAGATCAAAGAATTGCAAACAACCTTCTTAGTATTTTTAGTGAATATTTTGTAAATTGTAAGTTAAGAAAATATAATAAAGTGACCAAGACGCATAAGCGTCGGAAAAATAATTTTAAAATTCCGTGTCAAATGTAAAACATTAATTGGCGATCCTGCCAGGAGTAATATAAATCGTAGACCATTCGAATCCTTGACGCAGCAAGGACTTAAATAAACCTTTGTATGAAGAGAAATCTTAATGTTTTCAAATAAAAAAATGAACATCTACGATAAAACCAGACCATTGGAACAAATTAACAAAACACCACAAAAACCCACTATGGTTCAAAACATTGATATGAATATTGCAATTAAATAAATGGCTAATATGCAAGCCAGAATCGAACTCCTGAAGATCGAACATCAAAGACAAGTCCAGACCATTGAAGAAAGAATAATACAATCCCAACAAAATCATCATTTGGAGATTGTTCCTGCTAACCAAAGATAACAATTGAACCGAATATTGGAGATCAAAATCAGGCGAAATTAGATATAAATCCTTACTCTTTTTTCGATGGTAACATAAACAACTATAAAATATGGAAAGAAGACTTGACTAGAAGGATGGAAACTATAGCCAACCTTAGCGACAAGCCCATCTATATTCAAGCTCTACAAATTGTAAAAACTAAAATCCAGCGACTAATTTTGATGATAGACTTGATAAAACATATGCGGATACTCGACCACTGTATGTGCTCCAGGATGTAATGAAGAGGTGCATCCAAGGAAGGAAATCAATGGGCGAATTCCATGATGAAATAAAAAACACCTTAACTTGATTATCTCAAAAATAGCAATGTCTGGTTACGTTTATGCTGCAACCCTTCGGGTCTTTGTACAGCAAACACTACGTGATTTGGAACATGCATATAAGATTGCACGGACAATCGAACACGACACCGAAACCAAAATGTAAGGTTGTCCAACGATGTAAGAAACTCACAAAGGAATGTTTTCAACAATGCCATCAGCATTATCAATGGCATCTACAAAGACAACAGAGTTTTGTCACGCCAAGACGAAACCAGGCGCAACCTCGCCCAGAGCCAATGGATACCTAATCGGGTAACACCTTTAGACAACCCACGCGCTACAATAATTTTAACAAACGACCAAGGGAATTCGGCGGTCAGTTACAAATTCACAAAACAATGATGAATAATCACCTATCAATATAGAATTATGACAACCTGAGTATGATAACGGAAAATGGTATGATAAACACATTAGTAATTAAGCCTTTAAACTAAATAGCGGGTTGCCTTGTCTCACCATGAGTGACGGCGAAAAAGATTACTCTGTCATGGCTGATACAGGAGCAACTTATAATTATGTTAATAAACATTCAATAATTTAACAAAATTAAAAGAAAATAGACAAGTCACATCAATACATGGCACCTCCCTCATAATGTAAAAACAGACAATACAGTTTTTAGGTAAAGAAATAGATTTCGTCGAAACTGATTATATAAAGGATTTTGACTTTATTCTGGGATGGGAAGGAATAAACATATCATAAGCAATAATAAATAGATACACGAAACTTAACATTTGCAGTAGGACAAAAACAGATACACCCATCTGGGCGAAGCAATATCCTTATCCCATAGCGGACAATGACTTCGTGAATCAAGAAAATCAAATTTAACTTCACGATGGAATAATTCACCGTAGAAATAGTCCCCTTACAATTCACCCATTTGGACTGTTCCTAACAACGGAGTAGACGAAACAGGTAAACCAAGGCGACGCATGGTCGTTGATATCCAAATACTAAACTCGATTATAGTACCCGATAGATACATTCTACCAGAGCTAAATTTGACGATTCAAAATCTTGGGAAGCTAAATAAAAATAAAAGGGGACAGGAAAAAACTGATTTTTGCATAAATGCTGGCAAGTACCAATTCGTGCATATGCCATTCGGACTTAAAAATGCCCCCAATATATTTCAAAGATGTGTCGATGACATCCTTCGGGAGTACTTCGGTAAATTTGCATATGTTTATATTGACGATGTCCTAATATATTCTTCGTCAGCTGAAGAACATGCGAAACACAACGAATTAAAATTCGAGGTATTGAACTGAACAACACTCAAGTTGTCTGATAAGAAATCTAAAGTTTTTCAGACAAAAGTGGAATACATGGGACATTTATAAAATATAACAGGATATCCACAAACGCTGAAAAGGTAGAAACAATAGACAAATACCTAGTACCTACGACACTAAAAGACCTTGAGAGGATTCTTAGGCATGACGGACTACTGCCGTAAGTTTATAAAAGGATATATTAGTATAACAAAACCACTGACCATACACCAACGGGGAGACAACGGATCGATAAATGACGCAGCCATCAGGGCATTCGAAAAGTTAAAGGAACGAGTTGAACTATTTCAAACCGATTACACTAAACAATTTGAATTGCCTATAGACGCTTCCAACATAGCTATACTCAGCCAAAACAGAAAACCTATATTTTTCCTTAGTAAGACTGAAAAAAATTATTCCGCAACTGAAAAGGAGTTACTAGCCATTATTTGGACACTTCAAAAATTTACAAACTTCATATACGGAACGACGGACCTAACGATCTATACTGACCACCAATCGTTAACTTGCGTGTGTTATCAGAGAAAAAATCCCAATCTAAAACTTAAACGTTGGAAAGCGGTGATAAAAGATTTTGGTACCACGCTCGTGTACAAGCCAGGTCGCCAGAACGTAGTTGCTGACGCACTTTTCCGACAACAAATAAATACGTCATCTATAGATACGGCACACTTAGCAGAGAGTTTACCAACATAGATAATGAAAATAATTCCACAACCATTTAATTCCTTCACCATATAAATTGAACTAGTCTCGAATATGGACAAAAAGGAAAACAAAGTTAGACATGTTATAAACTTTACCACGCGTTATAAACTGCAACCACAGAAAATAACTGCATTACACACTACGAGTGAGACTGCTTATGCCATAGGCATGAAAATCACTTTCAAGGGCACGAATTTTGTTTTCACACCAAATAAAGTTATAGACATCAGAGAAAAATCACCACATGACAGAGCACATAGAGATTATAAAAAGAACGTGCAGGAAATTTTAGAGAAATACTATTGGGCAGAAATAAACAAGAATTGTAAAGAATACAATAAAAATACGAAAGACGATCAACAAGAGAACCACTCAGAGACGCAACTATACCAAGCGAACCAGACAAATTGATACATATGAATTAATATTTTAACGAAGATAAATATCGCGATTGACAAATACTCAAAGTATGTTACAGCGAGAGAAATCGAATCAAGAGAAAGAATGAACAAAAAATGGAAGAAATAATTGTGAATAACTACCCTGAGTGCAAATGCTGTTTTACGAACCCACTCGTGGAACAAATGTGTATAAACTACAATATAAATAAAATCCAAACACCAGTCTATCGATCAACAGCAAACGGTGAAGTTGAACGTGTTAATGGCATAATATCGGCGTTAATACGCACCCTAAAAATAAAAAATTCAACGAGTACTACAGATGAAATAAAAAAGATGATATAAAAACATACCGTAAAGGAAGACCGTGGGGACACAGGGAGAAGGGATCGTTCACAAGGATAACTTCAAAACTACACCTTAACTAAAGATGATGATAATATACCTGACAATACTCGGCGTGCTGTGGCAAACAGGCAAGGCAAACCTGGAGTTAAAAAGCCTCGAAAACCAAAAGTTCGTGTTGACTGGATCAGACGATGTTTTTATTTTCGATGGCTACTCTTACTTATTTTATATTACAAACCTTACCGCATACAAACAAACATTCACAGACAAAAACAAAGTAGCAGAATACGTTTGGATAAAAAAGATTAAAATATTGGCAGATCAGGTAAACGAACATAGAAGATCCATAAATTTCATGCGATGTGCATTAAAATTCGTTGCAGGAAACCCAGACCATGATGACCTTACTGCTATTGACACAAAAATAAATAAACTAATCGAAAACAATGAACTACAACGTATAGCAAACCGTAGATTTGAAGAACTAATAGAATCATTTTAAAAAAAGCTATCTATTGGGCCAGTTCACATTGGATTAATATTTGTTTCGCACAACTTTAGTTCTTTCCAAAACACACTAGATTAATTATTTTAGCACAAAATTCTATACGTATACACATCTTTGTGTGTATTAGTGTGTTTTATTCATTTCATGTTTGTTTTTCGTTCGGTATACACCACAGTATACGCATTACAAAATAAATATGGCTGTAAGTGATGATGAAATGTTTGTTTCTAGTTTTATTTTATGTAAAATTATTTTTATTCTTAATCAACCTTTTTTATTTTAATTAAATAAAAAAAATTTTTCAATTTGTTAATAATTTTTGTTATTAAAAATTTATTTTTCCTGAAGAATCTTTCCATAGGAAAGCGAAATATTGAAATTTAATTAAAAAGACGTTTAAAAGATTAATACATATTTAATTTTCTGTAAAATATAAAAATATTATAACAAAAACTTGAATTCAATAATAAAAAAGATAAAATAGTAAAAAAGATAAAAAAAAATAGCATAAAATCTATTTATCTACTTTTGAATTCATATTCATATTTACACTACAATAGCCAACTGAAGACTAAAAATCGCTCTGCAAAAAAAAACACACAAGACCTGTGTTTTCATAAATGCATGTGTATTAGTCTTGTTTTCGTTGTGCGGCGTTGAAGCTGATAGAAAAATTGTTTCAACCAAAAACTACCCCCCTCACCGAAAATGCCTACAAACTGCCAGCACAACTAATACAATGTGAACTGGCTCATTGATTGAACAAGTGCAGAACAATTAATGCGGCATAGAGCAACGCATATCTCTCCGAAGCATTGGATCTTTACGACTTAAGGAGAATCATGGAACACGAACTGACGTCAGTACCCATCATAAACATTCTAGAATACTCAGACATACATATCGCAAGAACAGACGACATATCGCAACATATAAATATCCAATATTAAATTAATCTTGCAAACTTTTCAAAATTACTCTATTCTGTTTTAGACACTGAAAAAAAAAGACGGATGAAAGCATAGCTCAGTGTGGTACAAATACATATGAATTAACCGATGTAATAGCTACTTAGGAGAAAACATTTCCAAACGCAACAACAACACTGACGACTGCATAATATCCTTACTTGACGGTAGGAAACCAAAATGTACAGTTGTACAGGAATAAACCATAAATTCTTGAAAACCGACGACGGTTTCATACTTTTAAATATAATACTTCAAGTAAGGAACATCACTACAAAGGGACTAACATTGGTAACATACACAGAGGTAATAACGATTGACAACATAACCTAGAGAAACATTCACTATAGAATTATAGAAGCCATATACACAAAACATAATGAGGATTTTCAAATCTCTGAGAAAGTTTACATACCATATGAAGAACACGAAATATTTTTTTGGGCATAGTTATAGCAACAATCTACACAGTGGTTAAAATATACAACTATACTACGATATACAGAAAGAAGAAAACAGAAGAAAGTTGTATGTGTATTACAAACAAGAAATATAAAAAGCTAAACGAGAGTTAAATCGGGACAATTTAGCTTACAAAGGGGAGAGTTAGCGACGTTCGATAAAAATACTGAACTTATTTTTTAATAACAGGTAAACAATTTTAAGGATGGAAAAACTTTGACCAGCCAAATTTTTAATGAATATGACCTTCATAAAAAGGCGGTAAAAATCAGAACATAAGTACCAAGGTCGAGAGGGACGAATAATATTGTTACGTTTATACCTTTTATAAACGTTTTGTTGTAAGTTCTTCATTACAAAATAAATAACGCCAATTTTTATAGTTCTTAAATTAATAACACGTTTATTTACTTTAACTACACAAAGTTAATACTATAGAACAATTTACTTAAGATGCACATTTTTACTTCACGAGGTTTATTTTTACACTGACTAACTATCTACTCAGAATCTTCTACTCCCTTTGTATCACATTTTGTTGTTGTATGTTGTCCATTCAATGTATACGCCTCTGTATGTTTGTGTGTATTTTTTATGTTTTTGTTTTTATACTGATAAAGTTTCTACTTGGAATTTATTTTAAGATATTTGTTGTTGTCTCGTGTAGCTAAGTTTTCTTAAAAAACTAAGCAGTTAGTCTTGCATGTAACAAATTTCTACGCAGTTAGTAAACAGAAATTTGTTGTTGTTTTACGCGTATAAAATTTCTACGTAGTTTGTAACTAGAAATATCTTGTTGCGTGCTCAATTTTCTTGGCAAGTCATGCAGTAAGTAATAAATATACCCAGTAGTTCACTTTATTGCTTTATTATTTTCTTTTAAAACTTAAGTGACAATATTATACAGAAACTAGCATAATTACTAAGAAAAGTAGCATAAATATGGCCACCGTAATTAGTAACAACAAATAAACATACATTAGGTAGACGAACTAAAGATAAAGAATGATAATAAAGCAAGAAAGATTAAAGAATTGCAAACAACCCTAAATAATTAGTAATATTGTTACGTTGATACCTTTTATAAACGCTTTGTTGTGAGTTATTTATTGCAAAATAAATAACACCAGTTTTTAGAATTTTTAAATTTATAACAATTATATTTACTTTAACTACACGAGGTTGACACAGAACAATTTATTTAAAATGCACGTCTTCATTTGATGGTTTAATTTTACACTGATTACACTGATTATCCACTCAAACGCTTCCCTATTTATACTTGTCCAATTAGAATCTAGAAGATTTAAGAATCTTCTACTCCCTTTGTGTGCGTTTTGTTGTTGTAGGTTGTTTATTCTATGTATAGGCGCCTGTATGTTTGTGTGTAAAGTTGTTTTTGTTTTTATGCTGATAAGGTTTCTGCTTGGGATTTATTTCAATACATTTGTTGTTTTTTGTAAAAAAGAGTTTCTTAGAAAACTACGCAGATGGTAAACAAAATGTATATTTGTTGTTGTAAAATTAGTTTTTGTCTTGTGCGTTTAGATGATAAACAGCATACTTGTATTTTTTTTCTTGCATGCCAGGCAGTTAGTAAACAACATATAAAATTGTAGTTGTGTGTGTGTATAAACTTCTTCGCCGTTTGTAATCAGTAGTTTGCTTTATTGCGTAATTATTTTATTTTAAATCTTAAGCAAGACACATTCGTAACACTGCCGCCCACTTAAGCCCTTTCGTCCCGAATAGGCTCAATATTCCTTTGGCCATACTTGTCCAGTCGCTTCAAGTGGACCACCTTCATCTTAGACCTCGGACTTTGATATTTCTGTGTCCGATAAACCACGTCATTCAATTTTTTGATCACCTTGTATGGTCCTTCCCAGTGGGTTTGCAGTTTCGGAGACAGTCCTTTTTTTCGTTGTGGGTTATATAGTAAAACCAGTTGTCCTTCTGTAAATCCTTCCGTATTTGCTGCTCGATCATACCTGGCTTTCATTTTGTCGCTGGACAATTCGATACGATTGCGGACAAACTCCTGAAGCTCGTGCAGGTCTTCTTGTATCTGAGTAACATTTTCATTATCGTCGTATGCAGGAATAGGTTTAACGCCAAATTCTAAGTCGGTTGGTAGTTTTAGCTCTCTCCCAAACACGAATTTTGCTGGACTACATGCTGTTGAATCGTGGATAGCTGATCGGTATGCCAGAAGAAATTTTGGTACATGCTCGTCCCAATCCTTTTGGTGTATACTGACTACTTTTCAGAGATATTCTTCCAGGGTGCGGTTGAATCTTTTTACCATGCCATCTGACTGCGGATGCAGTGGTGTCGTTCTCGTCTTTTTGATCCCATAAATGTCGCACATTTCCTTGAATTTGGTCGACTCAAAATTTCGTCCCTGATGGGAGTGAAGTTCTGTTGGAGCACCGTATCGACACACCCAATTGTTCACAAGTTCATCTACAACCGTTTTGGACTCTTGGTACGGAATGGGTTACGCCTCGGGCCATTTGCTGAAATAATCGATTACTACCAGCAGATACCGATTTCCAGCATTACTGACAGGGAATGGGCCTGCGATATCCATTGCTATCCGCTCAAAAGGGGTGCCTGCGTTGTACTGTTGTAGCTTGCCACGACTTTTCCTTGTTGGACCCTTGGCCGCAATACACTGCTCGCAATTAGCTATCCATTCGGCTACAGATTATGGGGAGTGTACCCAGTAAAATCGCTGTTTTATCTTTTCCAGTGTTTTTGTTACACCCGCCGCTGGGACCATTATGAAACTGCTGTATTACATCTTTTATCCGGGGACTTGGCACTACGATTAAGTCCATTGTAGTTTTTCCATCTCCACTTTCCCGATTTCGATATAGGCAACCATTTACCACTTTAAGGCTACTCCACTGAGCCCAGTATGATTTTTCCAGCGGGCTTTCTGCCGATATTTCGTTACGGTCCGGTCTTATGTTCTCTAGTTTGGCCGATATAATTTTTGACAAAATGGGATCCTCTTTTTGGGCCTCAGACCAATCTTCTCCTGTGCCAATTTGGATTCGCCTCACATCAATGATGGATTCCTTTTCCTCGACTTTTGTGCAGTGCCTGCATTCTACGTTACATGGGCGTCTTGAAAGGGCAATTCTTTACTGCCAATATTTTATCCTCGTTAGTTGATACGCCCTCTGCTGTTACACGATGCCCCAAGTATTTGACCTCTTTTTGAAGCGCACATTTCTTAACACTTAATTTAAGTCCTGCAGCCGCTATACGCTTGAGAACTTTATCCAGGTTTTTGAGGTGTTCATCAAAAGTCCTTCCCATCACGATTATATCATCCAGATATACTAAAGTCTTCCAGTTGAGTCCCTTTAGCACACGTTCCATTAAGCGCTCAAAAGTATCTGGAGCATTGCAGAGCCCAAAGGGCATTACTTTAAACTGCCACAACCCATTGCTCGCGCTGAAGGCAGTTTTCTCCTTGTCTTTATCGGCTATATTAACTTGCCAGTAACCACTCTACAAGTCTAAGGTAGAGAACCATTTCGTTTCGGACAACGTGTCTAAGGTGTCGTCAATTCTTGGTAGCGGAAAACTGTCTCTCTTAGTGACATCATTGAGTTTTCTATAGTCGACGCAAAATCTGGTGTTGCCATCTTTCTTCTTTACTAGCACTATCGGCGAGCTCCATGGACTCGAAGATGGCTCAATCACTCCGTTCCGCCCCATTTCGTTAATCAGTTCTTTGACCTCGTTTCGTTTTGGAAGTGGAACACTTCTGGGTGCTTGTTTTATGGGCCTCGCTTCGCCGGTATTTATTTCATGTTTCACCACTGCTGTTCTACCTTGGCTTTTGTTATTTAGGGCGAAGACGGCGGTATTTTTTCTTAGCAACTGCTTTTCTTTATTTCTGTCGGGTGCTTTTAGTTCTGCTACGCATTTATTCACCTGCTCTGTTAGCAAATCCCGCTCTTTAGCAGTTATTTTGGGGCATTCTGGATATGTCGCACAATTAATTACGGCTCCTGCCGGCTCACATCGACCGATTTTAGCATTTTCGCCAATTGTCTTCTCGCTGCTGGACAGATTTAGTAGTCTCACAGGAACTTTCCCATTGTTGCAGCTGTTCACGAGAGCTTTAGATGTTATCACATTATTCCTTACGTCTTCTGGTTGTACCACCCACAACCGGTTGTCCACACAATCTGCCTCCACACGTGCCCAAACTATAGTTTCCGCCAGAGGTGGTAGTTTTCGGCGTTCGATCGCAAATAGTTTCCTTACCGCGTCCCTACTCTCATATCCAACATTTAAGGGGATCTCTACGTTGCGTCAGATCATTATTAGCTGCCCCATGTCCAGATTAATACCGTGAGCTATCATGAAGTCTGCACCGATAATAACTTCGTCCACTATGTCAGCGACAACAAACACGTGATCTGCGCTGATGTTTCCGATAGTCAACCGTACCCTGGCTCTTCCATAGACGATGGCTGAATCCCCAGTTGCCGTGCGCATTTGTACATTCCTTAACGGTTCCACTGCCTCTTTAACTAAATCGGGCCTTATTACGGACTGAGATGCTCATGTGATTAAGGTGAGGATTTGCTTCTTTCCACTGGTCAACCCGCAGACAGTAAGGTTATTATTTTTCTGTTGCATGATGGAAATGTAGATTGCGGGGCCATCGGTTGTGGGAACTAGCTTTTGCCCCTCAGTGCTACCTCGTTTTAGTTTAACGGTGAATCGTGCGATTTGGGGTTGTTTGCCCGTTTGTGTTCCCTTGGAGGTGAAGCAGATTTTGACCTTTTCTTAACAGATCTGCAGTTGCGCTGAAAATGTCTGACCTTACCGCAGTTAAAGCATTTTGCACGCGATTATTTCTTCCAGTAGCTGCTCAAGCATTTCCTTCATCTCGCTTCTTTTGTCTCCGTAGCTTTCCATATCAGCCTCAAGACGTCGTACCTTGTAGACTTTTGGCTTTATGATAACTTTGGCGGTCTCCTGAGCCAGCGCGTACAAGATTGTTTCGCTGAAGGATGCTTTCTGTGCTGCACAAACTGCATATTTAATATCTGGATCTCTTCTGCCATTCACAAATGTTTCTATTTTAAACTGATCCAGGAATGGATGATGTTCACCTGGATAAGTAATTTGCACCAAACGTTCAATCTCCATGGCAAAATCTTGCAGCGTCTCATTTGCCTTCTGCACCCTGCCTCGTAACTCTATTCTGTATAGTTCTCTCTTATGCTCGCCGCCGTACTTGCGTTGTAAGGTCACCATTATGTCCTCTAATTATTCCTGCAGGCTCCTGGTAAGCTTTCGAGGATTTCGGCAGCTGCACCTTTTAAGGCCAAAATTAGCTCAATAGCTTTTTCTTCATTGTTCTAACCATTTTTGCTGGCCACTATTTCAAACTGGAACTTGAATACATTAAACGGTGCGCTACCGTCAGAGCTCGGGGTGTTTATCCTCCTGGAGTGCTCTGAGACGACTCTCACCGGTCGTCCATTTTCGTTTTTAGTTCATGCAATTCTCCGTCCACTTTTCTCTCCAGGCCTGATAATTTTTGGTCAAATTCGCTGACTTTCTGTTCCACAGCTTCTGCTCGTTTGCCAAATATTTCTGAAATTTCTTGAAATTTCTTGTTGGCTCTAGAGCTTTCTTAAATTGCATCAATCTTCGCACTGTTAATTTTGGAGCTTTCTTGGATGACATCTAGAAGTTTGTCATTTGTGGCATCAATTTTCGCACTGTTGATTCTAGAACTTTCTTGAATGACACATAGAAGTTTGTATTTGTGGCATCAATTTTCGTACTGCCGGCTCTAGAGCTTTATTGAATTGCCGCAAGTATTGTATTGTTTGCTGATGGATTACATACCTCAACCGCTTCTTTGTCTTCGAATTCGTATGTCCCAATATCGATGTTTCGCTGCTTGAATTCATCAATCAACCTTGCAATTCCGCTTTACTTCCCGTGGTTGGCAGATTTGACTTATTCAGCTCCTTTTTTAGCTGCTCAACTTTCAGTTCTTCCAACTTCATTGTAGCTGATTTATTTTATTTTTTTTGCAATCCCACTTCTGACACCAGTTGTTACTTTTATAGCTTTTATAAACGCTTTGTTGTGAGTTCTTTATTGCATAATAGATAACACCAGTTTTTAGAATTTTTAAATTTATAACAATTTTCTTTACTTTAACTACACAAGGTTGACACAGAACAATTTACCTGATGAGGTTTTCACTTCATGAGGTTTAGTTTTACACTGACTGAGAAATTGTAATAAAGTGAACAAGACGCATAAGCGTGGGAAAAATATTTTTTTAAACGTAAACCATTCACGCGCAGCAATGGTTAAATAGACAAGCTTTAAAAGTATTTGACTCAAATTTGAAACGTATACTAACTTTGGTTTCGTGGACAGATAGGAAACTGTAGTGTACCACACATGTGTACTATACAAACCTTATTAAATAGTAACATGTGTCGCCTCAAATGCAATTGATGTAAGCGATGAACGTATACAAATTAAGGGGAAACATTTTTGAGAGTCACATTTATTTGAGTGTTTTTATTCTATCATTTTGATTCACCACATGGAAAATAGAACACAAATGCATGTCATTGAAGAGAAATTAATGAATATTAAGTTAGAAAGGTCAATAAAAATATGTAAATATAAAAAGGATTGCCTGCCAATAATAATCCAGACTTGACTAACATATTTGAAAGAGTTTTGTATTTTGACCCTTCGGTATTCTGGCAGTTCTTCGAACACCTTTTTAAGCTGGAACCCTTCAACTGTTTAAACAAAATAAAGGGCTATAGGGCAATAACATAAAAATTTAAATATTAGTTAACAATAGCAGCGAACCAGCCAATGAACTTGATCTAGCAGCATAGGCACTTTTATTGGGTCAGCCGGTCAGCGAACTTCTTCTTGCAGCATAGGCACTTCCGGTATTTTAGGCTTTAATAATAATTTTGCTGCATCAGCGTTTGGGTGCAAACACATGCCGATGCAACGTGATCGTACGAGGTTAAGTGGGAATGGTAATGTGATGGTTGAGGCAGTCTTGGTTGCGTGCTCATTCAGTAAAGTGCTTTAGTTTTTAAATGAAAAAATATAATTTGTAATTAATAAAGAAATAATTAATATAAATGAAGTGTCAAAAATATAATTTGTAATTAATAAAGAATTAATTAATATAAATAAAGTGTCGAATTAATAAGTAAGTTCTTGTGTTGATTTAATGGGAAAAAGGCGCAGTTGATAGCGCCCCTTAATTTTTTTAAATAACTCCAGGTAAGATTCCTTAACTTATTATATGGCAATCCTGTCATTATAAAATTAACCATACACATTACAAAAGTTTGTAAGATTGTTGGCCTCTTGTTTCAATATGAAAAAAGAAGTAAATTAAGTTAACGAGGATGAAATATTCTTTGGTGGAGTCAAGGTGGCAAATTTCATATCGCCTAACTGTCCATTATTTGTTTTTTTTAAATACTTATTCTAGCTAGTAAGATAAAAAATGCATAAAGAAAGTTGATAAGTCAACAATTGCATTATGCCAAAAAATAAAAGTTATAAATCACTTTAACCCTGGAAAGGTAATGCTTTTTTACCCTACACTAAAGGTAATGTTCGTCGAATCGACGAAGTTGTTTTCAATTTACATTTCTTCTACCAAAAATGAAGCAGATAAGATTATTATACTACGTTTAGCAAAAATTTACTTTATTTCTTCTTTCTTTTCTGTGTAAAAAAACGTAGTTTCAAAGAATATTAAAACCTGAGATCAACTTTGTTTTGACCCTAACATAAAACCCTTATGAAAGGTTTTTTGGCCCGGAACTCCCCTGGAATCAAACACAATGCGGAATAAGCGGTAGTATTATTATTGTTTTAGTATTATTATGAAAGGTTTTTTGGCCCGGAACTCCCCTGGAATCAAACACAATGCGGAATAAGCGGTAGTATTTTGGGTAAACTTATGTTGCAAGGTAAGTATGACTGTGATCTGCTCCCCAGGTGTGTATGACCTATAAACAAATGTCATCAACTCAATGTTCGTCCAATCGACAAAGTTCTTATCAATTTACATTTTTTCTACCAAAATTGAAGCAAAAATTTACTTTATTAAAAAAAAAAGATTGTGGCGACCTGCAACATATTAAATTGCTTAATTTTAATATTAGTTTTGTTTTTAATTCAAGTTCTTTGACCACTTCCAAGATTATTGTGTAGTAAGCAAATTTATTATTATTATTTTTTATATTAATAATAGAAATTCTCACGTTTCTATTTATTGTTTTTTATTAGTATCTGATTACACACTTATAATTCATTCACCGTTATTGCACAACTAAATTGAATTATTATTTTAGCTAAGTAAACACTTTAAATTAGGTCAATTATTTTATTGTTATTGTAGTTTAAGCATTTTTACTGTTAATCATTTGTATATAAAAAGGAAAGCAAATATAAAAAAGTCTGTCGTTATTAGTAGACATTCAAGTGTGTTTTACTTTGACGGCTTCCCCCTTTCTGCAAGTTTAAGTGCTTGGAAGAAAGCATTCATAAGCTTAGTGGCAATACAAATTCAAGCCTTTGGCCTGAGCACCACTAACGAATTAACAAAGTTCATTTAGTTTCTCTGAGAGCCATTTGTTTATCTTTGAGTAGTTTATTCCTCAGTCTTTTTTTATTTCAAAAGAGGTAGACCCTGACGAAACTAAACATTAGTAAAAAAACACAACAAAAAAACTTAATAAATATTCCAATATGCAGTGTTTTTTTCTGTTTGTTTGCGTCTTTTATATATAAGATATATAAATAAACAAGTCCAATATAAGGCCTATTTCAAAAGATAAAAACAATTGCAACCATTTACGTGCTGGTGTCTCTACATTTCTCCTTTTCATACATATCCATAAACAAATCAATTGACTCGTTGCACTCGCCAACAGTGTCCCTTGCTTGACAAATTTTTGTCTGACAATGAACCTGTACTTCCCTTGGCATGCTGGCGGTTGCTCCGGCTGAAGCTCGCCGGCTTGGGGTGGGATCCTTGCCAGTTCTTCAACCTAGTTGGGCCTACAGACATATGCCAGACTGAAAAGATGGTTTACTTGAAAATTATGGAGCCCGAAGCAAGTGGGAATAGCTTCCTCCTTAGATAACCTCCTGGGAGATGGAACGCCATTAACCCTCCCCTTAGAGGCACTTAACCTCTCCGTGGCACCGTTTGAGCACTTACCGATAACCCTAGCTTCCCCTTGCAACTATCTACCCCCCCTACTGTCACAAAATCACAAGCAATTATTCAAAATAATGAAATACAACATCTATTCCAACCGAACAATACTTCCTTAAAATATTTGCTGTTATGGCTTTCTTGCGTCTAGATGTTTTCGGCCTATATTCGCATCAGTTTTGACGTTATAGTGTCATCGGCACACCGACCGCAGAAATGTGTCAGTTGCTGGATGTAGCAGCAATGTTGACACTTTTGGCGGATGCTGGGTGTATTGATGTTGTACCGATGGCTTAAACGTTGTAGCTATTTTTCCTTCTGTTATGAAAAGGCTTTTAAATAGATTAATAAGAATTGTGCCGTTCCTTTCGTCCTATATACTGTGCCAATTAACTTTGGCACGAATATTCATTGATAAGAATGATTGTGAAAATGGAAATGTAGGAAATATTCTCAAAAGAGAAATTTTAAAGGGAAAAACTGCAATATTTGCCGAATTAAATGATCATGAGTACAGTACATTAAGTGTTCTAAATTTGCTAAAGATATTGTCGAGGAAAACGACTTGATAAAGCAAATAGCATTGTTTCATTAATTAGAAACGGGTCATGCTGGCATAGTTCCAACTTTTGAAATGTTGTTTTGGTTTTTATATTTTTGGATGTTATTCAATTCAAGTTCTGCCTTCAATCAATTAACATTTAGTTTAATTTTTTATATTAATTAATTATACAAATATATATCGTTAAATTTTGAATTAAATTTTAAATTAAATTCTTTATGAAGAAGCGATTGTGAGATCTACACATATTGCCCTCACGTGCTTCTCTGCGAATGTTTTTAGCAGTAGCACTAATATACGACGGTGATATCACTGTTTGCTCATCACTATCACTACTAGTAGTAAAATTTGGCGAATTTCATGTTGAAAAAACTGAATTACTCACAGTCTTAAAATTAGTCCCAGTAATTTTACCGGGCGATGGATTCGTCAGCGTTGGGATTGTGATTATGGTAGATGCATTCATGCTACTAACAACACTGGAATTGGTCGTTGGCAAATTATTGTCATAGCCTGTTTCCACGACAGTTTGAATCTCGTGCTTCGCTCTCTGAAGCAAGTTTGTGAATCATGCTGTTTACACGACTCATTTATCTGCTTCGATTTGGCTGTTGTTATTAAACAGAAAAACATAAGTTGAAAAACAACAACAACAGTTGAAAAACAACAGAAGATATCCTTCTTGCCGCGATAGCATTAAGTATAATTTTTTTTCCTATCCATTTTTTTTTTAATTTTATAAAATTAAAATTAATTAATTAAGTTTTAACTTTATTTTGTTTGTAAATTTTCTTTGTTTACAAAAACGTTTAATTTTGATAACTAGTGCAGATAAACTTACGATAAAAATTAGGGAAGAGAGGATTTTTACTTGCTTCGCAACTAGCTTCAATATGAATCTACCAGCTTCGCTCTTAAAATTTTGTATGGCGAAGCAGGTTGATTCGCTTATGATTGGGGTGTGAAGCAAGAATAGAGAGCAGGTGCCGTGGAAACACCATATCAGATAACATTTTGCTGGCTTGACGTGTTAACAATATTAAGAGCAAATGGTATTTATATAACGCGGATTTTAAATAGAAAAATATAACTACTAAGATAAAAAACTTTCCTCTTTCTTTTCTGGTAAAAACCTAGTGTAAAAAAATGCCGTTTCAAAGAACATTAAACTTCAAATATGAAAAATATTTTTATGTATGTGAAAAACGTAGTTTCAAAGAATATTAAAACCTAGGATCAACTTTGTTACGACCCTAACATAAAACCCTAATGAAAGGTTTTTTGACCCGGAACTTCTCTGGAATCAAACACAATGCGGAATAAGCGGTAGTGTTTTGGGTAAACTTATATTGCAAGGTAAGTATGACTGTGATTTGCTCCCCAGGTGTGTATGACCTATAAACAAATGCCATCAATTCAATGTTCGTCCAATCGACAAAGTTCTTTTCAATTTACATTTTTTCTACTAAAATTAAAGCAGATAAAATTATTTCCCCTTCTTTTAGCAAAAATTTACTTTATTTAAAAAAGAAAAGATTGCTGCGACCTGCAACATATTAAATTGCTTTATTTTATTTTAAATTCAAGTCAAGCCAAGGTCATTGTGTAGTAAGCAAATTTATTATTATTATTTTTTATATTTAATAAATATCTTTTTTCTTTTTAAAGATCTTTTTTATATATTTTTTCTTCTCGATATTTCGCTTTCCTTTGGAAAGCTTCTTCAGGAAAAAATTTTATATTTTTGAAAACAAAAAATTATTAACAAATTGAAAAAAAAAATGTTTCAAAACATTTGACAAAAACATATAAAATATTTTTTCATACATACATACAAAAATTAAAATTTTCAAATATTCAAACATACAAAAACAAGGAAACGGAAAAAACAAATAAATAACAAATAACAAATTCTCTCTTATGAAATGATTATAACAAATTATGTGTCTTTTTAATTAAGTACCTAATATTCTGAGCTAAATTGTGTCTGTCTTGAAATTTATTCTCCTTACATTTGGTACATTAGCAATTTCCAACATTTCCAACATATAACGTCTCTTGTAGTTTTTTTTCTATATCTAATACTGATGTTTCATCAAACTTTGGATAATGATTATATTTCTTACAATGTGAAGATAAGGATGTCTTCTGTGTTGAAATATTCCTATATTTTTGGTCACACCTGTCACCAGCTAATCTTGTTTTAAGTTTATTTTTTGTTGTCCCAATATAAACTTTGTCACAGTTCACCTGGTCATTTCCTCCACATGGTATCCTACTGCATCAGATATTTCCATTTTTCCTATTTTATCCTTCATACTGCTAAATAATTTATTTAATGTGTTATGTGTTTTGTGTGCAATTATATATTTATTTGTGTCATATATTTTACACTTTCTTAATCTTTCTGATATTCCAGGAACATAAGTTTATGATTTATAATTTCTTGGCTCTGCCGTAGAATTTCCTAAATTATGCCTATAACTACCATATTGTCTAATTAATCTGTTAGTTAATTCTACTGGAAAATCATTATCATTAAGTATATCTCTTATTGTATCCCTATTCTTCATATGAAATTCTCTATCACTTATAGTCAATATTCTGTCTATCAAATTTTTCGCTGTGTTTATTATCATTTTCCTTGGATGTTTTGAATAAAAATTAATAATTCTTCTAGAAGATGTTGGTTTCTTATACCAATCAAATACTAACTTATTTTTCTTCCTTATTATCAATATATCTAAATATGGAAGTCTAGATTCTAATTCTCTTTCAATCGTAAATTTAATATCCGGATGGAAACTATTCAATTCTGATAAAAATAGCATATTTACACGGCCAGTATACCAGAGAAGTCGCAAAAGTGAAAGACAGAAAAAATGGGCTTTTACTAACAACTAAATTTTTAATTAATTTAATTTTTAAGGACTCAATTTCTGTGCCGGTAGACGAGTCTTCTGATTCGCTGCCGTTGGAAAATTATTCTCCTTAACCAAAAAGAATTCGAGTTGGAAGTGACGAGCTCCAAAGCATGCCAGAAAGATTTACTGTTACCAGCAGCCGCTAGTGCACTGCAGAACATTGCCCAAACACCAGCTCAATGAATGCGATGAGGCATTTTGCAATTTCATTAAGCGCGAGCTGGGAAAAATTAAAATTAAAGCAAGACTTAATAGAAACTTTAACATTATGCATTTTTGATGCAAAAAAAAGACAAGCTGCACAGCAGTAGGGCATAAAATGTTTAAATAAAAATTGTAAATAAAAATTAAATGTTCTTCAAGCTGCACAGCAGTAATGCATAAAATGTTTAAATAAGAATTAAATGTTCCTCAAAACTTAATATTTTATTTAATGATTGCAATTTATTCAAATAAAAAAATCTTGTATTATTATTTAACAACGAAAAATTAATTTTTTTAATGCTTATGTTTTTTTTAATATTTATGTAATGTATAGCAAGTTAGGGAAAAACAGTTTATATCAGAAATTGAAATTCTTTATAGCTTGACGTTGCCAAGGGACTAATCCAGTGGTATTAAAATAAACGGAGAGTGCATCTCGAAACTTCCAAGCTTCTTCTCCAGCAATATTACTCTGACACTTTTGAAGGCCGGTTAAGGTAACTTCACTCCGCCAGGATCCGTTTTGTAGGCTTACAGCTTTATTGTTTTCCGAATCGAATAAATGCACATCAAAGCCTCTCTTTCTTATAAAATTGTGCAGGGTGAATGCAGCCATAGTTATTTTTTCCACTTTTTCGATTGATAAGTCTATTTCCCTCTGAAAGATTTGAAACTTATTTGCTAAAATGCCAAAGGCATTTTCGACTACTCGACGTGATCAGCTCAATCGGTAATTGAATATTTTAGTGACGTTTATTGACCTCTCCCCATAAGGTTTTAATATCCTGATATACAAACGAAAGGCGTCATCAGCCACGAAGACAAACGGTACTTTTGTATTAGTAGAAGGCAATTGAGCTTCGGGTGGAAATTCAAATATATTAGTTTTTATACCTGTGCAAAGTAATTATTCATTAAATACAGCTGCATCATTCTCCCTGCCATTAGAACCGAAAGTTTTAGTCTGCATCTACAACAGCCAAAATTATCACGCTATGAAACCTTTTGTAATTATAATAGAAGGCGATATGTTTTCCGTCCTTATAAATAAGTAAATTAGGAATCTATGCAATATAAATACATAACTACTTCATTATTACCTATTGCTCCTAAGCAAAAGGGAAAATTTAATTTCCGCTCGAAAACATTAGCAAATTTCTTCCAATCATTTTGATTCTGCGGCATCTAGAAAAACATATATTACGTAAATAATTATTTCTTAAGATATGTGCACTCGCACTATTAAAAAGTGCATACTTTCAGAAAGACGTCTTTCAAGACAAGATAAATAGCTTCGATTGTTTCCGGTACAATTAGTCTTATGGCTGATGCAGAAATCTGAGATGCATATGACAAATTCATGTATTTTTCACCAGTTGCTAAAAACCTTAAAGTCAAATATAACCTGAAAATAGAAAAATTATATGTTTAACACATTTTAATACCATAAGTACTTTGTATATATAACCGTACAGTGGATATACATTCACGCGTGCTAGTGTTTCCCTTTGAAATTAAAGGTGATACTTTCTCCAGTAATTTACAAAAAGTAGAGTACGACATTCTTATAAAATTCTGGAATGCTTTATGATCTTCCAAACAGAACTGTTTTTCATTGCAGTTATTATCGACACAATGCTGCATAATACAGTTGTATAGCTTTTTGTTTTCATTCTGTTCTTTTAAAATGTTTTTCACAAACTTTAACACAATTTCTTTTATTTTAATTGTTTGTAGAAAAAACACGCACTAAAATGTTGGGAATTTTCTACCCTTCCTACAATCCAAATGTTTATTTTTCCAACTGTGTAATTTTTACACAACTCTAATTTTAATTTCCTTTTTTTTGGCTTTTTACCTTTTGCTTTTTACTCAAATAGATTAATAAAATTTTTCTTCGACTGAATTAAAAAATGTTTATAACTTTAAATTTATTTAATAAAATTGATGCAGAATTTAAATAAATTCTACAAAAGGTTATGGGCCCAGATAAGCGGATAACCAGGTACATATATTCGAACAAAGAAATTGAATGGTAAAATTTTGGGGTTAAAAACGACCCGGCAGAACGTTTTGAAGGTTTTAATTGTTTTACCTGATATAAAAAACAAGGTTTAAAAATGGCAACAAGAGTTTCGTGCATTGATAAATTGAATGGCGGAAACTATGCTACGTGGTGCATTCAGATTAAAAGCTTACTTGTTACCATGGACTTGTGGCATGCCGTCATTGGAGATAGACCAGCTAAAGCAGGAGATCAAGGCAGTTGGGAAACAGATGATTCTAAGGCTCTAGCTACTACTATACTAAGTGTAAAACCCAGCGAATTAATTCACATAAAGAATTGTGCAACGGCTAAAAAGGCTTGGGAAGTATTGAGTTCCTTGTACAAAGCCGATACTGCATCGAGGAAAGTAAATCTGTTTAAAAGATTGGTTCGATTTAAGTTTGACAGTAACCAAAAATTTGCCTCGCAAATAAATGATTTTAGCTCCATCGTTGATGAACTAAAAGAAATTAATGTTGTATTGAACGACGATTTGCTGTCAATTCTACTACTTTGTAGTCTACCAGATGATATGGAGAACTTTGTGATTGCCATCGAAAGCAGAGATGTATTGCCTGGCTATGAAAAATTAGTTCCCAAAATACTTGAAGAAGAAATGCGACAATCAAGCAAAAGTTATAATCAAAATGAGACAGTATTCGCTGCAAATTCTAAGAACCGATACAGAAGAAACAAAAAAAGTACCAGCATCAATAAGTGCGGTTTTACACACATCAACTTTTGTTGCTCAACTGTTGTTTTTTCCATTAGAAAGAAAGAGTAGGGGTATAAAGCTCTCTCTTTCTTGCTAATGGAAAAAACAACAGTTGAGCAACAAAAGTTGATGTGTGTAAAACCGCACTAAGTTTCACAACAACAGCAACAAAAACGATCAGCGTACAAACCGTTTTAAAAGTGATCAATATGAGAAAAAGCATTTTAATGTTAACGACATAAAATGTTATCGCTGTGGAAAAAGCGGTCATTTTCGCTCAAAATGTAAAGAGGGAGATAAAACAGATTTTGCATGTTCATTATATGAAAGCCCAAATGACATAACAGAAAAATTCATATTAGACAGCGGAGCGACATCTCATATGTGTAGAAGCAAAGCATACTTTACAGAATTAACAGAATCCCAACAAGAAATTGTGCTTGCGTCTGGTGAGAGCATAAATGCAAAAGGGCTCGGAGTTGTTGAAATAAAAACAAAATTCTGTAATCTCAATTTACATAATATTTGGTATGTACCTAAATTACATTCGAATTTTATTTCTATTAATAAAATATTAAGGGCAGGATATCATGTTAATTTCCAAAATAAGAAAGCTCTAATTAAAAGCAGACAAAACGAAAATATTTTATCAGCTGAGCTAAGAGAAGGATTATTTGTTGCGAAATTGGAAGTAATTAAAGAAATTGAAAAATTAAATAATATTAAAGAAGAAAATATGCTGAAAAAATGGCACTGCAGATATGGGCACATAAATATAAACGATTTAAACAAACTCTTAAATAAAAATATGGTAAAAGGTTTAAATTTTAAAGTGGCTGACAAAATTGATTGTTTAACTTGTGCTGTAAATAAAATCACTGTGAAGCCTTTCAAAAATTATTCAAGCATCCAAACAAAAGACGTACTGGAGCTTGTACATACAGACTTATGCGGTCCGATTGGAGTGAAATCCGTCGGTGGTTCGTCATATTTTATGGTTTTTATTGACGACTATACTCGATACATATCAATCCATTTTCTAAAAAATAAAAGTGATGCATTTGAAGCATTTACGAATTTTACTGCGATTGCGGAGAAGCAGACTGGCCGCCAAATAAAAATTGTCAGAAGCGACAATGGCAAGGAATTTATCAATGCAAAGTTTAAAGATTTTTTTGCTAAAAAAGGCATTGTACACCAAACTACTGTGAGTTATACCCCGCAACAAAATGGTGTTGCTGAAAGGGCCAACAGAACTTTAGTCGAGATGGCACGTTGTTTATTGGAGCAATCCAAGTTACCACAAAGTTTATGGGGCGAGGCAGTTAACACCGCTGTGTACATTCGAAATAGGTGTCCTACTAAGGTTGTTGAAGATAAAACACCTTATGAAAGATGGACAGGTAAGCAACCGTCAGTATTTCACTTTAAAACATTCGGATGTGATGCGATCGTATTAAACAAAGGCGTTAAGCCGAAAGGCAGTAAATTTTTACCAAAAGGTGTTAAAATGAAATTTGTTGGATACCAATCACAAACGAAAGGTTATCGTTTTTATAATGCTAATACCAAACAAATAGTTATTGCTCGTGATGTCATATTTTTCGAAAATGAAAAAATACCCGCAGAAACTGAAGAAGAAGATCAATTTTATTTTAACATATTTAATCAAAAAGGTGAAGAAGCGCAAGAAGAGCAAGAAAAACAAGAAGAGCAGGTGAGTCTATCTAGCAGTGAGTCTGATAGCGAAGAAATAATAGTAAATCGTAAAAGAAAAAGAGGCCGGCCTAAATTAATTAGAACAAAAGAAAGAGGTAGACCTCGTAAATTTTTTAAAATGGACAGTTTGCCTGAAATGTTAAATTCTATAATTGAAAACCCAAATACTATTAATGAAGCACTAAATTCTAAAAGTTCTGAAAATTGGAAAAAAGCAATGCAAAAAGAGTATGAGACTTTAATAAAAAACGGAACATGGCAGTTAGTTGATAGACCATATAATAAAAACGTTATTGGGTGCAAATGGGTTTTTGTTGTAAAACGCTTGCCAAACGGCGAAATAAAAAATTATAAGCAAGATTAGTAGCACTTGGATGTTCACAAAGTATAATATTGATTATCGTGAAACATTCGTACCTGTAGTAAGACATTCTACTATTAGACTTTTATTAGCGTTGGCTGCCAAACATAAATTGCTGGTGAATCATATAGATGTAGAAGCTGCATACCTAAATGAAGACTTGGCAGAGGAAGTTTATATGATGCAACCGAAAATGTTTGAGGATAAAAATCACCCAAAAAAGGTTTGCAAACTTAATAAAGCCCTGTATGGTTTAAAACAGGCTGGTAGGAAATGGAACAATAAAGTTAATGACATATTGTTAGATATGGGTTTTAATCGCTGTAAATCTGATACATGCGTGTACGTAAAACGAAATAACAACGAATTGTGCCTAATCGCAATTTATGTTGACGATATGTTGTTGGCATGTTCATCTGAACAAGAAATGCAAAATGTCATAACAAATTTAAATAAAAACGTGAAAGCTGTTGATAAAGGCGCTATTTCCTTTTATTTGGGCATGGAGATTATTCGAGATGGGCTTAGGGGTGATATTTCAATACACCAGAAAAAATACACTGAAGAAATACTTGACCGATTTGGTATGTTAAATTGTAAACCTGCAGCAACTCCATGGCCAAGTGGCATAACTCTTGAAAAATGCAAACACCAATGTGAAAACTTAGAGACGAAGGCATACCAAAGACTTGTTGGAGCGTTGATGTATTTATGCGTTATATCGAGACCCGATTTGATACATGTGGTATCAAAAGTTTCTCAATTTAACACACATCCACACAAAGAACATTTCGCAACTGCTAAATATGTGTTGAGATACCTTAAGAAAAATGCAACATCAAAAATTACTTTTTCGAATAATTCTAATAATCTTGAATGTTATACAGACTCGGATTGGGCAAGTGATTCATCCGACAGGACGTCCTACTCAGGTTTTGTCATGTTTATGGCAGGTGGTGCTATCGCATGGGAGTCGCGAAAGCAATCTATGGTGGCTTTAAGCACAATGGAAGCCGAATACATTGCATTGTGCCAGGGCACAAAGGAAACTATTTTTAATCGGTGCTTGCTTCAAGAAATGGGATTCGAAGATTACGTTAAATTTCCAACTCCAATGTTTTGTGATAATCAGTGTTAATACCAGACTCGTTTGTCTGGTTCAACTATTGAATTTAAAGAAGGGTTGGAGGCTGTGTCTGCCCAAGTGGTACACTAGGACAGCTTACGGTTAATACCAGACTCGTTTGTCTGGTTTAACTGAATAAAGGGGCTGGTCGCTGGGTTGTTCAAGTGGTACACAAGGACAACTCAAAGGGAAGACCAGGATCGCTTTGCTGAGGAAGAACAGGAGGTGATGACCAGGATCGCTATGCTGAGGAAGAACAGGTGGTGAAGACCAGGACCGCTATGCTGAGGAAGAACAGGTGGTGAAGACCAGGATCGCTATGCTGAGGAAGAACAAGTGGTGAAGACCAGGATCGCTATGCTGAGGAAGAACAAGTGCTGAAGACCAGGATTGCTTTGCTCATAAATGAATTGCGCCAAAATGTTGCTACCAATCAGTACACACTCTAAACAATGGTTACAGTTGCAATAATAATATTTTATTGAATAACTGTGTATTTATACAAACCACTTAAAAATTACTTGAATACAAAAATCAATACAACATATAAAAAATTAATACAAAAAAAAAATGAATATACTGCAAAAATTGATCCATAAAAACTTAATACAAAAAATGAAAAAGTAAAAACAAGCTGAATACAATAAAAAAGACAAAAACAATTATATAAACAAAAATTGCCAGAAATTGCCCAGTGTTTTAGTGTAACCTTCATTCCCATTGCAAACAAAGATTCAATTTCACTACTGTCTGGTAACTTGAACCACCCGTGGAAAATAAAATTTTATTTTTCATTTATGCTGACGGGGTGGTTCCCATACCTGGACAGTAGTGTTTACACAAACTAAAAATCATAATGTGGGAATGAAGATCAGGTTACTCGAGACTCAGACAAACAGGAAGCACGCGTTTTTTTTTTTTGTTTTACAGTTTACTTTATTATGAGAAAATTAAATCAAGGCCAAAAGAATCAAATGCAATGAATTTTATTTTGCTATGACAACAAAAACTAAATCAAGGCCAAAAGAATCAAATGCAATTGTGGGAACAAATGTACGTCTGTCTGAGTCTCGAATAAACTTGAAGTTTGTGTTTTACCTACAGGGTAATTCTCTTAGAGATTCCTTTTATCTTTTAATTAAAATCAAAAGGAATCAAAAGAATTAACATGCTGCGGCCCCCGGGGGGTCGGTAGAGTGAGTAGGCACGGTTAACTGAGCAATTTCCAGCAATTGAAGGCGAAGCAGCCTAGGCCCCAGGGTCCAACGAGATGTTCCAGTCGGACCTTGGTGCAGGCTGTGGTGCAGTGATACGCCTTGTGTGTCTTCGTTTGAGCAGGAATCTGATCATCAGGATGGTTGACAGTGTCAAAATTAAGGCCAAACCGCCATAGCTTACTGTCAGGGTGTGGACGGTGTCCCTGGGGAGCGTGGCAGGCAGGCTGCGCAGCTGTTCCCTGACATCTTCCTGTAGTCTGGTCAAATTCCCAAGGAACCCGACCTCCCTCGATGTCTCTGTCAAATTGAGGAATTTCTGCTGTAAATGGGGCAACGACATGCCCGAGCTTGTATACGAAGGATACAACGTTGAGGTGATCGTTTGGTGCCCATAGATGGTTATCAAGTCATCCTTCATGGTGCATCCCGCAGGCAATGTAAGCAATCCAGTCCCTTGTAGGACCTGTTAACTACTTCTGCCGCTGCACACCACACTCAACTTGAGGGGATGCCTGGTTGCCAGCAGCCATTGATTCTTTTTGTGAAGCCGGTACCATACGTTGTCACTGGCCAGGACCTGGGTGTTGCAGCTGAGGTCTGACTCATTGCTGAACAGATGCATCTCACACCGGCACATTGGGGAAGGCCTGGAATACGTTACTTGGAGATTTTGGCATAAGAACGTATCATGTTCCAGTTCGTCACAATCATGGAGGGTGGCGTCATCAACTGGGAAATATTCGTCTCGGTGGGCGCTGAGAGCCATCATGTTGGTTGTTGGAATGACCGCCACCAACGAACCATTGACCAATTGTGGAACAGATGTTAAATGAAACAAGTCGAACTCGGCATGGGCCAGTGGGATTGTCACTGTGCAAATAATGTGTTGGGCTGACACGGCTGGTTTAACTGTCACTAAGCCGTATAAATGAATGATATCCGTGACCGGCAGCATTAAGTCTGATTGCAGATTTGCCTTTATCTTGTCCACTTCTGACTCAAATTGTTGTGGCGTCAGTAGCGAAGGACTGATTCTACCATGATATGTGTCGGTTAGCAGGTCCATCATTTCCTCCAACATCGTCTGCACATTATCCGCAACAATCAGCAATTGAATGCTCAGCGACAAAATAAGTTGAGACTGATGGCCGTCATTAACGGTAAAATTCTCGAGTCTTTTCAATCTAAGATGCAATTCGTCGAGGCTCTGTTGAGTGTGAGTTTCCGTTTGCTTCATAATGTTCAGAGTGGAATCGAGGAACGATGTCTGATTCCGCAGAAGTTGTGCCAGGTGGTCCTCATTGGCCTTTATGCTGTTGATGGTGTTGGCCATTTTTTCTGCATACTGAGAGTCGAGCACTCCAAACAAGGAATTTGCCACATTTCCAACGAAATCGATTGCCCCTCGTTTCCTTCGTTTGAAGAGGCTTTCGAAACTGGCATCCACTTTAAGTCTAACGCTGTTGAAATGAGTAACGAGCGCCAGACATTGCTGATTGAGATCTGAGTTGTGACAAGATTTCATTAACATGTTAGTCCCGTTTGCCAGCAGTTGTACCTCGTCGAGAAATGGGGACAGCTCAAAGTAGATGAGCAGCTTCCATTCCGAGATGATTGGCTTAACTTGCCCAATATGTTCAAAGTGCAATCCAGGCGAGCCAGTGATTTGAGTATAGGTGCCCTGCTGGCACGCCATCAATGGAAGGAATAAGGCGAGGATCAGTAGAAGGCTTGGTGAAGCTAACGAGACGCGTTTAGGGGGTGGTGAACCTTTTTGTGGGTTCTTGCAAGGCTGGTTTCTCTTGAGGTCCGAGCCATTTCCATTGGTTTTGGTGGTTGCATTTGAAGGTGTGTCAAAGGGAAGCATCTCAGTGTGGCTCCCAGTTTCTCCCGTGACTGTGGGTGTATCGACCGGAAGCGGAGCGAGTGTGAGTGAATCGCCCGCTTGATGATGCCTGTTGATGTTTTGACCGTTGCTGTCCTCACGATACCGTCGGGCCCGGGGTAAGTTTCGATTACCCTTCCGAGCCGCCAGGTCATGACCGGAGTGTTGTCCTTAATTATAACCAGCGTGCAAACCGGCAGATTTGGAGACTTTGATTGCCACTTGTTGCGCTGCTGGAGGCCAGTGAGGTATTCGTGGGACCATCGTTTCCAAAAATGATGTTTTATTTTTGATACTAAGTCCCATCGTTTGACGAGTGATGGTGACATCGACTGGGCAGTTGCATCGACTTGCGCCGTGAGAGGCTCGCCAATCAGAAAATGGCCGGGAGTCAAGGCAACTGCATCATTAGGGTCACTTGACAATGATGTAAGAGGTCTGGAATTTAGAATTGCCTCTACCTCTATGACCACAGTCTCCATTTCCTCATACGTTAAGGATTCAGTAGCCATCTCCTTTACTAGTAGTTTTTTGGCTAATTTAACTGCTGCTTCCCATAATCCTCCAAAATGTGGTGCTCGCGGAGGAATGAAATGAAACGTGATGTTCTTGTTTGCACACTCCCGCTGGATTGTTTCCTGAGCATTTTGGCTAAACAGAGCTGATGACAATTCCGCTAGCTGGTTTTTTGCCCCAACAAAGTTTGTTGCGTTGTCACAATAGAGGTGTTGGCAGTGACCTCTGCGACTGGTGAATCTTTTTAGTGCACCTAGGAAAGCGTCTGTAGTGAGGTTGGTAACTAGCTCGAGGTGCACGGCCTTCGTAGCGAAGCAGCAAAAGACTGCGATATATGCCTTTTGAGGTCGTTTTCCTCTAGTTTTAAAGTGCACCCAGATTGGACCACAATAGTCGACCCCGGCATGTATAAATGGTCTGGCCGGAGTTACCCTTGGTGCCGGCAAGTTTCCCATGATCTGTTGCAGGAATTTCGGTTTTGATTTTGCGCAGGTTACACACTTGTGGATGGTTTCTCGTGCCAAGTATTTTCCCTTGATGGGCCAGAAACGTTGTCGGACATTTGCAAGGAGCGCTTGGGCTCCACAATGCTTGTTCTCTTTATGGATAGAGTCAAAGAGTAGCTTGCTGATGAGGTCATTGGATGGGAGGAGCATTGGGTGCCTTGTATCGAATGGTAGCGTGGACTCTTTCAATCGTCCTCCGACCCTCAAAACCCCATTTTCATCTAAAAATGGGGAGAGAGCCTTGAGTGGACTTGACGCCAAAAGTTCATTGTGTTTTTTCAGCCGTTTGATGTCTTCTGTGAATGCCATTCTTTGCGTTTCTCTAATAATGATGAGAAGAGAATCGTGAAGTTCAAACGGCGTGAGCGCCCTTTGAGTCTGTCGGTACGCTTTGGGACTGCCTGCATTCTTTACAAATCGAAAGATGTATTCAATCACACGTTGCAAAGTTTTAATGGAGTTTCTGTGATTGACACCATGCAAAACGTTTTCATTCGGTCCTGAAACCAGCAAGGTGGCAGACTGTTTCTTCTGCTCCGGTATTGGTTGTTCAGGATTCAGACTGAATACCG
Source organism: Trichopoda pennipes (assembly GCA_030448955.1). Lineage (NCBI taxonomy): Eukaryota > Metazoa > Arthropoda > Insecta > Diptera > Tachinidae > Trichopoda > Trichopoda pennipes. The sequence continues at coordinate 3,175,806 of JASKUP010000019.1, read as the reverse complement.
ACGGCCAATGCTTCTCTTCTCCATGAAGAAAGAATGGCCCATACATCCACTGGGGTGTATGCTGCAGCTGTTGTGGATCCAATCCTCTAGATATGATGTCCGCTGGGTTGTCCTTGGATCCGACATGACGCCACTGAGCAGGTGTCGTGCTCTCTTGAATGACCGCTATTCGGTTGGCTACGAATGTATGCAACGACGATGATCGTGAATTTATCCATGACAACACGATTTTGGAATCCGACCAGTAGAATGTGGGCGTAGTATTCATGTCCAGGTCCTGTTTCTTACGTGCAGCCAAGGTGGCACCCAACTGTGCGGCGCATAATTCCAGTCTAGGCAGGGTTTGCTGCTTCAGCGGGGATATTCGGGATTTCGCACAAAGCAAGTATACCATCACTGGGCGATTTGGCGCGGCCGTTCTGAGATAGATTGCGGCACCGTACGCTTTCTCAGAGGCATCCGTAAACACATGAATTTGGGCATTGCGACGAACTGACCCCTTATACATATGGCGATGAGCTCGAAAGGTTTCAAGCTCATTTAAATTACCTCGAAAACTTCGCCAGCGTGAGTCAAATTCCGACGGCACCGCCTCGTCCCATGACAGATTCAAAGTCCATAACTCTTGAATGAACATCTTTGCCTTGACGATCACTGGCGACAGGAGTCCGAGTGGATCAAATATGCGGGCCACATCTGAGGTGACCGTCCTTTTCGTTACGGCTTTGATAGGTTGGATGTTAACCCTAATCTTGAGCAGATCTTCCTTGGGTCGCCACACCAAGCCCAGAGTTTTTGTATAATCGGTGTCTTCTGTGGAGAAGTCAAGACTAACTTCCTGATCGTCATTGGGGATATTCCGGAGCAGTTGGGTATGGTTGGCGCACCATTTTCGCAAATGAAACCCGTATTTGGACATGACCTGTTGCAGTTGATGTTGAATTTCCAGGGCCGTATTCAAGCTGTCGGCTCCACCCAACCCGTCATCCACATAGAAATTCTTTTCCAGGAAGCTGGCTGCCAATGGAAACTGCATCTTATTCTCCTGGCTGATTTCCTTCAGACACTTGATTGCCAAATAAGGTGCTGGTCTGGTGCCGTAGGTCACTGTGTTCAACGTAAAGTACCCTATTGGTTCAGTGACATTGTTCCTCCACAGGACTATTTGGAACTGCCGATCGTTCGGATGGACCAAGATCTGACGGTACATTTTCTCTATATCGGTTGTGAACGCAAACCGTGGCAGCCGAAATCTCAGGAGAACCGTAAACAGCTCGTTTTGTAATGGTGGTCCGATGTGCAGGATGTCGTTCAACGATTTCCCCGATGAGGTTGTTGCGGAGGCATCAAACACCACCCGAAGTTTAGTGGTGCTGCTGTCAGGGCGCAAAATGCTATGGTGAGGAATAAAGTAGTTAGACCCCGATACCTGATCGATGTTAATGCGTGACATATGCCCCAGGTTTTCATACTCCTCCATGAATTGAGTGTATTGATTCTTTAGGGAAACATCTTTTGCCAGTCGTCGTTCAAAGCTGAGGAAGCGGTTGAACGCGATCTGATGTGAGGCACCTAGGGAAGATGGCTCCGTGCAAAATGGAAGTCGCACGATGAACCTTCCGTCTTGGTTACGCGTGGTGTATTGATTAAAGTGTGCCTCACATTGGGCGTCATACGAAGATAGTTGTTGCGTCGGGCTCTCAATCTCCTCAAGCTTCCAGAATCGTTCAATTGCCGTATTCAGGGTCTCCTCTTCCGTCAAGGTTCCACATAGTGCTGACGAGAGTTGTTCGCCAGATACCCTTCCAGATACTATCCAGCCGAAGGTCGTATTCTGTAAGATTGGAAGATCATTACCAAGCTTAATCTGTCCTATTGAAAGGATTTGATGATAGTATTCAGCTCCCAACAAAATGTCGATTTTCTCAGGACGGTTGAAGTTCGGGTCCGCTAATGTCACATTGTTGGGAATCGCCCAATTGTCGATGGTAAGCAGTTGTGTTGGTTGAGGGGAAATGATCTGTGGCAACACGAATGCCTCAAGAGGAGTTGAAAACCTGTTAACTCTGGAGTGCAGGATTATGTTGACTCGGTGTTGCACCTTGGTGCGATTATTCCCGATTCCATTGATTGAAATCGAGGTGGATCTTGCTGGGAGGCCCAGCGTTGTAACTAATCTCTCCGTTATGAGGTTAACCTGTGAGCCGGAGTCGAGAATCGCTCTGCATTGCGTCTCCACTCCATTTGCCTTAACATTGACCAATGCGGTTCCTAGTAGCACGTACGGTCGTTTGTCTGCGGAACCGGCTGGCATGCCCTCAGCGTTTCTCAGTGGCGTGCCAACGAGAGCTGTCATGATTGGTGTGGAAGGGTTGGGACGAGTGGTTGCTTCTCCTGTTGAGTCACTTTCCCTTTTTGGCTTGGTAGCCCCTCCTGAGGATGACTTCTTTTGTGACGGGAGTTCCAGATGTACCAAGGTATGGTGCTTTTTTCCACATTTTTGGCAGCGGCCTAAAATTGTGCACTGTTTAGTACTATGGTTCCTACTTAAGCAGTTGACACACAATTTATGGGTTTGGATTATATTAAGTCTGGCGGTGGAGCTTGAATCGATGAAATTCTTGCATCGATATATTGGATGATAATCGCGCCCACACACTATGCACAACCGGTTCTCAGGTCGGGGTTGTGCAGTAAGCGCGCATAGTTTGCTACTTGAGCACGAAGGTTTTTCCTTGTGTCCCAGTGCTTCCAGAGTGTGGAAATAGTTCTCAAGGAATGCCAGAAATTCTTTGATTGTCTGAAGCTCCTTTGGCTGAGAAATCGATTGCTCATATTGCGCATGCACTGCTCTATCCAGTTTTTTGACCAAAATGTGCAGGAGCAATGGATCCCAGGCGACTACTTGAAGCCCTAGGGTGGTCAGGGCTGCCAAGCACTCCCTTGTGGTATCGTGCAATCTCTTAATAGCACCTAATGTGGCAGCACCTGATGGCTGGTCAAGCAGTCGCTGAACCGCTGTGGCTACCATGACCCTTTTGTTGTCGTACCGCTCCTGTAGCAATTTCCACGCCATTTGATAATTCTCCCCAGTGACCGGAAGATGATTAAGGAGAGTTGCAGCTTCACCAGTGACATTGCTCTTTAGATACCACATTTTGTGAGCGTCGGACATCTGTTGCTCATGGACGATCCGTGTAAATAAATCGGAGAATGACGTCCATTTCATATAGTCCCCATCAAATTTTGAAATGGTGACCGTAGGTAAGGGCAAGGTCGCTGGTCGGGCCATGGCCTCACTGGGTGAATGGTGGTGGCCTTGGTTAGCCGTGGTGAGCTGGATTATTGCCGATTGAGCAGCTTGTTCGAGGTGAACATATCTGCTGGAATCGTAACCAGCGTTGTCTGGATTTGGATATTTGTCCAACAATTCGTCATTAAGCCCTTCCAGTTGAGACCATAGCTTAGATATTGTGGTCTTTTTTACGTCGTAATATGACGGATCCTGGCCTGGTTGCAGCTGCAGGCCTTCTAACTGTCGACTAAGAGCAGCCATTTTTCCAAGGGACCGGCTGATTAATCCGTCGTGGCCACCAGTTGCCTCGGCGTGCGGTTGACCGGTACTTGCAGACTTGGGTAACTCCCTCCTTCCGGATTCTTTACCTTGGTCAGCGAGAGCATGTTCCATTATTGAGATGTATTTCGTTGCCATGGCCTGAATTCGAGTGTAGTAGTCGGATGTGAAATATTCATCAGATGTGTCCACTCCCGGCAACACTCGTAATTCAGTATCTGCTGTTTCAAACTCCGTCCAAGCTGCCGTTAGTCGAGATAGTCTCTCCTGGTAATAGGCTGCCGTTTTCCGGCTGGCTGAGTCCTTTGAGAAATTCCGAATAATGGTGGCAATAGTTTCTCCGGTTTCCCTTAGGTGGCGGAGCAGGTTTACTGAAGCCGGTTCCATGGTAAATTGGGTGTTTGTAGGTAACGCTTGTAGGTAGGAAAGTGTCCTGTCACGGTCGCCAAAAATGTTAATACCAGACTCGTTTGTCTGGTTCAACTATTGAATTTAAAGAAGGGTTGGAGGCTGTGTCTGCCCAAGTGGTACGCTAGGACAGCTTACGGTTAATACCAGACTCGTTTGTCTGGTTTAACTGAATAAAGGGGCTGGTCGCTGGGTTGTTCAAGTGGTACACAAGGACAACTCAAAGGGAAGACCAGGATCGCTTTGCTGAGGAAGAACAGGAGGTGATGACCAGGATCGCTATGCTGAGGAAGAACAGGTGGTGAAGACCAGGACCGCTATGCTGAGGAAGAACAGGTGGTGAAGACCAGGATCGCTATGCTGAGGAAGAACAAGTGGTGAAGAGCTGAAGACCAGGATTGCTTTGCTCATAAATGCATTGCGCCAAAATGTTGCTACCAATCAGTACACACTCTAAACAATGGTTACAGTTGCAATAATAATATTTTATTGAATAACTGTGTATTTATACAAACCACTTAAAAATTACTTGAATACAAAAATCAATACAACATATAAAAAATTAATACAAAAAAAAAAATGAATATACTGCAAAAATTGATCCATAAAAACTTAATACAAAAAATGAAAAAGTAAAAACAAGCTGAATACAATAAAAAAGACAAAAACAATTATATAAACAAAAATTGCCAGAAATTGCCCAGTGCTTTAGTGTAACCTTCATTCCCATTGCAAACAAAGATTCAATTTCAATTTCTGGTAACTTGAGCCACCCGTGGAAAATAAAATTTTATTTTTCATTTATGCTGACGGGGTGGTTCCCATACCTGGACAGTAGTGTTTACACAAACTAAAAATCATAATGTGGGAATGAAGATCAGGTTACTCGAGACTCAGACAAACAGGAAGCACGCGTTTTTTTTTTGTTTTACAGTTTACTTTATTATGAGAAAATTAAATCAAGGCCAAAAGAATCAAATGCAATGAATTTTATTTTGCTATGACAACAAAAACTAAATCAAGGCCAAAAGAATCAAATGCAATTGTGGGAACAAATGTACGTCTGTCTGAGTCTCGAATAAACTTGAAGTTTGTGTTTTACCTACAGGGTAATTCTCTTAGAGATTCCTTTTATCTTTTAATTAAAATCAAAAGGAATCAAAAGAATTAACACAGAGCGCAACTTTTCTAGTAAAGAATCCTACGGTGTATAAGAGAAGCAAACATATCGACATTCGCTATCACTACATCAGAGAAAAATACAACAACAGGGAGATTGACGTAAAATATGTTCCATCAAGTGAAAATGCAGCTGATATTTTGACAAAAATTTTAATGAAACAAAAACACTTATACTGTTGCAATTTACTGAAATTGAAGATGTAAATTTTAAAGATTTTTTTTTACAAACCAAATTATAAATTTATTACAATAATTAAGCAATGATTGCATTTATCAGCATTTGGTTTGAGGAGGAGTTTGTTGGGAATTTTCTACCGTTCCTACAATCCAAATGTTTATTTTTCCAACTGTGTAATTTTTACACAACTCTAATTTTAATTTCCTTTTTTTTTGGCTTTTTACCTTTTGCTTTTTACTCAAATAGATTAATAAAATTTTTCTTCGACTGAATTAAAAAATGTTTATAACTTTTAATTTATTTAATAAAATTGATGCAGAATTTAAATAAATTGTACATAAAATAACAGCTGTGAACAATGACTTCGTAGGTTATGTCATATGTAATTTACATACAAATTTAAACGCAAAAATGTTAATCCATATGTAAAAATTGCAAGTTTGACATACAAACAGACAAACAGACATACTTTGTTGCTGTCATGTTATTTATTTAATGTATAGGCGCCTGTTGGTCTGTGTATTTTTTGTTTCTATGATGTTAAAGTTTCTTCCTGGAATTTATTTTAAGATAGTTGTTGTTGTCTTGTGTGCATAAGTTTTCTTAAAAAACTACCCAGTTAAAAAGCATACCCAATTGTTATTTTGCGTGTATAAAATTTCTACGCAGTTTGTAACTAAAAAGTTGTCTTGTGTACATAAGTTTTCTTGGAAAACTACGCAGTTGGTACCTAGAAAGTTGTTATCTTGCGTGCATAAGTTTTTTTTTGCAAACTACGCAGTTAGTAAACTGCATACCCAGTTGTTTACTTTATTAATTAAGTATTTTTATTTAAAACTTAAGCAAGACACATCCGTTAAACTAAGATTACACGACTGCCGTAATGCAACAATTTTTACCATTTTTTGTATCGCAATCATTTGATTGCGTAATAAACTGGCTGATGCGGCAATTGCGGTCAATATTGTGTTTCGTTTTACCAGCCAAATGCAACCCTTATGTGGTAATCGCGTGACTACTTCATATGCAACTGTGCGGCACTAAAAATGTACCAATATTTAATGTAATTTTTTGCGGCAATCAAAGTGTTTTGTATGTAAAATTATTTTACTTAAATTAAAGTTTTGTTTTAAATATATTTATATTTATGTAGTTTTCATTTTATTTACATATATATAGTTAAAATTGTACAACGGAATATGATTTAAATTAAGGTTTTTGCGTCGTATTGGAAGATTCGACGTGTGCCAAAAGCTACCTCGACAACTACACACCGACAACACCTATGCAAAAAAAAAAAGAAAGAAACCAAGCGTTATACCACCCTGGACTGCGATGAAATAAATTGCCTGATATTAGGCACTGAGGCGCACCCATGCGTTTGGCAATATTCATGTTCAGAATACAAAGACAGGTACAAATGGGAGTAAGTGTGGTTTCAAATTCACGGGAAGTGTTGTGGTCATACAATCGATGATTGTACGGGCAAAAGGGACAATTTGGAAACGGCGTTCCAGAAAGTGAAGAAAAAGCTGAAAACCAAATCTGGACAGGGTGCAAACAGTACTTAACCACATTGGCCGCATTAGAATTTAATGAAATTTTACTACTGGCACTATTTTAACAACAGATGTTGAAGATGAACAACCAGAGCAAGAGGTGAAAAGAGGCAACATTAAATTGAAAAATTCTTCATTTTCCGGGAAGGATAAGCACGCTGAGTTATTGCAGCGTTCGGCCAAGTACGTGGAGGACGAAGAAGACAACTGGCACACAATAGCGATGTATTTGGCATTTCAAATGTGAGAATTAGCCAAAACGAATAAAAAAGCTGCTAATAAATTGCATATGGAGCTAGTTAAGGAACACTACAACCTCAAGGTTATTTGTAAAAACAAAGATATAAAACATACTTTAAGACACAAACATTAGCTGTAATAAAATAAAGATTATTTGTAATAAAACAAAACCAAGCATATGAAAGGTTATTTGTAATTGTAATCGAAATAAAGATAAAAATATTTTAGGACAAAGACATTTATTTCAGGGAAATATCAAATGTAAACATATTTTAGAGATAAGAAAATATCAAAACACATTTTTTAGTAAACATAATTTACAAACAAACAACCCAAGAAAAGAGCATGTTAATAAACATAAGATAAAGAATGTACATTTTCATAACTAACCCTAGTTTAAGCAAACAGGTACTAAAACTTAACATTATATAAAAAGATTATTTTTAAAACGCGAGACAGTCTAAAATTGTACACGAGTCTCAATTAACATAAGTATTAAGTAAGTGTAGTTTAGATTCTTTAAAGGAATAAATAAAGAAAGCGCATAGTCGCTTAAGAAATTATTTTTTTAAAATATAAAAAAGAGAAATCTTTAACTAGCTTGTTAAGACAACGATTGAAGCTGTTTTGGAAGCAGAGCAATAGTTATTTTTCAATATTTTGAGTTGTTTTTTAACTTGCTTTCTTTATCTCGAGCTTCTGTTCACTTCTGTTTATCAATGATGCTTGCTTTGTATTTATCAATATTTCGATAATATTTAATTCAATCCCTACAATACAATTTGTGTTTGTGTTTTTCAAATACTAAAAATTTTATAAGAACCCTAAACAAAAACATATCCTGGAAAAGATACACAATGGAGTATAGCGATGATGATATATACAAAGCAAACCTCTTTGTTAAACAAAAGTGATCTCAAGTTCGAGATAAATAAAGAAAATTAAAAAACAAATCAAAATATTGAAAAATAACTATTGTTTTGCTTCTAAAACAGCTTCCATGTATTTTTGTTTAGTTTTTTTTAATACTAACAGACATGTGACAAAAGTCGAAAACGAAACAGTTTTGAAAGTTCACTTTGATACACTTTTAATCCAGTTTTTATAATTTTTTAAACAATCAGTTTTAATAGAGTAACATTTACATAACACATATTACAAAATTATAAAAGTTGGATCAAAAGTATATCAAAATAAACTTTCAAAACTGCTTCGCTTTCGATTTTCATCATAATTTTAATAAGTACCTGAAGTACAACTTTGTTTTTTTATGCATAGATTGTTATGGATGTATATTTTTCAATATACTGTAATAGCAAATAATACTAATTTGTTAATGCAAATTGCTTTTATAATAAAATAAAACACTCTTATTTTAACACAAAAAAGAAAAGAAAGAATTTTTTTATATTTTCCTTTATTTAATTAAAATAAAATTCTCATCATTTGTGCAAAATGTTTATTTCATGCTAGAAACGTTCAAATATACAGTGCGATCGTGGCGTAAGTGGATTGGAGACGGCAGAACCGATAGAACCAGCAGAACTTTGTGGAACAAACTTTGCAGTTGAAGAGGCAAGTATTTGGAATTGTGTTATATGTTAGTGTAACCAAAGTATTATTATTATTATTAACACGTTCGCGCTCGCGAAAATTTTCAAAGAGCTGCAAAAATATACCGGCAATTATTTTTGAAACTTTTTGTAATATCCGAAATCTGGTTAGACATGTATTAAACGAGTAATCAGAACATCGTATTTTAACCATTATATACAATGACGATTATACACGACGATTAAAAACTTAAGCTTGTATAAAATTAAATGAATAAAAATTGGCTTTTGTTCATTTATTATTCGTCCGTCAAATGATTTTTGTTTGTATATTTCCATGTTTTCTAATACATTTAGTCTCCTTCCTTTGTGCTGTGTATGAAGCAGTTTAAGCGTTGTTTTAATATGTGCTGGTGTACATTTGTTGTTGAATATATGGTTCGCAAAATTTGATTCTGGAGTTGATTTTGGTCCCCGTAGTTTTTTGTTATAGTCTCTAATGTGTTCCCTAAATCTGGTCTTAATTTTTCGTCCTGTTTGCCTGATATAGCTATAATGGCATGTACAAGTTAATTTGTACACTCCTTGTTTGTCTAGTGTATTTGTCTCGGTTGTTTTATTCCGTAGTATTCTGCCTAGGTAGTTTCTTGTTCTGAATGCGGTATTGATTTTATGTTTTCCAAAGAATTTTGCCAGTTTGTACGTTGATTTTCCCATATATGTTAATGTAGCCCATTTTTTACTTTCATTCTCCTGTTCTTTGTTCGTTCTTATTTGTTTCTTGATTTTATCTACGAGGCGCTTTTTGTATCCGTTGTTTTCCGCTATAGTGTATATTGTTTCCATTTCCTTCATATACATTTGCCGTGTTAGTGGTGTTCTCTCGAGTCTTGTTATTTACTGCCTGATTGCTGCGTTTTTGTGTTGGTGGGGATGATTTGATGAGTTGTGTATTATTGTGTCCGTTGCTGTTGGTTTCCTGTATATTTTATATTCGATTCTGTTCGTGATTATGTTCCTCTTGATCGTTAGGTTTAGATAATTAATTCTCCCCTCTCTTCTTTTTCCATTGTAAATTTTATGTTCTTGTATCTTCCATTCAAGTAATCTAGAATTTGCTCATCGTTATTTCCTTCTAGTATACATATGATGTCGTCTAAGGTGTCTTTTAGTATTGTTTTTATATATTTTGAAAGTTTGTATCCGGTGCAGTTTTGTAATTAATTATGCGTCTCATCGGTGTGTTTGGTTTGTGTGTTTTTGGTAGTGCTATCATAGATAGTGCGGATGGATTCATCATTGTTAATGTGTGGATATGCCTGGTTTTATTATCCTTGTTGCCTTTTTTATAATCTCCTAAATTTTCGTTTGGTATTCGTCCGTAGGATCTTTAACAATTCTCTTGCACTTAGGTTCTTTTATTAACTGTTCTGTCTTTTCGATGTAATCATGTTTGCCGATGAGCTCCGTTGTGTTTCCCTTGTCTGCTTTTGTGACTAAGATGTTGTTCACTTCCAGTTTACGTTATAGTTTCCTAATTGTATTGTGCTCTCCGTTTAGTTGTTTTTTGTTTGTTTAGTTTGAACTTACCAAATTAATAACAGTGTAATAAACAAATTCTTTTGCTTTATTTTAATTGTTTACACACCGATCAGCTGTTTTCTTGCAAGATTTCACTGGATACTGTCTGCGTACTTTTTGAGATATTTTCAGCCGACAGAGTAAAATTGGTCTTACTCTCCCAAAAAAATTTACTGAGTATTTGCTACTGGAAAAGTACCCAGACAGACCTATAAACTTTATAAAGAAAGAAACATAATACTTGTGGATTTGCAATCATACTATTGAGCAAAAAAGGTAAAAAATTTACATTTTTGCGATTTTTAAAGCACTGGGTACATTTTTCTCGCGTAGGTATGTTCCGCTTTTTTTCTCCTATTCAATGTCTACAACTTTGCTTTAGACACAAAACAAATATTCCTTACGGTATATCGAGATATAGCCGTGTTAAAATATAAAAAAATTAAAAAAAATTTTGTGTGCTCATTTAATTATGAATGCAGTTATAATATCAGAATAACAGTTGGTTGGTAAGAATAAATTGTAGATATAATTAGTTTAAGCACAGATGTGGGTGGCTTTTGTTATTTTCTTTATTTAATATTTTGTTAATTTGCAAGCATATGTAAAAATAGTGCTTAATATCGAAGCCGCCCCAATTTGAGAATCATTAGTATATTACGTTACCGTTTTTAGGCTAAACTGATCGGCCTTAACCCTTCATCCAACCTAGGTACGTTACACAAATAAAAATTTTATCAAATCAATACAAAAGAAATCTTACGTATTACCCATTCCCAAACTTTTCTGTAATTATTTCTTCCGTAAAAAAATTCCTACATAGCGCTTAATCCGGCATTCAACACCCTATCGACGGCAACAAACCCAAACAAAACAATGTTTTACTCAAACACATTAATTTATTATCAGCACTTTATTCATACTATTTTCTTCATGTACTTAAAACTATACATTCTATTTATTTCGTAACAAAACTATTGCGTCTACAAAGCAAAAACAATTATATTCTAAATTGGTTTAAATATTTACAGTCGTATGCATAAAATTTAAATCAGGTTTAACTGCCCTTGTTAAGCAAAATTTCTCAAAGTTGTATTCCAAAAATTGTTTACTTTAAAGTAGGAAAAAACCTACTTTAAACCTACGATAAATTGGGCCGTTTATTTTAAAAGTGCCATAAGTCACTTTGTTTTTAAGTCATCTTTTTTATCTAAAGTTACTTTTTAAAACATTTTATAGGGAATATCATGGTGAAATCGTATCCATTGAATTTTTAGCCAATTCACTTTGTTTTGGTCTATATTTACTCTTCTTTTTAAAACAGATTTTTCTAATGATTGGGTTGAAATGAAATCTATATTGTGCAGGAATTTTATCGACAGGCGGCTATCACGCTATAGTAATCATTTGGAATTTATAAGACATTTACTTATTTAAGGCCGTTAAGGTTTTTTCACCACGATCATTTGATAAGTATGAATGGTCCGAAATGGAAAATTTGTGCTTTCTTAAATTTTGATCACCTCCAAGGAAGAAATTGCCGAGATATTAAAAGGCGGGAAGACTTGGCGGAGGAGTACATCCCCAAACCAGTTACAAACAGCACAAAAAAGTATTAAATGCAAAAAATTTTTAACATTACGCAAAAAGATCGCCTGAACATGTTTTAGCGAAAATCGAAGCAATGGGAATAACGGATACCAACGTAAAACAAGAATCCAGCGCGTATGCGATAAATGATAATAAAGTATCACTAAGTTTAGGCATCATAATAATATTTCTGGTTATGATAATATCGTTGGGAGTTTGTTTATTTTTTTTTTGGAAATAACGTAAAAAACAAATTGTTGGAAATGTACTACCAACAATTAAAATATAAAATAGACTAAAGTTTTAGAAATATAAATTTTATAAATAATTCCTTGAAAATTGTGACTACATAAAGGCAAACGGAACAATTAGAATATGAATACATAAATATATATTTATATCACTTATGGACCAAATTTTTAAGGAAATGCAAACAGTAATAACAAACGCGAAGAAATTAAAAGGTAGAAAATACACAAAAGATACTATAAAAGAAAAATACAATCTAGTTAACCAACTTTGTAAGGAAAAGACATTACAGGAACATTCTAATCTATCACCCACAAGCTCAAACATGCCCGACTTTAATGGTAAAAAGAGCTTCAGACACTATTCCGACATTCGACGGAAAACCGAAACATCTTGACATATTCCTTTCAATGGTGGAAATGGTCCACAATGACTTAAACGAATAAGGTAAAACTAACCAATTAAATGACAGAGTTATAAACATATTAATGACACAAGGTATACTAAAAACACTAAAAAAAACAAATCGTTATCAACAAATATTAAACCAACAAAAACAGCCTTCATTCAGAAATCAGAAAGGTAGTGTGTCGGGATATAGAGACAAAACAAGTACATTAATCACAGAATTAACAGTTATACAATTCATGGATTTAGGCGAAAATCAAAAAGCAATAGCACGATCGACAATTAGAACGATGAATGAAAAATTGGCACTCGAAACATTCCAAGAGGGTTTACAGGAAAATATTAGAACAGCAATAGTCGCGGCACAACTTAAAACACTAGCACAAGCATACGACGTTGCTAGTACACAGGAAACATTACTACAGGTAACAGATACATTAAATTTTTTCGCATAAGCAACAGAAACCGAAACAATAATGACTATGGCAATAATAAAAACAGGAATTACGAAAATAATAGATACAATATTACAAGAAGACAAAATTTTAACACATCTAAAAACGGATACAATAGAAACTACATTTATAAAAACAATAATACTAGGAACAGAAATTATACTAATTACAATAGAAGTCCAAATATGGAAAGCAACCATAATACTTCCTTTATTAGAAACAACAGAAATTTCAATTCAGAGCAAGCAGAGACATAACTTCCCAAATGTTCGCATAATTCATCAACAGGGGAAACGGAGAAACCCCGGAGACTCAACAAGAATTTCCAAAAAGGAAAATTTAGAAACTCATACAATTAACATTAACTTAAACTTTATTCATATAACTATTAAAAATATTCCTTATAAATTGACATTCTTGGTAGATACAGGTTCCGACGTCTCTTTACATCAGGAAAATGTAATACATAATTATGACATAATAAAAGAAGATACATACAGATTAAAAGGTATAAAGAAGGACCATATAAATACTATTAGTTCAGCTGAACTAGAACTAATTATAGGGAAACAGGACATAAAGCATAAGTTTTGCTTAGTCGACAAGAAGTTTCCAATAAAGACAGATGGGATTTTGAGAAACGATATTTTTTACAAATATAACCGTGTAATAGATTACGACAGATACACCATGAAGTGCTATATAAATGGGAATAATATAACAATCCCAATAGGATTAAAAATGAAACAGTTACACAACATCATAATACCACGAAGGAGTGAAAAGATAGTACCAATCAATATTGAAGTAGATGAAGACAGTTAATAAGTAATAAGGAAATAGAAAACGGAATTTTTTTTTGGAAACACAATAATACCGGGGAACGGATATTGACATTTGAAAATTTTAAATACAACAGAACAACCAGTACGCCTATCAGACCTAAAAATCTCTCTAGCACCATTAAGACACTACAATATTTTTAAAACTTGCCCACAGGAAGGTACAGTATATTCCGAACCAAGATTTCAAAAACCACTAAAAGCTATAAATTTTCACGATTTCGACAAAGAGAACAAACAAACAATGTACAATATATTAAAAAAATACCATAGTATATTCCATCTCGAAGGTGAACCGCTAATGACAAATAATTTCTACAAAACAAATATGGAGCTGAAAGACAACACACCAGTATATATAAAAAACTATCGCCTACCCCAAACACAATCAACCGAAGTAAACATACAAGTACAAGAACTTCTAAAGGAAAATATCATTAAACCATCAGTAAGTCCATACAATTCACCATTACGTTTAGTGCCTAAAAAGGGGCAAAATGAAATGACAAAATGGCGCTTAGTTGTGGATTACAGACGTTTGAATGATATGATAGTAAATAACAAATTTCCATTAACAAGACTCTAGGATATTTTGGACAAACTGGGACGAGCTAAGCATTTTTCAACTCTTGATATGACAAGTTCGTTCCATCAAATCGAGTTGGATATAGCATCACGACCAATGACAGCATTTTCCACTACCGATGGTCATTATCAATATAATAGATTTTTGGCCTAAAAATATCATCAAATAGCTTTCAAAGAATGTTGACTATAGCATTAACTGGCCTAGAATCGGAATCATTCTTATATGTCAATGACATTTTTGTTTTTGGATGTAGTCTGAAACACCACAATGGGAATCTTGTAAAAGTATATAAAAGACTCGAACAATATAACCTAAAACTTAATGCTGAAAAATGTTGCTTTTTGAGACCTGAGGTATTATACTTGGATCATTTGATCACAAATAACGGCATTAGAACTTACCCACCAAAATAAGAGACAATCGAGAAATACGCAGTCCCAAAGAACGCAGATGACGTTCGAAGATTCGTGGAATTTTGTAATTATTACAGATGATTCATACCGGACTTTACCAAAACGGCCAATTGCCTAAATAATCTGCTGAGGAAAAAATAAAATTCGAGTGGACAGCAGATTGCCAAAGGGCATTTTACATATTAAGAAACAATCTTAAGAACCCACCTATACTACAACATCCCAATTTTTACAAATCATTCATACTGACTGCGGATGCTTTAAACATGGCTTTGGGAGCAATATTATTACTGGGTAAAATAAGTAACGACTTATCTATATCCTACGGAAGCAAGTCATTAAATAAACATGAAATAAACAAATCGGTTATTGAAAAGGAACTACTGGGCTTTTATTGGGGAATACAATATTTAGACCATATTTTTATGGAAGAAAATTTACTGTAATAACCCTCATTGCACTATTTTCATATAAAAATCCATCCTCAAACTGCTAAATTAAATCTCTTTTATATAATTGTTTAATGAAGACATTTTTACTTTTGGTATGTTATTAGACGTGGCATTCCCATAAATTTGACAGTAGTACATTCGTGATGAGAATTTGCTTCACTAGCTTTTTGTAGAAGATGAGGCTATGGTTGAGGTGGTTATGGTTACAACATAATTTGGAGAGTAAATACGCTTGCCCTCAGCAGAAGTATTGTGTACCGGGTAATATATAGGAATAATTTCACGATTGCAGTAGCATAATTAACATGAGCGTCCGGTAGAATCTTTTCTAAAATTAAAAATCAGTAATTAGTTAATTATTTAATAGGTTTGATTTAGTTGTTTACGTATAATACTGCTTATGTTATTTTCTAATTCATAAGGACTAGTGGAACTTCTGGCGTAAGTAGTGTTAAGATTCATGTTTTAGGAAAAGTTAATTTGCTTGCCCTTATCAGCAACATTTAACATGTTTTATCGCTTTTTCGCCGGACGGTCATGAAACCAATTAAAATCACATTTTCACTTCATTTATTAAAGCAAATTTAAGAATTAAAATTACTTTTTGCTGGAAAAATTGTTTAATCATTGTTGTTCTTCAAGTTTTTGTTTTGTTTATTTTCCCATTTTCTTAAAAAACAACACACTATATTTGTCTCTTTCTTGAGAAGGTTGAGAAAACTTGATTTAATTTTTTCTATGTGCCAGTTTTTTCATATCTGCTTAGACTGTGATTTATTACATCTTCTACTTGAAGAAATTGACAATACTTTCAGCTTGGTCTAGAGGTACTTACCAGAGATGTTACGCTTGCTGTTGGGGAAGGATTCCGTGTAGCTTCTCTGGCCAAGTTAAGGTCTTTTTTAGGATAACTACCATTCCTCGATGATGAATTAGCTTGGAGGATTGGTTCCAAAGCATGGTGCTTTTTTCCACATTTCTGGCAGCGGCCGGAAATGGTGCATTGGTTTGTAGTATGTGTACAATTAGGCAGTTGATACATAATTTGTACTTCTGTGTCAGGTTAAGCCTGTTTGTTGCGCTCATATCGCCAAATTTCTTGCATCGGTACAACGGATGAACATCCAGCTTGCACAGTAAGCACATACGATTTTCGTGTTGGGGTTGCGCTGTAAGAGCACATATTTTGCTATTTATCAACGCCTGTTTGGAAATAGGCAACCTAAGTCCACTTTTCCGTTAATAACCAGATCATCCAACCTATACTCGGAAAGTTTTTCCTTTCCTTTAAGGATAATTAATTTATCCTGAGTAAAATGCATCTTTGGCATTTTGCGGTGCTTAAGGGCGTTAATCGCCCCATATACCTTTAGTGCTACCGGTTCCCGCTCTCCAGTATCATTATTATCTTTACGCATGTTATCCTTTTTCGCCTGAAGTATAGTTGTTACCTTCAGTACTTGTTTGACTCCTATACTTTGGATATCCGAGAATTCTATGCGCGACAGCGCGTCCGCCGCATGATTATCTTCACCCCTCAGATATTCCACGAGAAAATTGTATTCTTCCATATCCAACCTCATTCTCGTCAGTTTAGATGATGGGTTTTTCAAGGAAAATAGGTAAGTGAGTGGCCTATGATCACTTCTAATCACAAACTTTCTTTCGTACAAATATGGTCTGAATGTATTGCAGTCAGTTTCTGCTCTATTGTAGATTTATTGCTCTCGCCCTTTGTGAAAGATTTCGATGCGAAGGCAATGGGTAAATACATGCCTCCGGTCTCTTGACTCAGAACGGCGCCACAGGCATCTTTGCTCGCATCTGTAGTTATAAAAAGCTGTTTGCTGAAATCCGGATATTGTAGAAGGTGTGGGCTTATGAGCTGGCTTTTGAAATAACTGAATGCATCTTCGCATTCTTGAGTCCATTCAAATGTTGCGTTCTTTTTAGTTAATCTAGTAATATGACGCGAGTGTTCTGCAAAATAAGGAATGAATCTCCTATAATAATTGCAGAAGACTATGAAACGTTTAGCTTTATCCCCATTCTTGGGTGTTGGATAATTCTTTATTATCGAGAACTTACTGTCGTCTGGCAAGATAAAATTGTTAGTGCATTTATGACCCAAAAACGTTACTTCCTGACGGAAAAATGCACATTTATCTGGGTGTAGTTTTAGGTTGTATCTTCTGCACAGTTCAAATACGTTCTTCACGTTAGTAAGCATGTCTTCAGCAGAACAGCCAATGACAATTAAGTCATCCATTTATACACAAAAGCTTGGACGGGCGAAAGTCCAGAAAATGCCATGGTCATCATTCTTTGGAATGAGTTCGGTGCGATTTTTATGTCATATGGTAGTCTTTTAAATCGGAAGAAACCGTGATCAGTTGAAAATGAAGTAATATCCCTTGATTTTTCTTCAAACTCTATTTGGTGAAAACCGGATATTAAATCAAGGCAAGAGAAATACTTCGCTCTACCCAACTGGTCTAATATATCGTCTATTCGAGGTAAAGGAAATTTATCAGCTACTAATTTCTTATTAACTCCTCTGTAATCAACTACTAGCCTCTACA
This sequence comes from Trichopoda pennipes, assembly GCA_030448955.1. Taxonomy (NCBI): domain Eukaryota; kingdom Metazoa; phylum Arthropoda; class Insecta; order Diptera; family Tachinidae; genus Trichopoda; species Trichopoda pennipes. The sequence goes on along the minus strand of JASKUP010000019.1, from coordinate 3,157,951 downwards.
TGGTGATCCTGCCAGTATTTCAGTTTTAACATCTATTAATTTTTTAATATCTAGTTACAAAACAAAAGTGTATGTGTCCGTTTGAAATGTATTTTAAGTTTAATTATTGTTACGAGAAAACAATGTGTGTGAAAATGTAAACAAAAACACAACAAAAAAAAATATTAAGTTATGAAAGTTTTCAAACAAACAAATAAACAAAAGAAACTGAAACTTAAAAGTACCTTTGAAATAACATAAAATAAAACAAAAGCAACACAAAAGAAAAAAAAACTAAATAAAACGTTCGAAAACCGCTGAAACCCTCATCTGATATCCTTAAAAGGAAAAATGAAAACAAAAACTGGTCTAATATAACTTTGAAAATAATTTTATTAGCGCCATGGATAAATGCATAATATAAAAACAAAAGACATTTTCGTTTTTAACAAAATTATTAAAAAAAAATGTAAGAAGTTGATAAATGTTTTTGTAAAAGAATTAATTTAATTTGCTATTGCATCTTTAACACAAAAATAATTTATCTTATGTATGCAAATATGTACTTTAATTGATGAAACATTTTAAATATGAATGAAAGTGTAAAGAAATGGCAAAGCCTTAAAATAATATAAAAAATTAAAAAAAAAAATTTTGAAACAAAATTAAAAAAAAAACTTAAACAATTTAAAAATGCTTAGCACTCACTATTCTGCAAAAAGAAGGACAATAACAAAATGAAAAGACAAACTGATAAAAAAAAGAAAGAAAGGACATAAGCTTAGAGCAAATTCTTTTAATTAACACTGATTATCAAATTCAACATATTAAAGGAAAAAAATATGTGCCTATAAATATTTCAAAAGCTGGTTAGAACTGTTCCTACATCAATGGAGTTTCATCTATACAATGAAGAGTTTCACCTATGAAGTGTTCAACTAAAAATGACAATCACAAGGTACTCAAGAAGTCTTGTTATTCATATCGGCAGCAGTGTTTAGTAAAATACTGATTACATAAAAATCGGCATATTGATGCTGGATGTAAAGCGGCAGCAATGCTTAGTAAAATACTGAACTTACACGATACTTCACACTTCCTTACACTGAGTCTTGACCCTGTCCTTTCAAATATACAACAGCCTTTTATTACATATTACATATGACAACATTATTGATGCGTTGGCTCTCCTGATCCATCAACTAACAATTTTAACAGTAAGAAATAAAAATTGATTTTAGTATAATAATTAAATAATGAATTCTTGTTATATAAAATTAAAACTATTACTTTCAGTTTTATTCGACCTTTTTTTATTTAATTTCTATTAAATTTTAATCTTTTTACTCGGTCCTTTATATTATAACGATTTATTTTTTTTTTTCTCTCAATATTTCGCTTTCCTTTGGAAAGCTTTTTCAGGAAATAATTTTTTATATTTTCAAAAACAAAAAATTATAACAATTTGAAAAGAAAAAAAAAAAAAAAAAAAAAAAAAAAAATTTTGAAAAACATTTGACAAAACATATAAAATTATTTTCTTCATACATACAAACATACAAAAATTAAAATTTAAAATATTAAAACATACAAAAACAAGGAAACGGAAACTAAATAACAAATTCTTTCTTATGAAATATTTATAACAAATTATGTGTTTTTTGTATTAAGTACCTATAATTCTGCGCTAAATTGTCTGTGTCTGTTTTGAAATTTATTCTCCTTACATTTGGTACATTAACAATTTCTAACATTTCTAACATATAACGTCTCTTGTAGTTTTTTTCTATATCTAATACTGATGTTTCATCAAACTTTGGATAATGATTATATTTCTTACAATGTGAAGATAAGGATGTCTTCTGTGTTGAAATATTCCTATATTTTTGGTCACATCTATGACCAGCTAATCTTGTTTTAAGTTTATTCTTTGTTGTCCCAATATAAACTTTGTCACAGTTCACCTGGTCATTTCCTCCACATGGTATCCTGTATACTACATCAGATATTTCCATTTTTCCTATTTTATCCTTCATATTGCTAAATAATCTATTTAATGTGTTATATGTTTTGTGTGCAATTTTATATCTATCAGTGTCATATATTTTAGACTTTCTTAATCTATCTGATATTCCAGGAACATAAGTTAATGATTTATAAATTCTTGGTTCTGCCATAGTATTTCCTAAATTATGCCTATGATTATCATAATGTCTAATTAATCGGTTAGTTAATTCTACTGGAAAATCATTGTCATGAAGAATATTTTTTATTGTGTCCTTATTCTTCAACCGAAATTCTCTATCACTTATAGTTAATATTCTATCTATCATATTTTTCGCCGTGTTTATTATCATTTTTCTCGGATGTTTGGAGTAAAAATTAATAAGTCTTCCAGAAGATGTTGGTTTCTTATACCAATCAAACACTAACTTATTTTCCTTTCTTATTATCAATATATCTAAATATGGAAGTTTAGATTCTATCTCTCTTTCAATCGTAAATTTTATATCAGGATGAAAACTATTCAATTCTGATAAAATATCATCCACTGCATCTTCTGATGATTTATTTTGTATAATTTTAGGTTTTATACAAATAAATAATTAGAAAAGGAAGAAAGGAAAACAATACTTTCCTTTAAAAGGAATTTATGGAAAGAAAAGGAGAAGAAAAACTCATAATATGAGTATACTGATAATAGTTAATAATCATAGCCCACTGCGATACTTACGAGTCCCTCCAGTAGTTTATGATTAATATGAATTTAGAATTTGACAATTTTTTTGACAATTAGAATGAAATACCGTCAGGCCTCTATATCTCCGATTCTAAATGGAATGGGAGGATATACTCTATAGGACTAGAATAATAAAGGAATCCTTCCTTAGATCCTATAAGTGTGTAAACACTAACAGAGAAACAAGGAGGGAGACTATAAATAAACATATAAATACACTGGTAGGAAATTTAGAGACGCTAAGGATATTGTTCAATGTCAATTACGATCGATTGACACATATTCACAAAACCTTTGCAGATTCCTTTTATTACGGGAGAAATTGTTATCCGTATCGTCACGAAAGGAAATAAAGATAGACGTACCATTAACCATTCATGAACCTATTACCTTCACTCCCCTGGAAGAAAATTCTAACACAATACCAATAGTAAGAAAAATGCCACAAACAGTCGAGGAATTCCTCAATACGGCCTCATGGCTTATCCCGGAGTTTGATGGTTCTCCAGACAACTTGCAAAGTTTCATAGATGCACTGCAATTGGTGGACACGATAAAGGAGACCCACGAGACCATAGCAGTGAGTCTAATATAGACAAAATTACGAGGTTTAGGTCGTAATTTAATATCTAATGAAACAACGCTTGCCGAAATAGTTAACAAACTAAAGGCAACGGTTAAGGGAGAATCTGTTGACGTTGTACTTGCCAAACTGATGAATGTTAGGCAACAGGGCAAAACTGACAATAATTATGCAAAGGAGATAGAAGAACTCACGAAAAGTCTTATATAAATAACTGCTTGCCTCCGCAGGTGGCGACAAAATACGCCACTACGTCGGCGACTAAGGCAATAATTAAAAATACTTCCAATGACAGACTGATTCTGGATTCAGGATCATTCTCTGATCTTAACGAAGTCATTTCCAAATTCATAGGCAGTTGCACGGACACTTTCGGTCAACCAAATTCCATCTTATCCCTAGGCCATACGTACCAACAGAGAAGTCGAGGTCCGAATGGACGAATCTCTATTAGAAGATACCGTGGAAATAGCGGTAATAGATACCAAAATCCCGGAACTTCCAATTACAATAATAATTCTCGTTTCTACAGCAAATTTTACAATAGATCGAACAATAGTTGCAGAGGTAGAAATAACTTCCGCAATAATAATTATCGTAGTAGGAATCAGGGCAATGGCAGGGTGCATACAATAAATGCACAAATCAATTCGAAAAACGGGCAAGGCCCCGAAGATATTCAATAAAAACCTCAATTTATACAAATGTGGTTCAACGATGAACGACAATACATCAACTTTTCTAATTGATACAGGCGCGGATATTCCTATTATAAAACTAAATCAGGTTCTTTACCCTCCTATACTGAAGAACATTCAACTAGAGTTAAACGGGTTAGGAAGGGGATTCATAAATACAATAGGCAAATTAAAAACTATCCTTCTTCTACGAAACATCTCAATAGAACATGAATTTCAAGTTGTGGGGGAAGACTTCCCAATTTAGGCCGATGGAATTATTGGCATGGACTTCATTAGAGGTTATAAGTGTATATTGGACTGTAAGGGTGAGGGGGATACTTTAACCTTAACCGACAATGTGCCCTATAACTACACTATTATTCTATATAACCGCCCGGAACTCAGTTCAATTTCACTTCCGGCTAGATCCGAGGCCAAAAGGCCTCTGAATTTTGATATCGAAGATGAGGAGGTCTTCGTTCCGCAACAAACACTCCAAAATGGCGTATATATTGCCAATACAATAACACGAAAATCAAAATCCTTAGTCAAAATTGTAAACACAACAGAACAGGATTTGATTCTGACAAATAATAAAATCGTGGTTGGGAAACTAAGTGATTACTTTATTGCTCACGTCAACCATGATAAGAAAAACTCTAAAGAAAAACTGGAAAAACTGAAGAGGAACTTTCCGGATTTTATGAAAACAGAACTCAGAGCATTATGCTCAAATTTTTAGATGTGTTTGCACTAGAGTCTGAAAAGATAACGGCAAACAACTTCTATAAACAGAAACTACGCCTGAATTATAAATAACCAGTTTATATCCGAAATTACAGAATTCCCCACTCTTATAAAAAGGAAGTGGATAAACAAGTCCAAAAACTAATAGATGATGATATAATAGAACCATCAACATCCGACTATAATAGCCCTTTACTACTGGTGCCCAAGAAAGCCTTACCGGGCACTAATCAGAAACGATGGAGGCTAGTAGTTGATTACAGAGGAGTTAATAAGAAATTAGTAGCTGATAAATTTCCTTTACCTCGAATAGACGATATATTAGACCAGTTGGGTAGAGCGAAGTATTTCTCTTGCCTTGATTTAATATCCGGTTTTCACCAAATAGAGTTGGAAAAAAAATCAAGGGATATTACTTCATTTTAAACTGATCACGGTTTCTTCCGATTTAAAAGACTACCATATGGCATAAAAACCGCACCGAACTTATTCTAAAGAATGATGACCATGGCATTTTCTGGACTTTCGCCCGTCCAAGCTTTTGTGTATATGGATGACTTAATTGTCATTGGCTGTTCTGCTGAACACATGCTTACTAACTTAAAGGAGGTATTTGAATTGTGCAGAAGATACAACCTAAAACTACACCCAGATAAATGTGCATTTTTCCGTCAGGAAGTAATGTTTTTGGGTCATAAATGCACTAACAATGGTATCTTGCCAGACGACAGTAAGTTCTCGATAATAAAGAATTATCCAACACCCAAGAATGGGGATAAAGCTAAACGCTTTATAGCCTTCTGCAATTATTATAGGAGATTCATTCCTTATTTTACAGAACACTCGCGTCATATTATTAGATTAACTAGGAAGAACGCAACATTTGAATGGACTAAAGAATGTGAAGATGCATTAAATTATTTCAAAAGCCAGCTCATAAGCCCACACCTTCTACAATATCCGGATTTCAGGAAAAAGCTTTTTATAACTACAGATGCGAGCAAATATGCCTGTGGCGCCGTTCTGAGTCAAGAGACCGGAGGCATGTATTTACCCGTTGTCTTCGCGTCGAAATCTTTTACAAAGGGCGACAGCAATAAATCTACAATAGAGCAGGAAATGACTGCAATACATTGGGCCATTCAATATTTCAGACCATATGTGTACGGAAGAAAGTTTGTGATTAGAAGTGATCATAGGCCACTAACTTACCTATTTTCTTTGAAAAACCCATCGTCTAAACTGACGAGAATGAGGTTTGTGACGACCAAAAGTCAGCAGGATCGTTTTTGGATTACATAGCAATAAATCACAAGCAATTAGACTCTATATATATGTTTTTCAAATTTTTTAATTTTTTTTACTGAATTTCATAAATTTTTACATTTTTCACATTTCTGAATATTTATTGTTTAATGAATTTCATAATTTTTTTAAAAAGAGAACATAATTATTATACACTTTTCATTTTATATAATTCATGGTTATATTTTATAAGTACATTTATTATTTGTTAATGAAATATTTGAAATTATAATAGCCGTTAAGAAGCACCACCTATTAACATAAAGATACATCCGTAAGGAAAACATACCATTAAACACAACCCTGAACAGTGGCAAGCAGCTGTCGTTTAGTGGTATGGGTGTGTATGTGTGCCTGGTAGAAATATATAAAAGCGAGATAATTAGTATTTGAGAAGAGTTGGCCACGGGCAAGCAACCGGGCAAGACTTCTTTTAAGTGAGTTAGAATTTTATTCAACTTAATTAAAATAGTCTTGCCAATAGGTTTAGCTCAGTTAATTAAAGTCAGAATTTTTTTCAACTTTGAATTAATTGAGTATAGCTCAGGTCTACGGCCAAGCAAGTTCTGTCGCTGCTTCACCTGGCCAGAATTTTATTCGCCCAGGTAACGGAGGCCAGAGCAAGGCCGCGCTTTGTTCAGCAAGGCCAGATTTTTATTCGCCCTTGCTGAACAAGATCGTCAAAAGGCTAACACCAATTTCGACGTGGAAAGGTTGTCTCAGAATCTTATTTGTGACATCCGCAACAAGTTGAAAATTGGTGGACAGGCAAACTGTTCTGCTCAGACTGGACCAGAATTTTTTTCGCTCCAGTGTGAGAAGCAGTAGGCTAGCCGGCGGAGAGTGGAGACGAAAACTCTTGAGGGCCACGAAGTGGTTGATCGTCGTTAGCGTGCTCAGTAGTGCTGTAGTATACTTTTAACTTAGTTTAAGAGTGGATTATAATAAAAAATTTTATTAGTAAAACGAAAGTGTCTCTTGTGTTATTAGTGAAGCAAACTTTTTTTGTAACGAACCCTGGACGCCGCGAGCTCTATCCAAGCATAACGCGAGAACGTGTCGTTACAGGTTCGATCTGGAAGAATACGACTTTGTCTTGGAATATCTGAGGGCTAAAGATAATCATGCGGCGGACGCGCTGTCGCGCATGGAATCCTCGGATATCCAAAGTATAGGAGTCAAACAAGTACTGAAGGTAACAACTAGACTTCAGGCGAAACATAACATGCGTTAAGATGATAATAATACTAGAGAGCAGGCACCGGTTGCACTAAAGGTATATGAGGCGATTAACGCCCTAGAGCACCGCATTTTGCTCATGATAAATTAATTATCCTTAAAGGAAAGAAAAAACTTTCCGAGTATAGGTTGGATGATCTGGTTATTAATGGAAAAGTGGACTTAGGTCGCCTCTTTCCAAGGCTTGAAAAAATAGCCGATAACATTGGTTTTACAACCCTAAGACTAAGATGATCGTCTTTTTAACATCGCGGGAATAAATATAGAAACCTTTAAAAATAAAGGTAATGGTCTCTTAAAGAAATTGACTTTAGTGCTCCTGCCCAAAATAAGTAAAGTATCCAACAGTATGGAAAAATTATCCATCATACTAAAATATCACGATGACCCCATCTGTGGAGGTCACAGTGGAATAACTCGCACGTTAAAGAAAATTAGACTTCTATATTATTGGAAAAGCATGACCAGAGACATTGCAAAATATGTCAGAGGGTGCAAAGCATGCCAGGCAAATAAGCCCACAAGGAGGATTAAGGAATCTCTAGTACTGACTCCAACCCCAGCGAAACCTTTTGAGATTGTCATTATTGACACTATTGGACCCTTACCGATATCCAACTCTCAAAACGAATATGCCGTTACTATAATGTGCGACCTCCCTAAATACTTAGTGGCGGTACAAGTCGGTGACAAATCAGCAAGGAGCGTTGCTCGGGCAATCATGGAGGGCTTTATACTAACTTATGGCCCCATGAATAGGATTGTTATCGATATGGGCACCGAATATATGAATCAGTCCTACAGGAGCTCTGCAATCTAATGGGAGTGGAGAAAATTAATTCTACTCCGTATTACCATGAAACCCTGGGTACCGTGGGCGTTCGCATAGAACCTTCAACGAATACCTAAGATCCTATATATCCGAAGACAAGTCGGATTGGGATGTATGGTTGTGATTTTTTGTATTCTGCTACAATACGACTTCATCAACTGCCCATGAATACTGTCCCTTTGAACTAATTTTCGGAAAAATACCACCCAAACTTGACTTTATTCATGAGGAACAGCATAGCTCCCTTGTATAATATAGATTCATACGAGAAGGAAGTAAAATTTAGACTTCAGGTTGCGCATCGCGGAGCGGCTAGCCTAATAGATAATGCTAAATTAAAACGGCATTATCTTTCTGAAGAACAGGCTAACCCAGTGACACTATCACTTAGTGATTTAGTATTACTGAGAAATGAAGCTGGGGGTAAATTAGATACTGTTTATAAAGGTCCCGTTATAGGATTACGTGATAATAATAATGTGGAACTTCGAAACGACGATGGAAAACCATTTGTTGTTCAAAAAAACAGGATAAGGACATTCCACAATTGAGTTCATTTCACTCCGCTTCTAATGCATTTGCGGAAGCTTTGGTAGACTCTGGATTCCATTTGATTCCTTTTGATCACAGCATTTAGCCTTCGATATGAATTTTTGATTATTTTTATAATTTTTAAAGTTTTTTTAAACGATCTTTTTTTATTTATCTTAAATAAATATCTTTTTTTCTTTTTAACGATCTTTCTTATATATTTTTTTCTTTTCGATATTTCGCTTTCCTTTGGAAAGCTTCTTCAGGAAAAAATTTTTATTTTTGAAAACAAAAAATTATTAACATATTGAAAAAAAATTCTTTCAAAACATTTGACAAAAACATATAAAATATTTTTTCCATACATACATACAAAAATTTAAATTTTCAAATATTCAAACATACAAAAACAAGGAAACGGAAATAACAAATAAATAACAAATAACAAATTCTCTCTTATGAAACAATTATAACAAATTATGTGCCTTTTTAATTAAGTACCTATAATTCTGAGCTATATTGTCTGTGTCTGTCTTGAAATTTATTCTCCTTACATTTGAAGATAAGGATGTCTTCTGTGTTGAAATATTCCTATATTTTTGGTCACACCTGTGACCAGCTAATCTTGTTTTAAGTTTATTTTTTGTTGTTCCAATATAAACTTTGTCACAGTTCACCTGGTCATTTCCTCCACATGGTATCCTGTATACTACATCAGATATTTCCATTTTTCCTTTTTTATCCTTCATACTGCTAAATAATTTATTTAATGTGTTATGTGTTTTGTGTGCAATTATATATTTATCTGTGTCATATATTTTACACTTTCTTAATCTTTCCGATATTCCAGGTAGTGTAGAAGTTATTTGATAAAATGTTATAATATAGAAGTAAGAATATCATAATCAATTAATAATAAAACGCTGAACGCAATGCGACCCATCTAAATATATAAATATTAAAGAAAAGTGTTATTATTTCTACAAGTGTCAGTTTTGTCCAACAAATTTCCTTCCCATCAGAAATTATTAAATTTAATTTGAATAAAACGTAGACAATATGGAAAAATTACATTAAATTTATATAAGAGAATTTAAGATTTTACCAAAATTTATTTAAATAGTAGTGTGGGAAAGAAAAATAAATAAGCAAGTTGCGTTAGGCTTAATTCATTTACGACTGTTTTTATTTTGATACAAAAAGAACGAGTGAGAAAAATTAACAATTACTTTAAATCGATATAGAAATTGTTTGCTTTAAGAGTAACTTATATCAGAATAATTTGTTGTATTAACAGTTATAAAAAAACTCGGTAGGTTCAAATAAAAATAAGGTATTTTGTACAAACATGTAAACATGTAATTAATATTTATTTATTAAGGTGAATATGATATTTTTAAAACTAATAATCATAAAATACCCATTTTAATGTAAAAACAATTTGTCCACTTAAAATGAAAGATATTTTTTAATTATTTATTAATCATCGTTTTTACAAGAAAATGATATACTTATTATACTATTTACATTATTGATAATTTACTGATAAAAAGTGTTGCAACAAATATTATGAAATTTTTTAGTTAATAATAATTTGCTTATAAAAATACAAGTATATATTGAAAAGGAAAAAAAAGGAAAAGATAGTCAAACTGTTACTCTAAAATCGATTTCAATTCTGAACTTGACTCATTGATTTCAAGTTACAAATACATAAATTTTAGGTATTTATTTAAAATAACTTGCAGCTTTCCGAGTATTTTAGATGCTTTTATCTCATATTATTATTTGTTGTATACACATTTTGTAGAGTTGAATCTTATCTTATTGCTGAAGGTCGACATACGTTTCAGCATATCAATTTTTTTTTATCTGAAACAATTACCAGATATCTAATTCCATTTAGAATAGGAATTTTACTACCAAACAACAATATGGAATTATGTTGTGTGATTTATTGTATGGAAAAAATTGGGTTTGCTTGGTTTGCTTTTATTTTCAAATTGTTGAAGGATTTAAGGGCATGAAAAAGCAAGACTTCATTTTTTTAACAATTGTATTTAAGACTTTCCTCTTGTAATTATTGCAGTATCATTCGCATACAATGCTGCTGAATGGTGGCTAAAATTATTTTAAATATGTATAATAACACTAATCCTTATGGTACCCCAGCCAGAACTTTTCGTTGGCTGGAAAAGTGACCTTCAATATTTACTATAAATAACTTCGAATGATTTTCTGTAGGTGGATAGGATAGCAAAACTCTTTGAGCAAAATCGAGTCAATGGCGTTTTCCATGCCCAGAGATATAATTCCAGTACTGTTTCTATCGTTTGTATTACCAGATATGAAATTGAAAATTCTTTTTACTTCATTGGACGTAGTGTTTTTTCGAAAAAAAAAACTGTTCTTTTGGTAGTTTAGCATCTCTACCAGGCTTATGTTTTGGTATATCTTCTTCTATAATATAAAAATTAAACACTAAACTTGTCGCTAAGCGCAAATCTCGAGAACAGCTAAGCCGCTTTCGTCATTTCTTTTTTTTTTTTTTGATGTAAGTACGTGGATGGTTCTAAAAATTACCTGAAAAAGTATAAGTGTATACATTACTTTTCTATACGCCCATACAAAAGACACGTAAAAGTATACTTAAAAGCAGAGTACGTATTTCTCTCTTCATTCATTTTCAATATTCATGAAGAAACTGTTGATTTCATTTTGTTGTTTTCATTGTCCGTGAATGAAAGTGTGTCTTGCCTCTTTTTTTCACCGCACACATTTTTCATCTCCATGAATGTTTGCTTTTCAAACTGATTACAACACATTACACGAGTTTTTGTTCAACTTTTTTCGTTTTCACCGTGAATTAAAGAAGCAAAATTTTATTTAAAAAATTCTTCACCATGAAGTATGTGAAGCTTTTTTTTCTTCATTTTACATTAATTATATTCATTCATATGCTTAATTCAGAAGAACAAGAAGAAAATTTTAAGGCAATAGTAAATGTTCTTTTGAAGCGGTTATGAAATCTATGTTCTTACCTAAATGTATGTTGTGTACATATGATTTACATATTTTGGATGTGTAATGAAAATGCGCATTGATTTTGAATTGCATTTGCTAGGAAAATGTAGATATTTTAAAATCATAGAAAAACAGGAATTTTATTACCTAATATAGTGTTTAAAAATATACATATTGTTACGAATATGTCTTGCTGAAGTTTAAAATAAAACAATTAAGCAATATGGAAAACTACTGGTTACAAACTGCGTAGAAGTTTATAGACACACACACACACAACTACAATTTGATATGCTTTTACTAACTACCTGGCATGCTGCTTATCATTTTAACGCGCAAGACAAAAACTAATTGTACAACAACAAATATACAAGGTTGTTTACCATCTGCGTAGTTTTCTAAGAAACCCTTTTTTACAAAAGCAACAACAAATGTATTGAAATAAATCCCAAGCAGAAACCTTATCAGCATAAAAACAGAAACAACTATACACACAGCCATACAGGCGCCTATAAAACGAGTAAACAACCTACAACAACAAAATACACACAAGGAGAGTAGAAAATTCTTACATCTTCTAGAATCTAATTGGACAAGTATAAATAGGGGAAGCGTCTGAGTGGATAATCAATCAGTAAATTAAACCTCTACAGTGAAGACGTGCATTTTAAGTAAATTGTTCTGTGTCAACTTTGTGTAGTTAAAAGTAAATAATAAAATTGTTATTATTTAAAAACTGGTGTTAATCATTTTGCAATAAAGAACTCACAATAAAACGTTTATAAAAGGTATAAACGTAACAATATAAAAGCACAGTTGCAAAAATATAAGAGCAGGTCTATTTTTTTAAAGACATAGGCAGATGTTTAAAAAGTTGTTAAAAAATATGTGCCTGAAATTTTTGTTTTTAATTCTAAGGATATTTTAAAACGTGTAGTATATGTAAACAAATTTTCGCTACTTTAGATAAAAAACAATGACTTAAAATCATTTTGTATTTGACCTTTGAAACCAGTGATTAAAATAAAAAAAGTCAGACAAATAAAAAAGCGTTTGTGCGTGTGACTTACTAAATATGCCTCTTATAAGGCATCGAAAAAATTTAAGCAGAAGAACCAGAAATGCAACGAATGATAATCGCAATGAACGTGAAAGAAAGTCCGATGAAGCGCGAAATTCGACTAATAATGATGCAAGTTTGAATCGAGCTGCTTTCTGTTACGATATGTCAATTAATTACGGTGTCTACAACTGTGTTGCTATTGGACCTACGAACTCAGTTTGCCAATATTGTAAGGCATTGATTTAAATACACAAATGAATCCAATGGATTGTGTTTCGCATATGGAAAGGTAAAATTAATACCATTGCTTCCACCTTCAGAGCCATTGTACTCATTAGTTTCAGGAGTAGGTACACATTCTATACACTTTTTAAAGAATATTCAACAATACAACGACTGCTTTCAAATGACTTCAGCAACAAAAGTAGTTCCGGATATTTTCATGCCAACTTTTAAGGTTTGTAATAATAATTGAAATTGTATGTTTCTTAATCATAACTGTTATATAAAATAAGCACATTTTTACAAAACATTTTTTTTCTTTACAGACACAAGGTCAAATATATCACAGGGCAGGATCTTTGTTACCAGTGCCAGATAGCGACTACAAGTTTTTGCAAATTTATTTTATAGGCAACACTCCACAATACAGTGTAAAGGTCAATAGTTGGACAATTACAAAACTTATTTCAAGAACGCAATCAATTGATTACATTATTTTAAAGTGCAATGGATATGATGCCATCTAATGATCACAAAATTGTTATCAAAGGAGATAAAACTTCTGTGGGCCAGCATGCGGGACGTTTTAATGCTCCTACTATAGATGAAGTTGCCATTGTTGTAGTTGGAGAAAATTTGCAGTCACGTGATATTATCGAAATAATCAGTTACAATGAATTAAGGAAACACATCGCTCATATGATGCACTTCAATATCCCATTATATTTTTGGCAAGGTGAAGATGGCTATAATTTCTCAATCAAAATGATAAATTCCATTGCAGGTAATTGAAATATTTTGTTTATGAGATGCTACGTCATCTACTATATCATCTACTATATCACTTACTAAACACTTTAATTTGATTTGACAGTTGAATAATAAATAATTGACAGGTTGGGAAATCAACAAAAAAGTTAGTTCAATGAAATAATATTCATACCGAATGATGATCAGAGAAAATGAAGACAATCAAATCTTAAAGTGCCGGCGATTATGTAACAGATAAGCACGTCAAGATTGAAATGGAGAGATTAACATACATAAAGTTGAATCAGCCCAAACTTCGATCTGAAGAGTATATTCACTATCGAGATGCAAATAATTCTGATGAAAATACAGAAAATGTTGGTAGGATGACTATTCTTCCAGCAACATACATCGGAAGTTTTCGGCATATGCACGAATATGCTCAATACTCCATGTCCCATTTTCAGCATTATGGCACACCAGATTTATTCATAACATTTAAATGCAATCCAAAGTGGATAGAAATTAAATAAGCGTTATTCCCTGGCCAATCACCTACTGATCGTCATGACATTATAGCAAGAGCCTTTAACCAAAGGTTGAAATCTTTAATGGATTTAATTGTTAAACATTGTCGGCTGTATGCATAAAAACTTAAAGTAGGTTTAACTGTCGTTGTTAAGCACAATTTCCTAAAGTTGTATTCATAAAACACTTTTACCTTAAAATACCTTTGTTAACTTTAAAGTAGGAAAAACCTATGTTAAACCTACAATAAATTGACAGTTCAATTTTATTATTGAAAGTTCAAAAACCAAACAAATTGTGTTTCCAATAAACTGAACCGTTTTTTTTATGTGGCATAAGTTACTTTGTTATAGTCACCTTTTTATTTTAAATTAGTTTATAAAACATTTTAATTTTTAGCCATTTCAACTAGTCTGTATTTAGTAGTCTTTCTGAAACGGATTTTTCTAATGATTGTGTTGAAATAAAATCTTTTTTCTCCATGTTGTGTACTGTGAAGGATATTTTCGACAGGGGGCTATTACTACTATTACTATTTTGTCCTTTACATAAGTCACTATGTGCAGTAATATGCTTTTGAGTTGTGACCTCCTGAGAATAAAAAAATAAAATAATGGTAATTATGTGTAGTATATTAGATATCAGTATAATATTGTTCGTAAACTGCACTATTCTTTCGAACTAATAAAAATAAGTCAAATAATCACAACAATACTTCACACGCACTTATTACATGTTTCTATTTCTTTCACACTAAGCTCCGTAAATAATTTCCTAAGTACAGCGACTAACGCCACTTTCAAAATAAGCATTTTTGTTGCACCGTTAATTATCAACATTCCTCTCAAGCAAATCTCAATACTTCTTAACTCTTAACAAATCTCAATACTTCTTAATTTCAAATTTATTAAAAATGAAAAAAGAAACTGTTGAGTTGTGACTTGTGCCACTTTTAATGTAAACGGCTCAATTGACAATTATACTCAATTATATTCCAAAAATGTTAAAAAATATTTATTTAAACAAATTGTAGTATACAAATAATAATAAAAACTAAAACATAGTATGCCATTCAATATAAAAAATTTTTACATCTTTACTTTATATTTTACAAAAATATAATTATAATTAATTATTTAAAACAAAAGTTTTATTGATGTACATATAATCAAAACAAAGCTCGTTATCCGAATAATTATTTTTTTAATATGAACAAATTCTTTGTAAGTTCTTCGTAAGCCTTGCAAATTAACCTTTTTTGGATGCTTTGCTTTTTATTAAAAAGATTAATATAAAAAAAAACAAAAATATGTTGATTTTGCTGAAAAAAATGAAAAACAATAAAAACATTTTTTATGGATCTGACTATCCGGATAAATAATATTCAGTTTTATACATCGTTAACTACAACGTGACAACTGAAAATAGTGGCATTGCCAGAATCAAAATACTAATTTTACTAAAGCATACATTAGCTAAAGTACTGTTTATGAATACCATTTTTTAACAAACGTCTGTTAGCCTTAAAGTGTTTGTTAACTAACGTGTACTTTAAAGCTCAAATAAGGGTTTTTTATGCATACAGCCGTGTGTGTTTAGTGAGACACGTTGCTGAAATACCTAATGAACAAGTAGATCCTGGCTTGCGTGAGGACATTAATATCGGAAACAATTACTGGAAATGATAGTTATCCACTCTATCCCCGTCGAACACTAGAAGATAATGGAAGATCAACAATTGTCAAAGTAAATCAACAATATATTGAAATAGATAATCGATTGATTGTTCCATATTCACCGATCTTATCAAAATCGTTCAAAGCAAACATCAATGCGGAATCTTGCCATTCAGTAAAATCTATCAAGTACAAATGTAAATACGTAACCAATGGGAGTGATACGGGTGTGGTTGATGTTTGGTCACCCAGTATACTTTTTGTTGTCTACTTAATTACATTTTTCCATATATATTTTTCTATGCATATTTATTTAGAATATTAATATCCAAACCGGTTCTTAAATTACATACAAATATATAACAAATCATACTCTATATTGTTGTTATTGTAATAGCCTATGTTATCGCCTCTTTATAATCTACTATTTTACTTTATAATCTATTGCTTTACTTTAAAATCTACTACTTATATAATCATACATGTGCTTTTTATATGTTCTAAAAAAGCCAAATAAACGCGCGTTTTATATAACTGTTTTTTGGCAAAAAAAGAATATATTCTGGAAAAAAACATCACAAGATATCGCGTGGTACTCGTGACTGGCAAAGAAAAGAAAAATTAAAATATTAATCTCGTGGTTCATACTAAAAATAATTTTAATAAAGAAAGCATTATATTTAACTCAGTGAAATCGTTTGTTTTTTCTTTTATTCAAAATATAAATGGACCACGATTATCGACGCACGTCTTTTAACAGCCTAATTTATTGTATTTGCATAATCTCTTTTATTTTGTGCATTAATAAAAAGTGTGTGAAATTGAACGTTGCAGAAAGTGGTTGCTTTTATTCATTTGAAAATAATAATTGCGGTAAATTCGACCATTAAATGCCTTGGTCCATATAGTTGTATTTGGTGCAAAGAATTCAAAAATGAAGTAACCCTTTACCAAATAGGCAGTAATGGGTTAACGCTACTGAAGCATTTAGGTGAATTATTTTTATCCATTCATGTTCACTTGGCCGTGCACTTAGAAAATGGACAGAGAATGTATTTCACAGCTCAGAATGCAGTACAGAAGCCCACCAGCCATCATCTACTACCTTAACACGTGTTTTGGAGACGTGCCAAAATGATCATTTCGCACAAACACTGCTATATTCTGAAATGCTAAGTATAATAATACTTTGAATTAATTAACTAAGAAATTTATGCGAAGGAATCAAGGAAAACCAGTTCCAGGGTACCCATCAGCCGATGCAATAGGTCGAATTTATTCCGTTCATCCAAGCAAAAGATGAATGTTTTTATTTAAGGCTGCTATTAGTCAATGTGCGTGGCCCACATCATTCCAACATTTACGAACAGTTGATGGTGAATTGTGAGGATCTTACAGAGAAGCCTGTCATCGTTTGCAACTGTTAGAAAACAAATATTGGGATCAAACATCTCAATGATGCTGTATTTTCATCACAAGCTCATATAATACGAACATTGTTTTCCATTATATTATGTACATGCTTCCAATCAAAACCAATTGATTTGTAGATGAAGTACAAAGATAATATGTGTGACGATATTTTATTTAATATACACAATAGAACAGGGACTCAATTTACAAATAAGAGAAGAAATTTACAATCAGGCATTGTTAATTGAGGATATGTGTTTGACGATGTCAAACAAACCATTATGTCAATTGAGGATGGCCAGGACCAATTGGCCAACGCACAATGTTTTTTATCACGAGTTAGAACTTGAAAAATCGTGTGATATCAATACTTTGAAAGAATCAATTCAAATAAATCTTCCACTATTGAACGAAGAACAAAAGTATGTATTTGATACTCTTATGAAAGTAATAAATGATGGAACTCAAAAAATGAAATCGTTATAGCTTTTGCTTCGTCAGGCATTTCAGCAAATTTGCTAGAAGGCGGTAAAAAAGGCGATCCAGCCCTAAAATTGCCGTCGAATATGCAAGGCAACGAAACTTTAACCTGCAACATTTCCAAGAATTCAGCATTGTAAACTAATGGTATTGGATGAATGCACGGTAGAGCATAAAAAATCTTTTGAAGCTTTAGATAGAACTTTAAGAGATATACGAAACAACCAAAATCAATTTGTTGGCGCAAAGGTTTCATTATCTGCAGATTTTCGCGAAACATTGCCAGTGGTTCTACGTTAAACGCAAGTTGATGAACTGAATGCATGTTTAAAGTCCTCCAAATTGTGGAAATATGCTAAGCAAGAATATGCGTGTTATGTTGCAAAATGATCAATCTGGAGATATATTCTCTAAACAACCCATTGATATTGGTAATGGCAAATTTCGTATAGATGTGCAGACTAACTGTAGTACCTTTCCTGATAGTTTTTGTCATAAACGCAATCATTCATAAAGCGTTTCCAAATAATGCTAAACATTACTTATTCTATGATTGGTTGAGCGAAAGAGCTATACTGGTTGCCAAAATCACTGATGTAAAAGAAATAAATTTCAAAATTCAAGGAGGATATATATATCTATATATATAAGAATTAAGTCCAAAGTAGGTGTCCGTTGGTTGCCAATGTTTGAAGAGATGCGCCGTCGGATTTCCACCAAATTTTCACAGTACCTTCTTAATGGTCGTTCGCTTTGTAGTTTTTTTTTCATGCGTTTACACACAATAGTGCGTGTTTGAAACCAGTGCATAATGCATTATAAATAAATAGTAAATTCTTATAACACTTTTAGTAATTTTGTTTGTAGTTTTTTTTTTTCATGCGTTTACACACAATAGTGCGTGTTTGAAACCAGTGCATTATGCATTATAAATAAATGAATAAATTCTTATAACACTTTTAGTAATTTTGTTTAACACTTTATTTATTTTATTTTGTGTTCCAATGATCAGCCGCTGACGTGGCCGATTGGTGTGGTTCTTTTATTAATGATATTACAAATATAAAATTCTTATAATCTAACTTACTTTACTAATATAAACAAAGAATATGAGTTGTGGGAATATGCAACGTTTGCATATTCCCAAAGCAATTGCATAATGTCCAATCCACAAAATCGGTAATTTTCCCCCGGTCAATTCCCGGGTCGAGCACCATACATAAATGGGGGGTCCCTTAGGACCTCATTCCCACTGTTTATAATAATTCCCCTAGGTACCTATGTCAAAATAATAATCTATCATTTCGGATAGAAAGTTGTCAGACGATCGTTACCAGCTAATTTTTCAAGCTGTAGATAGAGGCGATCTAGGTCAGCATATCTATTTATAACGTGGTCCTTCAACTAAAATTAGGAAAGTAATTGCTTTCCTTTATTACCATCATCTTGGGAAAATGCATCTGTGGCATTTTCCCGTGCTCTTAGGCAATTGTTGGCCCATATATATCCCAATTAACCGATTCCGTGGGCCTTGATCCTCCCCATTCATGCAACCGTTTTTGACCTCAACATTAAAACAAAACAAAAACGAGTAAGTGCAAACGGTGTTTCATTTTAATTGTCAAGAAAAATTAGTGAAAATTGTGTTCTTATGTTTAAGAAAAAAGTATGTAGTAGTAATTGTGGATTTGGGGTCTTTAGACTTTATCCAAGTCCGTTGCCATTGATCTACGCAAATAGGTATTTTCCATTGATCTCTTATGAAGTTGGTATGCTGTAATTACCAATGCAATGCCAGTATTCCTATAATTATTCCCAGGTATGCCACTGGGTATTCAATGGAAACTTTGACCTCGTTGATCACATTAGCATTTGGGTTATTGATTGTCGAATCGTGATTACCCATGTTTAGGGATTATATTCCTTTTCCCTCTATTGCAGTAAGCAAGTAATATAAATGTTTTCTAACAATCTTCTAAAAAAACAATTTTCCTTCTTCAATAGGTTCTCAACAGTCTAAAAACCTTTCAATCTATTTTCAATTCATATTTATCATTAACTTTAAAAGTAGTTCTGTATAAATTTAAACATTTCCCAAATAAGGGATCGAAGGAATAGCGACCGGTATAGCGATACCGGAAAGAAATTATCGTGAAATTCCGACCGAGCCGAAGAAAAAAAGAAAGAAGTAAAGCAAATGTCAAAAGCGGGAAGGAACTATCCCGTGAAATCCTTACAAAATAAAATCCATAATATGAATAATCATAAAGTATTGCACAAGAAACTAGTCCCACTAATACAGGATGAAGAGTGCATTAGGGCTATAACAAAATATCCGGAGAACCCATAATCCAGTGGTACAAAAAATTTTGTTCCTTTCCTTTTTCTTTCCTTTATTAAATTTAAAATTAAATTATAGATAATAAGAGTAAATTCAATTAATGAAAGGAACTTGAAATGATAAATTATTAAAATGATAATTTTTACATATTTTTATTATTAAATTTAATTGAATTTTATTATAACGTGGCCATTTCATATTATAGATTTATTAAGAAATTTTTTATATAATTATAAAAGTATTAAAATAATTTTCAACTAAACTAGTGAACGGATTATTTTATATTAGATTACTATTTTATTTATTCTTATTAAACGGTCGGCCGCTTTTAGTACGATCGTTCCTACTGTTCCCCATTAATTCATATTTATCATAAACTACTAGAGGGACTCGTAAGTATCGCAGTAGGCCATGATTACTACTTATTATTATATTTATATAATGAGTTTTAACTTGGAAAAATTTTATTTTGTTGTTACTGAATATAAAATATATATTTTATTTTATACTTATCAACTGCATATTTGGAAAATTCTGGTAGTTTGATACCCGACATAATGGAGGATATTCGTAGTTTTGATGATTTCTGCAGATGATTTCAGATGATTTCTGCGCCAATATCAACCGGTACCGAAAATTTGGTTGCTTATATTGAGTTTTATCTCCAATTCATCGTAACATTCTGTTAAGTAACCATTTGGTAATGAAGTATTTGCACCATCTAGTAGGGCCTGCGCCAATTATTGGGTACATATTTAACAATTTTGTTTTCCTTTTTTTTCGTTTTAATTTTTCTTTCATATATTTTGCTTTTATAATTTGATATTAAATATACTTTTTTGAAATTTTATTCTTACACTTTCGAAAAAAACCTTATTTTTTTGTAATTTTTGTTAAGTCCTAGGAAACGGCACATGTTTTAAAGCCACTAGTAGTTCTATAGCGCATGCTGAAAGGACAACTTCACTGTTCAAGTAATATTACTCTTGTATTTAACTTCTTTAATTATGCTAGGAACTCAAACTACTTTGGTTCCAATTGTTTAATAGTTCTTAAATATTTATTTATATAAGTTTTCTGGAAGCCGTATTTCGTTTGCTTTTTGTTTTATAAGAAAGTTATGTCGAAAACTTTTTAAACACTAAACTGTATTGTTTATGTTTTTTTTTTTTTATTTAATTCACTTAAATTGGTTTTCAAAAACCATCACCTCAGAACACGTAAGTTACAATTTGATTATCACTTGCACTTCGCTTAAAAGTACCGATAATTTCTTATTATCTGCATAAAACTGTTTGTTATTTTATTACTCAAGTCCTTTTTTTTTTTTCTTTTTTAGTTACGTTTTGGCAGGATCGCCATGTATTATAAAATAAATAAATTCTCATAACACTTTTAGTAATTTTGTTTAACACTTTATGTTTAAGTATGAAATTAAAAGGGGTGCGTGCATTTGAATCAGCCTGCATGTAAACCAGTATTTATTCTTTCTTTGCCCTTCTTTACCGCTTAAAATTAAAAATTTTAATTCCCTCTAATCAATTGTGATCTAATCATCAAGGAAATAAGTGGTTGATTATTAAAGCAGTGAAAACATAAATTACCCAATAAAGTATAAAAATAAAATTTAACAAAACATATACTTATCCAATAAATTTTATAATATATATGTACATAAATTTAGTAAATAGAAATATATAACGATAGTTCGTTACTACATGAAATTATAAGCTTATAAGTCTAAAGAAACCAACAAAATAAAGAATTCCTTTTACAACTTAAAAATGTAACCGAAATTTATTTAGTGTGAATACTGGCGTCAACATTTTTGGTCCATTCGAGCCAGATTTGAAAAACTACCCCCATAAGCCATCATATTCGCCGGATTGGAACGGCATCAACCCCAAGGGCCATCATCATATGCCGCGGATTGGAACAGCATAACCATTCAAGTATTATTACCCCCATAGTCAACATCATCACCACTAAAATACGTAAGTGTGTACTGTACTTTTTATTGCCAAAAGTTTGTAATTGGAAGATACGGAAAATTCGGCATGTTTATGTACATATGTATACGTGTGTTTATGTTACACATTTATTTTGTGTAACGTTTTTTTTCGTATTTTGTGATTTTTTAATTTTAATCATACACACAACAAGTTGTGTTCGTGTTTGGAGAAATTTTTGTGTGGTGGCTTGATCACAACGTTTGATCGTTTTTGTTCCAACTCTCAACATATTAGTTGTTCGCACTTTGATCCCCGGTTTATATACCAGCGAACATTTTTCTTCCATTTGTTTGTGAATCCCAGCAATCGTTTGCTATTGTGTTAAAGATAATTTAACATTAATTTATTATTAGCTCGTGTGCATATGAATTGTTCTGCTTAGCTTTCGGGAACAACTTCGGCAATATTTTATACCACAAAACCTTGGGAAATTTTTTGAATGTATGTTGTGTTAAATTTTATTTTTATACTTTATTGGGTAATTTATGTTTTCACTGCTTTAATAATCAACCACTTATTTCCTTGATGTTTAGAACACAATTGATTAGAGAGAATTAAAATTTTTAACTTTAAGCGGTTAAGAAGAATAAATACTGCTTTACATGCAGGCTGATTTAAATGCACGCACCCATTTTAATTTCATACTTTATTTATTTTATTTTGTGTTGTTGTGTGGTTTTTTTATTAATGATATTACAAATATAAAATTCTTATAAGCTAACTTACTTTACTAATATAAACAAAGAATATGTGTTGTGGGAATATGCAACGTTTGCATATTCCCACACATGAGTTTAGTTTAGTGTCGACAAGCACATTCCAACTGAATGTGGGGTGTCTGATTGCATGCAGAAGGCATGGCAATACGACACTGTTAAACACACTACACCAGATAAATTTTCAAAAATATCGAATTTTTTTTTCTATTGAATACTTCGCTCAAATGTTTTGTATCAAATGAAATGTGTGCTTTCGTTTGTACGTTCCTGTGTGTGTGCAAGAATTGGTCACAAACGTATTTCCCGGTATTGCACAAACATTTTAGAAAAATACAGATGTTTCGGATATCAATGTTACAATTTTGAATGACATTCCCGGGGAAATTTTTACCTACAAATCGGTTGACAATTAAAACGATGTTGTAAATTATCCAGTCGAATTTTAAAATTCGCTTGAGTTGCCTGGACTGCCGCCCCACCGCCTAGAGGTAAAAGTTGGTGTACCAATTATTTTGCTTAGAAATATCTGCCAGCCACGACTTTGCAATGCAACACGTTTAGTAGTCAAAAAATTTATGCAAAGTGTGATTGAAGCACAAATTTTAAAAGGAAAATATAAGGGCGAGGATGTGTTGATACCACGCAATATTATGATTTCTCCAGATTTGCCGTTTGATTTTAAACGGCTTCAGTTGCCCATACGTGTTGCTTTTTCAATGTTCCCTGTTTTTCGCACGGTCAATTATATTGTTACGATATGTCTTGCTTGGGTTTTGGAATGAAATAGTTAGGCAATAAAGCGGGCCGCTGCTTGCAGGCTGCGTCGAAGTTTATACACACACAACTACAATCAGATATGCTGTTGACTAACCGCCTGGCATGCAAGAATAAAAAAAAGTTCATGTATGCTGTTTATCATCTAAACGCGCCAGACAAAAACTAATTTTACAACTACAAATATACATGTTGTTTACCATCTGCGTAGTTTTCTAAGAAACCCTTTTCTACAAATAACAACAACAAATGTATTGAAATAAATCCCAAGCAGAAACCTTACCAGCATAAAAAAAACAACTATACACACAGACATACAGCCGCCTATACATCAAATAACAACAAAATCCACACAAAGGGAGTAAAAGATTCTTAAATCTTCTAGATTCTAATTGGGCAAGTATAAATAGGGAAGCGTTTGAGTGGATAATAAATCAGTGTAAAATTACAACTCATCGTGTCAACTTTGTGTAGTTAAAGTAAATAAAATTGTTATTATTTAAAAACTCTAAAAACTGGTGTTAATCATTTTGCAATAAAGAACTCACAACAAAACGTTTATAAAATGTATAAACGTAACAACTGATGTCAGAAGTGGGATTGCAAACAAAAATAAATCAACTACAATGAAGTTGGAAGAACTAAAAGTTGAGCAGCTAAAGAAGGAGCTGAATAAGTTGGATCTGCCGACAACGGGAAGTAAAGCCGAAGTGCAACGGAGGTTGATTGATGAATTCAAGCAGCGAAACATCGATATTGGGACATATGAATTCGAAGACAAAGAAGCGGTTGAGGTATGTAATCCATCAGCAAACACCAATGCTAGCCTGGATTCAATACTTGCGGCTATGATGGCGAAAATGGATGCAATTCAAGAAACCTCTAGAATCAGCAGTGTGAAAATTAATGCAATTCAAGAAAGCTCTAGAGCCAACAGTGCGAAAAACGATGCCACGAATGACAAACTTCTAGGTGTCATTCAAGAAAGCTCCAGAATCAACAGTGCGAAAATTTATGCCACAAATGACAAGCTCCTAAATGTCAATCAAGAAAGCTACAGAATCAACAGTGCGAAAATTGTTGCAATTCAAGAAAGCTCCAGAGTCAATGGAGACAACGTCGTTAGCGAGGTAAACAAGAAATTTCAGAAATATTTAACAAACGAGCGGAAGCTGTGGAACAGAGGGTCAGCGAATTTGACCAAAAACTGTTAAGCCTGGAGAGAAAAGTGGACAGCGAATTCCATGAACTAAAAAAGAAAATGGACAACCTCCATATTCGAGAAGGACCGGTGAGAGTCGCCTCTGAGCACTTCAGCAGGATAAACACCCCGAGCTATGACGGTTCTAGTTCGAAACAGTGGCCACCAAAAATAGTTGGAACAATGGAGAAAAAGCTATTGAGCTAATTCTAGCCTTAAATGGTGCAGCTGCAAAAATCCTCGAAAGCTTACCAGGAGCCTACAGAAATAATTATGAGGACATAATGGTGGCCTTACAACGCAAGTACGGCGGCGAGCATAAGAGAGAACTATACAGAATGGAGTTACGAGGCAGAGTGCAGAAGGCAAATGAGACGCTGCAAGATTTTGCCATGGAGATTGAACATTTGGCGCAGCTAACTTATCCAGGTGAACATTATCCATTCCTGGATCAGTTTAAAATTGAAGCATTTGTGAATGGCTTAAGAGATCTAGATATTAAATATGCAGTTTGTGCAGCACAGAAAGCATCCTTCACCGAAACAATCTCATACGCATTGGCTCAGGAAACGGCCAAAGTTATTTCAAAGCCACAAGTCTGCAAGGTACGACGTCTTGAGGCTGATACGGAAAACTATGGAGACAAAAGAAGCGAGATGAAAGAAATGCTTAAGCAGCTACTGGAAGAAAGAAGTAAGTCGCGTGCAAAATGCTTTAACTGCGGTAAGGTCCGACATTTTCAGCGCAACTACAGATTTGTTAAGAAAAGGTCAAGATCTGCTTCACCTCCAAGGGGAAACAAACGGGCAAACAACATCAAATCGCAAGAGTCACCGTTAAACTAAAACGAGCTAGCACTGAGGGGCAAGAGCTAGCTCCCACAACCGACGGCCCCGCAATCTACATTTCCATCATACAACAGAAAAATAATAACCTTACTGTCTGCGGGTTGATCAACGGAAAGAAGCAAGTCTTCACCATAGACACAGGAGCATCTCAGTCCGTAATAAGGCCCGATTTAGTTAAAGGGGCGGTGGAACCGCTAAAAAATGTACAACTGCGCAACGCAAGTGGGGATTCAGCCATCGTCTATGGTAGAGCCAGGGTACGATTGACTATCGGAACACATCAGCGCAGATCACGTGTTTGTTGTCGCTGATATAGTGGATGAAGTTATTGTCGGTGCGCACTTCATGATAGTTCACGGCATTAATCTGGATATGGGGCAGCAGATAATGATCTGGCGCAACGTGGAAATCCCCTTTAATGTTGGATATCAGAGCAGGGACGCAGTAAGGAAACTATTTGCGATCGAACGCCGAAAACTACCACCTCTGGCGGAAACTATAATTTGGGCGCGGTTGTGGGTGGTTACTAAATCTGTCTAGCAGCGAAAAGACAATTGGCGAAAATGCTGAAATCGGTCGATGTGAGCCGCAGGAACCGTAATTAATTGTACGACATATACAGACTACCCCAAAATGACAGCTAAAGAACGGGATTTGCTAGCTGAGCAGGTGAATAAATGGGTAGCAGAACTAAAAGCACCCGACAGAAATAAAGCGAAGCAGTTGCTAAAAAAAACATACCGCCGTCTTCGCCCTAAATAACAAAAGCCAAGGCAGAACGGCAGTGGTGGAACATGAAATAAATACTGGCGAAGCGAGGCCCATAAAACAAGCACCCAGGAGTGTTCCCTTTGCAAACCGGAACGAGGTCAAGGAACTGATTAACGAAATGGAACGGAAAGGAGTGATTGAGCCATCTTCAAGTCCATGGAGCTCGCCGATAGTGCTAGTAAAGAAGAAAGATGGCAGCACTAGATTTTGCGTCGACTATAGAAAACTTAATGATGTCACTAAGAAAGACTGTTATCCGCTACCCAGAATTGACGACACCTTAGACACGTTGTCCGAAACAAAATGGTTTTCTACCTTGGACTTGCAGAGTGGTTACTGGCAAGTGGAGATAGCCGATAGAGACAAGAAGAAAACTGCCTTCAGCGCGAGCAATGCTTTGTGGCAGTTTAAAGTGTTGCCATGTAAGCTCTGCAATGCTCCAGCTACTTTTGAGCGATTAATGGAACGTGTGCTTAAGGGGCTTAACTGGAAGACCTGTTTAGTGTATCTGGATAAAATAATCGTGATGGGAAAGACTTTTGATGAACACCTCAAAAATTGGATGAAGTTCTCAAGCGTATAGCGACTGCAGGACTTAAATTAAGTGTTAAGAAATGTGCGCTGTTTCAAAAAGAGGTCAAATATTTGAGGCATCGTGTAACAGCAGAGGGCGTATCAACTGACGAGGATAAAATATTGGCATTAAAGCATTGGCCTCGCCGACAAAATTTTCAAGAGTTACGGAGTTTCCTAGGGCTTTCTACATACTACAGGCGATTCGTGCCGAACTTTGCTCAAGTGGCTGCCAGCTTGCATGAGTTGACCAGAAAATCGCAACCATACCACTGGAGTGGGGCAGCTGAAGAGGCGTTTCAAAGGCTAAAGAAGCTTTTGTGTACAGCACCAGTCCTCGCCTATTCGATAGCCTGACAGGAATTTATATTGGATACAGATGCAAGCGGTTACGGAATAGGAGGAGTTCTTTCTCAGGCGATTAATGGGACGGAAAAAGTTATTGGTTACTATAGCAGAGTATTGTCCAAGCCCGAAAAAAATTATTCCGTAACACAACGGGAGCTTTTAGCCGTACTGGAGTGTGTTAAACATTACCACAAATACTTATACGGCCAACACTTTACCATAAAGACGGATCACTCCGCACTACGGTGGTAACTGCAGTTTAAAAACCCCGAAGGACAGCTTGCACGCTGGATTGAACGTCTGCAGAGCTATGACTTCATCATTGATCACAGAAACGGCGGAAAACACAGAAATGCAGATGCCCTTTCAAGACGCCCATGTAACGTAGAATGCAGGCACTGTACAAAAGTCGAGGAAGAGGAGCCCATCATTGATGTGAGGCGAATCCAAATTGGCACAGAGAACATTGGTCTGAGGCCCAAAAGGAGAATCCCATTTTGTCAAAAGTTATATCTGCCAAGCTAGAGAACATAAGACCGGACCGTAACGAAATATCGGCAGAAAGCCCGCTGGCAAAATCATACTGGTCTCAGTGGAATAGTCTTAAAGTGGTAAATGATTGCCTATATCGAAATTGGGAAAATGCAGATGGAAAAACTAGAACGGACTTAAACATCGTGCCAAGATCCCGGATAAAAGATGTAATGCAGTAGTTTCATATAGCCCCAGCGGCAGCCATCTGAGTGTAACAAAAACACTAGAAAAGATAAAACAGCGATTTTACTGGGTAGGCTGCCCACAATCTGTAGCCGAACGGATAACTAATTGCAAGCAGTGTATTGCGGCCAAGAGTCCAACAAGGAAAAGTCGTGGCAAGCTTTAACAATACAACGCAGGCACCCCTTTTGAGCGGATAGCAATGGATATCGCAGGTCCATTCCCTGTCAGTAATGCTGGAAATCGGTATCTGCTAGTAGTAATGGATTATTTCGGCAAATAGCCCGATTCCGAACCAAGAGTCCAAAACGGTTGTAGATGAATTTGAATTGGGTGTGTCGATACGGTGTTCCAACAAAACTTTACTCCGATCAGAGACGAAATTTTGAGTCGACCTAATTTAAGGAAAAGTGCGACATTTATAGGATAACAAAGACAAAAACGACACCACTGCATCCGCAGTCAGATAGCATGGTAGAAAGATTCAACCGCACCCTGGAAGAATATCTCAGAAAGGTAGTAGGCACATGCCAAAAAGATTGGTATGAGCAGATACCAAAGTTTCTTCTGGCATACCGATCAGCTATCCACATTTCAACATCATGTAGTCCAGCAAAAGCCGTATTTGGAACAGAACTAAAACTACCAGCCGACTTAGAATTTTCACACGACGATAATGAAAATGTTCCATAGATACAAGAAGACCTGCACGAGCTTCATGAGTTTGTTCGCAATCGCATTAAAATATCCAGCGACAAAATGAAAGCCAGATATGATCGAGCAGCAAATACGGAAGGATTTACAGAAGGACAACTGGTTTTACTATATAACCCACAACGAAAATAGGACTGTCTCCCAAACTGCAAACCCACTGGGAAGGACTATACAAGGTGATCAATAAATTGAATGACGTGGTTTATGGGATGCAGAAATATCAAAGTCCGAGGTCTAAAATGAAGGTGGTCCACCTGGAGGGTCTGGCCAAGTATGGCCGAGGAACAATTGAGTCTATTCGGGACGAAAAGGCTTAAGTGGGCGGCAGTGTTACGAATATGTCTTGGGTTTTGGAATGAAATAGTTAGGCAATTAAGCGGCCCGCTGATTGCAGGCTGCGTAGAAGTTTATACACACACAACTACAATTGGATATGCTGTTTACTAACTGCCTGGCATTCAAGAACGAAAAAAAAAAATCATGTATGCTGTTTAACATTTAAACGCGAAGACAAAAACTAATATTACAACAACTAATATACATGTTGTTTACAATCTGCGTAGTTTTCTAAGAAACCCTTTTCTACAAATAACAAATGTATGAAATAAACAACAACAAATGTATTGAAATAAATCCCAAGCAGAAACCTTATCAGCATTAAAACAAAAACAACAATACGCACAGGCATACAGGCGCCTATACATCGAATAAGCAGCATGCAACAACAAAATGCACACAAAGGGAGTAGAAGATTCTAAATTTTCTAGATTCTAATTGGAAGAGTATAAATAGAGAAGCGTTTGAGTGGATAATCAATCAGTGTAAAATTAAACCTCAGTGTCAAATTAAACCTCAACCTAGTTAAAGTAAATAAAATTGTTATTTAAAAACTCTAAAAACTAGTGTTAATCATTTTGCAATAAAGAACTCACAACAAAACGTTTATAAAAGGTATAAACGTAACAATATTTATCATGTTCACGTGTTAATAAACCAACTGCTTTGTTTGTCTATACCGCGAACCAAAATCAATCGAAGAATGTCGTATATGTAAAAGCATTGCAATAGAATAAGTGCTATTATATAAGTACACAAAAATATTGTATTGTGAAAAAGATAAAATTATTAAAAAACGCAAAAAAAAGGAAATTGTGTTCTTTCTGATTAATTTTCTTGAATGATTGAATTTTTTGGTGCACACAAAAAAGAACGCTGCAGAATAAGAACAAACCATAAATGACTATATATATATATATATATATATATATATATATATATATATATATTTATATGTATATATATATATTTATATGTATATATCAATGAAGATGATGTCGTGAGCTAGCCAACGGAATTTTTAAACTCACTTGATTTGCCAGAATTTCCGCCTTACAATCTTCAATTAAAGGTTGGATCTGTTGTTATAATGTAGCGAAATAATAACCAACCGAAACTTTGTAACAGTACACGATTAGCGATAAAAAAAATTGATGAATAACGTAATAGAAGCAATCATATTCAAAGGAAAGTATAAAGGAGAAAACGTTTTGATACCCCGCATCCCAATCATTCCGACTGAAGTACCATTCGAGTTAAAAAGACTACAATTTCCAGTACGGCTTGCTTTCGCAATGACTATAAACAAATTCCAAAGCAGTCATTTGTGGTATTAATCTAGAAAACCCATGTTTCTCGCATAGTCAATTGTATGTTGCCCCTCCCCCCAGGGGCATATAAATATGGTCTTTATAGAATATTCCACTATCTAGACTCAGTGCAACTGGGGAAAAAGAGAGCCCAGTCCACTGAAGTCAGACAGGGAGACAGCTGGAAACTCCAGCTGAATGATCCAGTCCAGTGAGCATGCTTGACATGTGTTCTGGACAGGAGTTAGAAAGTCTCCAACTCTTTAGTAAGGTGTGATGGTTTGCAGACCTGTCCTGGAATCATTCAAGTTGCAACTAGGTGGTTCTGTTGCTTAGAATTATGTCTTCGGCCATCTAGGACGAGCATGACGTTCCAAATTATGTAAAGTGGTTTGTCCACCATCTGATTAAGGCTACATAGCCAGGCGCGGATGTAAAACAAATCACACTCTGTATGTTACCCCGTGTTGGAAAACTATCTGATCTGTTTGTTTACGCGCAGGTAATCAAACAAAAAATATCGTGTACCATAAACTACTACAAAAACATGGACCTTATTTGAGAATAAGTAAAAATAAAATATATTAAGTAGGTATCATAAAAATTGTAATTGGCTTTGTGATTATTTATGAATATTAAAAGTATTAAAAGTGAGTTATAATTTTTATTTTTTGACATAATGTAGTTGCTTATTAATAAACTTTATGCATTTTTTAACTTACTAGCTGCTCCGGTGTCCCAAATAGCAGAATAAGTGCTGAAAGGAAAAAAGTAAGGAACCGACTGCTAGGCGATTCGAAGTTTTCCGGGTCTTCTAGTCTGTTATAATTACAATTGCAATAGCACTTTGTGTAAAAGCTCTTCATTTTAAAAACGAATAGTTGCTTATAAAATTATGTTCGTTTGGTGTCAGTACAACTTTTTATATTTTAAAAATACGTTTAATAATACGAAACACTATATTGTTAAATAAAATAAAAAATAACGGCTGTATGGATAAAAAACGCTTACTTGAGCTTTAAAGTACACGTTAGTTAACAAACACTTTAAGGCTAACGTTTGTTAAAAAATGGTTTTCATAAACAATACTTTTGCTAATGTATGCTTTAGTAAAATTAGTATTTTGATTCTGGCAATGCCACTAATTTCAGTTGTCATGTTGTAGTTAACGATGTATAAAAATGAATATATTTATCCGGGTATTTAGATCCATAAAAAATGTTTTTATTGTTTTCAGCAAAATCAACATATTTTTTTTTGTTTTTTTATTAATCTTTTTAATAAAAAGCAAAGCACCAAAAAAATCAATTTGCAAGGCTTACGAAGAACTTACAAAGAATTTGTTCATTTTAAAAAAATATTTATTATTCGGATAACAAGCTTTGTTTTGATTATATGTACATCAATAAAACTTTTGTTTAAAATAATTAATTATAATTATATTTTTGTAAAATATAATATAATGATGTAAAAATGTTTTATATTGAAGGGAAGATAAAATTTAATTTTTTTGTTATTTTTTTATTTGTTATTTTGTTATTTGTTTTTAATAAGCATTTTTAATAACAAAGTAAAACTGTCAATTGAGCCGTTTACATTGAAAGTGGCATAAGTCACAATTGAACAGTTTTTTTTTTCATTTTTAAAAAATTTAAAATTAATAAGTTAAGAAGTATTGAGATTTGTTTGAGAGGAGTGATGGTAATTAACGGCATAACAAAAATGTTTATTTTGAAAGTGGCGTTATTCGCTGTCCTCAGGAAATTAATTACCGTGCTTAGTGTGAAAGAAATGGAAACATGTAATGCATTTATTTTTATTAGTACGAAAGAATAGTGCAGTTTACTGAAATATATTATAGTGATATCTAATATACTACAGATAATTAGCATTATTTTGTTATTTTTTTATTCTCAGGAGGTTGCTCCGTGTTGTATAAAATATCTAAGGATGTCACAACTCAAAAGCGTATTATTGCACATAGTGACTTATGTAAAGGACAAAATAGTAATAGTAGTAATAGCCCCCTATCGAAAAAATCCTTCACAGTGCACAACATGGAGAAAAAAGATTTTAATTTAACACAATCACTAGAAAAATCCGTTTCAGAAAGAAAACTAAATACAGACTACTTGAAATGGCTAAAAATTAAAATGTTATATAAACAAAATTAAAATAAAAAAGCTGACAATAACAAAGTAAATTATGCCACTTTTAAAATAAGCGGTTCAGTTTATTGTAAACACAATTTGTTTTTTTTTTAACTTTCAATAATAAAATTGAACTGTCAATTTATTGTAGGTTTAAAGTAGGTTTTTCCTACTTAGACAGCGTTACCGAATAAAAACAATAGAATTAGAATTGGAAATAATTTAAGCAATTTTAAATTTGAGAATAACATGATATATTTATTTGAAGGAATCAAGCATAATTAAAACTGCTTAAATTTAAAATGATTCCAATAAATTATAAATAATTTAATTGTAAATAATAAAACACACTACGCAAGCTTAATTTTATAAAGGTAAATTTTTGTTGTACCAAATATTAATAGCTAAATTTTCATTATTTGAGATTTTTCAAAGAGAATCAAATTTTCTTCATTTACGGTGAAGAAAGTAGTTATATTTAGGATGCTATATACAAATTAACGTGTAAATGTCGTGACAAGTAAATGTTAGGTGTACTATTGTGCAAAATTTGTTTCTAGATTTTAGCATTGCACAGCATATAATATTGAATGAGGGATATTATTCAAGTTATTATTACATGTTTTTATTGAACAATTTTTAGAAAACAGTTTTTTCTGTTTTAGGGAGCAGGTTAAATTATACCTTTTTTCCCTAAAAGCAAATTTAAACTTACAATAATCAGGTATTGATTTTCTGACTTAATTACATTTAAAAGAAAAATTTATAGAAAACCATTTTTCATGATATTTGTTGCCTTCACAAGAGAATAATTACTTGTACGTTGTATATACACATATAATTTTTAAAATGGCTATAAGAATATAACTGCAGTGTAAACACTTCTGATTATTTTGCTAAGCAACATGTTACAGAAAACATAAAATCTGAATGCCATAGTAAAGTAAAAAATAGCAAATTTTGATCTTTTCGTTGTTAAGAACAGAAATATTCGACTTTTATAATAGCGGAACACTAGTTACTGAATAAGCGTCAAGAAATTAGTATAGTTAGCTGTACTTTTTTTTTAACTCAATTACATTACATTACCGTTACTTACCACAGTTTTATTATAGTCAACATTTTTTATATAACTATTGTTACGAATAATTATAAAATGAAACGACCTTAAAGAGTGACATTCATTTATAAAATTCAAAGTTACTTCTACACTTTTTTAAAGTAAAATTTTAATAAAGTTAATTTGAGAAAATTAACTTTATTGTTATAAGTTGCATCAATTTTGTAAATTTGTGTGAATATTTCCCCAGTCTTAAAAAAAAAATTTGTTGCTTAAACTGGTAAGATAGATATTGATTTCTCTGTGTGTATTGTAGTTGCAATAATTTTCAAAATTCAATATTGTATACCACAGTTCCACATATAGTAATTTAAATATTTATATACGGAACGGGCTTTAAACACAACATTAAATATTAAAAAGTTTTATTCTTTGTTAACCTAATGAATCATTTGTACGAATTCGCCTGAATTCGCATTGGTTTTTTATGTGGAAACACAATTTTCTATATGTGAATTATTATAAGTGCAAAAATAATGCCAAGTTTATTTTTACGAGTTGTAGCAGTGCACATTGGTTTAATGCTTAAAAAAGTTGAATTTTTTGGACCTTATGAATCATTCTCTTTTCCTGCCGTGTGAAATTTAAAAAAGGACTAAATTTGGAAGCCTTTCTTTCACTGTCTTGAATACTGTGTTTTTCTATTCTTAATTAATGTGTGATGACAGCTATGATGTTGTTGTTTTTGTAATATATTTCAATAGTTGACATAAACACTCATAAATGTGTAGTTACAACAAGAAAAAATTTATCTAAGTAGAAAAAATTGTGATATACGAATTTAAAAATAGTTAAAGCAAAATTGGATACGTCAATTTACTCGCTTAATTTGTGCGCATACATTTAAACCCACATAAATAAACACTGTAAAAAGCATTTCCACAAATGATTATCTATTTAAATTAGTGGAAAGTGTGAATCTACGCCCTTATTATTAATGTTTGTTTTTCCTTTTAGTTGAATATTGCCAGTTTTTTTAATAATACTGTGTTCGTTCACACTAATACTTGGGTAAGTTCTTGCTTACAATAGATTTGTGTTATCTTTTTGCTTATGAGTAAGCGCCATTTTCCATCAATTTTTGTCTAAGGTTTCTGTGGTTGACGTCTGTGAATTACATTTCTTTTATTGACAAAATTGAATATAATTACTTAAATGTTTTAATGTAATATAATTATAAATATTGGCTTAAAAATCACATTCTTTTTTTGAAAAAAAAAAAAAAAAATAGCAATGAAGTTTTATAACTTTATAATTACCTGCAAATCTAAATTTCGAGTTAAAATGTCCTAAGCAATTACTATAAGTACAATTTACTGATGTTAAAAATCTTCAACCGTATATTTTTTAACTTTATTTTTTGATACACGTAAATGTGTATAAAATCCAGGCTTAAATCTAGTTGCAACAATGTTTTACAAACAAAAAAAGGTGTATAATAAAGTTTGAAGCACTTGTCTTTAGTAAACGAATCTAATTTTGGCAATATTATAGAGGAGAAAATCGTCTCTGGTCAAAGGTCAGATATGCAGCTATCTTGTAGTAAACGAAGTCATTGGTGGTCAAAACATAGATGAGATTATCCTTCTGCACGGTTATAAACCGACTGTGCTGAATATTTTTGGTAAGCGAAGCCCTTGTTGGTAATACCAGAAGAAAAATCTTGAGCTCGGTCATACCATAGAAGATGTAGTTAAAAACCTGGTTAATGACTGAGTGCTCTAGAGCTTTTATCAATGTTGACTTTATTTTTAATGAAATTACTATTCCTGCCAAACCCATATTCTTCCATTCCGCCTTAATATATTTCCGTTATGGGCGTTATAAATTTTTTTATTGATATTTTTGGCTACAGAGTAAACCCAAATAAAATTTGAAATTTTTGAGTTATTAATTTAAAACGTTTGGCATTATTACAGAATGTTGTTTTCAGTAGAACATTCTTTAAAACTTGGCGTTGATACAATAGACATCAAAATGTTGTGTTGCTTGGTTTAAGACTACGAAATAAAAAAAAATACGTTAATATACCTTATTGAACATTATTTAATTTACTAAAACAACTATAAATTTTCAAATAGCTTAATTGATCAATAACCAGATAGCTTTTAGTTAGACATTTAAATATCGGAATCATATGACTTGCAGAAACGAAGATTTTATAATTTTGAATTGATTTTGTAATTCATTGCATTAAAAATTATTAGCAATCAAAAGAATAAAATAAATGCTTAGAAATAACTCAATGAAGTTCAATTGAAATTGTTTACTCTTATGTCTGCATTCACCTTTAAGTTATATAAAAACAAAAATTTTGTATATTTATTTTAAAAGTTATAAAAACTGTTAGTTGATAACCAGATTATTTAAGTTTTCAAATTATTAAAATTAAATAAAATAACAAAGTAAATGCACAGTGGAGTATAGAACATTACTCATTTATTCTCAACAGGAATTTAAAATAATTATGTTTTAAGAATTCATGCAGTCTATTTGGGTGGATATTACTTGTGGGTAGTTTAAATTTGAATTAGATAAGTTTTTCTATAAATCGAAACTTTTTTATTGATGTTTTGTATAAACTTAAAAATCTATTATTCTTTCTAAAAAATATAATTACTCTTTTTGCAGTTGCACAATTTTATTTCTTCCTTTAAGTTTCTAAAAATAAAAGGTTAAAAGCATAGACCACAAAAATGGAATGCCGCATTTTGCCCTAAAGATGTTAAGAGTGTAGCGTTTAAAGTAAAGTAGCGGAATGGAACAGATATAAAAGCACTACTCAGATCTTATTCGTGACGAAATGTAGATTGTAAAAAAATTTTAATGACCAAATTTGCTATAAAATGTTTCATGAATTAAAGTATGTATAATTCACTTTTATAAGGTGAAAATGCTGATGCTCCTATGTTTTATTGTGTCAGCAAAAGAGAATATGCTCAAAATTCAAATGAATTTGGGATTTTAAAACTAAGATTTGCCTGAAACCTTAGTAATCTGATTTAACCCTAAGTATCACATGCGCAAAGCTTAGATAGGTAGTGTCGGACAAAACTAAGCACGGACTTCTGCATGCCTAAGGAGGAATATATACTAAATATACAAAAATTTTGTTTATAAAGTTACGGCAACAAATATAGAAATGCAGCGACAAATCTAAAGCAGATTGGATGTTCACTGTTTTATTTCATTGTAAAAAAATACTAATAACAAAGGCCGTCATATATAAAAACGTTATTTAGAAAATAATTTAAGAATGAATTGAGAAAATTTGCACGAATCTATTAGTAGTTTCTTATCATTCAAAGCCGCCGTGCATCTTTTTAAAATTGAAAATTAAAATGCCTCGCAATAAGTACAGCGCAACCAGAGAACCAGTGAGATGCATTAAAAAAAAAAATGCCATTTACCATAGCGTAGTTTCTTGAGTTATAAGCTGTTAAGCTGTTAAAAACCAATAAGCGCGGGGACATGCTCATAATTAGAATTATAAAAAAGTACTCATTTGTATCTGAAAGATCTTTTACAATTCTGCTGTAATAAAAGATTATGCTCAACCAAAAGAATAGACAGGCTTGATTTTGCCAGTCTTGATATTGCAAAGAAACACGTTAAATGGGCTATCGCTAAATGAAAAACTGTGATCATCGAAACATCGATATTAGGACATACGAATTCGGACACAAAGAAAAAATAGAGGTTTGTAATCCATCATCAAATACGAATGTATGCTTGGATTCAATACTTGCGGCTTTGATGGCGAAAATGGATACAATTCAAGAAAACTCTAGAACCAGCCGAGCAAAAATGGATGCAATTCAAGAAAGCTCTAGCGCTAACAGTGCGAAAATCGATGCCATTCAAGAGAGCTTTAGAGCCAACAGTGCGAAAATTTATTCTACAAATGACAAACTTCTAGATGTCATCCAAGAAAGCGATAGAATCAACAGTGCAAAAATTGATACCACAAATGACAAACTTCTAGATGTCATCTAAGAAAGCTCTAGAAGTTGTTAGTGAGGTAAACAAGAAATTTCAAGAAATATCAGCAATATTTGGCAAACGAGTGGAAGCTGTGAAACAGAGAGTCAGCGAATTTGACGAAGAATTGTCTGGCCTAGAGAGAAAAATGGACGGAGAATTGCATGAACTAAAAACGAAAATGGACGACCTCCATATTCGAGATGGACCGGTGAGAGTCGTCTCAAGAGAAGGCTATTGAGCTAATGCTGGCCTTAAAAGGTGTAGCTGCCGAAATCCTCGAAAGCTTACGAGGAGGCTGCAGAAATAATTACGAGGACATAATAGTGGCCTTACAACGCAAATACGGCGGCGAACATACAAGAGAACTCTACACAATGAGTTACGAGGCAGTGCGCAAAAGGCAAATGAGACGCTGCAAGATTTTGCAATGGAGATTGAACACTTGGTGCAGCTTATTTATGCATTCCTGGATCAGTTTAAAGTAGAAGCATTTGTGAATGGCATAAGAGAACGCAGAAAGCGTCATTTACCGAAAATATCTCGTATGCGCTGGTCCAGGAGATCGCCAAAGTTATCTCAACGCCACAAGTTTACAGATACGACAATATTATTAACAACATTATTAATCAAATACACAATGATGTCTAAAAATAAGAAAATGTTACTACCAAAAACTTCAAAATTGTTTTCTTGATTGTTATTTAAAACACAATTTTCAATAGAAAATCGGATACGGAATATGGACTATGGAAATGGATATATATATATATATATATATATATATATATATATATATATATATATATATATATATATATATATATCCATTTCCATAGTCCATATTCCGTATCCGATTTTCTATTGAAAATTGTGTTTTAAATAACAATCAAGAAAACAATTTTGAAGTTTTTGGTAGTAACATTTTCTTATTTTTAGACATCATTGTGTATTTGATTAATAATGTTGTTAATAATATTGTCGTATCTGTAAACTTGTGGCGTTGAGATAACTTTGGCGATCTCCTGGACCAGCGCATACGAGATATTTTCGGTAAATGACGCTTTCTGCGTTCTCTATATATATATATATATATATATATATATATATATATATATATATATATATATATATAATGATGGCATATCGTTCGGCTAAGCAATTTTTATGGATGTTTTAGGCATGAATCGCGCGGTAGGGAAGATTGGTCCAAATTTGCTCTATGCACATCGCTCAGGAGCTGTTGCCTATGACATTGAAACCACAGCCCATTCATTCCAATGGAAGAGCCAAGATCGAAAAAGCAATTTAATGTTTTTGTTACACCCAAATGGCCGCAGCTGGGACCGTTATGTAACTGCTTCAATACATCTTTTATCCGGGAACTTGGCAAAATCTTGCAGCGTCTCATTTGCCGTTTGCGCCCTGCCTCTTAACTCCATTCTATAGTTATCTTTTATGCTTGTCACCGTTTGCGTTGTAAGGCCGCCATTATATCCCCGTATGTGTCCGCAGCCTCCTGGTAAGCTTTCGAAGATTTCGGCTGCTGCACCTTTTAAGGCAAGAATTCGCTTTCTCGTTAATATTCCATATATTTTTGCTCTAGGCCTGAAAATTTTTCGTCAGATTCGCTGACTCTCTGTTTCACAGCCTCTACTCGTTTGCCGAATATTTCTGATAATTCTTGAAATTACTTGTTTACCTAACTTGTAAGTTGGCTTTAAAGCTTTCTAGAATTGCACAAATGTGCGCACTGTTGATTCTAGAGTTTTCTTAAATGACATGCAGAAGTTTGTCTTTTGTGGCATACATTTTCGCACTGCTGGCTCTAGAGCTTTCTTGAATTGCATCCATATTCGCCATCATAGCCGCAAGTATTGAATTCAAGCTCACATTGGCCTTTGCTGATGGGTTACATTCTTCAACCAGTTCTATGTCTCCAAATTCGTATATCCCAATATCGATGTCAAGCTTCTTGCGTTCATCAATCAACCTCCGTTGCAATTCCACCTTACTTCCCGTTGTTGGGAGGTCAGCTTATTCAGCTCCGTCTTTAGCTGCTCAACTTTCAGTTTTTCCAACTTCATTGTAGTTGATTTATTTTTTTTCTTTTTTTTTGGCAGTTCAACTTCTGACAACAGTTGTTACGTATATACGTTTTACAAACGTTTTGTTGCGGCTGAGTTCTTTATTACAAAATAAATAACACCAGATTTTTAGAGTTTTTAAATTAACTACAAGTTTATTTACTTGAACTACACACAAATTTGGCACTACAGAACAATTTACTAAAGATGAAAGTCTGTACTTCATGAGGTTTATGTTTTCACTAACTGACTAACTGACCATCCACTTAGACACTGCCTTTTATATTTGTCCGTTGGAGGTCTAGAAATTTTCTACTGCCTGTGTATCATATTTTGTTCTTGTTATGTTATTCATTCAATGTAAAGCCTGTTGGTCTGTGTGTATTTTTGTTTTTATGCTGTTAAAGTTTTTTTCTGGAATTTCTTTTAAGATAGTTGCTTGTGTGTTTGTCTTGTATGCATAAGTTTTCTTAGCAAACTACGCCGTTAGTAAACAGTATACTCAATTGTTGCTGTTTTTTAGTATAAAACTTATACGCAGCTTTTAAGTAAAAAGTTTTCTTGCGCGCATAAGATTTTTTTTAGCAAACTACACAGTTAGTAAACAGCATACCTAGTTGCTTACTTTCTTACTTATTTATTTTCTTTTAAAACTTAAGCCACACCCTTTCAATTATAGGCATTTTAGAAATGTCTGTACAGAAAAAGAAGAATTGCAATATTTTTTTAAATATTTTTTTAATTTTATTTTTTTGAATCAGTTTTTACGTTAGATTTGAACATAAATATTTTTTGATATTTTAAAATATTATTGAAAAATTGTTTAAATGTATATTGTGGGGGAAAGTATATCCATACGGCCATTTCGCTATTGCTCATATAACTCGCCAGTGGATTTTATGCAGGGTGTAGAATTTTTCATTTATGAACATTTAAAAATCAACATTCATGATATTTTTCATAAATGAGAAATCTAAAATTTTATATTTATTTTTCACGCTCATAAACGAACAACAAAAAATGTTCTGCTTATGTTCATACCTGTATCTGTGTACCTGTTTGTTTTTTGTAACATACATACATTAAG
The DNA here is from genome assembly GCA_030448955.1 of Trichopoda pennipes. NCBI lineage: Eukaryota > Metazoa > Arthropoda > Insecta > Diptera > Tachinidae > Trichopoda > Trichopoda pennipes. Next base: position 3,117,070 of record JASKUP010000019.1, on the reverse strand, counting down.
AATGAACAACCAAAAATTATTAATCATATTCATGTGTGATGGATGATAAATTAGTTTCTTCTCATTAATGTTCTTTTTCATAAATGTATATGTTCATTTATGAACATTGAAATTTTATAAAATTTCTCATAAATGAACGTAATTTTCTGTCTACGATCGCAGATTACTTTAAATTTAACAATAATATATATAGACAAATAACTGGACTAGGGATGGGAAATCCAACATCTGCCACCCTCATGGAAGTATTTATGCAGAACTTAGAAGAGGAATACGTAAAGGAATTAAAAACCAACTTCGGAGTAATATTCTACGCAAGATATGTCGACGACATCATATGCATACTAGAAGGAAATAACGATGAGCAAATTCTGGATTACTTGAATGGAAGACACAAGGACATAAAATTTACAATGGAAAAGGAAGAGGAGGGGAGAATTAATTATCTGGACCTAACGATCAAGAGGAACATAATCTCGAACAGAATCGAATATGAAATATACAGGAAACCAACAGCAACGGACACAATAATACACAACTCATCAAATCATCCCCAGCAACACAAAAACGCAGCAATCAGGCAGCTATTAACAAGACTCGAGAGAACACCACTAACACGCCAAATGTATATGAAGGAAATGGAAACAATATACACCATAGCGGAAAACAACGGATACAAAAAGCGCCTCGTAGATAACATCAAGAAACAATTTAGAACGAACAAAGAACAGGAGAAGGAAAAGAAAAAATGGGCTACATTAACATATATGGGAAAATCAACGTACAAACTGGCGAAATTCTTTGGAAAACACAACATCAATACCGCATTCAGAACAAGGAACAACCTAGGCAGAATACTACGGAATAAAACAACCGAGGCAAATATACTGGACAGACAAGGAGTGTACAAATTAACTTGTACATGCCATTATAGCTACATCGGGCAAACAGGACGAAAAATCAAGACCAGATTTAGGGAACACATTAGAGACTATAACAAAAAACCACGAGAACCAAAATCAACTCCAGAATCAAACTTTGCGAACCATATATTTAACAACAAATGGACCCCAGGACATATAAAGACAACGGTTAAACTGCTTCATACCCAGCACAAAGGAAGAAGACTAAATGTATTAGAAAACATGGAAATATACGAACAAAAAACATTTGACGGACGAATAATAAATGAACAAATAAACACTGCTTCGGACACAATATTTGAACCGTTGAAACATTTTTACAGGAAAACAAACACTACACCAGCACAAAAACGTTACGCAGGTGCACAAGACGAAAGCAATAAAGGACATCATAAACGTACAATTACAGATTATTATGTCACATAAAAAAAAAAAAAAAAAAAAACCCAATAGGTTCACACATGGACAAAAACGGACTGCGAGCATGACCGTAAAAGGATTTAGTTAGAACAAAAAAAAAGGCGAATGAAAAAGGGATCGACAAATTAGGTAAAAAGGGACAAACGAAAAAGGAGAGATGCAGGCAAAAAAGACAGAAAGGGACGAACGCAATAACACGAACTATATAAACACAACTGACAATAGAACGCAACTAATACGAAGAAAACACTGAAGATGGCAAACGGCCGAAACCGGTTTGTCCACAAACCAAATTTGACGAGGGTCGACGGAAAACCGTACCCAAATAAAATTTGGAAACTACTTATTTTCATTTTCAATTTTTCTAAGTAAGGATTTCCTTTAGAAACTATTCATATGTAATTTAAAAAGTAAAGAAAATAAAAAATATTTTTTGTGACTTTGTATTTTTGTGAAAATATTGTAACGGTTAATCAGTTATAAAAGATCTTTTGTCAACACTTATCATTTCGTGCAGTTAATCAAATAGCACCAGTAGGCTTTTTTAAATTTATTTTGCAAAATCTTGTGAAAAAAAGTAAAAAAAATCGTGTAATAATTTTTTCAAAATTGTATAGTTGCGGGTTGCGGAAAGTATTGTTCCCCCGAAAAACGTGAACTAATAAAAAAATTTGCGTCCAAGGGTAAATCGTATTCCCAAATAAGGGAATTACTGGTCTGTTCTAATAAAATGATAATGAATGCTCCAAGATATGAGCAAAAAGTTGCATCCACTGGTAGGAGGCGAGTTTTTTCATCTTTAATAGTGAAACGGTTCGTACGGACGACCAAAGCAAATGACTTTATGACACCTACGGAACTTAAAAAAAACATAAGATGTGCCGCTAACCGTAGAAACTATTTGCCATAGACTTCGAGACAACAGCCTCCTCAATGCCTGTAGTCTTCGAAAAGTGTCGCTCCTTTCCTCTAAGCTGTTACTAAACGGATATGTTTTGCTAAAGCACATCTAAATTGCTCAAAAATATAGTGGAGAAATGTGCTATGGACAGACGAATCGAAAATTATATATATATTCGATCAAAACCGTTATGGATTCATCGGTTTATGTTCCTACGAAATTTCGCTGGTGTGGGTCTTCCAGCAAGACAATGACCCCAAACACACTACCAAAATGGCAAAAGAGTGGTTCAACTATAACTGTATCAATGTAATGGAGTGGAGTGAATTCTATCGAAAATCTGTGGACGGTCTTAAAAAAGGGTGTGTCTACAATAAAACCAACGAGCGTTAAAGGGCTCTGGGTGGCTGTGCAAAAAACTTGGTGTTCCATCAAAGGTGAAAGATGCCAGCATTAAGTGGATTCCATAGGAAGGCATGGTGCCGTGGTAATAGCAAACTAAGGGCACCCGAAAAAGTATTGAAACCATACAATTTATTTATCTACAAGATATCTGAGTGAAATTTTTGATTTATTTTAAGAAAGATCGCTAATTTTTGTTAAAAATGAACTGAAATGCTATTATTTTGATTGTGTAGTTTTTAAGTTTTTTGTTAAATTAATTAGCGTATAATAGGCTGTTAAAAAAACCAAATAATGTTCTTATGATAATACCCCATTAACATCAAAAAATTTATTATTTTGTTTTGGTTTAATCGGCGCAACAGTTAAACAGATTTAAACGGGGTTTGTTGTTATAAAACTCAAATTGTGACTAGCAGCTTTCCGCTCTCGAGTGGAAGATCTAACATTAATATGAGATATAAAGTAGGTTGCTGTCTTCCTTAGAAAGAATTTTCGCTTAAACAACTTCACGACAAATTTCATGATGGAAGTGGTGTATATATGTATAGAATTTATAATAATACAAATGTTTAACTCGGAGGTTTCGTCGTGACAATATTTAATGCAAAGGATTTAATTTATAAACCTTTAAATATAGTGTCCAAATAAAATAACACTTTTTTTTATTTATTTTTAGGTGTCAAAAGTTATGGAAACTAAAAATAAATGGACATTATTATATAAATATATATATCTGTATATATACTTATATATATACATATGTAACAAAAAATGAAGTGCATATATATTTGGTTATTACCACCAAGCTTATATAAATTTGGACTCTCTTTGACATAATTTTAATACAAAAACAGTAAACTAAATAAAAACAAGTTAACCTATAAAACTTATAATGTCGTTTATTAACAACTTGAAAAAAGTTTTTCACTTGGGAGGTGGAGAAGCTAAAAAGAAGCGTCATGGCAATAACATAAAAATGGACACTGATCCGGCAGAAGTTTGGGAGATTGTTGGTGAACTTGGCGATGGAGCGTTTGGAAAGGTGTATAAAGCTCAGAATAAAGAAACTCGGCAATATGCTGCTGCTAAAATGTGTATATTAGAGGCTATTGCAGATTTAAGTGATCACATGGTGGAAATTGATATATTGTCTGAAATAAAGCATCCTAATATTGTTGAACTTTATGAAGCGTTTTACATAGACCTTAAGTTGTGGGTAAGTCATGCTAATATAAGGCGATTTTATTCTTTACGCTTTTTTGATGTTTTATTTAATAATATTTCTATAATTGGTATACCAATGTTTGTTTTTTAATAAAATAAAAAATATTTTTTGGCCTTAGTTGGCGAAAGGGTCTTTATAATTTATGCTTCTCAGTTAATTTACTTCTTTTACAGTATTTTCTACATCATCATTTACAAAATTTTTAGTTAAGTAAAGCCACATTTAGGCTTTTTCTTTTGATTTATTGGAACTGTAGCTTCCAGAAAGGACAACTGTTTATTTGATAAAGACATGAAAAATATATTCTCCGAGCAAAGGAGAGAGAAATCTTCATATATATATATATATAAACTAACGTACTGAAATTTCTATTATCAATAATATAATGGTCAGGCAGCACGCCGAAATATTAAACAAAAATTAAATCTTGTCTGGAAAAGTAGATAGAAACTTGATCATAAAATTTTGTTTTTGATGAATTCGAAACAAGGAAGATGCCTATAGATGGCATATTGACTATAAAGTTAAATTAATTAGGGTATTAAATGTTAATTCGCTGGCAATAACAATTTCTTTCTATACCGCAGATACTGTCTTCAACTCTGTTACAAATTCTTGAATAGGTATATATTTGTTAGGTCTGTAAACGCATCCCAGTAACATCTGAAGACCAGATAAATAAACCTCACTTAGCAAAAACTCAACTTTATTCCCGTTAACAGAACTTTGAAAGAGCTTGCTTGAATTTTTCTCGAAAATGGCAACATACATTTACCAACACCACCAGCTTTAAAGACTTTGAATGCTAATAGGCTTAACATGTTGTCAGTAGTATTCTCGTCCAATCAAGTTAAAATTAATAATATAGTGCAAAACTACTATTTTAAACTTAACATATAGAAACTCGTATTGAGCAATTTTTGGTGCAACGCATATCTGCAGTTTAGAGGTTACTTTTGGAAAACTATAATGAGTTAATAAAGAGTATGGGGAAAACTATTTGTATGATATTCCTCAAGTATTGCAATACTCATTAAACAAGCAGTTGTTGTTTTCGGAAAATATTTATTGTTAGTGAAAAGTTTTGAAAAAGCAAATTAATAAATTGTGGCTTTGATCCACAAAAAATAACATCTAACTTGCAAAAATTTAGCCTTTAAATAGACAATAAGACTTATAAATTGTGAATTTTATAAACTTTAAACTCTTTACCATAACAAAATTATGAATTGTCTGAATATATTGAAATCATAATGGAAAATTTGTTTAAAGTTATGGAAATGTTTTTTTTAGCATTTCTATTGCTTATCTGCTGTCTTGGCATATGCTGCTCTAAAATATAAAAGCACACAAAGCAACGCTTTGGCATACTTCAGCTTTATAGCCATTTATATTAAAATCAATGGCACAACAACCACGGTAAATTGAGTGACCACCAAATGCTAATTGTAGTTCACCGTCTCCCCTAACGGTCTATCATATATATTTTGCTACGACAATATATTTAGATAAATAATACAACAGTAGCTGCGTATATCGACCAATACACCGGCTGCGGCAGCGTTAGAAAATAATTGACGGCGCTGCTGTGACAAAGAAAGAATTTCGTGTAGTAGCCAGATATAAGATGTGCGCTGTGACTAACGGTGGCCACCGTTAGCACCTGTTGTAGTGGCGGTCAGCATCTGACCATTGATATCGGCCAACGGAATTTGGCGTTGGCGGTGGGGGCAGTTTTCAGCGTCGGTGCCTATCAATACATTAAATAGTGAATAAAAAAAAAGAAAGATTTTCAGTTTTTAAAAAAAATGTCCAACCTGCAGAATATTTAGATCAGATTCGAATTCTCAAATGATCAGAATCAGGTCACACCTCTTTCATTTCGGATTTCTCTATAGAAGTCCACACACAGGAAAGTATAAATAAAACCTTAGCTGGGTTCGATTTTCTTTCCGACTCCATATCGAATATTGCCCGAACAGTGAAATTGTTGTTGCTGGCGATTTCGATGTTCACAACTGTTCTTGGCTTCGCCATTCAGACCATACAACTACAGAGGGCCAGTATGTTGAGCTATTTGCTGCGCACAATCACCTTTTGCAATTAGTGAATGAGCTAACACTCATTCCTTGTGTTAACGGGCACTATAGTCATACACTCGACCTTTTTCTAACTTCACACTGCCAAAAGTATGAATTTAATCTTTGTGCACCTCTCGGCAACTCCGATCATTGTATCATCTCCGCCTCTTTTTTATATTCGAAGCTTCACGCCTTTTCGAAATTAGCTACCAAATGTCTAAAATATATTTATGAGAAGTCTCTTTGGGCTCAGCTAAACGGATTTTTTAGGCAATTTAATTGGAAACTATGTTTCTTGGACAATAATGTCGATATCATAGCGGAAATAGTTGTAAACATCATTTTGTTTGGAATGAAAACCTTCATTCCATCCAAAAAAATTTCGATTAAATCCGGATCAAAGTCTTGGTTTAATCAGACGTGCAAAAATGCAACAAAGGAAGCATTCAATATCTGGAGTAAAAATAAAAACGCAGATACTTATTCGCTACGCCACTAAGGCGCAAAAAAATCTATACAAAGAGCGCCTTTGTGCTAAGGTTCTTGCTACTTCTAGGAGTAGTAAGAACTTTTACTCATTTGTTAAAAGAGTAAGGTATAATGCTAGTTCATCAGTTTCGAATCTTTTAAACAATGATCAAATATTCAATGACCCGGTTGATAAAGCTAACCTTATTTGCTGAAAAACAGTTAACCACCGCCAGGTTTCGATAAGGTATCCGTTACTATGCCGAAGATTTTTTGTCGAGTTCGAGCGGTTAAAAGGGTACTAGCAGATCTCAACGTCAACAAGTCTCCTGGGCCGGATGGGATACCAGCACTGGTCTTGAAACAGTGCTCTTCGACGCTAGCGCGTCCGTTAGCAGCCGTTTTCAGCACATTGTACCATGTCGGAGAATTTCCGAAGTGCTGGAAAGTTGTTAAAGTAACGCTGATCCCCAAAAAAGGGGAAGGCTAACAACCCTGAAAATTACCCCCCAATCGCAATTTGCTCTGCACTTGAAAGTATGATTTTTTCACCTTGTGAGTTACCTGGAGTTCAATAGCTTACTTAGCAATCGACAGTATAGTTTCCATAGGGGGTGCTCTACGGGCAACTTGCTAGCTTTCTTGTCTAAACAATGGTGTAACTCAATACATCATTTCGGAGAAAGCAAAGCATTCGATAGAGTGTGGCATGATGCACTTCTATCACAACTTTTAGTGTAGGTGATAACTTTTCCAGATTTATATCGAGTTTTCTCAGAAATCGCACTATATACTAGTTGTTATAGATGGGAATTCATCAGATGAGTTCATGATGAATTCTTTCTCCTAGTCTATTTCTTATTTTTCTAAATGATTTCTTTGTCAAACTTTCAACCCTATATATTCGTTTGCAGATGACCATGCCATTTCTCATTCGTATTCATTTGGTAATAGACCAAGCCAATTGGAGGTCAGTTCCATAAGGCAAAACATGAGTGATACGCTTAATCACGATCTCGCAACAATCTTGGAATGGGGTCGTGTGAATAGAGTAAATTTTAATGCCCGTAAGACGCAATGTTGCATGCTTAAGGCCTAACTACAATATACATAACCTGGCTTAAGCTAATGTCAAAAGTTGGACGAAAAGTCTGTCAAATGTTTTAGCGAATCATTGAAGACTTTTACGTGGCTATATTGTACTTACATGAATATAGAAATTATTATTTTTATTATTTTATTCTTTTTTGGCTTGAGGTCAGTTTTCCTCTTTTTTACTGATTTTTCCCAATATTTCGATCAACTTCGTTGATCATCTTCAGGGGATCTATAACACAATTACAATCACAATAAAAACATTAGCACAAAATTACAACAAATTAAAATAGTTACAATTGACATTTAAAAATTTTAACTAAAATTAAAAATAATAAGTTATTTATATATTTTCCGCGTCTTGTCCATTGCACAATTGTCAATATGTAAATAAAGCTAGTTTACGTTCTATTGTTTTTTAGTACATGTTTGTTTATTGTGTGTCTATATATCTGTGCACATTTCTCTGTATCACTCTTATAATTAAGTCTCTTATCGATTGCTACATTAATAATGTGTAGGTTCTCAAGCGTAAATCTCTTTCTATAATTGTTCTCCCTTGATAATATTCTGATGTACTCAAAATTTGGTTTGTGACATGTTGTAGCACAGTGAGCTGCAAGTGCAGTTTTTTGTGTTGTTTGCTTTTCGCGAGATTTTGTATCAGATTTGTGTGATGCTAACCTTGTCTTAAGTTTTGTCCTTGTTGTTCCAACATATACTTTCTGGCATATATTGGACTCTTCCCCATTGCAGCTTATTTTATATACTATATTAGACTTGTCTTCATTATCTAGTTTCGACTTTGTCTGGCTGTAAAGTCTATTTAATGTATTGTTTGTTCTAAAAGCTAATTGGTTTTTCTCGTTATCGTAAATGTTAGAGTATTTTAGTCTTTCTGAAAAACCAGGAACATATACCATGGATTTGTATACCTTTGTTGATTTTTCTGTTCCATTGTTTTTACATTGACTTTTGTATTTGGCATGTTTTAATAGGTCGTTTATTGTTTTATTAGGAAAATCATTTCTCTTTAAAGTGTCTTTAATTTTGTCCATATTTTCATAGTGAAAACTGCGGTCACTGATCGTTAAGACTTTGTTAATAAAATTTAGAGCAGTATTTATTATGATTCTTCTCGGATGTTTTGAATAGAAATTTATAATTCTTCCTGATGACATAGGTTTTTGATGCCAATCTAATTTCAGCCGATTTTGCTTTCTGATCACTATTGAGTCTAAATACGGTAATTTGTTGTTGTTCTCCATCTCCATTGTAAATTGTATTCCAGTGTTAAAAGAGTTTAGTGCTTTCAATGTAATTTCAACTTGTCCTTCTTAATAATTGCGAAAAGATCGTCTACATATCCTGTTAAAAATCGTGGTTCATCCCCCAGTTCCTGAAGAATCTCATCCAATAATTCTTCCATAATAATATCCGCCACTATTGGTGAAACAGGTGAGCCCATTGGTATTCCTCTCATTTGCTCATAAAATTTGTCACCGTACTTAAAATATCTAGTGTCCCTAACACAAAACGATATTAATTCCATAAAAACATTTTTAGGAATTCGTGTGTGTTGCTCCAAAATATTCCACTTTCCCTCAATCGTCTTTAGTGCTAGATTTATCGGTATACTTGAAAATAGCACAGTTGCACATTTATCTTATTCGTACTTTTGCAAAAAATAATTTCGTTCTAAATAAATGAAATTTATTAGCAAAAAGGCGTTTAATAATCATATTTTGTATACTTAATACTATCCTTATACAAATTTATAATTTTTTGTTAATAGTTTTAAAAAAATTGCGAAAGAAAAATTACACATATATCGGTGTATGTGTTATTTGTACTAAAAAACGCATTTGTACTAAAAAATGCAACTTATAAACTTCATAAACAATAAAAAATTAAATTTTATTGCAAATTGTGTGTTAAAAAAATGGAAAAGAATATAAAATATTTAAAGGCCCTCGTTCCTTTGAATTGCCGTTATAATAAAACGCGTCTCTTTTGTCATATAAGCTATTTACCTTTGTACATTTTCTATTAAATTTAGATAAATTATTGTTTGTCCTCCATTGGAATTTGTTTACTAATATATCTATAACACAATGCAAAATCAGCTGTTTCCGTACGGAATGTGCGATCAGTTTCGTACATTGCTTATGCAATTGATATTTGACGAAACTTGAAAGTTTTGTTAAGTATATTATAGTTCCGCACATATGATTATTAGGTATTTGCACAGTTGTTTAAGTTGGCTTAAGCCTGCATATGCATATTATAGTTGGGTCTTTACGCATAGATGTACGTTCGGTATGGTGCTCCATCTGTTACAATGGGTGATATAGGTATTACGGAATCGGAAGCTCTTGATGGACTTGGCATGAAAATTGAGTGTGATGGTTCAGGTTTCTAAAGAAGTGTTCAAGTGCCTCGGTTCAAAAAAAGGAGTCAAAATGTCAGCTTTTGAATTCAAAATGTTTCATACATAGCAGTAACAAAAAATTCTTGAATTTCGCTTAAATTGCTTTGGGTGACCTGAAATGGGAATATAAAAATAAACGCGTTTATTCAGAAAGCAACATATTAGGGAAGCATTAATATTGCCATGCGTATCTGAACCTGCCTTTAAAAAAAAAAACTCCAAAAGAAAATTATAATTGCGTGGCAGTTAAGATGTACAACATGTTGACTCATGGGTCTTAATTGTTGCAACCCGAAAAAAACAAGACTGCATTTCAATTCGAATGGAGGATTGAATTATTTTTTAAAAACTGATTCACCATAATGTTTGTTAATATAAAACAAAAGTTATTCTTGCAATATTGATTGCAAAATCGTACTCCAGCTTTTAATCGCCTTAACAGTCATTGCTAAATTGACTGCGATATTATTGATCAAAGTGTAACAAAAAGCATCGCATATCGAGATTTCATGAATAAGACTAAAGACGGCCAAATATAGGAAAATAATATTAATTAATTGCAATCAATGGCGTTGGAGTGTATCGTGTCATCAATCTGCATTTTGGTACTACTGTAAGTTTCAAGCTCCAATATCTATTTTCTCATGAAAGCTTTTATTCTATAATACACTATACTACTACTGCTACGGTTGCACCCTCAATTACAGATTTAGGCTGAAAAATTGTAAGTAGTGTTTTTTGTTATGTATTTCAATGTATTTCTTAATCTATATGCCTCAGCTTTATTTCCAAGCTTTGAGTGTGCTGATGAAAGTAATTATGATATGACGAAAGTAATTATGATATGACGAAAGTAATTATGATGAAACAAAAAAATATATAAAAAATTAAATAAAAATGCACAATAAAAGCTGTACTTCCTAATAAAAATTTAAAGTTTCAAATAGTTCCTGAAAATTTAATACATGAAAATAAGTAAAAAAAAGTGGAACAAAACAATGTCAGCGCTATCTGCTATAGCCATCATGCAAACAATGCCTGTTCTCAGGCGACTAATATCCCCTGGGCAACCAATTAAATACTCCGATTTTTTAATGTCTACCAATTTTTAAAAGAATGGAAGGCGAATACAATTTATGGGGCATTCAAGTATGGATGTAAATGGAAAACATTAAGCATTTTATAGATAATCCAGAGTATTACAATTGCGTATTACAATCCATCCAAAAATTATTGGAGCTGCCTCAAGGGTTCTGTCAGTTAATGCGATCGGTGCAACTTTAATGGAATCATAATTAGGTTATACATTTTATATTATTAAGTGTACTGAAATGTTAATATGCTAAGAATTAAGCAAGAATTATCAAGCCTTCAGTTTCATACAGCAACAACAAATTTTAACAGCAGATGTAAATATACGGACGGAAAAACTATTGTATAAAATGATGACGACGTACCTTTATCATGATGTTACAAAAAAAATATTATATGCAAATAAACCTTAACATCTCGGAAAAGTTTACGATGTCTCTACAATATATCATGACAGCTAAGGTATTCGTTTCCAATAATAGAAGGAAAGGTTAACAAAGACATCATAACCACCTGGCACTTAACGAAACTACACTTATAACAGTATGAATACTAGTTGTAAAATAGGGAACTTCATAAAAAATAAGCTTGTAACAGTAACATACGACGTTTTGAAGCTGATATGGTTTTCATAGTAAATGAAACAAATGTAATTACTATTTACATGAATTCTACATGCCTCTCGGTGCGCAAGGATTATAAATAATAAAATAATATCTTTGTCTATAGTTTAAAATATAAATACAGGTCTTTACTTCACGAGGTTTATGTTTTAAATAACTAACTATCCACTCAGATGCTGTCTTTTTTATTTGTCCGCTACAGGTCTAGAAATTTCTACTTCTTTTGTATCACAATTTGTTGCTGTTAGTTTATTCATTCAATGTATGGGCGCATGTGTGTATTTTTATTTTGCTTTTAGTTGTTGTTGTATTACGTGTATAAGATATCTACACAGTTTGTAAGTAGAAAGATGTTGTTGTCTTGCGTGTATAAATTTTCTTAGAAAACTACGCAGTTAGTAAACAGCATACCCAGTTATTCGTTTACTATATTGCTTAATTATTTTCTTTTAAAACGCATCCGTAACACTGCCGCCCATTTAAGTCTTTTCGTACCGAACAGTCTCAATATTCCCTCGGTCATACTTGATCAGCCGCTCTAAGTAGACCACTTTCATCTTAGAACTCGGAATTTGATATTTCCGCTAAACCACGTCATTTAATTATTTGAACACCTTCTATGGTCCTTCCCAGTGGGTTTGCAATTTGGGAGACAGTCCTCTTTTCCGTTGGGATTATATAGTAGAACCAATTGTCCTGTCCTTCCATATTTGCTGTTCGATCATTCCTGGCTTTCATTTTGTCGCTGGACATTGTAATGCGATTGCGGACAAACTCATGAAGCTCGTGCAGGTCTTTTTGTAATTGAGGCACATTTTCAATATCAGAATCGGTTTGACGCCAAATTCTAAGTCGACTGGTAGTTTTAGCTCTGTCCCAATCACATTATGGTCAGCCATCTACCACTTTAAGGCTATTCTACTAAGCCCAGTACTATTTTGCCAGAGGGCTTTCTGCCGATATTTCCTTACGGTCCGATCTTATGTTTTCTAGTTTGGCCGATATAATTTTTGACAAAATGGGATATTTCTTTTGGGTCTTAGACCAGTCCTCTCGTGTGCCAATTCGGATACGCCTGACATCAATGATGGACTCTTTTTCCTTGACGTTTGTGCAGTGTCTGAATTCTACGTTGCATGGGCGTCTTGAAAGGGCATCTGCATTATTGCATTTTCCACCTTTCCTGTGCACAATGCTGAAGTCGTAGCTCTGCAGACGTTCAACCCAGCGCGCAAGCTGCCCTTCAGGGTTTTTAAACTACAGTAACCACCGTAATGCAGAGTGATCTGTTCTTATAGTAAAGTGTTGGCCATATAAGTATTTGTGATAATGTTTAGCACACTCCAGTATTGCTAAAATCTCCCGTCGTGTTACGCAATAATTTTTTTCGGGCTGGAACAATACTCTGCTATAGTAGCCAATAACTTTTTCCATCCCATTAATCACCAGAGAAAGCACTCCTCCTATTCCGTAGCAGCTTGCATCTGTATCCAATATAAATTCATGTCCAGCTATCCAAAAGCTCCTTTAGCCGCTGAAACGCCTCTTCTACTACCCCACTCCTATGGTATTGTTGCAACCTTTGACCGCAATGCTTTATCTTTTCCAGGGTTTTTGTTACACTCACAAGACCGCCGCGGCGCTGGGACCATTATGAAACTGTTTCATCACATCTTTTATCCGGGAACTTGGCACGACGATATAGTGCGTTGTAAATTTTCTATCTGCACTTTCTCAATTTCGATATAGACTGTCAATTAGAACTTAAGGCTATTCCACTGAGCACAAAACTGTTTTGCCAGCAGGCTTTCTGCCAATATTTCGTTACGGTCCGGGCTTATGTTGTCTAGTTTGGCCGATATAATTTTGAAAATGTGATCCTCCTTTTGGGCCTTAGACCAGTCTTCTCTGGTGCCAATTTGGATACGCCTCACATCAATGATGGATTCCTTTTTCTCGACTTTTGTGCAGTGCCTGCATTCTACGTTGCATGGGCATCTTGAAAGGGCGGACATCTGCATTATTGTGTTTTCCGCCTTTCCTATGCGATTTGCCCGATTGTTGTCTCTTGTAGGTGATGCAGAACTTGACCTTTTCTGTAGTTGCGCTAAAAATGCCCGACCTTAAATATTGCGCGAGTTATAAGTCCTTAGGGGCTTAATAATAAAAAAAACTTGTTTTACAGCTTTAGCTGTCACTTTATTAAATTGAATGATATTACTAACTAAAATATAATTACAATTGATATTTATAAACTAAAAGTGCTTATTCTACTTTCTTTAATTAAAATTAAAAATGGGTTTAAACATAATTTCTTAAAATTAAAAGTGCTTATTCTATTTTATTGGATCAAATTACAAAATGTTAAATTGGCATAACTGCGTCGATTGCACAAAGTAGTTGGGCTATCGACCTTTTATTACTTCCGCTAAAATGAATATTTAGTTTTGTGTCAATTTCACAATTTAGTTAGGTGATCGACCTTTTATTACTTTTTATTAAAAGTGATAATAATCAAAAGTGTGTTGTCGATTGCACAACTTCAGTTGGGTGATCGACCTTTTATTGTTTTTGCCAATTTATATTTATTTTTGGTGAAGTCGGAGCTGCCTCTGACGTAACTCGCGCGACTTACTTCTTTTTCCAGTAGCTGCTCAATCATTTTTTTATTTCAATTCTTTTGCCTCCGCAACTTTCCGTATCTGGCTCAAGACGTCTCACCATGTAAGCTTGTGGCAAAACTGCATAATTAATATCTGGAATCTTTATGCCATTTACAGATGCTTCAGTGTTATAATAATCCAGGAATGGATGATGCTGACCTGGATAAATAAGCTGCTCCAAACGTTCAATCTATATGGAAAAATCTTGCAACGTCTCATTTGCCTTTTGCTCCCTGCCTAGTAACTCTGTTGATACCCAGATCAACATGGGATCACTTATTTTAAGTTATTTGGTATTTAAGTTATAAGAAGAATGCTTGCACGCATTGCAGAATCTAGGAATTAACACGACCTCCTGGGACCCGATAGTTTTACACCTTCTTATAAAAAAACTTGATCGAAACTTTCATAACCAATATGAAAGGTCGATAACAAATCCCAAAGAACTGCAGCAAGTCAGACTCTTCTTAAGATTTTTGGAGACTCGCTTTTAATCAATGGAAGCAATGGGTCAACGGGAAAGGGCTTCCACAAAAGTGTACGTCTCTATTGTATCACCTAAACAATTTGAGTTCACTGCGCACTGTGTAAAACTGGGTTTCATCCATTGCAACAATTCAAGCTTCATAAACGCCTAAATTTTGTCCAAAAACAAAAATTGTGTGTGAATTGTATAAAACAGAGTCATTCAGCAAGGCAATCCACCCCAAGGGTTGCGCAAAATGCAACAAAAAAGACCATTCACTATTTCATTTGGAAAACAACAGGCGGTCTTCCAAGTCAATAGTATTAAAAGAAGATAACTACCAACTAAAACCCAGCACTTCATCGCTTATAGTCGAGGCGGCAGAACCATCGACAATAAGTTGCGAACTTGCCTCGTTAACTGCTGCAAAAATTCTAGCATCGTCCTCGATGGTAATCCTTGGCACCGCAGCACTGTGGAAACATTTTACGAGAAGGCGGTCAAAAATATATAACTTTTGAGATCATAGGCTTTCGTTGAAGGTATAAAAATTTAAAATCGACCGGATAGAAAAATAGTTTTTATAGGTTTAAAAATACATTCTAAGTTTTAGCTGATTTTTGGTACAAAAGTAAAGTATTACAACTTGTTCAAAGAGTTTGAGTCACATCTAGAACCTATAATTATTGAAAACTTAAATTTAGTCAGGCAGGGCCAAGCTTTGGCCCCCGTGAAATTTTTTGTACGAAGGCCATAGGTTGGTTTTGAGTTAAAAATTTGCTGATTAAGTAGCAAAAACATAAAAATAATATGTGAACTTTTGTTGTAAATTGATTAATACTTTATTCATGGACAAGAGGATCTACCACATCCGCATTTAGAAATTAAAGTAATGCTGCTATTTCCAAGTTTTTTTAAGCGGTTAGAATCAAACGTATTTAACAACCGTTCGGCAGTGTGTTCAGGAAGGTTTTGCAATTTTATTTCTGCTCAAGTAGAAGTGACAATTAAAGCGGTTTGTGAAGGTAGGCATACTTTTTTGACAGCGACTAAATCTCTATACTGTGGGAAAATCCAAGAACTCTTCATTTGTTCTCTTCCGCAATTCATTGTACTGATTTTTAGTTAACTTTAAATCTAAAAATATTTTTGTGACCAGCTGTGCATGACTTTGAAATTGGCTAAACATTGCTGTCTTCTTTCGAAAAATACGCATATTCATCTAAACAACGTCTCTCATAAAAGCGATTTGAAAAATAAATAAAATGCTTACAAAATAACAAAAAGGAAAAACAATTTTTTTAATTCCATTTTGCAAAAACTTTTCGACCTTGTGTCAGAAAAATTGTTCTGGTGCTCACGGTCGGATCGTGCCGGGTATACAATGGGGTATAGGCGTATAGGGGACATTTTGGGCTATAACACAGTGCTAATGCTTTTACATTCCCTAACGAAGTTTAGAAGTTATGCTCTATTTAGTAAGAGAATTTAGAAAAAAATTGTTCTCTAATAAAATTAATTTCTAAAAATCAAAAATCAATCAAAAACATTTCAGTTTTCTTATGCTAATAGCTAACTATACAAAGTATACGCTACTATACAAAGTTTGTTTCGTTTAAAAGCCATGTACAAAAAAGAGTTATAGATCTTTGAAAATCAAAAATTTACTAAGAAATTTCTCATTTTAGCAAAATACTGAAAATGCTCATTTCGAATCACCCTGTTCAGTGTGATGATTTGTTTTGTATTATATCTGAATCTGCCATTAACGAAATGTTAGAAACATTAAATGAATTTCACCCTTCAATAAAATTTACAACTGAAAGGGAATGTGATGCTAAGCTTCCATATTTAGACACTTTAATAATAAGAAGGAATAAAGAATTAGTTATAGATTGGTACCAAAAACCAACTGCTTCAGGTAGAATTATTAATTATTATTCTAAACAAAATAAAAGAATTATTATTAACACGGCCAATAATTTAATAGAGAGAATTTTAACAATTAGTGACAAAGAATTCCATAGAAATAACAAAGAAAAGATTAGAAATATTTTAACTGAGAACAATTTTCCATTACGATTAACTAAAAGGTTAATTAATCAATTTAATAATAGGAGGAAAAGAGTTATAAGTAGTGGAACGGAACCCAAAATATATAAATCGATAACTTATATACCTGTCTTGTCTGAAAGAATAGAGAATTCAAAAATTTATGATACAAATAAATACAAAATGGCATATAAGAATACAAATACATTGAATAGGTTGTTTAGTAAAACTAAGGATAAAATTCAAAAATTAAATATGTCCAATGTAGTGTACAAAATTCCTTGTAACGGTAACGATAAGGAAGATTGTAATAAGGTTTATGTAGGCACAACAAAAAATAAATTGAAAACTAGAATCGCAGGACATAAGTCAGACCAGAAATACAGGAATAATATTAGTTTGCAAAAAACAGCATTATTTCGCATTGCTCTAAAGTTAATCACAATCCTAATTTTGAAAATGTTTCAATTTTAAATTTAGAAAATAATTATAAACGTCGTTATATGTTGGAAATGTTACAAATAATTAAAGTACCATTAACCAAAAGAATAAATTTTAAAGCAGATACGGAGAAAGTTGCTCAAAATTATAGACATTTAGTGCATAAAATTATAAAACAAAACTCTGTATCTGCATAATATTAATAATTTATACTTTAATTTTTTGTAACGTTTGGTCATTAAATTTATGTTTTAGAATATATGTGTAAGATACTATTGTTTTTGTAAATTTGTTATGTATTTTTAAAAATTGTTTTTCATTTAAAAATTTTTTAATGTTGAAAATTTGTTTGTATGTATGTAAAACAAAATATTTTTCAATTTGTCGTTTTTTATTGTTTTTGTTTGTTTTGTTTTTTGAAAAACTTTTTGATTATTTTGAATTTGTTAATCAAAAAATTTTTTCAATTTGTTTGTTCATTATTTTTGTTTTTCTTGATGATGCCAACCAACGGTGTGGCGAAATATCGAAAATATAATAAAAAATAAAGTTTTTTAAAATTTTTTTTATTAAATAAGACCTAGTGCTTAAAATTAATTACTAAAAAATATTAAAAAAGGTCAAAAAATTATAACTATCATGTTAAAATAAAGTTTTAATTTTTTGGCTCCCGAGGTATATTAGTATCGACTTTCGAACGAACTTTAAAATTTTACAATTGGGGACCATGAAAAAAAGGACTTTTGGCCGCCTTCTCGTAAAATGACCCAATGTGCGCAGTAGTCAAGGTCAAATCTGATTCATCAGAAATTGAATGCCGTGCATTACTTGATTCCGGCTCTCACGTGAATTGTATTACTGAGCGTTTAGTCAAACGACTGTGCATCCCATCATCAGCAAACGTAAACGGAATTGGAAACATCAACACTAAAACCCAACATCGAGTTAACGTTGAACTACAGTCGTGAAGAATTTGTACTGCCTCGCATCATTTCGTCTCAACCTGGGCAATTCATCAACATCAAAGACTGGCCAATGCCCCAGAATCTGGTATTTGCCGATCCAAATTTCAATTGACCAGACAAAATCGACATTTTGTTGAGAACCGACCACTTTCTTCTTAGGTGCCCCTGTTGGCTAGTAGGTAGTGTACTAGCTTGTCAGTATTGGGGTTGTGGGTTCGATTGCCAACGAAGACCTTGGTTTTTTTCACTACAAAATTAAAAATTGACTGTCGGTGGGGCTGCTCAGCGATGAAGGCATAGTCACTGGTCGCTGTGCTGTCTTTATGCGGTAGTTAATTTCCGACTATCCATCTACTTTCACCACCTGTTTCATCTCTTCTCTATCCCTTTCCTAAAGAATGTAGCACGGTACTTGACTAAATAGGCATTGTTGCCTGAAATGCTACTTCTCTTAAAAAAAAAAACCAGAGAACATGTGAAAAGTTTTTTGTGCAAAACATCCACAAGATACTGCCAAAACTTGTATTGCGGAAATGCAAAAAATTTTGTGGGCACAATCAACAAACTGTCCGAATTATTTTCCGCTATTTACACGGATGAAGCAAAAGAAACAATCGAAACTGCATGCAGCAAAAAGGGTATCCAGTTTCATTTTATCCCTCCTCGAGCGCCTCATTTTGGAGGATTATGGGAGGCCGCGGTAAAATCTGCCAGACACCTTTTAATTAGAAGCTTGGCTAATGCTTCCCTCACTTACGAAGAACTAGAAACCTTGATAATCGAGGTCGAAGCCATTTTAATCTTCAGACCAATTTTACCACTGTCTAACGATCCCAATGACATAGGAGCATTGACCCCAGGGCATTTCCTGATTGGCGAACCACTTATAGCTCACGTGGACGCTGACGCCAAACCAACAAATTCAGGCCTGGCAACTCGCTGGAAACTAGTGTGCCTGGACTCAAACATCACTTCTGGGAAAGGTGGTCACGGGATTACCTCAACGAACTGCAATACCGAAATAAGTGGAAGTAATAATCAAAATGTCTTCAACCGGGAACCATTGTTCTCCTAAAGGAAAGTAATATCCCCGTGATGAAGTGGCTCTTAGGACGCCTAATTAAAAACTACAAAGGAGATGATATATAGTCCGATTAGCAGATGTCAAAACTGCTTCAAGAGTCTTGAAAAGAGCAGTACATTTTATGGCGCCACTCCCTAGATCCCAAATGGAAGAAGGAGACAACAAGTGTGAAGAGCCTTCTGAACCCAAAAGTAAAGGACCAAGATTACTAGGTAATAACCATAGTTGTTAAGTAATGATTACCAATCGGCATAATTATCAATTAGATTATTTTTTTTGAAAGTTGAAGTAATGATAATATAACGATTATTTTCAGATTCGCACGATTACTAATTGATTACGATTACAAATAATCCAAAAACAATCAAGATAAATAAAAATTAGAAAAAAGTAATCAAAAATAAAAAGTAATCAAAAAATAATTCGACTACTTTCAAGGAATATTTTTGATTATTTTTTTTTATTTGGCGAAATTATGGCAATACTGTCGCAAATACATTTTTCTACATGAAGTTCTACCATTATTTGATTAGTTGTTTTTTCAGTTTTTGTTATGATTATTGTTGTTCATCGATTTGATAATTGATTACCTGTTTGCATTCTTCATAAGTCTGCATTCTTCTAAATTTCTTTTATATGCATTTGAAGGCATTTACTTGCAGATTTATTGTTTATATATATATATATATATATATATATATATATATATATATATATATATATATATGTGTGTGTGTGTGTGTGAATTTACATCAAAATTTTTAAAAAATTTTCAAAAATATTCAATGAAAGTAGTAAATTATTTTTTTGATTACTTTTGAATTTTTCTCGTAATACTAAATAATCTTGATTACTGTTGAAATATTTGTAATCATAATTAATTAACAATCACGAATTGTTTAAAAGAGAATTATGTTATCAATACTATTCCTTTTAAAATGTAATCTAATTGATTACTAATCGCAATCCAAATTTAACAGCTCTGGTAATAACTTATGCTTGGCAGTCTTGGCTTTACTAATACTTCCAATGATTTTCGGATCGCCAATCCGTGACGAGCGGTTCGCATCCCAGCTGGGAATCCATTTTGAAGAATTGGGCTCAACTTACATCTTATCAAATCAGTGAAACTTGGTAATCTCTGTGATCTATCAACATACTGGGCTGACACGGCATTCTTAGTAAAAAGGACTACTTCTTTGAGCAAAATTTTTGAACACCTTTAATACAACTCTTCATGCTTTAATACTTTACATCATCTTCGACAGATGGAAATTGTTTTGAAACTGGATAACAAATTGCTATACTGATGACGGTACAAAAGAGGTGCGATACACATCATCGGAAACGTTGCGAATTCATTATGCGGAGTACTCGATTCGCAATATATAGCGAAAATGTCAAAAACAATCACAAAGTTGCAAGAAAATGATGCCCACATATTGCACATATTAAAAAATTAAACATCAGTACTTAATTTAACCTTGAATATCGTAAAAGAAAATCTAACAACTTCCAAACTTAAGTTTGATCATGTTCTATCAAGACTGAATGAAATCGTTAATTCGGAAGAAGCACTGACTCAAGAAATAAGACAACATGGGTGTGAGCAAGCGTTCACTAATTGCCAGCAACTTGCAACGAATGCAGACATGCATACTGAATGCATTGACGGATATTCATAACGGAAAAATTAACCCATTACTGTTGACTCAAACTCAATTGGAAACGGAAATACAAAAAATTAAAACACATCTGCCGCAATCAGTAGAGTTGCCTGCATTCGCAGATAACTTACTAGAGTTCTATAAGTTAATGAAAATAACGGGCCGGCTCACTCAGGAGCATGTATTGCTTTGCATCACTCTGCCATTAATTGATCATGAGAAGTTTATGCTTTACAGCGTAATTCCCGTTCCGACTTGCACAAACAATACGATCCAAATAATAGATACATGTAGTGCGACAATCGCCATAAGTTTAACTCTACTACAATTATTCCCATTATCACCCACTCAGTTGAAAAAATGTGAAATCATCGATCACGATGATTTCAAATTCAGTGCTACTTGTGAAATAAATTTATTTAACAATGTCACTCTACCACATTGCATTTTTAAAAAGCTGCCGAGTAGTGAAACATGGACACCATTAACTCAAAAGAATAAACGGATATATTCATCATTATTTCCGACACATGGCACAGCAGTCTGTGGAAAAGAAATTGTGCCGATAACCCTACTAGGTTATGGCTTACTATCCATTAATCCAATTTGCATACTTAAACATCATTTTATGCATATATCTGGACACTACTCAATCTCAACAAGAACAATTTTCTCCTATACAAGCCTGGGCAACGCTTCAAGTAAATCAACGCTGATCTACAATTCAACATACTAATATCAATAATCAATCAGTCAATTCTGCCAGCTGTGATAACACAACAGGTTATTGATTTGGGCACTTCACCAGAAAATGGCATTACCAATACAAAAGTTGCCGTGGATATGATTGTCACACTTATTTTATTTTGACGACTCAAGAATCTCTAAGGTGGTCTAGCAGGAAGACACCAATCAACTGGACAAATCCCACAACCACCACCAGCTCCACTGCAGCAATTCACAGTTCAAGTTTGATGAGAATGATCAGTCATAATTCGTTGAGTATGTTGATACCCAGATTAACATGGGATCACTCAAGTCAAGTTTGGGCACTCACGTTGTTTATTGTATTTTGGATGGCTATGCATTCTTTGGTTCAACCAATTTTGGTTAATGTATTTTGCGTATTATGCATTATTAATAATTAATGTAATTTAATGTTTTTTTTTATTATATTTTGCTTATTAATAATTATTTTACTTTGACTTCCGTATGTGAATTATATTTAAGCAAGAGGAAATTAAACGTTATGGACACTTCTTCAAATTCTACCACACGGTGCATTGATTTTCATTTCAACATAACAAGTTCAACGTAACAAGTGCTGAAAGATAAATTGGGTAATCAGTTGACATAGTTCTAACGAAACGTTTGAACTAAGCCAATCTTATCCTCCTCAACGTTGATAACAATTCGAATTGTTCTAAACACGCAATCTTCTCCGTTCAACCAAGTTCAAGTACTTGAGTTGCAACTTGAGTTTTTTAAGCTTATCGCTTAGAAGATACGTTTTTATATGGGCTACACAAAGTAGTGTGGCCTTATTCAGGCTATATACCTGAACTAAACAAACTCCATTCTATAGAGTTCTCTTTTATGCTCGCCGCCGTACTTGCGCTGTAAGTCAACTATTAAGTTTGTCATCATTTGCGGCATCAATTTTCTCACTGTTGGCTCTAGAGCTTTCTTGAATTAAATCCATTTTCGCCATCATAGCCTAAAGTATTGAATGTAAGCTTACATTGACGTTTGCAATAACCTTTGCTTTTTTAACCACTTAGTGATCAGTAGTTCATCACAAGTAGTACATCAAAGGTTAAAAAGAAAAAGGTACAAATTGCATTTAAAAGTGCCATTAAAGCCCCAATCTGATCTCTTCCTCTGTTCAAACGGATCGTTGTGTTAACACTTTTCGTTCCCTTTTCTTTTCTGCACCGCTTTGTGTTTGTGCGAAAGCTCATTTACTATTTTTTCTTCGTTTTTCTTGTCTCTTCTTCTTTCTTGTTTTTTATTTTACTTTTGTTATTTTCATAAAGTAAACATTATTAAATTACATATTATACATAAGTATAATTCGCCAAATAAAA
Organism: Trichopoda pennipes; assembly: GCA_030448955.1. NCBI lineage: Eukaryota > Metazoa > Arthropoda > Insecta > Diptera > Tachinidae > Trichopoda > Trichopoda pennipes. The sequence goes on along the minus strand of JASKUP010000019.1, from coordinate 3,093,981 downwards.
CAAAAATAATCAAAAATATTCCTTGAAAGTAGTTGAATTATTTTTTGATTACTTTTTATTATTTGTGATTATTTTCTCCTAGTTTTTATTAATCTTGATTGTTTTTGGATTATTTGTAATTGTAATCAATTAGTAATCGTGCGAATCTGAAAATAATCGTAATATAATCATTACTTCAACTTTAAAAAAAAATATTATCTAATTGATAATTATTACGATTAGTAATCCATATTTAACAGCTATGGTTATTACCTAGCAATCTTGGTCCTTTACTCTTGGGTTCAGAAGGCTCCTCTTCACACTTGTTGTCTCCTTCTTCCATTTGGGCTCTAGGGAGTGGCGCCATAAAATGTACTGCTCTTTTCAAGACTCCTGAAGAGTTTTGACATCTGCTAATCGGACTATATATCCTTTCCTTTGTAGGTTTTAATTAGGCGTCCTAAGGGCCACTTCATCACGGGGATATTATTACTTTCCTTTAGGACAACAATGGTTCCCGGTTGAAGACATTTTGATTATTCCTTCCACTTATTTCGATATTGCAGTTCGTTGAAGTAAAAATAAAATAAAAATAATAATTTATTTACATATATATGTTTACATATTATTTTCATAAGCTAAACATTTGTTAAACACAGTGTTACTCAGAATTGTTTTAAACACAAAACAAAACACTGTTATTAAAAACATAAAAACTCTAAAACGAAAAAAAAACGCGTCCGATCGTAAAGAGGAGACTGTTGGCTAGTTTATTAGGCTATTTTGTTTACTTTTGTCAAGCCCAAAAGGATGAATACAACTTGATGATGTTAAACATAAATAATACATTTCTGTTAACTGGACTTATGAATTACTAGCCTGTAATATAAAAATAATTATATTATTGTAGAGTTTTTATTGCGTTGTATGAAATTTTATATTTCAAGTCAGCAGCTGGTAAGCTTTCATTATCATTAACTTAATTTGCGGTAAATGTATGTGATGGAGGAACGGGTCGAAAGACAGCCAGATAAGAATTCCAAAAAATTATTCTTTACTCTATTTCGATGATGTCATGTCATCTACGATTTTGATATAGTTTTGATAATTGTTATGTATAAGATATTATTTTTTTTATTTAACTTACCTTTAAATGTATCTCCCTCCAATAACCCTACATTATGTGTTTTTCAGATGCTCATAGAATACTGTGATGGAGGTGCCCTTGATAGCATTATGGTTGAGTTGGAAAAGCCTTTAAATGAACCGCAAATTACATATGTTTGCAAACATATGACAGAGGGATTAGACTTTCTGCATAAAAATAAAGTTATTCATCGTGACTTAAAAGCCGGCAATGTGCTTCTCACAATGGAAGGTGGTGTTAAATTAGGTAATTTTATAATCACTTTTAAATATTTTATGGTATTATAATATTATTCTTACAACTTTAGCTGATTTTGGGGTGTCAGCGAAAAATAAGCATACCTTACAGAAACATGATACTTTTATTGGAACTCCTTACTGGATGGCACCAGAACTAGTTTTATGTGAGACCTTCAGGGACAATCCTTATGACCAGAAAGTCGATATATGGTCGCTTGGTATTACTTTAATTGAGTTGGCACAAATGGAACCACCAAACAGTGATATGTCACCAATGCGAGTTTTACTTAAAATTCAAAAAAGCGAACCCCCAAAACTTGACCAACCATCCAGGTGGAGCAAAGAGTTCAATGACTTTTTAAGGTACTCTCTTGTGAAGGTAATAAAACCAAAAATTAATAAATTAGTTCCAAGCTCATTTTTAGATTGCAAGTTAAATTTATATCTGATAAAAATATTGAACTCGTGACATACAATCTCAATCGGATAATTAGCACCACTTAAGTTATTGTTTTTAGTAGGGTTTAATAGTTTCAAATTTTTTTTCGACAGCTCAAATTTTACTACGAACCATCGTAGTACCATCGTAAATTGCATTATCTTAAGATTGCAAAAACAAATAATATGGTATTTTATTACAAATTCATTTCCAAAGAAATCAAAAATACTGTTACGAATGCGTCTTACTTAAGTTTTAAAAGAAAATAATTAAGTAATAAAGTAAACAACTAAGTATGCTGTTTACTAACTGCGTAGTAGTATGCTAGGAAAACTAATGGAGACAACAACAATTATTTTAAAATAATTTCTAGGAAGAAACTTTACCAGCATAAAAACAAAAACGAAAATACACCTAGGCGCCTATACATTAAATGAATAACATAACAACAACAAAATCTGTTATAAAGGGAGTAGTAATTTTTCTAGACCTCTATCGGACAAATATAAAAGGCAGCGTCTGAGTGGATAGTCAGTTAGTTAAAATATAAATCTCGTGCAGTAAATACTTGCATCTTTAGTAAGTTGTTGGTGTGTAGTTAAACTTGTAATTAATTTTAAAACTCTAAAATCTGGTGTTATTTATTTTGCAATAAAGAACTCAGTAACAATATAACGTTTATAAAAGATATAAACTTAATAACTGGTGTGTTTAAGTGTAAATTAAACTGGCTGCATTTATGTAAAGCACACCGAGTGTAACCCAGTATTTTATCTTTTCTTTATCCTAAAACTTAACGGCCGTATGCATAAAAAACTCTTACTTGAGCTCTAAAGTACACGTCAGTTAGCAAACACTTTAAGGCTAACAAACGTTTGTTAAAAAATCGTATTCAAAAACAGTACTTTAGCTAATATATACTTTAGTAAAATTAGTATTTTGATTTTGGTAATGCCACTGTTTTCAGTTGCCGCTTTGTAGTTAACGATGTATAAAAATGAATGAATCCGGGTAGTAAGATCCACAAAAAATGTGTTTATTGCTTTACCAAAATCAACATTTGTTTTTTTTTATTATTCTTTCTAATACAAAACAAAAAACCCAAAAAAGGTCAATTTGCAAGGATTACGAAGAACTTACAAAGAATTGTTAAATGTTAAAAAACTTAAGTATTCGGATAACGAGATTTGTTTTGATTATATGTACATCAATAAAACTTTTGTTTTAAATAATTAAATATAATTATATTTTTGTAAAGTATAAAATAAAGATGTAAAAATGTTTTGTATTGAATGGCATGTTATGTTTTACTTTTTTTTATTATTTGTATACTACAATTTGTTTTTAATAAATATTTTTAAAAATTTTTGTAATAACAAAGTACAACTGTCAATTGAGCCGTTAACATTGAAAGTGGCATAAGTCACAACTAAACACCTCTTTTTTTCATTTTTAATAAATTTGAAATTAATAAGTTGAGAAGTATTGAGATTTGTTTGAGAGGGGTGTTGATAATTAACGGTATAATAAAAATGTTTATTTTGAAAGCGGTGTAAGTCGCTGTACCCAGGAAATTTAAAACGAAGCTTATTGTGAAAGAAATGGAAACATGTAATAAGTGTGTGTGAAGTATTGCTGTGATTATTGGACTAATTTTTAGTACGAAAGAATAGTGCAGTTTTCTGAACTATATTACAGTGATGTCTAATGAACTACACATAATTAGCATTATTTTATTATTTTTTATTCTCAGGAAGTTGCTTTGTGTTGTATAAAATATCTAAGAATGTCACAACTTAAAAGCATATTATTGCACATAGTGACTTATGTAAAGGACAAAATAGTAATAGTAGTAATAGCCTCCTGTCGCAAAAATCCTTCACAGAACACAACATGGAGAAAAAAGATTTTATTTCAACACAATCATTAGAAAAATCCGTTTCAGAAAGAAAAGTAAATACAGACTAAGTGAATTGGCTAAAATTTCGATGGATTCAATTTTACCATGATATTTCCTACAAAATGTTTTATAAACTAATTTAAGATAAAAAAGATGACGCAAACAAAGTGACTTATGCCACGTTTAAAATAAACGGCTCAATTTATTGTAAACACAATTTGTTTTGTTTTTAAACTCTCAATAATATAATTGAACTGTCAATTTATTGTAGGTTTAAAGTAGGTTTTTCCTACTTTAAAGTTAACAAAGGTATTTTAAGGTAAAAAACGTTTTTTGAATACAACTTTAGGAAATTGTGCTTAACAACGGCAGTTAAGCTGCTTTAAGTTTTTATGCATACGGCTGTAAGAATTTTTATAAGTTTTATTACATTCGTACACAAACAGCCAGCGACAGAAGTCGCATTTTTCTCGTAATATTTAAAAGTCCAAATTAGGGTGTTAAAAAGTGTTTAGAAGTGAGGTTAAAGTTAATCTTATCAAATAAAAATCTTTATGTAAAAATATACACACTATTTTATATACAATACATTATATTAAACAACAACAAAACTACTTATAAATTATACAATAATTACATTAAAATAAATTATATATTTACAACTCTAAAAGTGCCTCTCAAATAAGTGATTAAAACAACAAAAGAAAAAACAAACAAGCAAAAAGATATATGACAAAAAACATATAAAAGAATTTTTACATGAAAATAAAGCAGTTAAACAAAAGGCGTTTAAGGTTTTTTGTTTATTAGAATTGGTTATCAGTCTTGTACTATCGTTTAATGCGTATGGTCGTGAAATTCGCTGTTTATTGGGTTGTTACAAAAAAATTAACAGTTATTCTTTTTTCTTTAAATAACAACAACAAAATTTGTTACATTTACAAAAAAAAACTAAAACAAAAATAAAGCGCGAGCGTGTTGATGATGTTCTTGCCTCTCATAGGCAGAATATGATTAAAAAATCAAAAACAAACAGTTCTCAGAGAACTGAATATCAAAACTTTTTTGCTCCTCTCCAAACTATTGATGATCAGGATGAAGAAGACATTATCAATAAAACTAGAAAAATAAAAGTACCACCTATAACGGTACTTAAATGTAAAGTTGAACAAATACATGAAGTATGTAGAATTCTAAAGATCAGAGAATATTCTATTAGAAAAATTTCAATTGGCCTAAAAGTATTTTGTACAAACAGAGAGGACTTTGATGCGATCAATGATGCTCTGACAAATAAATTTCAACATGAGCACTTTACATATGCATCTAAACATGGAAAACCTTATAAGGCTATACTTCTAGGTCTTGAAAAAACCGACCCTAAAATAATCAAAAGCCGCCTAGAAGAATTAGGCCTAAAATGCTTAGATGTAAAAATAGTTACCAAAGCTAGAGAGAACAACAATGAACAAACCATATTTGTGGTTTATTTCGAGCGTAAATCAGTTACGTTAAAGGAGTTGAGACAGAATTATTCAACCATTGAATACATCAAAGTAAGATGGGAATACCAAAGACCAAGTAATAACAAAATCACACAGTGCTACAATTGCCAAATGTTCGGTCATGGATCCAGCAGATGTAAGGTTAAAACTTTTTGTGGCAAATGTGCTGGGGACCACCATACTAGAGATTGCAATGCTTCATTTGAAAAGTGTGCAAATTGCAATGGAGACCATAAATCTATGTCGCCGAACTGCCCAAGTAGAGAAACTTATATTAAAATAAAACAACGTGCTATACCAAGAAATTCTGGTAAGGGAAGTTATTTGCACAATAATACTGCTAATTATAATACCAACTTTCCCAACTCATTAAACCAAAACCAGAATGCAGACAATAGCTTTCACAATTTTAGAAGCAACGTTTCATGGAATAGAAACAACAACAATAATAACTTATTTACTTTTGAAGAAATTAAAAAACTTACGTTTGAACTAGTTTCCGGTCTAAAAGGTTGTAAGTCTCGCGAAGAGCAGTTCGAGGTAGTTACAAACCTCGCTTGTAAATTCTTATATTCATGAATAATATAATTAATATAACATCATGGAATGCTCAAGGTATTCGACATAAAAAAGAAGAACTTTTCAAATTTTTAGAAAATCGCAATGTTGACATTTGTCTATTATGTGAAACATGGTTAAATGAAACTTTATCATTAAATCTCAAGGACTACTATTGCTACCGGTATGATCGTCAGCAGGCTAGAGGTGGGGGTGTACCGATACTGGTGAAGAGAAGTATAACCCATAAATTATTGCCAATTATTAACACAACCTTAATAGAAAGCGTTGGAATTAAAATTTACTGCAGTGGCGACCAAATTTATATCTACTCATGTTACTTCCCTGGCCCAGACCAAAACAAAGTTCAGTCATTTAAATCGGATCTTCACAAGTTAACAAACACAAACAACAAATATGTTTTAGGTGGAGATTTTAATTGTAGACACAGATATTGGGGGTGCCAGCGAAGTAATTGTTGGGGTAACATCTTATACGATAAAATTCAATTAAATGCTACACAAATTCTTTTCCCACATGAACATACACATATACCTGCAGATATAAATAAGCAACCCTCCACCTTAGATTTCTATTTAAAAAATATTCCGCAGCATATGGCAGCGGTAAGAGTAATATACGACTTAAGTTCAGATCACCTTCCAATAAGCAGCATCATAAATCTCGAATATAGAGCAATAACAAAGGAATATTATAATTTTAATAAAGCAAATTGGAATCGTTTTAAAAACAGAGTAAATAGTAATACCATTCTGCCTGATTTCAACGAAATAACTAGCACCATACATATAGACACAATGATAAACCAGTTTAACAGAAATTTAAAAATCGCTATAGACGACTCTGTGCCAAAACGGAAAATTTCGTGTCCCAACAAACCATTTCCTCATAACATTAAAGTAATGATCCAATTTAGGAATATCTATCGACGAAACTGGAAGAGATACCGAGATATTGAAGATCATAGACAAATGTCCCGACTCAACAAGGAGATCACAAGGGAAGTTCAGCAGTTCAGAAATCACACATGGAACAATATGCTATCTTCACTGGACAAGGCAAAATCCCCTTTTTGGAACGTAACGAAAATGTTCAAAAAGAAATCAAAATTTATTCCAATACTTAAACACAATGGTGTAGTATGCTTTACCGATGAAGAAAAGTGTGAACTCTTGGCTCAAAGTTTTAAGGCAAATCATGTTATTTCAGCCGAACTAAGCGACGCGAACACAGTAATGGAAGTTAATAACGTGGTACGCAGTTGCTGTTCTGAAGTCACGACCCCATTACATACGCTTTTCACCAGCCGAAGAGAAGTTTGTGACATAATTAAAAAACTTAAAAACAAAAAAACTCCAGGAACAGATCAAATCAACAACAAATTCCTAAAAATGCTATATGCTATAAAGTATCTTACCAAAGTATCTTACCACCATGTTTAACGCTTGTTTAAAATTCTGCTATTTTCCTGCGTCGTGGAAAATATCTAAAACCATACCAATACTCAAGCCAAACAAAAGTGCAGATTCTCCAACATCATACATACCAATTAGTTTACTTTCTTCAATAAGCAAAATTCTTGAAAAAATTATAAAGGAAAGAATTATTAATTTTGTTGATACAAATAATATACTTCCTTCGCAGCAATTTGGTTTTAGAAAAGAACACAATACAACGCAACCCCTACTTAAAATCAGAAATCTAGTTAAAAGAAATTTTCAAGCTGGCAAATCCACAGGAATGGTCCTTTTGGATATAAGGGCTGCCTTTGATTCTGTTTGGCATAATGGGCTCATTTACAAACTAAAACAATACAATTTCCCAACATATTTATTAAAAATTATACGCAGTTTTCTAAGTAATAGATCATTTCACGTATATGTAGGCACAACGCGCTCTCAGCAAACATATATTCCAGCTGGCTGTCCTCAAGGTTCGTGCTTGTCACCCGTTTTGTATAACTTATTTACTGCAGATATTCCGTGTTTCTCAAGTTGCATCACTTCAATATTTGCAGACGATACCTCCATGCTCTGCTCCGATATTTACGCCACTAATATTGTAACTAAGTTACAATTAGCACTAGTTGAACTACACAACTATTTTAATAAATGGAATATCCTGGTTAACCCTGAGAAAACACAAGCAATATTTTTCACAAGAAGAAGGAAGGCATGTTTCATCCCACAAAACCCTATTCAGTTTTTAAATAAAAACATTAATTGGGAGAATAAAGTCAAATATCTTGGTATTATCCTTGATACCAAACTTTGTTACAACGAGCACATATCTTATCTGCTTCACAAAATCAAAATAATGACAATTCTGATGTACCCTATTATAAATAGAAAATCAGAACTCAATATAAATAACAAAAAATTAATTATCAAAGCAATTTTTCACCCAATAATGTTTTACGGCGCTCCAGCTTGGTCCACTTCCGCAAAATGTCATCTGAAAAAACTTCAAGTTGCCCAGAATAAACTTTTAAAATTGATTTTTAAACTGCCTTGGCACTTTTCCACCCAACGCCTTCATACTCTAGCAAACTTTGAACTCATCTACGATAAAATTGAGAGGCTAACAACAAATTTCCATACAAGATGTCAACTCTCCCGGTATGGTCACATAAATGATCTGATCTCATCTTAAATTTTTATTTTTTCACATTCCTAGTTTTAAGTTTTTATCATATACCCTCTTTCAAAAAGGTTTTTATAAAATTTTTCCTTCCTTAAATAAAACAACACCAAATGTACAAATATATATATTTAAAATAATAATTAAGTAGAAGAGGAACGCAGTTCCTAAACTCTTTGCCTTAAAAAGACAAATGTAAAAATTTCTTTAATATTATAATAAACACACAAATTGAATTGAATAGAATTGGTTATGGTGTAAACATTTTTTGTTTAAAATTAAATTCTAATAATAAAAATATTAATAAAATAACAGCAAATCTCCCAGTCTAAAGCAGTGTTCTGAGCCATGGAAGCACCAATTGATTCTGGCTGAATGCTGGGTTTTATCAGGCGGGGGCACACGTCAGCGCCCAGTATGAAGTTGATGTCATCATTTCTATAAAAGCTCCTTCATCGACATACTATTTTGGCTGCTTTCGGGGTAAATCACCGGCCACTTTTGCCACTACCAGAAACTTCGTTTCATCGTTGAAACATGGTCTGATTTTAATTTGGCACAATCGATCGTCGCCCACTCGCTTCACGGGAAGTTTATAGCGTTCCACCAGTAATTGTGCCACAGAGCTTACTTCCTCACAAGGTTCAAGTAACCCTCTGACGTTGCCCGACTCCTTCCCCTGCTCTACCTTTATAATTACGGTAGGTAGCAGTGTTACCATGGATTTTTTTTTACTGTAAATAAATAGAAATTGTATTAGTGCTGTTCGAGATTGGGGAAACTGTATAGTGAAGCTAGTTTTTAACTAACAAAGATTTTTTAGAAATTCTTTCTTTAGTCAATAGATAAGATCTTAAGCTTTTATCGAGGTTAGTTTAATTAAAATCGGTACAGCGCGCTGCACTTAACTTTATGCTTAACTATGCTTATATATTTTACAATTTTAAAATAAAATAGTGTAATTTAATTTTTCTTTAATTATATATTTATTTATAGTCATAAATAGATTGTAGATAAATATAATAGCATTTAATATTAATATTTGTATACTTTATTTCATTCAAATATTAAATGCAAATTATAATTATTATTCATTTGGCTGGAATATTTCTTGTAATATTCTATATTCTGCTCTGCATTACTTATGTCCTGTATCAATGCCTTAGCTTCGGCGTGTAGGTCCGAATAATTCACTTTCCATTGACTTCGAATGCTAGAGTTGAAGGGATCTGACGTTGCGAATAATATATGAAATAAGCCTTCATTTGTAGAACTTCGTGACGTTTTTCTGGTATTATGTTCTCTGTAAAATCTGTAATCCTTATCTCTTTTTTCCTGGGCTTTCTCTGAAAAATCTCCAAGTGGTAATAAATGGTGTTTAATGACATCTTCTCCATGATAAAGAACTTTGTGCACTGTTGCTGACATATTTCTATAATTGTATTTGGATGTATATATAGCAACGGTTTCCTTGGCATAGTTACCAAATTTTCTAGCATTAATTTGTTTATTACACGCAAGTACTTCAGTAATTGTTTTAAACCTTGAAATAACATCTATATCAACACCTGTTACATCAGATGTAGTTTCGGGATTCAAAAAGTTTCTTCTTGCGGTATTGCCATCGTTTGTATTGCCTGATCCTTGTTATGGTTGGTCTATAATTAACATTGTCATTAACTTAATGACAATGATTTTCCAGTAGAATTAACTAACAGGTTAATTAGACAATATGTTAGTTATAGGCATAATTTAGGAAATACTACGGCAGAACCAAGAAATTATAAATCATTAACTTATATTCCTGGAATGGAATGGAATGGAATGGCTCATGGGCCAGAAGGATCTAAGTGGTAGGTTGGCAAGGTGGGCACTCAAGTTACAGGGGTTTACGTTTTCCATTAAGCACCGTAATGGAAGCGAAAATGTCGTGGCAGATGCATTGTCCCGTTCATTCGATATCGAGGCACCCATAGTGGAAACTGTAGAATTGGAATCATTACCCATCATAGACCTTTCATCCGAGCTTTTCAATTCTTCAGAATACATTGCGCTAAGAGAGAAGTTAGTAAATTCCAAGTTGCCAGATTTTAATGTAGTAGGAAAGTTTATATACCATCGAATTGATTTTGACCGGGGGACTAAGAAAAGAGGTATTGGTGGCTTCTCACGATCAACCATCTGCATCACACGGGGGCATTGCTAAAACCCTTGAACGAGTGCGTAGATACTTCTACTGGCCAGGAATGGTGGCGGATATCCGCAGGTACATTGCTCGTTGTGAACTGTGTAATACCTCTAAAATTCCGACAAGAACCTTAAGACGTCCCATGGGATAGATGACAGAATCCGAAAGACCATTTCAGCGGTTGTACATCGATTTTATCGGACCTTACCCGCGTAGCCGAAATGGCAATATAGGCGTATTTATTATTCTGGATCACTTAAGCAAATTTACTTTTTTAAAACCGCTCAAAAAGTTGAATTCGAAACTTATAATAAACCATCTCAAAGAATGTATTTTTGATTGTTTCGGTGTCCCGGAAACTATAGTGTCGGACAATGGTAGCCAGTTTAAAAGTAAGGAGTTCATTGATTTCTTGAGGAAGTACGGTATTAAACCCCAGGCAAATGCTAGCGAACGCGTTAACAGATGTGTTAATGAGGCACTGCTTTCATATATTCGAGGCGACCAAAGGAACTGGGGTTTGTTTTTAAGTGATATTAATAGCGCTTTGCGTAACAGCATACATCAAAGCTTAGGTTATTCCCCATACTTCATAGTCTTTGGTCAGAACATGATAACGCATGGTAACGATTACCAAGTTCTACGTAATTTAAGTCTCCTAACCGAGCAAACCTCTAACCTTACTCGAAATGATAACTTCCAATTTATTAGGGATAAGATTAAAGATCGTATGAAGGCCGCCTATGACAAGAATGCTCACCATTATAACCTTCGCTCTAGAACCAGAATGTTGGAGATTGGCCAAATAGTTACTCGGAGAAATTTCACTCAAAGCAATCTGTTAAGGCACTTTAATGCAAAACTAGCCCCTACAGGTATTAAATGCAAAGTAATCGAAAAAAAGGGAACATCCTATTATGTTTTACAGGACTTGAGCTCGGACAATATATCCACGTACTACATAAAAGATATATGGCGAACCTTCCGAGGCAGGTATAGGGGTATCTGGAACAGTAGCGAGTATAGAGGTGGTTATATATATGGTTACTGCCAGGAATGTCACCATTTTTCAGTTGTTATTTTTCACTTTCTTTCAACTACCAGCTGCTTTGTGATAGGTGGGGAATTTTGAAGGAGTGGAATTTCCCATCTTTGGCAGGTATTTACTTATGTTCTTAGGTTCTCAGAAAAGTGATTTAAAGCATTTAAAAAGAAATAGATTTTTTTTACTTCTAAACGAGTGTAATAGTTTTTTTAAACAAACATACAGCTTGGGTGAGAGTGTCGGTACTTGCATATTTGTTGAAAAATAATGAAAAGAAAATTAACCCTCAAGAAATTAAAAATAGAAAATTAATAAATATAAGACAGATTATATTTACAAATTACCTACCACCTATAAAATAACACAAACAAGAAAAAAAAGAAAGAAAACACAAATGTAAAATAAAATATATTTGCAAATAATCATAATAATAATAAATAATTAATTAATTAAATTATAAGAAAGAACCAAAAACAAAAAGTAATATCACCACTTCAAAATATTCTGTGCCTACCTCTTTTTCTCTATATTACAAGGGCAAATAATACAACAAACATGAGATATGCCTAAGTATATATAAAAGCTTTTTGCGAATGTTATTTGACATGTTGCCATCCTTCCTGGTGATTTCATTACCTATTATAAAAATCTTACATCAACTACAAAATAAGTACAGTTTTGAATTTGGACAATAACGGTGTAAAAATGTAACGGAAATGTGTAAATGAAAGAAAGATTTTTTTTGTTTAAAGAAAAGAAAGTGAATAATTATGTATAAACATATATATATATAATGAGAATCGAATTTGCAAATAATAATAGTATAAAAGTGCCAAGCATGGATATATTAATCGTAAAAGTGTTTGAAGTTTAAGAAATATTTTTATATATGACAATAACTGAAAAGTAAAGAAAATAAAAAGTAATATAAAAAGAAGAGAAGTGAAATTAAATTTTCCCACCCCCGAGTGTAACAATAAACCAAAACAATAACAACAATAGAAATAACAGAAGCTGCATAACCATTATATTCAAAGTAAACTAAAAATTACTACCCGGCCTACCTCTAAACGGCGTTTTATAATAGCAACCAACAATGAACTTTAAATTCAAGGCTGCTTAAACTTAAAATTTTTTCTTGACATTCATAGAGAAAACGTATAAAAGAACACCGCTCCCGCAAAGAGAAGAAAATAAAACTGTAAAAACAAAACATAACCTAAACGTAGTTGGTACATTAAATAATACAAAATTAATAGAAATTAAAAATTATTAATGGAAGTAGTTGTAACAAATCCTACCTTTTCATAACCAAATTTATTAAGCAAAAGTAAAGAATAACATGAACTATTACAATAAATTTTGAATTTTAGTGACACAGAGTTTTAAAACGAAAAGAAAAAAACCTCTTAATTGTCAGTACTTAAGAAAAACAACAACATCAAAATGCTTTAAAAGAAGTGCGTGCTTTCAGATAATAACAAAAACAATTACAAATAAACATAACTTCAGTTTATGATGCTCTCTTATAACAAAACGACAACAACATCACCTACAGCAACAACAAACAAAGGTAACAAAAGCTTATGTAAAGATTATTAAGAAAATTGACTCATTGGAATTTATGGAACGAATACGACAACAACAACAATAAGCAACGATCAAGCCCTAGAAAGGTATTTTTATAATTGGTACTTTAGAGACGGAAAGGAGAGAAAAAAAAAAGAAACAATAACAGAAATAGATAAAAAATAATATAAAACAAGAATGTAAAACTAAAATTAAAACTAAATGAATTGTAAATAGTTATATATTATTTGGAAATATGTTAAAGAAAAAGAAACTTTTCCCTTATTAACTCCCCCACCCAAGTTTTTCTTATATATATATATATATTTTAAATTCCTAAGAATTTTGTAAATTATAAAGTTTGTCAAAGAGACGAATACAAAAGTAGAAATGACAACTCAACAAATTGTATGAAATTTCAAACAACAAACAAAACTAAACTATGTAAAATAGAATAATATATTCATTTTTTTTCAAATTTAACAACAAATAGAACAATGAATTGAATAACAATGAATAACTAAGAAATTGTATTGTTTTGGTTGATGAAAGGTAAGTAGGGAGGTTAGGCAACAACAACACAAAATTGGGCTGAGATTCAACATCGGGTCATCAGCAGGCAGGGTGGGTAACATCGAAATTGTCCTGACACTAGTGGTCTTCTTCTTGCTAAATCGTGCATTTCTTCTTCTTTAGTTCATCTTATTCCCTCCTGCACACTATCTACTATTTTAAATTTCTGGTAACGCAAAACTCCCTTAAAGGTATCACAGCCCACGCCCATGGCCTGAGCTAAGGCCGAAGCATCGCTAGGTGTGCAGACCCGTGACAACCAAGTTTGAGTTGGTGGTTCGTTACACCCTTAGTGGTGATACCTAAACCCGTCGGCACTGTGCGATTACGCGTTGACTATAAAGTTGCTGTGAACCCTCAACTAGAGGCAGCACATTACCCAATCCGCAAAATTGATGAAATTTTCAACCAACTTAAAAATGCTAAATATTTTTGTAAGCTTGAATTGTATAAAACGTATCTACATGTAATGGTAGACGATAAAAGCAAAAATATTCAGACCATATCGACCCATAGGGGCACGTATCAATTCAATAGATTATCTTTTGTATTAAACAGCCCCGAATGAATTTTAGATCAAATCTTGCAAGATCTCAATGGAACAATTTCATATTTTGACGATATGGTTGTGTATTGGTCAACACTGACACAATCTGAGCATAGGCTAGAAAAATGTTTTGAAAGGCTTAGCAAAAATAATTTACATGTAAATAAACATAAGTGGGAGTATTTCAAGGAACAAATAAAATACCTTGGTTACATTATAAGCCACAATAAAATTTTGAAATGTCCAGAAAAGGTTCGAGCCAGAGTTACCACGTCCGCAAAATATAAATGAAAGAAGAAGATTTCTTGATATGATAACATATTATGCAAAATGTATCTCCGATTTATCTACAACAACGTTCGCAATACGACAGCTTTTAGGGAAAAATAAAAAATTTCAATGGACGGCTAGTCCCTACTCTGCCAGTAATATTAGCTTGTGATGCAAGTCCAACCGGTATAGCTGCAGTTCTCTCTCACACGATAGATGAGCATGAACGTCCCATCGCATTTATTTCAAGAGCATTAACAAAAGCGGGACAAAACTACAGTCAACTGGACAGAGAAGCCCTAGCAATTATTTTTGCTGTTGACAAATTTTTTATGTACTTGCATGGGAAAGAATTTACGCTACTAACAGATAACCGTCCTTTGTCAAGAATTTTCTATCTCTTAAGGTACGCATCGTTTCTTCAGGGATTTAACTATTTTACCTTGCGTAGCGATTCTTTACGCTGCGCAAAGAACAACAAAATGCAGACTGCAACGAAAATTCAAATTTTAAATATTTTCTAGAGCAAGAAATTCAATGTATTCAAAGTCAAATAATAAACACAGTTTCGACATTATCAATAACTGCGGCACCATTTCCAGCGGAACAGAACGCGACACTGACCTTTGAAAATTAAAAAGAAAATTGATAACCGGGGAAAGAATTGAGTCTGAGTATACCCTCCAAAATGGTATTTTGTTTAGAGGCTGCCAGGTCATAATCCCAAAAAGCCCACGTTCGGAAATCCTAAAAGAATTACATCACCCACATATAGGTATTGTTAAAATGAAACTTATGGCCAGGAAATATTGTTACTGAAAAGGAATAGATTCCGATATAGTAAAACTAGTAAAGTCTTGCATCAATTGCGCCGAAATGCGGAAGGATCCACCAAAAGTTGTGACACATTATTGGAAAGAACCAGGTAACAATTTTCAGAGGGTGCATATAGACTATGCTGGACCTTTCCAAAACCACTTTTTCCTTATATTGGTAGATGCCAAATCAAAATGGCCTGAAATTCGCATTACGAAAAATGCACTCACAACTAGTAAAACAATTGAACTACTTCAAGATTTGTTTTCAACACAAGATTTTCCTTAAATTATTGTTTCTGATAATGCTACAATATATCCAGAGTGCATAATTTAGGAACTTTTGTCAGCAGGCAGGAATCATTCAAAAATTTATAGCGCCCGGACATCCTGCAACGAATGGGTTAGCCGAGAGATATGTGCAAATCCGTAAAACTAAATTGAAGGCAATGGAGGACGATAAGTCGACAATGAATATTAAGATCCAAGAAATTATTTCTTGTTATGGAGGAACACCCTCGGCAGGCGGTAAAAGCACATCAGAGTTGTAGCTTCGCCGGTACTATCGTGTTAACCTCGATGCTATACGCCCATTTAAAGATTCGAAAAACGTTCAAACAAATCTCATAGCCCCTTTTTTAAGCATGGGAGATAGAATACAAGTAAAATTAAGATTTGGTCAGCTTTATTACCAGATAAAACTCGATAATTGCATAAATTCGGTGTAAAGATGCCTGGAAACCGGAAATAGAAGAAATACTTATTGAAACTGGTACACACCAAAGAAGGGAACCATCTATTCAAACACGCCTGGTATCGGAATCTATAGGAAATCAAGAAGACAATTTAAGAAGATCATACCGTGCTAGAATACTACCAGCCCATTTTCAGGACTATGAAGTGGGCTAAGCGGGGGAGACTGTAATATATTAAAATTGTAATGACAACCTTAATTATTAATGTCATTCAATTCTAATTTTGCTTTTATATTCTTATGGATACATTCCTCTTTATTTTTTTTTTCTTCTAATATTTGAAATCGCGAAATGTAAAATTGTTGATTAATAAAAGTTTTTGATATATTTGAAAATGTAAAATCTACAATTATTGAAAATAGATAAGAGTGATTGAACTAAATTAACCAGTGGTAAATGCCTTACATACATACATTAAATAATATTGTTACGAATATGTATTGCTTAAGATTTAAAATAAAACAATTAAGCAATGAAGAAAACTACTGGTTACAAACTGCGTAGAAGTTTATACACACACACACACAACTACAATTTGATAGGCTGTTTACTAACTGCCTGGCATGCTGCTTATCATTTAAACGCGCAAGAAAAAAAAACTAATTTTACAACAACAAATATACAGTTGTTTATCATCTGCGTAGTTTTCTAAGAAACCCTTTTTTACAAAAGCAACAACAAATGTATTGAAATAAATCCCAAGCAGAAACCTTATCAGCGTAAAAACAAAAACAACTTTACACACAGGCAAGCAGGCACCTATAAAACGAATAAACAACCTACAACAACAAAATACACACAAAGAGAGTAGAAGATTCTTACATCTTCTAGATTCTTATTGGACAAGTATAAATAGGGGAAGCGTCTGAGTGGATAATCAATCAGTGTAAATTAAACCTCAGCGAGTGAAGACGTGCATTTTTAAATAAATTGTTCTGTGTCAACTTTGTGTAGTAAAAGTAAATAATAAAATTGTTATTATTTTAAAACTCTAAAAACTGGTGTTAATTCTTTTGCAATAAAGAACTCACAACAAAACGTATATAAAAGGTATAAACGTAACAACTGGTGTCAGAAGTGAAATTGCAAAAAAAAAAAAAAATAAATCAACTACAATGAAGTTGGAACAGCTGAAAGTTGAGCAGCTAAAGAAGGAGTTGAATAAGTTGAATCTGCCAACAACGGGAAGTAAAG
The DNA here is from genome assembly GCA_030448955.1 of Trichopoda pennipes. Classification (NCBI taxonomy): domain Eukaryota; kingdom Metazoa; phylum Arthropoda; class Insecta; order Diptera; family Tachinidae; genus Trichopoda; species Trichopoda pennipes. The sequence continues at coordinate 3,076,597 of JASKUP010000019.1, read as the reverse complement.
CGGAATTGCAACGGAGGTTGATTGATGAATTCCAGCAGCGAAACATCGATATTGAGACATATGAATTCGAGGACAAAGAAGCGGTTGAGGTATGTAATCCATCAGCAAACACCAATGCTAGCCTGGATTCAATACTTGCGGCTATGATGGCGAAAATTGATGCAATTCAAGAAAGCTCTAGAGCCGGCAGTGCAAAAATTGATGCCACAAATGACAAACTTCTGGGTGTCATTCAAGAAAGCTCTAGAATCAACAGTGCGAAGATTGATGCCACAAATGACAAACTTCTGGGTGTCATTCAAGAAAGCTCTAGAATCAACAGTGCGAAGATTGATGCCACAAATGACAAACTTCTAGATGTCATCAAGGAAAGCTCCAGAATCTACAGTGCGAAAATCGATGCAATTCAAGAAAGCTCTAGAGCCAACGGAGAAAAACTCGTTTGTGAGGTAAACAAGAAATTTTAGAAAATTTCAGAAATATTTGGCAAACGAGTGGAAGCTGTGGAACAGAAAGTCAGCGAATTTGACCAAAAATTGTCAGACCTGGAGAGAAAAGTGGACGGAGAATTGCATGAACTAAAAACGAAAATGGACGACCTCCATATTCGAGAAGGACCGGTGAGAGTCGTCTCTGAGCACTCCAGCAAAATAAACACCCCGAGCTATGACGGTAGCGCATCGTTTAATGTTTTCAAGTTCCAGTTCGAAACAGTGGCCAGCAAAAATAGTTGGAACAATGAAGAAAAAGCTATAGAGCTAATTCTGGCCTGAAAAGGTGCAGCTGCCGAAATCCTCGAAAGCTTACCAGGAGCCTGCAGGAATAATTATGAGGACATAATGGTGGCCTTACAACGCAAGTACGGCGGCGAGCATAAGAGAGAACTATACAGAATGGAGTTACGAGGCAGGGTGCAGAAGGCAAATGAGATGTGCAAGATTTTGCCATGGAGATTGAACGTTTGGTGCAGCTTACTTATCCAGGTGAACATCATCCATTCCTAGATCAGTTCAAAATAGAAGCATTTGTGAATGGCATAAGAGACCCAAATATTAAATATGCAGTTTGTGCAGCGCAAAAAGCATCCTTCACCGAAACAATCTCGTACGCGCTGGCCCAGGAGACCGCCAAGGTTATCTCAAAGCCACAAGTCTACAAGGTACGACGTCTTGAGGCTGATACGGAAAGTTACGGAGACAAGAGAAGCGAGATGAAAGACATGATTGAGCAAATACTTGAAGAAAGAAGTGCAAAATGCTTTAACTGCGGTAAGGTCGGACATTTTCAGCGCAACTGCAGATCTGTTAAGAAAAGGTCAAGATCTGCTTCACCTCCAAGGGAAAACAACACCAAATCGCACGAGTCACCGTTAAACTAAAACAAGCTAGCACTGAGGGGCAAGAGCTAGCTCCCACCACCGATTGCCCCGTAATCTATATTTCCATCATGCAACAGAAAAATAATAACCTTACTGTCTGCGGATTGACCAATGGAAAGAAGCAAGTCCTCACCATAGACACAGGAGCATCTCAGTCCGTAATAAGGCCCGATTTAGTTAAAGGGGCAGTGGAACCGTTAAAGAATGTGCAACTGCGCACGGCAACTGGGGATTCAGCCATCGTCTATGGAAGAGCCAGGGTACGTTTGACTATCGGAAACATCAGCGCATATCACATGTTTGTTGTCGCTAATATAGTGGATGAAGTTATTATCGGTGCAGACTTCATGATAGCTCACGGTATTAATCTGGACATGGAGCAGCAGATAATGATTTGGCGCAACGTGGAGAGCCCCTTAAATGTTGGATATGAGAGTAGGGACGCAGTATGGAAACTGTTTGCGCACGTGTGGAGGCAGATTGTGTGGACAACCGGTTGTGGGTGGTAGAACCAGAAGACGTAAGGAATAATGTGATAACAGCTAAAGCTCTCGTGAAAAGCTGCAACAATGGGAAAGTTCCCGTGAGACTACTAAATCTGTCCAGCAGCGAGAAGACAATTGGCGAAAATGATGAAATTGGTCGATGTGAGCCGGCAGGAGCCGTAATTAATTGTGCGACATATCCAGAATGCTTCAAAATGACAGCTAAAGAGCGGGATTTGCTAACAGAGCAGGTGAATGAATGGGTAGCAGAACTAAAAGCACCCGACAGAAATAAAGCGTAGCAGTTGCTAAGAAAACATTACGCCGTCTTCGGCATAAATAACAAAAGCCAAGGTAGAACACTAGTGGTCAAACATGAAATAAATACCGGCGAGGCTAGGCCCATAAAACAAGCACCCAGGAGTGTTCCCCTTGCAAAACGGAACGAGGTCAAAGAACTGATTAACGAAATGAAGCGGAACGGAGTGATTGAGCCATCTTCAAGTCCATGGAGTTCGCCGATAGTGCTAGTAAAGAAGAAAGATGGCAGCACTAGATTTTGCGTCGACTATAGAAAACTTAATGATGTCACTAAGAAAGACAGTTATCCGCTACCAAGAATTGACGACACCTTAGACACGTCCGAAACGAAATAGTTCTCTACCTTGGACTTGCAGAGTGGTTACTGGCAAGATGAGATAGCCGATAAAGCCAAGGAGAAAACTGCCTTCAGCGCGAGCAATGTGTTGTGGCAGTTCAAAGTGATGCCGTTTGGGTTCTGCAATGCTCCAGCTACTTTTGAGCGCTTAATGGAACGTGTGCTCCAGGGGCTTAACTGGAAGACCTGTTTAGTGTATCTGGATGATATAATCGTGATGGGAAAGACTTTTGATGAACACCTCAAAAACCTGGATGAAGTTCTCAAGCGTATAGCGGCCGCAGGACTTAAATTAAGTGTTAAGAAATGTGCGCTGTTTCAAAAAGAGGTCAAATTCTTGGGGCATCGTGTAACAGCAGAAGCCGTATCAACTGATGAGGATAAGATATTGGCAGTAAAGAATTGGCCTCGTCCACAAAATCTTCATGAGCTACGTAGTTTCCTGGGGCTTTGCACATACTACAGGCGATTTGTGCCGAATTTTGCTCAAGTGGCTGCCAGCTTGCATGAGTTGACCAGAAAATCGCAACCATACCACTGGAGTGGGGCAGCTGAAGAGGCGTTTCAAAGGCTAAAGGAGCTTTTGTGTACAGCACCATCCTCGCCTATCCGATAGCTGGACACGAATTTATATTGGATACAGATGCAAGCGGCTACGGAATAGAAGGAGTGCTTTCTCAGGCGATTAATGGGAAGGAAAAAGTTATTGGTTACTATAGCAAAGTATTGTCTAAGCCCGAAAAAAATTATTGCGTAACACGACGGGAGCTTTTAGCCGTACTGGAGTGTGCTAAACATTACCACAAATACTTATACGGCCAACACTTTACCATAAGAACGGATCACTCCGCATTACGGTGGTTGCTGCAGTTTAAAAATAGCTTGCACGCTGGATTGAACGTCTGCAGATCTATGACTTCAGCATTGTGCACAGGAAAGGCGGAAAACACAGTAATGCAGATGCCCTTTCAAGATGCCCATGCAACGTAGAATGCAGGCACTGTACAAAAGTCGAGGAAAAGGAGTCCATCATTGATGTGAGGCGAATCCAAATTGGCACAGGAGAAGACTGGTCTGAGGCCCAAAAGGAGGATCCCATTTTGTCAAAAATTATATCGGCCAAGCTAGAGAACATAGGACCGGACCGTAACGAAATTTCGGCAGAAAGCACGCTGGCAAAATCATACTGGTCTCAGTGGAATAGCCTTAAAGTAGTAAATGGTTGCTTATATCGAAATTGGGAAAGTGCAGATGGAAAAACTACAACGGATTTAATCGTCGTGCCAAGTTCCCGGGTAAAAGATGTAATGCAGCAGTTTCATAATGGTCCCAGCGGTGGCCATTTGGGTGTAACAAAAACACTGGAAGAGATAAAACAGCGCTTTTACTGGGTAGGCTGCTTACAATCTGTAGCCGAATGGATAGCTAATTGCGAGCAGTGCATTGCGGCCAAGGGTCCAACAAGAAAAAGTCGTGGCAAGCTACAACATTACAACGCCGCCGCCCCTTTTGAGCGGATAGCTATAGATATCGCAGGCCCATTCCCTGTCAGTAATGCTGAAAATCGGTATCTGCTAGTAGTAATGGATTATTTCGGCAAGTGGCCCGAAGCGTATCCCATTCCGAACCAAGAGTCCAAAACGGTTGTAGATGAATTTGTGAACAATTGGGTGTGTCGATACGGTGTTCCATCAGAACTTCATTCCGATCAGGGACGAAATTTTGAGTCGGCCATATTCAAGGAAATGTGCGATATTTGTGGGATCAAAAAGACGAGAACGACACCACTGCATCCGCAGTCAGATGGCATGGTAGAAAGATTCAACCGCACCCTTGAAGAATATCTCAGAAAAGTAGTCAGTACACACCAAAAGGATTGGGACGAGCATGTACCAAAGTTTCTTCTGGCATACCGATCAGCTATCCACGATTCAACATCATGTAGTCCAGCAAAAGTCGTGTTTGGGAGGGAGCTAAAACTACCAGCCGACTTAGAATTTGGCGTTAAACCGATTCCTCCACATGACGATAATGAAAATATTTCTCAAATACAAGAAGACCTGCACGAGCTCCTTGAGTTTGTCCGCAATCGCATCAAAATTTCCAGCGTCAAAATGAAAGCCAGATATGATCGAGTAGCAAATACGGAAGGATTTACAGAAGGACAACTGGTTCTACTATATAACCCACAACGAAAAAAAGGACTGTCTCCCAAACTGCAAACCCACTGGGAAGGACAATACAAGGTGATCAAGAAATTGAACGACGTGGTTTATCGGATACAGAAATATCAAAGTCCGAGGTCTAAGATGAAGGTGGTCCACCTGGAGCGACTGGCCAAGTGTGGCCGAGGGAATATTGAGCCTATTCGGGACGAAAAGGCTTAAGCGGGCGGCAGTGTTACGAATATGTCTTGCTTAAGATTTAAAATAAAACAATTGAGCAATAAAGAAAACTACTGGTTACAAACTGCGTAGAAGTTTATACACACACCCACAACTACAATTTGATAGACTGTTTACTAACTGCCTGGCATGCTGCTTATCATTTAAACGCGTAAGAAAAAAAAAGCTAATTTTACAACAACAAATATACAGTTGTTTATCATCTGCGTAGTTTTCTGAGAAACCCTTTTTTACAAAAGCAACAACAAATGTATTGAAATAAATCCCAAGCAGAAACCTTATCAGCATAAAAACAACTATACACACAGGCAAGCAGGCACCTATAAAACGAATAAACAACCTACAACAACAAAATACACACAAAGAGAGTAGAAGATTCTTACATCTTCTAGTTTCTTATTGGACAAGTATAAATAGGGGAAGCGTCTGAGTGGATAATCAATCAGTGTAAATTAAACCTCAGCGAGTGAAGACGCATTTTTAAGTAAATTGTTCTGTGACAACTTTGTGTAGTTAAAGTAAATAAAATTGTTATAAATTTAAAAACTCTAAAAACTGGTGTTAATTATTTTGCAATAAAGAACTCACAACAAACAAACTTAAATAATTAATAAACTTAAATAATAAACAGTCTAAATTATAAGTGATCCCATGTTGATCTCGGTATCAATAATTAAGTTGTGATTGAATTTATTCAATCATACTTGTCTGTAATTCCGTTCTACAAAGTTCTTCTCTGGGTAATGAGACAAACTTAACGGGGGCGACTTCAGTTTTAGAAGCTAAAAGATGAGAAGAAATAAAGCTACGAAGCATCACAAAGCCCATGCATGCAATACTTCGGGTCAAAATCAACAAATCTAGGTATTCTTATTTGCCCTATATTCACATGATCATCTATTTCCTCATCCCAGTTTGTTCCATCCTTCCAGATTTGTTGCATTATGATCTTTGCAACAACGATCTCAGCGGAAAGCCATCCGGCGGGATCAAAGAGCTTGGCGATTTATGACAAAACCGCTCTTTTTGTAATTGAATTACGATCGGGAGAGCTGGAAATAAAAATAATCCTTCCCGGCGTTCCAACACAAACCGAGTGTGACAATTTCAGAAATTCTGCGTCTAAAAGATGATCAGAGGGTAGGCCCTGTAGGAGGTATTCATTATTGGATGTTCACATTCGGAGGGTAAACACGCAGATTAATGAATTTCAACTAGTTTATCTCTGGCTTTAAGCGCAGAGGACAGGTCATGAGCACGGGCCAAAATATCATTAGCGTACATATAGTTGTGTAGGATTTCTAAGACGATGGGGTTTGTTTTCTCACAGGTTTTGGCCAATCCAAGCAGAGTACGAATGGCCAAATAAGTTTTCGCCAAAGGTAACTGTTTGTAATTCAAAATCTTGTGGCTCATCCATATGCGAACTACGGAAAATTATTCTCTGAAAGGGGGTATGAGCGGGATTGACCAATATCTGCCGATACATTTTCCTAATATCTGCGTTAAAGACGTATCTGAGAAGTCTCCAACGCACGATTAGAACAGTCAAATCCATTTGTAAAATGGGACCGGGGTAAAACAAGTCGTTAAAACTGTTTCCATTTGATGAGGGACTAGAAGCATTAAAAACCACAGGCAATTTCGTGATACTATCGGGTTTCAAGACTGCGTGATGGAGTAAGTAATAATTGATATTGATGTTTAAAGGAGTAACTTTAAACATATGGCTCAGAGTGGAATATTCAGAAATAAACCGTGGCACATCCTGATTTCAATTGCGGATTTTTTAATAAACGGAGCTCATTTCTTAGAATTGAGAGAGGGCAATATGACGAGATGAACCTATATCATCTGGGTATTCCCGGCGAAATGGAAGGGATACGATGAATCGCCCTTGTTCATTACACATAGCTGTAGTTTGATACAAATTTTTTACAATAACGATCTTCATCAGATAGGGGAGACTTCCTCGGAACTTCCTCTAGTTCCAAAACTTTACTTAGCGTAATTTTGTTAAAATAAGATACGACAGAAGGCCAACAATCTTTTGATGCTATTCTGCTATCCATCCAGAAACTGTTCGTGGCACCACCAAGCTTTTGCTGCTATCCCAACGCAGACCATTACGGATAATTGTCGGATAAATGTCTCCTCCAGTTCTGAGTCAGTCATTTGTAGGTCGGAAAACTTGTTATGCCTCAAATTCGATGGTGCATAGTAGGGAAGTTGGCTAACTATGAACGCATCTACAGAAAGTGCTGTCGACGGGAGATCGTATTTGAATAGAGCATAATTCTGTTGAAGTGGTTATTAAAGCTTCGTTGAGACTATGGATTGCAGTGCTAGCGGGGCGTGTTTGTAAGGAAAGCCTGAAGCTTTTGAGAAATAAAGGATGCTTAACAAGCTGAGTCATTTAAAGCACGTACTGTGTATTTAAAATCGTTGGAGTTAATATAAAAACGGGCAGTACCGAGTAAGACAATAGAGTTCGACGTGGACTGTATCTTAGTAGAGAAAGATTGCTGGCGGTTTGTGTTTAAGGACATTTGCGGGGGTTTATTGCGAAGATTGTTCGCCTGTATAATGATAAATTGCCTCAGTAAGGCTGCAGCTTCTGCAGAAGTGCTGGTGTTAGGGTTTAATGATACTTCTGGAAGGTTATTGCGAAGATTATTCGCCTGAGTATTGAAAGATTGCCTCGTTAAGGCTGCAGCTTCTACGGAAGTGCTAAGGTAATAGTTTAATGACACTTGCTTACACCCAAAACCGTTTGAGACGTTACATTTGGTTTGGAAGGTACTGTATTCCATGTTTCGAGTCTATGGGGTAGGGAATGATGTTTCCGTTTATAAGAGAGGATGCATCTCGGAGCAAAGTGCGCATTTCCTAGTCGCCTGCTTTGTGATTATAGTGCTATAAGTCCTAAGCTTTTTCTGATTTACTGATCGTGATCTTCTGTTGGTGCCATTTTTATTGTGAGATAGGCTTGGGTTAACAAAGTTGGTCCGGATATCTGCTACCGATTCTAAAGTTTGAAACCGTGATGTCAAAAAAATTGTCCTTCTGTGCCAATGTTGGACACTCTGTAGTATGTGGTAGAGACTGTTCCCAAAGGCTAAGTATGACTTCTGGAAAACAGGTTGAGCAGATGTACAGAAAGATTATGCCCTAGTTATTGGTGTCGATCTTAAGAAGCCTAAGATTCATAACACAATCATTAATTGTGCGTTGGATCCGCCTTATATTACTGGCACTTTCCTTCTATAACGGGGAGAGATTAAACAACGTTTGAGCTGAGCGTTGATAAGAATTTGCTTATTCTCACATCGGTTGACGAGATTTTGCCAAGCCAATTTGAAACCATCGTTGGTTATTGGTAAGGTTATCAATAACTTACGAGCCTCACCCTGAGTCTTCCGAATAAGATGACACATTTTTTCTACGGCAGACGAGTGCTATTGCGGTACACTGCCGTAAACATATCACGAAAGGTTGGCCATGATTGATAATCTCCGTGGAAGACATCAGAGTCGCAAGGGGGTAATGAAATATAAGGGGTTAAATCGATTTGAGGTGGTGGTGAGGGGATAGTAGCAGAGGTAGGATCGGATTATTTGCATAATATATCCAGGTCATTTGAGCTTGACAAAACCTTGACATGAGAAGCCTCGAATGTTGAATAGAAACGTAATTTAAGAGTTTCGACCTGTACTTCGTCCTCAATCTCATTAAATCTATTCAGAATAACATCGTATTGTGCCCTGAGATCAGCCCACAGATGAACGATTTCAACTTCCAAGGTACTGACCGAATGTTTATCAGCGGGAAGATTTGCAAAATATGAAATTCTGAAAACTACCACGCGATCGGAAACGAATATATGGGAATTAAGAAATGACATAACTGCTCTTAAAAACCAAATTGGCAAAGTTCAACAAAATTCAGAAGCCGAAAAAATTTTTCAAGGTTTTGCAGTATAAAATATTGCCGAAGTTGGTCCTGAAAATCTTAAGTACTATTGTGGGGTTAAGCAGAACAATTCATAAGCATACGAGATGTTAAATTATCTTTAACTCGTTAGCAAACAATTGTTGGGATTCACAAACAAATGGAAAAAATTTTTATTGAATATGTTGAGAGTTGGAACAAAACGATCAAACACCACACAAAAATTCTCCGAGCAAGAACGCAACTTGTTGTGAGTATGATTAAAATTAAAAAATCACAAAATACGAAAAATGTTACACAAAATAAATGTATAACGGATTTTTCTTTTTTCTCTTTTATTCTTCAACACTTTATATATGCAGTAATGTGCCGAATTCACCGTATTTTCTAAATTAAAAACTTTTGCCAATACGTAATTTGGGGGTGATGAAGATGAATTTGCGGGGTGATGAGAAATATTATTCCTATCCGGGTAAAATGAGGATGATGTTCCTATCCGTCTCGAAGGACCAAAAAATCTTTACACCATAACCATAATGAAAAAAACAAAAACACCCTTAAACACTTTTTGTTTAATTGCTTTATTTTCATGTAAAAATTCTTTTATATGTTTTTTGTTATGTATCTTTTTGCTTGTTTGTTTATTCTTTTGTTGTTTTAACTGGTTATTTGAGATGCACTTTAAGACTTGTGTAGTGTACTGTGGCGGTTTGAGTATTATATAAGCACTTCTGCCGCCTTTTGCCGGCGATTTTACGCCGATTTGTGAGAAGTAAAGAGAAGTTATAATTGCTTGTCAAATTAATTCTGCCTTTATTTCACTTATTTTCTTGCCTATATACTAAACTCATGTCTATTCAGCACAATTTTACCAAAATAAATTTAAATATTGAATTTCCATAAAGGAATGGAATGTCTGTATGCAGCAACTAAGTAAAAATAAACATAATTGTAATTTAAGAAGTTTCATGTTCATGGTCATTTAAAATATGTGAGAAGTTTATTGACGTAACTGTGTTGAAATGTTTAGGTTCACCTTTGCTGACAATAGTAAAAATAACAATGAATAAAGTTAATAATTTGTGTTTGCAGGGTGGTGCGTAATTATATGAATACCTTTTTTTGGTTTGGGAATTATTAAAAATAATAAATTGGTTTTTTTTTGTTTTGTTTTTCAGCTTACTAAAAATATTTTTTTAACATATTTTTATGATTTGTTTTTAATTTTAATTTTTCTGTTTCTATAACTACATTTACATTATCTTATATCGGCCCTTATATGGTTTTTTATTTTTTTTCTATTTCCAATTTTAACTAGAACTAAATCTCCTATTGTAATATCTATGTTATTTTGCTTAGCCTTTGATTCTAATTGTTTTTTTGTTTTTGCTTTCAAAATCAATTCCCCTGCTCTTTTCAGTGAATAACGTAGTCTAGCATTTGTGTAATTGTGAAGATTATAAATTTTTTGTAGTTCTTTTACTTCGTCACTCGGTAGTTTACCAAATACGAGTTGTCGTGTTGAAAGCAAATAACAAATGTGGTATCCGTTCATGCCAGTTTGCATCTTCTACAAAATTCAGAAGGTACTCGTTTCATGATGGCATGGGGTTGAGAGAGCTTGGTTTATTTTTAACAATTCACAAATCTCTTTCATTAGCTCATTTGTAAATTCAGTACCTCTGTCTGTTTCTTCCATATAAATATGGTCTAAAAAATTGTATTCCCCAATAAACGCCCAGTAGTTCCTTTTAAATAACCGATTTGTTTCATTCATGTTTATTTAATAGGTAATTCGTTACCTATTTTACCCAGTAATAGTATTGCTCCCAACGCCACGTTTGAAGCATCCGTAGTCAGTATGAATGGTTTGTCAAAATTGGGATATTGTAGTATAGGTGGGTTCTTAAGTTTGGTTCTTAATGTGTCAAAAGCTCTTCAACAATCTTTTGCCATCTAACGTAATCTGCGTTCTTTGGGACTGAGTATTGCTCGATTATCTTGTATTTTGATGGGTAAGTTCTAATGCCGTTCTTTGCAATCAAATAACCCAAGTGTAATACCTCAGGTCTCAAAAAGCAATATTTTCCAGCATTCAGTTTAGGTTATACTGTTCGAGTCTTTTAAATACTTTTACAAGATTTCTATTGTGGTGTTTCAGATTACATCCAAAAACAATAATGTCATTGACATATAAGAATGATTCCGATCTAGGCCAGTTAATGCTATAGTCAACATCCTTTGAAAGCTATTTGATGATATTTTTAGGCCAAAAGTCTATTATATTGATAATGACCATCGGTAGTGGAAAATGCTGTCATTGGTCGTGATGCTGTATCTAAATCGATTTTATGGGACTAACTTGTCATATCAAGAGTTGAAAGAAAAATGCTTTGCTCGTCCCAGTTTGTCCAAAATATCCTCGGGTCTTGTCTTGTCTTGTCTTAAGGAAATGTGTGACATTTATGAGATCAGCAAGACGACACCACTATAATCCACGGTCTGATGGCATGGTAGAAAGATTCAATCAGAAGAATATCTCAGAAAAGTGGTCAGTATACACCAAGAGGATTAGGACGAGCATGCACCAAAGTTTCTTCTGGCATCCCGATCAGCTATCCACGATTTAACATCATGAAGTCCAGCAAAAATGGTGTTTGGGACAGAGCTTAAACTACCAGCCGACTTAGAATTTGGCGGTAAACAGATTCCTGCACACGACAATAATGAAAATGTTCCTCAGATACAAGAAAACCTGCACGAGCTTGAAACCCAGGTACAACTTGTTCTACTATTTAACCCACAACTAAAAAAAGGACTGCCTCCCAAATTGAAAACTCACTGGGAAGGACCATACAAGGTGATCAAGAAATTAAATGACGTGGTTTATCGGATACAGAAATATCAAAGACCGAGCGAGCTCTGAAATGAAAGTGGTTCACTTGGAGCGGCTGGCCAAGTATGGCCGAGGGAATATTGAGCCTGTTCGGGATGAAGAGGCTTACGTGGGCAGCAATGTTACAGATGCGTCTTGCTTAAGTTTCAAAAGAAAATAAAGTAACAACTGGGTATGCTGTTAAGTAACTGCGTAGTTTGCTAAGATCACTTATGCACGCAAGAAACAACGTCTTTCTAGTTACAAACTGCGCAAAATTTTATACACGCAAAACAAAAACAGTTGGGTATCTTGTTTACTAACTGCGTACTTTCATAAGAAAACCTATGCACACAAGACAACAACTATTTTAAAGTAAATTCCAGGAAGAAACTTTAACAGCATAAAAACCAAACACAAAAATACACACAGACCAACAGGCGCCTACACATTGAGTGAATAAGATAACAAGAATAAAATATGATACAAAGGGACTAGAAAGTTCTTAATTTTTCTAGACGTCTAGCGGACAAATATAAAAGGCAGTGTCTGCATGTGTGGTCAGTTAGTTAAAACATAAATCGCGTGAAGTAAAATCTCGCATCTTTAGTAAATTTTTCTGTAGTGCCAACGTACAAATTTTACTTTGTGTGTGGTTAAAGTAAATAAACTTTTAATTAATTTGAAAACTCTAAAATCTGATGTTATGTATTTTGCAATAACGAACTCAGCAACAACAAAAGGTTCATAAAAGGTGTAAGGGTAACAGTATGTATAAATGTATTGTATTTATGCTTGCATTGAGCTATAAAGAGAAGGAGGAAGTAATTTTACTTTATTATTAAAATTACTGAAAAATGGGCAAGAAAATATTTTGTATATGCAAATAAAACCAAAATCGATTTTCATCTTGGGCTATGCTCTTTCTGTTATAAAATTGATTAAAATCATAAAACGGTGCTTGGATACTATAATATGGAAAATTATATAGTTACAAAGCAACGATTGCATGCGCAAATGTATGAACATATGTACTCATTGAATGTGCCATGTGGTTTTTTAATTGCTCCTACTGTTTGATATTCTTAAGGGGGTGATGTTAAACGTGTTACATAGCTTCAAAAAATTTGATTATTATACTCACTGAGTATTTTTTTATTGGCCCTTAAATCAAAATGATTTTGCAGTTGTGTTGGCGTTTTTAGAATTTACTGATATTGTTAATAGATATTTTGTGAGATCACATGTTACAGTGACAATATATTGACTACCGAATACATTTCTTTGCGGAATGATTTGCGAAATATTTTACCATGGACTCTTCGATTGATATATTTTATATGTCTGAAAGTTTTTTAACTTTAAATAATCCGTCGGTGGTGCCTTCAGAGCCATTGTTATCAACAAGATACAAATTTCTTTTTTTTTCTTGAAACTACTTCTCGACATAGCTCTTGAAACAGCTCCAACTCCAATGTCTTCATCGAAAGACCAATACATTCTTTCGCGTGGTAGTTTGTGGTAACCTGATGGTATTAGTCTTCTAAAGAAAATTTTTAATTCTGCTACAATGAGACTGAAAAATTGACTATCATTTTTAGGACTTGATCGTCAAAAAATCTTTCAAATTTCATTCTGTAATCGATCTTCAGATTCTTCATAATTTTTTTTAATAAATTGCGTCACATTTTCGCCAAGCAGACTTCTTTCTTGTAGTACCAATAATTTGAGGTCCTAAGGAGTTTACACTAGTTATTTTTCAGTGTATAATTCTAATACATATTGTTACAGATGTGTCTTGCTTAAGTTTCAAAAGAAAATAATTAAGCAATAAAGTAAGCTACTGGGTATGTTGTTTACTACCTGCGTGGCTTGCTTAGAAAGCTTATGCATGCAAAACAACAACAAATTTCTAGTTACAAACTGCGTAGAAATTTCATGCACGCAAAACCACAACAAATTTCTATATACTAACTGCGTATTTTGATATAAGAAGGGGTCCGTTCCTACCGCATCTATTTCTACAGTTTGAAAAGGTTTTTGTGATGGGGTTATAATCATATCTGGTTTTATGTGTTTTATTGTCTTATTGATATGATATTGATATTATATATGATTATTGATATGACATCAAACACATTATTTTACATATTGTCTCACCTCTTTACTGAAATTTTTCCAATAATAAAATTGTCTAAATTTCTTAAGTAATTTAGTTATTCCAGGGTGTCCTCCAAAAACCGGTTATCATGAAATTTCTTCAATAGATGTTTTTATTATTTTTGTTAGTTATCTGTATTTAGGCGCTATTTGCAATTTGTTAATGTATTGATTACCTTTTTGTTAAAATTTTTCAAGTTATCAACACATATTGCAAAACAAGCAAGATGCATCGTTTCATATTCGATATAATTCATTGAAAAGTTCACAACAAAACACGAAAAAAAATTGTCCATATAACTTGCGGTCTCACTGGTATACCATCTTAACGCATTCAAAGATTAGGCTACATAATGACTGCCTTGAAGAATAAAACTAAATGGCAATGCCTAAAAATACTGATCCACCAGCCAAGTATAGAGAACAAAATTGAATCCTTATTCTAACCGGAGCAGATGCTACTGCTTGTCGCCCGTTCCGGAATGAGTGTTAAGTAGATTAATATTCGAAGAACATATGCCACTAGCCATTATGGTTGCATAACACATTTTTGTAAAAACAATAGAGGGTTTTACACCTAATAACAAATGGAAAAATAAAATTTGCCGGCGGCAAAGCACTTACTTTTCTATAAATATTTCTTGAATAGCGGATTCGATCGCGAAATCCTTCTTTACCACTCGCTCCAGTAGAACTTGGAGGCTACAGTGGACGATAAAGAGCTTTAAATAGAAGATGTGACAGTAACTGAAATCTTTCTTAAAGTATGTTAATGATTGATTGATAGATTGAAACCTATGAACCTTTTTTCTCCAAAATTAAATTAAAGAAAATGTTTAGTTAAAATAAGTAAGTATTACTGCCATAATTTGCTCATTTATGGTTTCCGTTGTTATCATCAGCATCATGTCAAAAGTCCATATGACGGTTTTTAAGGAAAAAAATTATCCTTTAACTCAATAATATTTATTTATCTTGCCAGGTCTGATATAATTTCCTTAAAACAATTAGTTTATATTTATTAATTTTATCTATTTATTTTTTTTTTTAATAAATACTCTTTCTTTTGAATCAAAAATAAAATCTAAAATTATTTTATAAAAATAGTTTTGAACAACATGCCTTATTTTATAAGTTCATTTACTTGAGTTTACAGGTTTAATACACAGCAAATTAATCTTTTAGAATAAGTAAAGAAGTTAATTTTTTATCTCCATTCATATTAATGAAATGCAATAATATTAGACATTTCAATACTACTGGTTATTAGCTTAGCTTCATTGCATAGAATAACTTCAAATATACAGTTTTTTGTTGAAGCATTAAAAGTGACTTTCAATAATGCAAAGCATCCTAATTCCAGGAGTGTTATAAAATGGTTGCACAGAACGGGAAAATTCAGTACGCCTTACTGCTTGTACTGCTTACTGCTTATAAAATGGTAATGCTGCAGATGATGCTATACATACACTTTTCAATGGCGCTCGGCGGTCTGACAACAAAAGTGAACTCGAGATATATAATCGTCCAATTTTCGTGTGTCTTTATTTATTAAGAACAGTACAATTACAAATTTTGTAATTTGCAGCTTTTTCTGTTAAGGTACTTTGTTGGAAACCAACTTGCAACCTGATTTTTTTCTTTTTAAACACCAGTTTTCAGTATTCGACTACGCCCAATTTTAGGTACATTGGCGAACGATAAAAATCGATTTTGTTGCGGCTGTTGTTTTTGTAATCTTAAAGATATGCCCTTTTCGGTAGTAGTAAAATTTTGGCATTCGAAAAAAAAATTAACAAGCGTATTAAAAATAAAAAAATGAAGTGGTTCTAATCAATTGACGAAGATTGACGGGTATGTTTGTATTGAAAAATTTTATTTTTGTACATATTTCTTATAAGTTTGACAAGCAGAAGTAAAAAATTTCGAATATGTGTATTGCCATGTTTATTTATACATTTAAACAAATTGCTTTGAATATTGCCATTTGGCATTCATTAGGTACATGCTTAAACCCATTAACCGTATTTTGAATAAAAAATAAACTAAAAACGGGTCGTATTCAGTTCCTATGAGATTACAAAGCATGCTTTTTAGTTGCTTAAATTATTGCGCAGGTCAATGAGACTTAATTAAACTTGATAAAAGTAGTACCTTTAAAAAAGCGATTTTTTTATTTTTTACATAATAAAAATTGTTCCCTCATTTTTTTCTGTGTGTATATGTATATATTATTATTATTATTATAAATTTAACCACAAGTTTTTGTTAAAAGGACCCAACCCAGCGACCAAATACTGAAGCGCTTTTACAACACTCGTTTATTAGTCGTGAAATCGACGCCAAACCTGTCAAGGACCTTTTATTGGAGTATAGAGCTGAAGTAGTAGAAGAAGTTGTTGATGACGAAGTCGAGGTAAGTATTTAAACTATATATGTATATTTATATCCAAAATTTATTTATAGTTAGTGCCATGTGAAAATTAAAGCACTTTAACCAATCAAACTTGTCCAATATATCTCATACGCGTAGGAGATCTCTTCGAACTCCTAGATTAAAATGTTTGTACTGAATTTATAGAATTTTGCATCGCTTAACTCTTAATTTTATTAAACTTCGCTTGGCTTATATTATGCAGGGCAAGTTTGTCTTTTTGGTTTGTAAAATTTATTTTGCACTGTTCCAAGCCAAAACCTTAATCCTTTAGCAGCCCTGCTGTCGCCTATAAGGTTTAGGCAGACAGGTTCGTCGCATGGGTACATCGAACATACGTATATGCACTGTTTAATCAACAATAGCCACATGAAATTTGTTATTTAGCAAGCCATAATTTTTACAAAAATATGGGTATAAAAAAATGCATAAGAAGTACCAGATACAGGGTTTGGCTTAATTTGATTATACTTACGTTAGGTTCTAAAGCTTTCTACAAACTGAAAACCATCGCTACTTGAAAATTAAACAATACGCTGAAGAAAATTGATAAACATTCATAAAAATAAAATTCTAAGTGCTTTGCCTTCTGCCGCAAATTGAGCGAAATCATAAATTTCATATTTTATTACCGACCAAATTCTTAATAGCGGTTTCAGAAGGACGATTATATTGTCCGACAACATCACGAATTTTACGAAATGTAACGTTAACACAACCATTATTTTCATAGTGGATTTTAAATATTTTAATGCGATTTTCGTGCGAAACTGAATTCATTGTAACAATTGACAATCTCTACAAATGTTGTTGGTGTTGCCACAATTGAAAAACAAACTTCTTGTTGAAAAACCCGATATATGATGTATCACTGGTCATTTCACTTGCATATAATGTATTCTATGAAAAAAAAAAATAAATAAATAGAAAACCAGAGTAGTTAAAAAATTGATAATATAAATTTTAGAAATAAAATTAATTTAAGCAAAAATAAACACGTAAAAAGCAAAGTAATTTTGTATTGATCTAACGAAGCTGGGCGAGACTGTGCGTTGAATACAGAAGTCCATGCAGGAAAATTAAAGGGGATACCTTAGTTTCCAGTATCTGAGCTTAGAAGAGCTGTATGACAACTGAAATGCATTAAAATTTGACGAGTTCACACGATGGTTAGAATTTTTTAACACTTTTTAAAGTAATATACATATAATAAAGTTGTATACAATGCCCCAAAAACAAAAAATCAATTGATCTCTCTAAAAAAATAATTTTTGCGGTTGTATTAATGGACCCGAATTTGACAAATACCTTTCATGCATATATGTAGATAGTTTTTGTTCTCAAAATAAATAAACACTGTTTTTTCAATTAAAGTTCATGTTAATATTTATTTAAAAAAAAAAAAAAACAATTAATAATTTAATATTAAAAGGTAGTTTTAAGTTTTAAGCAAAATGGTAAATTTAAGTTTTTAGCAAAATGATAGATTTAATTATTCGGACTTTCGAAACTTTTAACTTTCACGTCTTCTTACGACTGTACTTTACAACTGATATTTTACGACTGTGTTATTTTAACTTTGACTTCTTTGTGTTGAACTCTTAACATAATTTCAGATGTGTGGTGAACAAACAACTGACGTTAACCCTTTATTGCCTTTACATTCGGCCATTCTGATCGTCATCGGACTCTGATGACCGTATATCCTCATCTTCTGCAATTCTCCATGGCTTCATGTAGTCACAACTTGTTGACGTGTTGCTAGGACCCTCAAACTCTGCGACTGTCGTAACATCATAGCGCCCAGTTCGTTTTACCTTCACGACTTTATACGGACCCAAGTACTCATTGGCTAATTTCTTACCCGCTGTAAACTGGGTTCTTCTAATAGCAACTAAATCGCCCTCTGCATATCCAACATGGTCTTTTCTATTTTTATCATACTGTTTTTTGTAAGTCTCCTGAGCCTTCTGAATTTGTTTCTTAGCATCATTACGCAATAACAGGCGACTTTCATTAAACTGATTCGTAAGTTCTTGTTGAAGAATTTCAAGTATTTTGCTTTCAGGTGTAGACTTCATTTTGTTACCAAACATGATTTCAAACGGTGTAAACTGTGTGGAACTGTGAAGGCAGGAGTTCAATGATTTTTGCACTTGTCCGACATATCTGAACCATTTCGGTGAGTCTTCATGTGACAGCTTTGCGATAACCGACAAAATACATCGATTTACACGCTCGATCTGTCCATTGCCCCTTGGAACGCCTGTTGTTGTTAAAATGTGTTCAATTGTATTAAGCTCACAATACTCTTTAAAATTCTGTGAAGTGAAAGCCGATCCTTTATCAGTGATGATACGACTTGGACTTCCAAACGTGTTAGACCATATTGATAAGTTCTTTAAAACTTCATCTGCGTTTGTTGTCTTTGTGGTGAACAACCAAACAAACTTCGAAAAGCCATCGACCATGGCCAAGATGTATTTATATTGTTTACATGTTGCATCCATTGGCCCCAAATGATCGATGTGTAGAGTGTGTAACGGCAACTCTCCCTTATCAATGCATTGTAGCAAACCTTCCTTCTTACCAAACTTTTTATTGTGTTTTATACACCTTATACAATTTTGAACAATTTGTGTAACTTTTCTTTTCACATGAGGTATATAAAACTGTTGTTGCACTTCGTGCATGGTCTTTCCAACGGAAAAATGACAATTTTCGTGTATATTTCTTATAATTTCAACTTCCATGGCTTTTGGAACGACGAGTAAATCATTACCATCTACTGTTTTATAGATTAACCACCCTTAACTTTAAAATTTTCATAGGCATGCGATTGAAGTATTAATGAAATCGCTTTAATATGTTCATCTGTTTGTTGCATGCATCTAATACGAGCTGTGACTTCTGAAGAAATAAACATTACATTAACGGGATATCTACTCAGACAATCAACATGTTTCATCCTATTTCCTGGCCGATGTTCAACAGTATCGGAAAAATCCTGAAGATACATGACCCACTGTGCAACATCTCTGGGGATATCTTTTTTTGACACTGTCTGGGAAAATGCTGAACAATCTGTTACTAATTTGAATTCGACGCCCAGCAGATAATGACGAAACTTTTTAAAAGCAAGGTATGCTGCTTTCACTTCCATTATATAGCTGTGAAGTTTACATTCTGGTGGTGAAGCTACTTTGCTCCAATAAAAAACTGGGTGAAGTTTTCCCTAAAACATTTGGAAAAGTGTTGCACCAAAACCCTCTTTCGATGCGTCCGTGTGTAACTCTGTCTCTGCGTTTCTATTGTAAATTTTTAAAACTGGTTCACTGGTGATGATTGACTTCAATTGCTGAATTGCAGACAACTCCTTACTTGTTATTCTAAACTTTGTATCTTTCTTTAATAAATTCGTTAAGGGTCTTGCAATAATGGCATATTCACGTACAAACTTTCTGAAATAACCAGTTAGACCAAGAAAAGATTGTACATCCTTTACATTCCTTGGTTCTGGAAATTTTTCAACAGCTTTTGTTTTTACCTTGCTGGGTGACACACTGCCATTTTCAATATTATGTCCCAAAATTACTATTTTGCTTTTCAAAAACGAACATTTTGACCATTTAAACCTTAAACCGAATTTAGCTGCTGTATCCAAAACTAGCTTAAGTTTTTCTAGACATTCATCGACAGTCTTGGAATATATAATAATGTCGTCCATGTAAAGCTCCATAGTACCTGCATTAATAAGTTTTTGAAATATACAGCCCCATATCTAATAAAATAAGCTGGTGAGTTGCAAAATCCAAATGGTGCTCTGTTAAATTCGTATAAACCTTGTTTGGTAATGAAAGCAGTGAACTTTTTGCTATTTTCATCTATAGGAACATGAAAAAACCCATTTTCAAGATCCATGACAATAAAAAATTTGGCGTCTTGGAGTTTCAATAAAACATCTTCTATGACGGGAACCGGGAAACAAGTTTTCAAGACCATTTTGTTTAGTTGTCGATAATCGACCCATACGCGATAACTGCCACATTTTTTTTTCGTTAACACTATCCTACTGGCCATATCGGATATTGACTCTCTGATGATTTCTTTCTGAAGCCATTCTGTAATTTGGTTGTTTACTATCTCTTCTTGTTGAATAGGTAATCGTGTTGGTGAGTGCCGGAAAGGCTTTATTTCGTTATTTGGTGTTATTGTCATTGTAATTGGACATATTTCACGCGGTTCAACAGTTGTATACGAGTTAATTAAGTTTTCAACTTTAGATTTATGTTTTTCGTCTACATCGATTTCTATTGTATTTATGTTATACACGGTTAATTCAACTGCGGTTTCATTCCCAGTTTTATTTTCGAATATAAACCCGTTTTCATCTGCCGTAAATTTAAATTTTTTCACAAAGTCATAGCCTAAAATAGCATCACATTTAACTGAATCATTGGGAACCACTACAAAATTCTGTTCCGTTTTAATACCGTCGACTTTTAATAAACCATTGAAATTACCAAGTGATATTGTGTTTTTTTTGCCAAAACCGCAGAGTACTGAATTATTATAAATTAAAACACAGTCCGAAAACTTTTCTTCAAACACTCGCTCTCGTATAAGCGAAATATCAGAACCCGTATCGACTAGACATTCGAGATCTATATCGTTCAAACATATTGTTTTGTAGCGACTTTTGTCTATTATAACGTTCACATTTTTTTCAACTTGTTTGTTAAATGGGCCTGAAGTGCAAGCGGTTGCAATGTGGCCAAATTTGTTACACTTAAAACATTTTGGCGCGGATCTACATTCCGATCTTTTATGTTCCAGCGAACCACAATTGAAACATCTATCTTTTTTTACGTGTACATTTTTGTGTTGTTTGTATGATACAGCGTTTTTGTGTTCATTACCGCGATCACCGTACATGTGTTCATAAATTTCATATTTTTCGCGGAGTTCCTTAAATGAAGACGTGTTATACAACTGATATTTCATTGCCGACTCTACTTTCAACCGGTCTACTATATACCGAATAGTTGATATTTCATCAAAAATGGCTAATGCTGCAATTTTGCGCATTTGCAAAGTGTATTCATGGAAAGATTCGTTTTCTTGTTTTCTTCTATTAATTAACATTTTGTGTACTTCATTAAAGTTATAAGTTTTACTAAATTCGTTTATTAATTGAAGCTTTAAGCTTTCGTAGTCCTTTACGTCAACGGTTTCTAAGAACAATTTCGCTGTTCCAGAAACTTTGTTCCGCGCTTGTACGTATTTTTGCTTCGTTGTAAATTCATAAGCTGACGCATTGCTTTCGAATGTGTTAAACCATTCGTTCACTGGCATATTTTTACCGTTGAAATCAGGTAAAATTTTTGCAAAATTTTCTACCGATATATTAATTTTATTTTCTTCACTTTCTTCTTTCGCCACTTTTAAAGTTAATAATCTAATAAGTTCGCTTAGTTGATGGTTTTCCATTTTATTTTCAGATTTTTGGTTTACACTTTGTAATTCTTCAGCGCTTTTAGTAACTTTTAAAATATCACTATCAACTGTTTTGTTTTGTCTCTCAAAGTTTAGTAATGTGTCTTTAACTTCAGTGTTTATTTTTTCAACATTCGTTCTTTTCAAACGTAAATCGTTGTAATCAGTTTCTCTTAAATTTTCTGTTTTGTCCTTTGTGTCAAAATTTCGTGGTGAGTTTAATAAATTTTGCTGTTTTAAACTGAGAGTTTCTTCGTTTACGTTCTTCCTTAATTGTTCTGTGCGTGCTGTTGTAATATAAGGTTCTCTATTATTCTCACTCACTTTTTTGATATTATGATCTTCGTTCATCACATACCCTTTTTTAAATGTTCTTTTTAAAGAATATTCTAGCAAGATAAGGTTACTTACGTACGTATATATTTATATGTGTTTAAATACTTATGTATCAGGACTGTTAACTTTTTTTGCTTTTATTTTATTTTTCAATTCCGTTATTGATTTAACACTTTTTACAAAATTAAATTCCGTTATTTTTCACAAAATATTTGCATTTTAGTATACAGAATTTAATCCACTTTTATAGATTATAGGTATTATGTTTTTTAGACACTAGTATAAAAATTTGATAAAATTTATTAAATTCTTTAAGCAAAATCTAGGTGAATTTTTCGACACAAACTTCATAGACATCAGAAAATTATTTCTTTTTCATTTTAAATAACTTTTATGCAAAAATTTTATTTTTAGATAAACTTTCGATTCAACTTTGCTCACTTAAAGACACTGCACTTTGTATTTTGTATTTTGTTTTTTATGTTTTATTTTCACTGGAAACAATTTTAACAGTTTTCCCAAAGTTAAAACAGGGTTGAGCCCCCAAATGTAGATAGTTTTTGTTCTCAAAATAAATAAACACTGTTTTTTCAATTAAAGTTCATGTTAATATTTATTTAAAAATAAAAACAATTAAGAATTTAATATTATAAGGTAGTTTTAAGTTTTAAGCAAAATGGTAGATTTAAGTTTTTAGCAAAATGATAGATTTAATTATTCGGACTTTCGAAACTTTTGACTTTCACGACTTCTTACGACTGTACTTTACAACTGATATTTTACGACTGTGTTATTTTAACTTTGACTTCTTTGTGTTGACCTCTTAACATAATTTCAGATGTGTGGTGAACAAACAACTGACGTTAACCCTTTATTGCCTTTACATATATATACATTTTCATCAAAATAAGAAATAGGGCAGGAGAATGAACGGAACCTTGCGGTACCCCTGAATTAATCTTGAACTCGTCTGATGAAATCCCATCTATAACAATTCTTATAGTGCGATTCCTGAAAAACTCGATATAAATCTGGAGAAATTATCACCGACACCAACTGCCGACCAAGTACATCATGCCACACTCTGTCAAACTCTTTTGAAATATCTAGAGCCACCACCTTACTCCCTCCGGAATAATGTATGGAGTTGCACCATTGTTCCGACAATAAAGGCCACGGAAACCATACTCTCGGTCGCTAAGTAAGCTTTCTATTACTTTAGGAAAAGCAGAAAAAATTGCAATTGTGGGCTTTTCAGGCTTGTTGGCCACACCATTTTTGAGGGTCGGCCTTACATTAGCAAATATCTTTGTCATAATAACGGATATTCTGTCGAACTAGGGCGGTGGTTAATTGCTTTCCGGCAAATAAAAATTATTTGCAAATATACCAGCCAAAAGGTTAGCTTTATCAATCGGTGCAGTGAATATTTGATCATTCTTTAAAAGAGTCGGATTTGAAGAACTAGAGTTATCCCTTACTCTTTAGCAAATGACCAAAACCTCTTGCTACTCTTTAGCACGAACGTGCTCATCGTACAGATTTTTCTCGCGTCTTAGTACATTGGCACACAAAGATCTTGCCCTTTTGCATAACGAATCAGTGTCTGCGTTTTTGTTTCTATCCCAGATACTGAATGCTTCCTCTCTTGATCTGACAGCGTTTTTGCACGTCTAATTCAACCAGGACTTCGATCTGTTTTTTCTTGGATGGAATAAAAGTTTTCATTCCTAACAAAATGATGTTTGCAACCAATTTCACTATCGCATCGACATTAATGTTCAAGAAACATAATATCCCTAAAAAATTTGTTAAACTCATGCCAACGAGCCTTCTCTTAAATATATTTTAAACGTTTCTGATTTCGAAAGGTTGTGAAGTTCTGAATATGAAAAGGAGGCGGTGATGGTGCAGTAGCC